>JAMPIT010000484.1:20010000-20610000 GCA_026261815.1 Monarcha castaneiventris obscurior
AAGTTTTGGGGTTAATTTCCATGGAAGATGCATTTATATATCACACTGTGGACAATTTTGTCATTAAAATCTGTCTCCTGTGTCTTTGCCTTGCTGGCCTTGCAGGTCAGTGTGTGGGGCTCCACTGTCCCGTGTGCTCCAGAGGGAGGTGCTGGGATTGCCCCTTTGGATCCGTGCTGGAAGCAGGGAGCTCTGAGAGCATCTGCCAAGCCACGGAGCTCTTCCAGTGTCAGCTGGCTCCTTATCTGGCTGCGCTTCAGGCACTCGTGCTTCCAGGGTATATTAATTCCTAAAGTCAGATTTTTGCCCTCTGTTTTGAGGTTCTATCCTTCAGAATTCCTGAACGCTTTCCAAAAATGTCAGCCCCGCCCCAGACAGACCTATCTGCTAGGCAGGTCTGCCTGCTCCCCAGAAAGGGCTGTGAAGCCCTGTTGTAAACCAGGAGTGGATTTTGTTTGCCCTGCTCTGTGCTGGGAGCTGTGCTGTTGGTGCCCAGCTCTGTCAGACAGAGCTTTCCTGGACTTTCTTAGAGCTGTTGTCCCTGCAGGGCCTCGTTCTGCACAGACAGGACACTCCTTGTTTTGCAGATGCAATAGATTGTCTAACTTTATATTAAACACTGTCTTTGAAAGTTGCCTGACCTCCTCACTCCATTTCCCACAAACCAGCATATCTCCCCCAAATCCTGACCCTTCCTGGTGCTCAGCTCGCTGAGCAGTGGTGCTGTGTGTGTTCTCTGGGCTTGTTTCAGTAGGAAATGCTCAGCTCTTGCTCTTATCAGCTGGAGGAAACCTCTGAGGAGAGCTGTGTACAACTAACTTTGGTTAGACATGCAACAATATAAATGTGCTTCTGCTTGGCCTTCCCTGGGACTGTGCAGGGAGTGATGTACATCAAAGGAGCAGACCAGTACCTTTAATATGATCCAATAAAGGTAGGGAATTCATGTTTTCTTCTGCTAATAAGAAACACAGGATGCAGAGATTTCACTTTCAGATGTTTCTTACTTTTTTAACTTATCCAAAAATCTTTAAAGCATTCCCTATTATTTTTTCTTCAGTTCAGCCTCACAGAGAATTTTCACCCAGTAGCTGATGCTGGTCCCATGGGTTGTAGCAGCATCCTGTGGCTCAGACACCCCTGCTGAGGGGCCACACTTCTGGTGCACATTCCCACTAGCACAGGGCATGGAAATAATGACAGTTATCTGTAAAATTTGGGTTGAAAATCAGTCCCATAAATGTGGAAGTTTTCTATTACCTTTGACTGATGCAGAAGTCCATCAGGGAGAACCTGAGGTATAAACCCTGTGCCTATAAAATTGTCTCGTGCGTTTCTACGGAGTTTTTGTGCACTGTAGAGGTCAATGGCAGACCTCTGTCTTCTGGGTTAGAAACCACGTGTGAGCTGAAGAACCAAAGAGCAGAGTGGAGGGAAGGAGGTGGGGGTTGGTGGCCTCTCCCAGGTTCCTCACAGATATCCCAAAGCGCTCAGATGGGACTGGCAGTGATTATTCTGCCAGCCTTTGCCACAACAAGTGGTTTTTGCCGTGGAGAAAATGATGCTCTGCCCCCACTTTAGACAAGTACAAAAAATTGCCAGCAGGTGGCATGCAAAGGGTACGATTTCCCAGGGCTTTTTGCCTCCGTGGGGTTTTCCCTTAAAAGCAAAATAAAATGGAAATGGGAGTCTCAGGGATGGCGCAGTGAGAGGCGCCCTGCTGGCTGAAGGACTGGCGCTTGCTCTGCCTTCCTGCTCCTCCAGGAGGGTTTTGGGGAGTGCTGTGCTTTGGGGTGTGATGGAGCTGTGGTGTCCTTGGAGGACCCGGAGCAGCTCCAGGGGAGCCCCGGTGCCTCCAGCACCCGGATCCCACCCGGTACGGGAGGATGCTTCCCTCTGAGGGGCCAGTCCAACCCTTCCCATCACAACTGGTCAGCAGGCTGGCCTGGTGCCATTGGGAACCCAAGTGGGGATGAAAGAAATAGTATTTTTTGTTTGCGGCCCTGTTACAAATGTCTGGGTTTGAGGAGCTCCTGCTTCTCCCACATTAGTGCTCTAGACAAATCTTGAACCACCTTTGTGGCAGGGCCTAACAAACGCTGTCACTTTGACCTAATCCACTTTTCTGCACAGCTGTGCTAAAGTCACCTTTAGTTTTATCACATTTTAATGCAAACAAGGCCGGAAGGGTGCTTGTTTGGATTGAAGAAGCTGTGACAATTCATCTGAATGGGAACTTCAGTAACTGGGAAGAAAAATGTGACAGGGAGCTTTATCACTGCATTGTACACAGCAATCTGAAAATTATTGCTTCTTTAGGGGCCTATTCTCTTCTTGAGGCCTAGCACAGTCTATGCTAAGCAGCCAGACAGCTCTGAATGGTTTGCCAGTCCTAAAGACAGATTTTAATTCTATTGTTTGTGGGTATCCCTGACTTTCCTAAGAGGATTCAAAGACAGGCTGCAGAACAAGGCAGCTGACATAAGACTTTGGCCAATCTTTAAAATTCAAATAGCAAAGGAGGCTTTCCCTGGTCCTCTTAAATTAGTCAACCTCCAGTGATGTTTGCTTTCAAAATTTGTCAAGTTCATTCAAAACTAAACGAACTTGCAAAACGTGCTTTGTTAAGCCTTTTTTAAAAAGTTTGCTTAACCACCAATTTCCTGTAACAGTGCGAATAAAGCAGGGAGGAAAGATCCTTTTTTTTTTCTTTTTAAAACCTGGAAATTGCCATAGTAAGAGGTGCTTTTCAGAAATTACATATATAAACATTTACCAAATATGGGCAAATATTTATACAGGCACAGGTCATGTTTGTACTAATTTCTTTTTAATACTTCAAGTAAATTCCAAGTGAAACTGAACAAGTACTGAAATGCTGGAAAGCCTTATCACAGCCTTCGATAAAGCTACTGCAAACCGAATATTCAGAGTATTCTCAGGACAGTGTTGAATCCTTCTTGAGGCTGCAGAGTGAGGTACCCGGAAAATAAGGGATTTGATCTCCTAGGAAACAGCAAACTGGGCTCGGTGGGACCAGGGGAGCTGGAGCTGCTTGGCTGCCTGGCTCTGCTATCCCATAGCTGTGAGCTGAACTGGCAAAGCAGCTCAGTGTCAGTATCCTACTGCAGCAGCAGCAGCAAGGGCCTCTCCCACAGCTCCCAAACCTGTCTGTCCTGCTGCAAAATACCACATTTCATCTGTGCAGGAGCAGCAAAGCTTCAGCTCGTTGTGTGAAATGTTTTATACCAATATTAAAACACCATTTTGGTACAAATAGCAGCCAAGTAATTGCAGTTACCTTGTACTGACTGCTCACGGATAAAAACACGTTTTGGGATGTTTGTAACTGTGGAAGATGAGAGCGGGGAGCTGTACCTCCCTCACAGTGCAAGCACAGGCAGGGAGACAGGAGGGCAAGGACCAAAACGTGCAATGTCCCCGTGAGAGCTCTATTTGGTGGGGAAAAATGACTGAATTAGCCGATTTTTCAGTCTTTTCTCTCCTCCCTCCCACCCCCAGCTGCTGAGATTGCAAATCTTGGTGAACAGTGGTGCTACCAAAACCCAAAAGTAAATTGGGGAATTCTGCTGTCAGACTGACAGGGTGGCAGCTGCCCAAGCTGGCTTTGGTGACAACATCTGCTGGAAAAAATGCCCATCAGATTGTGCTTCTTTTCTCTAAAGAGAATCTGCAGATTATGTAGTGGCTGGCAAATATTTCACTGTGAAAAGATAACTTTTTTCATTTATTTTCAAGGGAATATGTATTTTGAACTTATATGTATATGTGTATGTATATGTGTATGTATAGGTATAGGCATAGGTATATGTATTTTGAACTTCTTTAATAAAGAACAGTTGGCAGCAGTGTGATTATCCTGGTTGTTTCCAGAGCCACCCTGGGGTGCACAGGAGGCAGACCTTGGAGGGCAGCCCCTCTTCTCATGGGAACTACGGGGTGAAACCTAGCAGTTCTTTTTTTAACACAACCTGTGGGGTTTGTCCTGGGGGCTGGGGGAGCACGGAGGGGTTGCTGCAGCAGGAGCTGAGCCCTGGACAGCTCCTCACCGGGCTCTGACCTCCCAAAACTCCCCATGCAGAAAGGCAGAGCCTCTCCTGCTGCCTGTGCAGGGGCAGGAGCCCTGAGGTGCCACCCCTGGAGTTGCCCTGGCTGGAGTGTGGCACTCAGGGCATTAGCAGCAGCCCAGCTCTGTGCCAGCACTGAGCCCTTGCTGCCTGGCTCTGCTGAGCCCTGCCCAGGTGAGCTTTGCTCAGGTGTTGCCCCAGGACCCCGAGGTTCTCTTCTCTGCAGGGAGCTGCAGGCACTTCAGCCCCATTAATATGTGTGGTAAACTGCAAGGCTGTTTTCAACATATTTGAAATGCAATTAGGATTCTCTCTAATTAGTTATGACTTCTGTGCCAAGGCTTGTCTGCAGTGTTGCAATCGCTGCTTCCAAAATACCTTTCAACTCCTTCATTGTGTTCTTTGCATCTTCTGAGCACTTTCCCTGTTGTTTGCTCATTGCCTTTCTGACACAGCACATCCTTAACTTTCCACCTCTTCCAAAAAAAAATCCCCACTTAAACTGTTCACTAATTACTTGCAGGTTTGCTCAGGTATTTATTAAGTCACAAACATGAAGGAGAAATTGAAGACTGGGAAGCTACAGAACCCTGTCTCCTTATACAGGAATTTCAGGTTGTTCTCACATTAGCACTGCCATCCATTTATAACCAGGCACTTTGCAGGGAAGGGAAGAAATCCTTTTTCTTCCTCCTTCCATACCTGCCTGTCTTGGGCTGGCAGCAATTATGTGGAGTGAGTTGGTAAATTCTTCAGCTTGGGTCTGCTGCTGTCCTCAGTGAGGCTCTAATGGATCTGGCTGTGCCCACAAGAGCTCTACACTGCAACCACTGCCATGGACCCCGTGCAGGATAATTAACCACAAAGTGAGTTATCTGTCCCAGGCCGAACACGTAATGAAAATCAAGGTCAGATACCCCGTTGTAGGAGACTAGGAGGAGTCTTCTGTGTGGGAGTCCATATTAGGCTTCCCACTCCCTTTGCAACTGCAGTTTTCAATGTTTAATAGGATTATATCTTGAAAAAGAATGTTTAAAATCTGTTATCATGAAGTAATGAGTGGGCTTCACGCTAATTTTTAATCCACTAGTTTTTAAAAAACTACTTAGAGCCCACCAGAGCTAGATTGCAGCAAATGAAAGAAAAAAATCCTTCTAATTATTCAACAGTTTTCCAGCAACTGCCACTTATTCACAGAATTCTAGGGATGGAGAGGGAATGTCTGGCAAATCTCATCATTTATGGCAATCAGCCTTGAGGGACTAAACCTCTGGGCAGTGCCAGAGCTGCTATTCTAGAAGGTCTTTATTTGATTCCTTGTAGGTAAGGCTGTGGGGTTTGGCCAAAAGCAGGATAACAAAAGTCATGTCCAATGAAATTTGAGATTTGAGGTACATCAGATAAGAGAAGTATCTGTATGTGTTGTATCAACAAAAAAAGAATCCATTTAATTAGAGGTCATAGTCTTTTTATTTGTTTTTTATTCTAGGGATTACGTTTTAGATTTCCTTAATTTAATATTATCAAAGGGAAAAAAGTAGCCACTGTCTCCAGAGTTACAACCTAATATATATAAACACATCATTGTTCAAACTGCTAGTCCTGTCTGTAAGTCAGGTCATTATATTCATAAAGACAAGTGATGGGGTCTAAAACTCCCTCTGGAATACCAGGAGCAATAATCTTGGCAAAATCTGGGCAAAATTAATTTTTTGTTTAGAGGCTGCAATAGTCTTTTAGTGGAATCCCCCGTGTCATTACAATTCCATGTCCCAGGAATAAATCTTCCGAGGGTGGAAGAAGACTGTCATTAAATCCTGTTAGAAAAGTCTGTGTCATTCACTTCTGCTTTAACAAAAACAGAAAGTCCAAAAGTGGAAAATGGGCGGGTTGGAGGACTTGAAGCTCAGTGGCATCTTGAACCACCTCTGTGGTGCTGCCAACAAACAAACAAACTCTCAGGACTGAGGTGTCCTTTGGCCCTTCCCACCCACTGCCCCTGCATGAATGGAGGCAAATCCTGGATCTCCTGCCCAAGCCTGCTCCCAGTTTGGTTGCTAAGTGCGAGCTAGAAATAAAATCCCACTTGCTTTCTTCATTTCATGAGCTGCCTGCAGGGAAGTGTGGGGTTCTCAGTAAACTGAGATGTGAGGTTCCTGTGCACTGGAATGTGTTGCTTTTCAATATAAACCTTGGGATCATTTTCTCTGCTTACCTGGAGGTCCTTGAGGTTTTTGAAGTCATTGGTGGAAACTGCTCTGGAGTGGAGATGGAGTACGTGTGGGTGGTGGCAAAACACCCAAAGCAAGAGACAGGACGGAGGAATGAACCTGCCCTGGGTCATCAATCCCTGTGTGCAGACAGGGTGAGGGCTGTGCTGAGTGGCACCCATCACCTGAGGGAATAGGCACAGCCAGAGTCTCTCATGTCACAGGTCTTGTATGTGTGCACCCCTCAGTTAAAAATACTGTGGGAAAAGTGAACATGGTAAAGTGAGCTGAGGAATGGAACAGAATTGTAAATTAGGGCAGGATAAGAGGGAAAGAAAGAGTTTAGTTTGGATTACAGACCTCACTGCTGTGCCTGTTACTTCATTTTCAGCTTTCTTCCTTCCCAGCAGATGGGGAACACAGGCGATGGCTTGGCTCGTGCTTGTGCTTCTCTCCCTATTGTGGAACTGCTCTGGGCTCTGTGCCCTCGTCTTTTCCTCTCTCACAGCCTCTGTCACTGATCCTGCTTCATCTCCAGCCTCTCCCTCCCTCCCTCCCTGCTGCACTAACCAGGAGTGAGCCATCTGCTCCCCGCATTGCTTCTTTTCCTCTGTCCAAGGTAGGCAGGTTATCATCCTCCTCCTTTCCCACTTGTCTGCTGAGACAGCCCCAGAATATTCTGAGTGGTCTGGTCCAGTGGAAGTGTCCCTGCCCTTGGCAAGGGGTGGAACAAGAGGGGCTTTAAGTTCCCTCAAACCCAAACCATTCTGGGATTTTTGGTTTCTACCATTAGCTGGACATAACTAAAGCATAGCTAAAGTGACCTGTCACACAGTGTGCTGGCAGGGTTAGCTTTAAAACCCTGTGCTCAGAGGTTTAACAGAGGTGTTCATAGATACACAGCAGCCCAGCCTTGGAAGGTGCTCATCTGCTCTTCAATTATCAGTTACTGTTTTAGAGCACAGTTGCAATAAAAAGGCTTCATTTAAAATTTAAAAAAACTCCAAAGAGTAGCATTCCTGTTACTTCAAAGAAAAACTGATGGATTTATGACCATTAGAATTATTTTTAAATTTCAGATAAATTCAGGTGTTTCAGTGTTTACATTATTTCATTAAATATTTTCTCCAGGTGCTAAGGAATTGGTAGCAGTTTTGCTCAGGTTGTTGTGTCTCAGTAGGAGCTGTGTTGTACCTGTTATATCCATGTCCATATGTACCTGTCATGTCCATATCCATGTCCATATGTACCTGTCATATCCATATCCATATGTACCTGTCATATCCATATCCATATGTACCTGTCGTATCTATGTCCATATTTACCTGTCATATCCATATCCATATCCATATCCATATCCATATCCATATCCATATCCATATCCATATCCATATCCATATCCATATCCATATCCATGTCCATATCCATATCCATATCCATATCCATGTCCATATCCATATCCATATCCGTATCCATATCCATATCCATATGTACCTGTCATATCCATGTCCATATGTACCTGTCATATCCACACCTGTCACAGCCACTACAACATGCAATCAGATTTGCGTTCCAAATGAGAGATTGTTTTGGAGTTATTTTTTCCCTATATAAAATACAGAAAACAAACGGAAGATTACTCTGATAACGCCTGGCAAATGGGGCGTGGAGAGTGAGACCACGGGCCCTGTGGGGCTGAGATGCTTCAGCCAAGGGAGCAGGTGGAATTGCTGTATTCACTTCTCCTTGCTCTGGCTTGTTTTTATTGGGAATTTCGCGGGGCTGGGGGCAGAGCGGGACCTGGGGATGGCTGCGGGTCCGGGGCAGGGCAGGACCGGGGATGGCTGCGGGTCCGGGGCAGGGCAGGACCCGGGGATGGCTGCAGGGGTGGCCCCGGTGACCGGGGGAATGGCTGCAGGTCCAGGACAGAGCAGGACCGGGGATGGCTGCGGGTCCGGGGCAGAGCAGGACCTGGGGTGCAGGTCCAGGGCAGAGCAGGTCCCGGGGATGCAGGGGTGGCCCCGGTGCCCGCGGGGATGGCTGCAGGTCTGGGGCTGCAGGTCCAGGGCAGGGCAGGACCCGGGGATGCAGGGGTGGCCGCGGTGCCCGCGGTGAACGCGCTGCGCGCTCCCGCGGCGGCGGCTCCGCGTAACCAGAGATGCGCGCCGGGCTGGCCGCGCTCGCACAGGTATCGGCTGACGCTCCTGCGGCACGCTTTATTTCAAAGAAGTAGCGGTAACAATGGCTCACAGTAATAACAGCGCTGCCGCTTCCCCCGGGGGAAGGCGCAGAATGCTATCTCGCCACATGATCTCATTTCTTTTAAGCTCTGCACTAACCGCTGACATATCGCATAAATGCCTCCTTTATTACCTGCTAGGGATTGTCTTCTGTGCTGGGAATGGCCTCCGGAACCCACGTCCTCATGCCAGCCAAGTGCTCCGCTGCCTGCCTGTGAATTTGTCTCTGTCTGGCGCTCCGGGAGGCCCCGCATCCACCTGAGCATCCCGGCGCGCTCAGCCTGGGTTACAGCTCTGAGACGCCTTTGTTCGGGTGCCTCGGGCTGGGCCGGCAGCTGGCACCGGCCGGGGCTCTGTTGCTCTATTTGCCAAGTCAGTAATTTGCCATTTTAGTCAGGGGTGGGTTTTTTAAGTGGTGTCCAGCGGGTAATGTAGCCTGGCCACACATCCCTGCAAGGACTCTGGTTCTTATCTCTGCGCTTGCTTTCAGACAAAAGCAACATTCAGTCACATCGCTTCCCTTATCAGCTTGCTAGCAGATAAAATAGTTATTTTTCAAATTGCCTCTCTCGTTCCAGTTTTAAGTAGGCCTATATAGATACTTTTCAGTCATTTTGGTCTGCAGATACTCATTTCACATAAACAAGAATACACATTCTGTTTTGTACAACCCTTCGTTCAAACCCTGCTTCCACTTGGACAAAGCACATTCTCTGTATTTCATTATATTGTGCTTTCATCTGTCCTGTCCAGCCCTGTTTAAATTAAATAAAGGGCAGAAAGTAGCACACAAGTCAGAGTGACCATTTTTCCCCAGCAGTGAATTACAGTCTGCCACACACACACCTGTTCAGGCTGGTGTTGAATTGGTAGATGGTGCCTTCTACCTTCAGCTTTTTCCTTTATTTTTCTGCAATATGCTGTTTTGAAAAGGCTGGTAATTATTAGGTACTCTGAGTACAGCAAAGGACTGCACTCTTCCATAAATCTGTGCTTTGCAGATAAATATTTTGATCGATGGTAATAAATGAAGCAACAGCAATAGCAAACTGCTGTCTGTGAGCTGTTACTGGGTGCTGAACCTCTCCAGCTCCCTCCCTCAGCCCACTCCTCTGAGTCTTTAAAAGATCATTGAATCCCAGAATTGTTTGGGTTGGGAGGGACCCTAAAGCCCCTCCAGTGCCACCCCTGCCATGTCAGGGACACCTCCCACTGTCCCAGGCTGCTCCCAGCCCCAATGTCCAGCCTGGCCTTGGGCACTGCCAGGGATCCAGGGGCAGCCACAGCTGCTCTGGGCATCCTGTGCCAGGGCCTGCCCACCCTCACAGGGAACAATTCCTTCCTAATATCCAATCCAACCCCACCCTCTGGCAGTTTCAAACCTTCCCCTCTTGTCCTGGCACTATCTGCCTGTATAAAAGGCCCCTCTTCCTCCTTTTCATGAGTTGCCCCTGGAATGCTGCAAAGAAATCTCCCCTAAACCTTCTCTCCTCCACGCTGGACAATCCCAGCCCCACAGGTTGCTCTCCCTGCTCCTGCTCCTCCAGCCAAGCCTGGGCTCAGCTTTGCAAGGGCCCTAAGCTCAGCTTTCCAGGCTCTTAGGAGATAAGCTGATCATTCACCACAGGGTGTTAATTTTGAATTCTTTGGGGCTCCTTCCAGCCTTGCCTCTGTGTTCCGAGTCCCAGGGCTGTGCCCCAGGCAGGTGAATCGTGCACAGGCTCAGGGCCTTGCCAAGAGCCCACACAGTTCCAAATGCACCTGATTTGCTCCTGCCACGCACACACACTGCACACACACGCTCTGTCATTAACAAACAGGCCCTTGGCAAGCTGATTGCAAAATGTGCTGTCAGCAGGGCTGGAGCTCCTCTGTCTCTTCTCCGGGCTGGAGTTTTGTGGGAGCTGTTTGGGTTCCAGAGAGCAAACCACACAACCTGCACAGCGAGGTACCTAAGGAGCACTGTTCAAATGCTACTCTTTAACATTTTGGAGCAAAGCTTTCAAGGACTTATTTTTCCTTTGGCTTTATATCCGTTTTTACTCTCTCTCTCTCTCTCGCCATATAATCTCTTCCTGCTGAAATTAGGACCAAAGATGCACTTGTATGCTACAGTTTCAACTGCATAAATACCTACTGCACTTCTGCAGCCACTACTCAAGCTGTCTAAACAACGGCTGTGAAGGATGGTAACAACTAACATGGAATAGCCCTGGGAAAGTATAATAATGCAAACTTGGAATGGGGGCGAGGGAAATTGTCTTATTTTCTTTTCTTCAGAAACATGAACTTACTTCCCACTTTTGTTTGCTTTAGTTTGCTGATTTGCCAGGTGCACGGATCCAGTAGGCCAGGGCGCACCCAAGACATTTGCTGGGATGGTTTTCTTTCCTTTTACACTGCTCTTCAGATCCTGTTGCATAAATTAACACGTCATGTTCCCACATTTGGTGGCAGAGGGTTTGTGGTTCAACGTGGATTCGTTCTCTCTTGCCCTTGCATTGAATCAGCAGCAGGTCTCAAGCAGGATGAGCTTCATCAGGGAGTAACTGTGTCTTCACGTTGTTGTGTGTGAGACCAGCTCTGTTTCTCACTCTTTGCTTACAAATGTGATGGTAGAGAGTTCTGAAATCTACAGTTTATCCTCTTGTTGGGTCATTTCATAAACTTTTAAATAAACTGTCTGTGTGGCCTTAGCCAATCTCAGCTCTGTACTAAGCAAATGGAGTTTTTCTATTTGGTCCAAGCTGTGTGAAGAGTAAATACCACAAATTATCCCCACGTGACAGGAATTGTTCTGTTCTTCAAACTGTGCAGAAATAGAGGCGAGTATGGGCCATTAAGAAAGGCACCCCCAAAATGAGCATTAGCAGGGCCAGTGTTAGCAGGGAAGTTTTGGTTCAGTGATTAAAGAGAGGAGTCAAAAGTCAGGGCTTCTGACTGGTGCACTAAACCACAGTTTTATTTTTGGAAAAGAAGCTGCAGCTTCTCCTTGGCTTGTCTGAAATTCTGTTGATTTGCCCTCTGAAATTCACATAGGGGATAGCAGATTTTTATACAGCTGGCTGTGGTTGTTTCAGTCCTTGTTGGTACACTGCATTTGTCAGTGCTGTTAACTGACACAGGCACTGTCAGCAGAACCATTTCAGAGAGGGCAAAGCACCCCTCCCTCAGCTGAGGAGCTCCTGCCTTCCCTGAGCACTGCAAGTGCCTCTGGCTGGCTGGCAGTGGAGGATGAAGAGCTGGAAGATTAAGAGTGTCTGTTCCTTTTGCTTTCAAAACCAATTTTCATTCAGTGGTGGCTAAAGCTGGTGGACAGATGGCTTCAAAAAGCCCTTTAACTAATACGTTTTGCCAGCCCTACATCCTCTCTTCTGTTAAACATTTCATTCATTATGCAGCTTCAAGGAACGGTGAGAGCCAGCTCTTTCTGCCAGTGTCACCCCTGCACGTAACTCCCCCTGCTTTCCAAAGAGCTGTCAAGGAGCATTTTTCTTCGAAAGGGGTAGAATCTAAGTCTTGCTACAATCAGCTTCTGAAGAGGAAGGGCCTTGCATTCAGTCAGAGCTCTGGTGGTTGCTGAGATGGAATTAAAAAGGAGAAGAAATAAAAGGAGGGAAAATCTCAAAGGGTGTCAGGGGGCTCTTTGCCTCAAACAGCCTCGTGGGATGGAGTGTGGTGCACAGACTTTGTTTTACAGCTCCAGCTCAGCGTGCACAAAGACAGTGCCTTGGATGCTGCATGGGTCACCAACAAGGGAAAAGAGAAATTAAAATAACACTGCAGATTTTCCATTCTACGAGAGCTGCTTAATGACTCCGAGTAATTAGAGAATGCAGGGAAAAAGTGGCTATTTTTCATTGCAAGTTCCATTTTAATTCAGCTCAAAGTCACCTGTTGGTAGAAGAGGACAAACAACCGAGCATTGGTTCTGCTTCTGTGAAGTGTCGGAATTGCTTCCCTTAAAAATTCCAGGAATGAGAGCTCCTCTGGACACGGAGATCCCGGCCCTTTGAGGAACTCCCAGTGGGAGCAAGGGCACGGCTGTGCCTGGGCAGAGAGCTGTGCTCCAGCTCCTGCCAGGCTGGGGGCCTTCTGGGTGCTCCAAAAGCTCAGATCTACCTGTGCTTTGTGTCACTTGAGTGTCAAGGATTCGGGAAACTGATTGGAAGTGCCAAAAGAATTCCCTGCTGTTTTCCTCTGCATGAACGCACGGGCAGGGAAACAGAGGGGCAGTGGGAGCTCCTGGAGACCCCTGTGTGCACCAAGGCTGGGTGCTGCCACACTTGGGAAAGGAAAAATCCTCCCAGAAGGAACGAGAGCTGTGCTTGCTCTCATCTGTTCCCTCTCCTTCCCCACACACACACTCCTGAGAGCTTGGTGGGGTCTGGACTTGGTTCATGACATGGTGGCCCCATTTCTGTGTGATCACTGGCACAGAGGCAGCTGGGGAGGGAGGAGATAAACACACTCTGAGCTCTGAAATGTCTGTGTTTGTTCGGCTTGCTTGTTCATTTTTCTTCTAAATGTGAAACAGTTTTAGAGTAACTTCAGCCATTCACAGTAAATGGAAATTGGGGCAGGAAGAGGTAATACATTTCTCATTTCAAAGAACATCTCCAACTCCTTTAAATTGAAGGAATTTAAAACATCCTTGCTTTCTGACTGCCTAGCACGAGGAGAAAGGATAGGAATTTTCCCCAATCATAATAAGATTTCCTTAAGTTGCAAGAATTTTTTCAAGTGTTTACAAATCCAAGTCAGTTAACAACTGCTCCCATGAAGAGCTCTGAACAGTTTGATATCACTGGTGCACAGATTGGGAATACATGTGAAAAGTAGCTCAGCAGATTAATTTTGACTCCAGCCATGACTTGCAATTAACTCCAACAAAATTTTGACATGTGGGGCTCTGCAGACAGCGTGAATCTATTTTCTGTAGGACTTTGCCTGGTGTGAGCACTTCCCTTCTCTAGTAATCAGCATTTTGTCCTCAAGTGCTAAATTATTATTTCTGTCTGTTTCAGGAGAAGTAGAACTTAAAGCTAAGGCTTCATACATCACTCACTTCAGAGGACGTGTATTCACACATATATACATATATATATACATACATATATATATTTATCTAAGACTCTGGGGGGCAAGGACACCAGAAGAGAAAGTTCAGAGGGGAGTCAGAAAGGAGGGAGAACCTGAGACACTCTGAGGGGACCCCAGCATCTCTCCCTGTGACTTGTGGTGATCTTTCCAGCATGAGGAGAACAGGGAGAACTTGAGGTGGCCCACAACCATGCACCACAGATTGTTACCACTTATTGACCAGTCAGCCCCTTTCCTGAAGCCCCTTTCCTCTCCCAAGGGAAGGAGAAGTAGGATAATTCATAAAATTGTAAATATTTGTGATTAGAGAGTTTTGGTACCCAAACCAGTCTGGATGTGTTGGGGGAAACTGGGACACAGTTCAGGGATTCGGGAAAAGAGGTAACAACCCATACTATGAAATTTAGGAACTATTCTTTTTTGTCACAAACCCCACTATTTTTTTGTCTCTGCCAGGACTCCAAATTGTCAGTGAGGCCTGCGAAGCTGGAATTTGTCCATTCCTCCTAAATCTTCTCAGCAACCTTCTGAACTGCAAACCAGCTTAAGTCTGGGTGTGGGATGGAATATGGGGAGCAAGGAGAAGGAGGTCCCTGGTACTGACAGTCCTGGGGCCAGGGAGATCAAAAGACGTTTTTAATGGGCTCCCAAGTGACAGAGTGAATGGGGACTGATGTGGCAAAGAAGCCATCGGAAGGGGCAGCCCCAAAGGACCCAGTCTCTCCCTGTTCCTGGATTAAATCACAGCAAAGGAAAGACAATGAAATCCAAGAAAAGACTGAAATGTTGAAGTGTTGGAAGATAATCTGTTCTGAGCCAAATCCCGCATTTCAAAACACCCTGACAGAACCTGAATTTACTTTAGTTCACAACAGCATTAGTCAAGGACTTTGTGTTTCAAAGCACAGCCTCAGAACTGGTGCTGAAATGGCTCAGAAAGTTCAGTTTCAGGACAAATGATGGCTGTGATGTGATCTGTGCCAACCGGGTCTGCAAAAATTGGAAATTTCAAAGACCTTCTTATGTTTGAGTATTTTGGCTGCTACACCCAAACTCACGGGCACAGAAGGGAGAGTTGATGAAATTTGTTAGGTTTCAGCATGAGACAATCTCTAAGACACGAGTGTGCATCATCCCAGGGCAGATCACTGTGCCTTACCCAGGAGGTGAGGCTGTGGCACGTCTGTGTGCCAGGGCAGAGCAGGGTCGGGTGGTTTGGTGCACGTCTCTCACCAGCAATTGCTGAGCTGTGCTGAGGTGAACACGAGGCTCTTGCTGAACCCAAGTCCTGCCCGTGGTTCTGACGTAGCCAAGGCTCTCCTGGGCTCTCCAGGCATCGCCTCAGCCAGTCTAGAGAATATTAGTAATTTTCCCATGCAGTCTTACATCAGAGCTCCGTTTCACTGAGGAGGGGATTTTTGTTTGTGTTCAGGGACTGACTTTCTGCTGAAGAATTCTGTAACCTGAAGAAGAGACGTGGCAGGAGTCAGCTGGTCATGGTTACCCTGTCCTGGCTGCCCTTTTCCCCCACAGATGTACAGTTCTTCGTTTTGCTTGCCTTAGAGCAAAGTTGTCATTTGAAAACTCAAACACCCACCCTGCAAATCTCATTTGTAACCCTTCATAGCTTAGAGAAGGAGAAAGTGTGTTCTAAATCATGGAATAATTGGGAAATGGTCCCCCACAAAATGCAAATCTAAGTAATAATATAATTATCATGTAATGATATTTGCCTGTCTGAATTCATCTGTCCTGAGTAATACATGCCTTGAAATCTCACACTGAAATGTAATTTTTCACACCATGTGTTTTGTAGGGATTTGGAGTCTGGGGACTTACTTTATTTATTTGTTTGTTTGTTTGTTTGTTTGTTTATTATTTGTTTGTTTTCCCTTTGTTGCATCATTAAATGTAGCAGAGCATCCCTTGATCAAAGTTGTTCAAACTTGAGTGATTTCAATCCACTTGGCTGAGTTGAACCACCAACTGCTTTAATAACCAGTTGCAACAATGAGCTACAGAGTTATCCCAAATAACCCACAGAAAAAAGGAATAAATGTTGTTCTCTCCTCTCCTGATATGAATTCTATGCTTGAAGAAAATTATCTCATCACATTAGAATCTAATAGGAGGAAGTGCTCAGTGTAATAGATTAATGTACATTTTAATAGTTTCTCCTGAAAGCTGAGGAATAAAGTACAATATACTTGTAAATATTCAGTCATTCAGTAAACCTACCAATCTCTGACTTTGTTAGTTAATGCTTTTTAATTGCCAAAGCAATAACTGAGGAAGGAGAGCACCAATCTAATGCAATTACCTCAAAATACTGTGCCACGAATATCAATCCCAGTGGGTACCACCCCTGCTGAGACTGTGGGAAGGAAATGGAGTTATCAGGAAGAGTTCAAGGTGGAGAAGGTGGAGAGGGTGGGGAAGGGAAGCGATGTGTGCACAGTGAAGGAGCTGCTGGGATGTGCCAGGAATTCTGAATGCCAGGCAAGGATTCCTCCAGAGCAGCAGCAGCTGTGGCACTGCCTGGGGTGGGTGGCACCACTCCCTCACCCAGCTGAGGCTCTGGCACTGTGTGGGATTCCTGGGAGCCAGCAGATATCCCTGTGGGATTCCTGGGAGCCAGCAGACAGCCCTGGGTGATCCCTGGGAGTCGGCAAGTATCCCTGCATGCTGCAGGCTGGAAATGGAGCACTTGGCACTGAGCTTTTGGGAAAACCCTCTGATTTTCTATTGATTGTCAGGTTTTAAGACCTCTCTGTCTCACTGATATCCTGCTCATCACCTTTAGCAACTGGGAGAAAAGGGAAAATGAGTGGGAGAACTCATTCCCAGGGCATGGTCCCTCAGTTCTGCACTTGCCCTGTCCCGTGGCAGGGAACAAGGACAGACTTCACCTCTTCTGGGTCTCACTGGCCCCAAGCACCCCCCCTTTACTGGCAGCATAATCTGACCCCACATGTTTAAAGGCAGGATGCTTTCCTTAACTATATTGGGTTGATGATAAATATTTCCAGGAACTACAAAAAGGAGAGAAATCGTTTCTGGAAGGATCACTTGTGTAAGAGTGCACATGCTGCACTGTAGGTGCACTGCTGGGTGGGTTTAAGTGTTGTTCTAGATGTGTCATGTCCTGGCATCTCCATCATATGCTAGAGCTTCATTTCAGCAATAAGGAGAAGATGATCATAAATCTCACTGAATGCTTTAAAAGATATTTGGATGCTCAGACTTACTATGACAGAGTGAAGTTGTAGTATTTCCTCACCTGAGATGTACAGGAATAATTACACATGTTGTAGAACTTAATTAATTGTCTCATTTCAGGCAGCATGAAATGCTAATACATGAAATGACTCAGTCCTCATTCATCATTTCATACCATATAAATCCAGTTTATAACATTCAACGAGATGCAAGTCAGGCAACAGAACAGAACTCCGGCAGTCTTGTCCCTGGCAAACCAAAGGCAAATCTTGGTAAATAAAGCCAGCTCGTTAATGATAAACTACTATTAATTAGCATTCTTGAACCAGCTATTGAGGAGCTGGATGAATGAGCAGATCTGGAGCCAAGGCAGTAATGACTTTCTGTTTGTGCAGCTACATCAGCTTTTAGAAGGTCTAAGGCACGTAATTGACCCAGCAGTGATAGATGGGCAGCAAGGAGCAGATTTGCCTCACTGGGCTGAATCACCTGGTTCTGTACAATCAGCATGAGGTTCCTCTGTGTGCCTTCAGACAAGGTGGATGATCCAGAACTGATTTATCTTTGCACCTCTTTGCACCTTCCCTCCCTTTGGAGGCAGCCCCAGGGGGAAGGGCAGCTTTCATGGGCCGTGTTGGCTGAGCTGCACAAGAACAACCTGGCTTAAAAAAAACTTGTCAAAGCGTGGAACTCTCCAGTTTTTCTGGTTCTGGACTCCTGCCACCACCACTTTGTGCTCACCCAGGTTGGTACCACCCCGAGACACTGCTGAGCCTGAGAGCTGTGCGTGCCTCTGATGGGAACTTTGTCACTGCACCCTGCAGGTCCTGCTGGGCACAGGAAGGCAGGAACCTCCCGAGATCTGGAGCCATGGATTCATCTCTGAGGTGGAGAAGGTTTCTGTGATGAAGATGATGCCATTCTTAATGCACAAGATAAAGGGTGTACAACAGGCAGGGCTGGATTTACAATGGCTGCACATCATCACTCGTAATAAGACAAAAATTGCGCTGTCCGCTGAAATCCTGTGCAGATTTTTAGGTAGTTACAGGTAAAAGTAGCTATAAATATGGTACAGCCATATCAAGTAAAATACAGGAGGCAATGAGTATTTTGTTCAGGTATTGAATGTCTTTTTGAGAAGCAGAAAAATCTGTATAATTCTACTTTGGGTTTTTTTGGTTGAAACCAGCCCTCCTCCAGAGGTGACTAAAAGCCCAGGTGAGATTTCACGTGGTGATTCTGCCCACGAATCCTTTTGGAGGATTTGGAAATTACAGCAGCAACAGCAGTCACTGCAGAGCACACTGCCTTTGGGAAGCGTTTTGCCACAACACCTGTCCTAAAGCAGTGCCTTCCTTCCCACTGGTGTTTCAGGGCGTTTGTGATGCACAGCCTGCCTAAAGCAGGGGCTCCGTGCAGAAAAGCTGCTCACAAGAAAGGGCTTGTTGGCCAGATTTCCCAGCGAGAAGCTCCAAGGTGCCTTTGTAACGTAACCCTTTATTAACGATAGAAATGGAGTCAAAGGAACGTACTGCGAGCCGCTGAGGTTAACCAATCTGCCACTTAAACATAACTGGAGTTTGTGTTATCTGTAACTAGAGAAGGTCATGGGATCTATCGCTTGCAGTGGGAGCTTGCAGTGCCAACAAATTAGCATCCCAAGGCTGGCTCGGCATACAGAGCAGCCTCTGAGAGCTGCCCGGGAGCTGTGAGCCACAGGAACAGGCTCCCTCTGGCTCCTGATCCCACTGTCGCTTATGGAAACAGCCCCACTCTTGTTGCCAGCTCTAATGTGCTTGAGAAAGTGTCAGCAGAGCCCCAGGCAGGGCACAGGAGGGTGGCAGTGCCAAGGGAAGGGCCCGTGGTGCTGCTCGTGGAGCAGATGGGGCTCCGGGGCTGAGCAGGCATCTCACCTCTTTTTGCTTTGAGGAAGGCAACAACCAGGTAAGCCTGGGAGGAAAAACACTTCTGAGAGGGTAGAAAAGAAAACCAATTTACTCTGAGAGCAATGAATTTAAGTGCTTTTGCCCTTTCTTAGCAAGACTGGCTAAGAAGGAGAAAAAAGGGAGAAAGCAAAGTCTTCTTCTTTCCTCCTCCCCCCTGCAAAATCCTACATGCCCTTTTGGCAGAGATCCATCATTCACTTAATGTGTCCTGCTGAAATCAATTCATGTGTCAGGATTTGGAGAGCTAGAACAAAATTTGTTTGCTGATCCCATCCACAGATCACTCAAGAGGATTCATAAAGGTTGGCAAAAATACCCACAAACCCACATTCAATTTGCTATGTAAAGTAATGCATTAGGGAATGACAGCTTCCAGCAGGGAGGGGGAAAGTCTGATTGTACAAACCAGTTGGTCAAAGTCCACAAGCACCTTGAAGCATGTGCAGTTACATGAAAGGGGATTTGCCTGCTTTGGTGATGGTAGAAAATGGCCTTTAGAGTGAAAAGTGCCCTGCTGAGTGAGGAAGTGAGGGCATGAGGAGGTGCTTCGGGGCCTGGGGCTGTGGGACACCAGAGCATGGGGTGGTCACACAGCCCAGGAGGGGACCAGGTGCCTTGGCCACTGGTGCCCGGAGCCAAAGCCGGCTCCGTGTGCCTGCTGCCCCACCTCCATTTACCCTGGGGCACGTGGAGAGGAGCTTTGCCACTACAGACCCACCCTGGAGCAGGTGGAGAATTTTCTCCTCCAGCTACGCCTCACAGACCTATGAAATGACTCCTGGTTTGGGATTCCCTGGTCTCTGTCTGCGCTGACACGGAATCACAGGACCGGGGCTATCCTGGGCTGGAAGGGATCTCCAAGGATCACTGAGCCCAATACACATCTTCAAAGCTCCTGTGCAGCTCACCCAGCACAGAACTGAGAAAGAAAGAGTCCAAGTGCCTGTAAGTGCTGAGGAGGGCACGGGCTTGGCCACAGCCTGCTCCTCTGTCTGCTCATGTGCTGGGAGCACCATGTTCTTGCAACAGATACAAGTAGGACCTTGCTGTCTGAAATTATCCTTAATTAAAAGGCAATTAGCCGCATTAAGTAGAAAGTGGCTTTCTCTAACCTCCCATTTGAATGAAAAGGAAGGCTCTGGGTGTTGGTCAGCAGTGCTCACCTAACAAGAGCCTCCTTGCTTTCCTGGGCTCCCAGAGTGCAGCCCCACACACAGCACGAGACAGGGAGGGCAGAATTCCCCTGACTGGAGCTGAAGCCCACACCAACTGCACTAACCCACCCACAGGATGATGGGCTGCTCTACAGCCTCCCTGCCTGTCGTTCCTCTGGCTAAATAGTGTGGGCCATGATGTCACTCTTGCTTAAAGCCGTTTGTTGAGTTGTAAATACCACTAATCAATTCCTGCGACTGAATCCTGTGACCTTGGGTGTAATCCATGACAACGCTGACTTTAATGTATTTTCTAGCCTTAGCAAAACTACTTTTAGCTGCCCTTTCCCATTAACTTCCCATCTCACTAATAAAATACTGAGAGAATTATATTCACCACTTCTGCCAATCTTAACCGGAAACGATTCTGACTAAGGAATATTAAATTTTGCACATTGACAAATCTGATCTCTGCTCATCATTGCTGGGGTCAGCAGCCTCCTCCTTGGCCTTTTCTCAAACCCAGGCATACTTTGCAGCCCGGGGTCACTTGACCAGTTTCGAACTCAGATTTAAAGGGCTTTTTATTCATGCCCAAAGCAGGAGGGGGTATGTGATCCCTGCCTGTGTGACAGTGTTTATTGTGAGTCCCCTCCAACTTGAAAACTTCCTTCTTTGAGCCCAGTGTCTCCTTCCTGCCTCTCCTGCTCTCCACCAAACTTGCATGCAGACACTTTTGAAAATGATCGGTATTTGTTTCCACTTGGTTGTCTCCTAAAGCAGGAAAATTACTGTAAAAATTACTGTGCAGACTGGGGGGTTTTAATCGGTTTTGGAAGAGTGGTTTGGGGAGGATGATTGAGGACAGGACACACAAACTGTCTGACAGGAAGGATATTTGCACTCAGAGGATTTTTTCCTGACATCTGAAATGATTCCAGTGGCACAGGCCCACATCCTATGAGCTGAGTTGCTGCCACACAGACCCTGGGTGGGAGCTCTGTGTGCAGCATCTGGCCTGGGCAGGTTCCTCTGTCTCAGGGCTGCTGAGCTCTGACTCCCCTGCAGTGCCACGAGCATCCTGTGTTTGACGTGAGGCACAGAGCTCAGGGGCTGAGTGTGATCTGCCAAAATCTCACTCGCTGTCCTTCTGTGATGACAGAGGAATCACTGCACATTTGGCTTTTCTTCTAGAGCTGTGACAGGAGCACAGGCACAGTCAGCAGCAGATGCAGCCTTGTGGGGCTCTGAATCCCCGTAGTCCCCATGGAGATTTTACACTTGTAATTCTCAGTTCTGGCTTTAACAATTTTGCTGGCTGCAGCAGAAATCCTCCTCATTTCACCACACCAGGGTGAGAACTTGGTGTGGCAAAGCTGTCTTTCATCTCTGCCTGTGCTGCTGCAGCATCTCCAGGCCTGCCAGCCCCTTCCTCTCGAGTGCCTTGGCTCTGCAGGGCTCAGCAGATGCACCAGGCTGGCTCCTGCACTGTGGTGGGCAGAGCTGCAGCTGGGTGACGTGGGTGCGTGGGTGGCGAGGGCCTGACAACGCTGTTGGAAAGTTTGTTCCTTAGAATCTGAACTCCAGATAAATAGCACATGCTGGCTGTAATTTAAATTCAATCAATATTCAGTTAAAAAATAAATAGAAAGCTTTTTAGATCGGTGATGTAAGGGAATGTTGGTTCAAGGAAGTAATTACATATTATGTAGAAAAAGTCAATTTAAGTCCTCAATAATTTACTTAAGTGATTTACTTGACTGATGTGTTGTCTTGACCCAATAGGGCAGAGTAACAGACACTCAGTTATGGCAGAGTTCCAGCAAAACCAGCCCTTGTTACCGTCCGACATAAATCATTAGCTACTGTCTTGTTCCAGGTGTACACAGGTGCTATTTAAAACAAAAAAAGGTGATAAATTTTGTGTTTGTAAACATAACTCTGTCAAAACTAATCCTGTTTCTGGCAGATGAAGATGTTATCCATACCTCTTGCTAAGGCAATATCCATTTTCAGGAAATAAAGTTCCTAGTGTATAATTAGCTCAAATTGGCTGACATTAAGGCAGTGAGGATACGTGGTGGGATAAACTGGATAGCTGGGACAGGAGCTGCCCTCTGCCTGCTGCACAGACCTGTGGGGACAGTGACAGGATGGCTGCTGGTGGCCTGGGGGGGCTCGGGGCTCCAGGACCTGCTGCTTGCTCTGGGCTGCCATCACAGGGCAGTGCCTTTTTAAGGATGCTCTTTGGACTCTTCCCAGATTACATTCCATACATGTGGAAGATAGAGATTGCAATTTGTAGCCATGACAACGATGCTGGTGAATGCTGCTGCTCTCTGTACCTGTGATACAGGGCCCTTTTCAAAATCACCTCTTGTGCCATGCTCTTCCTTTAAAGTCGAGGGTGAACTCTGGCCCCTGAAAAGATGAAACCTGGGGTGCTTGGGGTGGGTGTGCCGAGCTCTGAGCTTGGTCTTGAACTGCACCAAGTCTCAAAGAACAGCATAGAGTCCCAAATGCTCTTTCCAGATGGGTCTGAGAGCAGCTGAAACCTGAGTTTAGGATTATACAAAATGTCTGCTGGTATTCCTGGGCAAAGCTGTATGATCCAACATATTCAAAAGCTTCAAGCAACCCATCAGTCCCCTGCTACACCCCTGTTTCCCTGCTCCTCCCTGCCCTGAGTGCCTGTAGCAGCAGTGCCAGAGGTTATGTCCCTCTTTGCCTCCAAAGTGCCTTCCCTGGGCTGTGGGGACAGGCTCTGAGCTGCTGGCATGTGCCTCATGTGAGCAGAGAGGCACTGAATGGCTTCAAAACCCCAAAAATCACCTTGTTCCACCCCCACCTGGTGTGCACATGTGATGGTGTGTGCAGCACATGTGTCCTCCTGCAGCCATCACCTTCTGAACACTGTTCTCCACTGGCAGCTCTGAAGCTCTGATTACACCATGAGCCACAATAACGCAAGAAAACCCCTCTAAAAATACCAAAAACCCCCTAAACCACTCCTCACCTGTACTCCCTTGAAAATTATTGGAAGATGATTCAATGAATGCCACTGCAGAATTAACACTGGTGTGTGTGACATCCCTTTAATTCCCACAGACTGAAGATCACCAGCTCCAGGAAGGATCTCTGGGAGAAGCCAGCTCAGGACCAAGGAGGAAAACCAGACTGATGGTAGCTGCACAGGCTGGTGGTGAGCAGCAAAACGTAGCTGAATTCTTCATTAAACACTGTGGCTTTGCAATTATAACCTGCAACTGGGGCAGACAGGACCCAGGAAACCCCTGTGGGGAGGGGACCCCAAGGCGTGTTTGGAATGTGGCAAAAATGGCTACTGGCAATTTTTCACATATGTTCTTCCAGTAATAAGTAGCTTAACAAATCTTGAGCTTGGTTATGTAACGAGATCATTAGATCAGCATTTGGGACCTATTTACTGTGACAGGAAAACAATACACCTATGATCTATTGTGGGCTGGGCTGAGACTTCCAACTTCAACAGTAAATATGGCTGATAAATTAAATTAACATGATAGCCCTGAAATAGTACTGATGGTTTGTGTTCTACAGCTCCAACCAGGTGTTGAGTTTCGTTCTCAAAGAATTAACCTGAACTTCAGCCCTCTCAGGTCTTCAGTGTCTTCATAAAGCCTATAAATACCACAGACAAGGCTTATGTCATTAGCCTCTTAATGTTATAAACATTTAATGAAGTTAAATTTGAAGCACAACACATTGTAAAATCAATCTGATCTTGTTGGGGAGACAAAGGGAAGAAAATTGTTGGAGTCATTTGGAAAACAAATTAAGAATTACATTCACTTAACTTTGAAGTGGATGAAAAATTACGGCCAGGACGGACAGAGCCATTGTGTTTGAAAGGCAAAGAGGGCCGGGAGCAGGGAAGCCTCTCTCAGTGCAGGATGCTGTCTGACACAGATCACCAGCACCCTCAGTGGCAGGCAGCCCCCATCCATCACCTGGGCCACGACAGGCAGCGCTTTCCTAGAAATTGGAGGAATTTCACTCAAAATATTGCAGCTCAGATGCCTCTCCCTCAGAGCAGCCACTTCAGCAGCTGGAGATTTCTGTGCTTTTGGGCACAGGTCTGCACTGCTCCCTCCCCAGGGGTGCTCACCTTGCCAGGGATGCTCACCTTGCCAGGGATACTCACCATGCCAGGGATACTCACCATGCCAGGGATGCTCACCTGCTCCCAGCATGGCTCCTGCCCCCCAGCCCGGCCCTCGAACACGGGGCTGCCTCGCCTGGCTGCAGGACAAAGCCATTCCTGCTGCTAATGCTTCCCTGGAATCGGCTTTCTCAGGAACAGGGCGGAGGGCAAGGTTCTCTCACCCTGCACTGAAGTGGGCACAGGGGCTTTGCTGGCAGCCAGCTCAGTGTCCTGGCATGGTTCACCAGCACCCAGCGTCTCCTCCAAGTGCCAAGTGGGCAGAAAAGGAATAAATAAAAATAAATAAACCCCTATTAGGGTAGGTTTACTGTGTAAAAATCCGAGACAATGGAGAGGAAAAAGTGAAGGGCAGCGGACGTGTTAAAATGCTGCAGACAACAACCTACTCGGAGGAAAGTGTATTTGCTCTTTCTTTTTAAAACTCATTATTTATTTTCTCTATTCTTCAGACCTAATGTCCCACTAATGAATTCCAGGGGGATTTTTGAATCATGGTGATATCATGGGTTAAACCCCTTCTCTACTTTTTGAATGTAAATTCTTTTTGACATTCTTAGTTATTGCAGAGCATTGACTTCTTTCCTACAACAAAACCAAACGCTCTTTGGTTTTGCATAGTTAACATTTTGCTAATGGGTAGCCAAGATTCTCTCAGCAGCTCAACAACATTTTCTAAAGCACACTGGCGTTGTTGTAGCAACTGGTGGCTGATCTGTGAATAAAGCAGATGTCATTGTGGCAGGATAAAGGGAGAATAATCTATCACCCGGCCACTGCCACTCCTGCCCAAACAAGTCATCAAAATGACAACTTTGGTGTGTAGCCATTAATTCAGGGCTATGTGTGCCCTTATCTCATCTCGTTATTATATCAACCCAGGGTATGTTACAAGCACCAAGAGTTTCCCAGCCCCTCTCCGTTGTCTTTCTGAGGAAGTGCAGCCTGGATGTGCCGAGGCACTGACAGTTTGCCAGCTTCCTTTTAGGCTCTGATTGATTTTGCACTGTGGTCCAAGCTGCTCTGGCCTAAATAAACACAATATATATTCTGGGATGCTTTTTTTCTTTACTGTTTAATCTGAATTCAGCTCATGTGGCTCGCAACTGAAGATGGGCAAGCGTCAAAATATTCTGACAGGTGCCCGAGCTGAGCACAAAAGGAGAGACAGGGGCAGATAAATTGCCTTTCTAACTTCTCAGAAAGGCTTTAATCCATTTATTATTTTTTTTAGCTTCTGTTCTAATTCTCACAATTTGTCCTTAGTTGGTGCAGCTCACTGACCCCAGTGAGTCACCTCTCATCTCCCTCTTTCGGTGGCAGCAAATGCCATGTGCTTTCACACTGTCCTATTAAACACTTCCCATTAGAATATTCCTTCACTTTCTTCCATGCTTCCAGTGCTGAGGCATCACAGCAAAGTGCCCCTGCTTTGTGGAGACTTTGAGCTGAGTCTCCGCTTGCCAGAGGCTGTTTGTTCCCTCTGTGGAGCTGCTGTCCACATCTCCTCACTCAAAAAGCCTGCTCTGCCATCTCCCTTGCCTCCCAGCTTTGCTAATCACTTGACTTAAGGAGACAAAACATGAGACCAGGTTTCTTCCATTTCCCTGGTGCATGACTCATACTTAATGTGGAGGTTATATTAATTACTGTGTGCTCAGCATTTAATGAGCCTGGGAAGGAGTCTCCTCTCTTCAGCTACGCAGAGCACGCAGGGAAATCACGGCATGCACTGAATACGTTTCCCAAACTCTCAAATCTGGATATGTATTTCATACAAGGAGGCAAATCAGTCATTGCTTGAGTTCCTTAAAATGGGATGGCAGAAGCTGGGAAATCTGGGCCATGGTCCTGATTCTCTCACAGGCTGCCTTTGTGCCCACTGGCCAACCCTCTTGGGCTCTGTGTCTCCTGATTTCCTGTCTGTTTGTAGGGATAATAGGGGCTGGCTGAGACCAGGCTCAGTGCAGAACATTTGTACAACTCGACATCACAGCATTAGAGAAGGCCAAGAGGAATAATCCTGAGGTTTTTTTAATATATAGAAAATACTTTTTTTTTTTTAAGTAGATGACATATATTCCAGTCCTGTGTGATGGCATCACGGTCTAACACTACTGCCTGCACTGGACTTTCTCTGGCTTTCTCCATTGACTTCTTTCTCAAGGTGATGGATATTTAACATCCTCTGTAGCATTTAAATAGCTTCAAAAATACACTGCATGTGGTGTCCATGGTGCATATTTCCATGGGCCCATATGCAAAAGAAAAGTTGCTAGGTAAAAAATTTACTGTGAGAAAAAATTTAAAAAACAGGTTTCTTGCTGATTCAAGGGAAGAGATACTTGGATTTGACTTGATCCAAATGAAATTGCACGATGGGCTGTGTAGCAACGGGGCAGGCTGAGCTTTGGCCACGATCTGTCCATTCTGCCAAGCCCTTTCTGCTCCCTGGGGGACTCAGTGGCGTGCCTTCCGTGCACTGATTTGTTCAGGGGCTTTCCTTCTCATGCTTTTTCCTCTGTATTCCAAAGCCTCTCTGGGTTGCACCCTGTCTGTTACAGGCCTTTAGTTTCTTTATCTTTCAAATGTCTTTTTCTGTCTCCTAGCTAGAATTATGGAACATCCTAAATTGGAAGGGACCCTCAGTGATCATGGAGTGCAGCTCCTGGCCCTGCACAGACACCCCAAATCCCACCCTGGGCATCCCTGGCAGCGCTGCCCAAACGCTCCTGGAGCTCTGGCAGCCTCGGGGCCGTGCCCATTCCCTGGGGAGCCTGGGCAGTGCCCAGCACCCTCTGGGGAAGAATCTTTTCTTGATCTCCACCCTAACCCTCCCCTGGCCCAGCTCCAGCCGTTCCCTGGTGTCCTGTCCCTGTCCCAGGAGCAGAGATCGGAGCTGCCCCTGTGCTGCCCCTCGGGAGGAGCTGCAGCCCCCGGTGAGCTCTGACCTCAGCCTTCCCTTCTCCAGCTGAGCAAACCAGGTGCCCTCAGACACTCTTTCTACGGCCCCTCCAGACCCTTCCCCATCTTCATAGCCCTCCTTTGGACACTCTGTAATAGCTTTAGACCTTTCTCATATTGCACTGACCAAAACTTCAGACAATATTCAAGGTGAGGCCACCCCAGTGCAGAGCAGAGCAGGACAATACCCTCCCTGGCCATGCTGGGCCTGCTGCCCCCAGGACAGGGCTGTCCCCCCTGGCTGCCAGGGCACTGCTGTCTCATATCCAACTTTCCAGCCACCAGGATTCTCTGCAGTTCAGACTTGGAGACCTTCTTGCTCCGTCAGCTTCTTTGGTTCCAAGCTGGGGACAAGGGGCAGTACTGGTTAAAAGGGACTGCACTGGGACAGTCACAGTGTGTGTTTCCTCGTGTCTATTTTAAAGCCAAATGTGAAAATATTGTCAGAAATACTTATGCAGCATCTTAATTTGAATTTGTGCACCCTGACTGCAGTCTGAGACGTTTCTCTGTTTAACAAATTGATTTTAAAGTGTGGTCAGTTAAAAACAGTTTTGTAATCCGCAGGAGAGCTCCTTAAGAGCCTTGTGCAATAAGGTATGTAGCCATTATTTGCCTTTTCTAAGTTACTGTGTCCCCTTACAATAACTGGACCAAATGAGCCACTTAAGAGTACATTTTAAGGCTGTTTTCAGTTTAATTATCACTGTTGAAAGACATATCTCCACTAGCTTTGTGCATACATGGCAAAGAAAACTTATTCACTGACTGATCCATGTTTTATGTAAGTGCTTCTAGTATCAAGCCGAGTGAATTCAGGTTAGTTGTCCTTTTAGAAAGGCCGAGAGGTAAAGTCCTTAAAACTTATTTAGGAATCCTGAGGCAGAACAGCTTCATTTCCACAAACCGGGATGAGGAAGGGCGATTCCATCATTAACAGCTTCCCAACTTGCAGCCAGGCTTTTTCCCTTCTGCTCCCCACTCCTGCCCCTGCTCCTCTGAGTTTCCTTTCCAGCCCCATCCAGGTTATCCCGGTGCCCAGCGCTGCGCTGGCAGCACACATGAAAAGATGTGTTTTCCTTGGAGGGCTGCATTGTCCTGCAGTTGTGTGCATTTCAGTGCCCTTGTGTGGCTCTTCCCCACGTGAAAACAGAGCTCTTCTATCCCCGAGCACAAAGCCCAAACTGTTGTCGGGGGGAGGAATATCTTCAAACCCGTAAATCTTCTCCCTTCTCCTGTTTATTCTCCGGGCCATTCAAGCCCACTTAGCGAATCACCAATTAACTCCGGACTCACGGCACATTCTGATGGGCCAGAATTCTCCTATCTAGGATGACACAGCCAAATTTCCAAATACTTTCTGGTTGAGTGCAGCATTTGGTTTCCCTTGCTCTTTAATTCATTAATTCATAGTTCCCAAACTGTTATTCCAGTTATTAAACAAACCGAGATTTTTTAACTTTTTTTCTCTCCATTTTCTCACCAGCAATACTGTAAAATACAGGGAAAGTGTGTACCAAATTGAATTCCTTGTGCATCCAGTTTTTTATTATTGTAAGTAAAACTGTTTAAAGATATTTGTCCTTCAATAATTATTCCACTAGCTGTACATGGCACATCACTGCATACGGTAATTTACAGGAAGCAGGAGTTTTACACATTCATTTTCTATGGTAAAAACATGCTGCAAAAGTAATAATTTGTAAAGTAACTCTAATCAGTGAGGAAAACACAGTTTTAACTATGATATGGTATTCACTAAATCAAAACCCAATACAAACTGGGAGGGGAGATTCCAATATTAAAAGTTAGATCTGAATTATTTAATCAGAATTCAGAGTAGTAATGAACATCCCTACTGTATGTGGTTGCATTTTATGTCTTGTCATGTGGAATTTAGAAGGACTAAGAGCAGTGACCAAATTACCAACAAAAGTTTGCTTTTATCCTGACAAGTCATAAGTTTGAAAGTAAATTATGTTAATAGCTTTATTTTGATACCCCATTCTGGTGTCTGAATTGAACAAAAATTCTATTTTGCATGAAGTGGCAGGTCTGCAATGAAACTGTGTTAACCCTGACTGCCCATTGCTAGGATTAGCTACTGCAGGGGCTTGTGCTCTGAAGTAATGTGTATACAAGGAGTGAGTTAAAACTCGAGTCCTAACAGGTGGGTTGTCAAACTCTGCAGCATCTTTTGTGATGCTTCTGTTCCCCTGCTCAGAAATTCTCTGTTTTCTCAGCGTTGGGTGGGAGTGTTGCCTGAGAAGGATCAGTGCACACAGGGCAGACCTGTCCCCCTACTCCTGGTGTCACTTGCTGCTGTGCAGGGAGTCAGTGGCACGTTCCCATCACTGAAGCCTCATTAACTGGGGACATCCTGCAGGCTGGAAGGAGGAGGGAATCTGATCTGTCCCAGACAATGTGCAGTATCATCTGTAACTCCAGGCCATGTTTCTTACCCAGTGAAAAACAATGTTAAAAATAGATACTTTTTTTAATCAGTCATGAACGAGTTAAGCAGGAGGAACAGAATGATTCTAAATGCAGAGAAATATTTACCACTCGAATGTCTGAAGAAATCAGCAGTGATAAAAAGGAAATACCACAAAGGGAATGCAAAACAGCTTAGTTGGGCTCTGAAAAACAAGTCAGCAGTCTTTAAATTTGCCTCTTTAAACTTGTCCGAATGTTTTTCTGGATTTTTTGGGCTCTGGCCTTTTGGGGGGAAAGAATAATGTAAATACCAAAAGGAACTGGACAAAAAGTAAGCTTTGTATCCTATCTATGAGAATCAGACGATGTGTGTCATGCAAGTTATTACAGTCACAGTCTACAGTCTTCCCCTGATGGAAATCAGATTTGACAGCAGCACAATGCAGAGGTTTAACTGACAGCACACACAGCACATTTGCGAGTCATAACGCCACAGTTTAATGACTGACGCATGTGGGAAGCTAATTCGGATTTTTTTTTCTTGAATGGGATAAATGAGCATCCAGTTAATACCAATCATGAATTCAAGCCATGTGACAAAATTGATGCTACATACCCTGTTCTTGTTTTGCATGTTCTGCAAACTGAGCTGCAGGAAAAGAGCCAGTTTGTACACACATCCGGAGAGAACGTTCATTCTGCTTTCTGACACATCCACCAATTGCAGCTGAATGCATCCAGCTTGCTGCTGTTGTGTTCACAAACTAATTACCCTTCCTCTGTTAAATAGCCTAAGAATTACAAATTGTATGCCTGTTTTGAGAAAAAGTACAGGTTGAACAAGCAGACGTAGTATAAATAAAATATTTATATAAAAATAGTCTCTTACAAAATATACTCTCTTATCCTATGGTTGATTTTTCCAAAAGATGGAATTTTGTCTGGATTTTCTTATTTTTAGACATATTCCAAACAGGATTTTATTAATGCTTCTTTCTTTAATCGAAGAAAAAAAAAATAACCACAAAAACTGGTAAAGATTTGTAACCCCTACCACTCCACTTTTGTTCCAGACAACTAGCAGCAAACAGGAGGAAACAAACAAACAAAAACCCCAAAATACAGTGTGTTTGTGTATGTACATATATATAAAGACTCCAGCTTTTGTCCTTAAACATCCAGTACTGTAGAACATATCCTGCAAGTCCAACTAATAGAAATATCCTAGTCAAGAACAATATATACAGCTCCAGTTTTTCCTTGCTGATCCTACAAAATTATTCCACAAAGAAAGCCAGCTATCTACTTTAATTGCAGAATAGTTCCAAAAAGGTTGGTAAAGTTCTTTTTTTTTTTAATTAAATAAATTAATATTAGTTTTATCTGAATAAATTGTTAAATATTGCTATTATTATGCCCAAGTGTCCCAAATCCCTGTGCTAAAATCTGCAGCTCACACACACACACGAGAAAGGCAGATAAAGCAGTGTCTACAGAACCCTTCCACAGTTCTTCTTGCTGCAGCAAGTGCTGTGAAGTGGAAAGACGGGCAAGACCAGTGGAAGCTTTTCACGAGTGCAGAAGCCGAAATCTGTGCCATCCACACCCTCCCTCGGGCAGCTCACAGGGAGGCTCTGTCCATCCCATCCCATCCCGTGCAAAGCCCTCTGTGGGGATTCTCCCCGACCCCTCCCTGCTCCCTGCACACAGCAGTGTTTGAATCTCGTTCCCAAACCAGGAGTCAGTGGCTGCACCCCGAGGTTTCTCCCCGGCTGGTGTCTCTCCACAAGGCAGCCAGCGCTGCTTCCTCTCGAGGTGCAGGCTCACCAAGATGATCCTTTTCTCTCTCCTTCGTGTGTCTGGTGGCCCGGGGCGGGGTTTGTTTGTTTTCCTTTCTTGGCTGACTTTATAAGAGTCTGAAATGTGTATCCACATAAGCAACGAAACGTGAGAAGAGAAGAGAGGGCTCCATTCATCAGCATTTCTTCGGGGAGAGCAGCTTTTCCCCACAGTTCCGTTCAGGTACGTCCAGTGCATGTGCAAATGTATCCCAGGCCGGGAGGAGCCCCGGCGGGGGCTCACTTACAGGTGTACACCTCTGTCCTCTCGCTGCACGTGTTGCATTTCACGTAGCAGCACCAGTGGAACTTGCAGTTGCACTGCCACACCCGCGAGTACTGGTGGGTGTTGTAGCCGCGGCCGCAGCACATCAGGTCGCAGCCGTTGCTCTGCTGCGCTGTCTTGTTGCACATCCTGCCCTGCGTGCCCACGCTGCCCGTCACCGGGTCCTCCTCGCAGTAGTTGGGCGACTTCTCGATGTACACCAAGTCTGTGTCCATGGGTTTGCGATAGGAAAGGGGCTTCTTGATTTTGAGGAAGGTGGGGCGCTTGTTGCGGCTGGCCCTGACGGGCTCCACCTGCACGGCCTCGTTGTACTTGTCCTTGAGGATGTAGCCCAGCTCCCGGAACTTGGGCAGGGTTGTCCAGCAGGTTTTAGTGGTGCAGGATCCCGAGACCCCGTGGCACTTGCACTCTAACTTCATGTTCTCTTCCAGGATCTGTGGTTAGAAGGACAAAGAAGGATGCGTTAATACAAGAGAGACTCTCCTCAGAACACCAGGGCTGTCTGATGGTGACACTCAGGGACAGGTTTGTTCTGCAGTGGGAGCTGCCCCCAGACACAGGTCCCTCTGTTGTCCCAGGTAGCAAATGCTCATCAGTGTGAACCAGTTCTGCTGATTCCCCTTCTGCACTGCGACTTCAGCAGGGAGGATAACTCTGCCTAACTTCACAGCCGAGGGACCAAAGCTAAAATGGGACTCTCCTCAGCCACAGCTTTGCTTCAACATGATTGCCCAGTGCTTCGTATTTGTCTGGTCTTGCAATGTTGGGCACAGGGCAGAGAAATTAGGAGCTGGCAGAAAATCACACCTTTACGTGAGGTGCCCCACGCAGAATGCTTGCAGGGCTCAACAACAGGGGCCACAACTTTACTTTTGTAAACAGAGGTTCAGAAATAAACTGCGCCTCAGTCCTTGCACATGAGAATGACATAAGGTGGAGCAGGAGAGGAACAAGCAGATAAGCTCTGTCAGTGCCTATTCCCCTGTGGGTTTCACATTAATCAGCAGTATAGGACAGATGATTATTTAGTCATACAGTCATCAGCAGTTCTAAGTGTTACAACTCAATGCTCCAGTTCGGAGATCTAAGCATTACTTTTGATATACCACAGTCAAGCACACTTCTGGAAGGTCTGAAGTCATTTGCCTCCTGTCACATGGAGCACACAAACACCACAGCCACTTTGCCAGAAAACCAGGTCTGTCTTAGAGCGTAAAGGGTGAAGGTAAAGATGAGGAATCAGTTTCATATTTTGTCATCAATTCTTGTTAAAAAATTTCTACTGCTTTAATACTATAAAGCATCTGAAACACCTCAACATCACAGCTCAGTCCAGCCTACCCTGTGTCCTCTTCCTTGCAGGGGTCTCTCATGCCTGAGTTGTCACTACTTTCCTTTTGAAGGTAATAAGCTTCGTCTTCCCTTCTGCCTTCACGTCCCTTGAAACTCTGTCCCTCTATCTTCTCCTGCTGTTTACCAGCCCAGTCTTTGCCAAATAAAACTGGAGCCCAGCTTAGTCCCTGCTCTGTGTCCTGAGCCCCACAGCTGACCCCAAGCAGCAGCGACACTGGGATCACACAAGCAAACACACCTAATTCCAGCAATTAATTTCCCACTGGCCTGTACTTGAAAGAGGCCATAATAATTTTGATGATGAAATTCTGCCTAACCTGGCAGAGAACAGCCCTGGAAAGCCCAGCCAGAGGGATTATCAGGGTTCAGGGAGTGGCCACATAATTTTTCCGCGGAGAAAACCCAGTTGATCCGTGCAGCTCCAAACCTGGGCAGCCGGGAAGGCTGCAGGGAGGTCAGTGATATGGAAATTGGAATTAACCCTTTGTTACAGCCTCTCCCTTCAGTTGTGGGTGTTTGGAAACAGCAGACCCTGTCACTGGCCATTTTTGGCAGAAAATACCAGCCTGCATTGAAGGAGCCAAGTCCAGCTTCAGGGCTGGGAATGTGTGTGGGGACCTGGAGCCTAAAACCTCAGTGGGAGCTGGGGGTGGCAAGGAGAGAGCTCTGATCTCTCAGAGAGGAAGGTGTCCCTGCCCATCAAACGGGGCTTGGAACGAGATGAATGTTAAGATCTCTTCCCATGCAACTCATTCTGTGGTTCTATGATCTTTTGGTTCCATGAAATAGCTTTATTTTTATTTTAGTCCATGAGCAGATTGTCAGCACACATGGTCTGAAGACAGGATCACAGCCCTGGAAATTGCAGGTCCAAGCCTTTGACACAGGTGAACTCAGCACACGCTGGGTCACGTTTTGTGCTACTGGTTTTAAATCAGCTCCTCATGCAATCTATCTAATGACTGCCCTAAAACTCAGATGTGAGAAACTTCCATATTCAGATCTACATCTTAACTTCTGCTCAGGCTTTGCCTTTATCGTGTTATCTTGAGTTTCTCTCTCAGCCACTGCATACTTCTTTTATTGCTCACTCATTCATAAGGCAGGACACTTCGAAGATAGATGAGGAGATGGAAAAGGAGTTATAGCACAGAAACCGGAAAAATAACATAAATTCCTTTAGCCTCATTTGTACCTTTTTAAAAGCTCTCTTTTTTTAAATTGAAACTAGCCAGGGATACATTTCTCAGCCCTAATTCAATCACTGCTCTTGTAGAAAGGGCTGGCCTTACATCCTGGTACGATGTTCAAACTTGCAACAAAATATTTCAACTCTCCTGCCGTGGGGATCCGCCAAATTGGCTGAAACATTAACACAAAACACATCATGTGTCATCTATCCAGGCAGGGGTTTTTTCCTGGAGTGTAGTTAAGTAGCCTAAATTGCCTTTTGGTTTATTTCATTACCATCCCATTTGCAGGCAGCAATCTCTGAGGGATGAGAGCTGGTGGGGAAGGAGCTGAGCCAGCAGCCGGAGCAGCCCCGTGTCCTGGGCTGGGCTCCTGCTCGGGTCACACCACACCAAACACAGCCAAACACAGCCAAACACAGCCAGCCCTGCTCTGCAGGGCCCAGCTGAGCCTGGCCACGGGCACTGGGCACGGAAAGGGCTGGTTCTGCCTCAACAGGAGAAGTTTGAGCAATACCAGCTGAGCCCCAGAGCCAAGGGTCCTTCCCAGATGTCCAGAAACACTTGGAGGGGGACGGGAAGGGCAGAGAGATGAGAAAGTGCTACTTTATTGTTCTCTTTTCCATTTACTGTTTCTGCATTTTCCTAAGGTTTGCTGTCTACCTCTCCCTTTCCCTCTGCACTTGTCAGAGGTGCCAGGGGTTCCAATGCTCCCTGCTGGAATCTCTCTGGGACATCTGACCCGTTTAGGTCCCTGCCCTCTGCTGAGCTTTCCCCTCCAGGTCTGCCTCCTCTAGCCCAGCCTCTCCACCTGTGCCTCACAACCCCTTTTGCTGCTGCTGCTCTTGCACACGAGTCCATCCTCCTCCCTGGGCTCTCGGGGCCGTGTTCTGCAAATTCAGCAAGCAGCAAATTGACTCCACAGCCTGCAGAAAATGGGCTACGTGGGGCTGGAACTGTCCGCCCTCAGCAAAAGCAAACCCTGCAATGGGATGTGATAGCTTTAGTGTGCTCTGGCAGCAGGTGCTTGGACTATTTGTTTCACATTAAAATGTGTGCATGGTGGTATTTTAATACTGTTGTATTATTCCAGTAGCCTCTGATGAATCAGTGCCTGTAACATGGGTAGGGACAGCAAGCCACAGAGTTTTCCTTGGTTTCTGTGAGCCAAAAGCAGCGCCCTCCCCTTAAAAACCTGCTCTGTGCTAAAACCAGAAAGCCTTCTTCACCTTTTATATCAGGACTTGTTTCTTTGAAGGAATTATCCAGCAGCTCATACTTTTTACACCGGATTAAAACTTTAGGTACATTACGGACTGACTTTTCCTAAAATGTTAGAGCCCGGAGGGCACAAAATTTAAATCCCAGATCCCCTGTTTCTTACCAAATGACCATATCCAGCTCCATCAGCCATGGGAAGTAAATCTGTATGCACCAATGAATGCTCTGAACCGGATTAAATGCAGACAAAGAGCCGGAGTTCTTTTAGCTTTGTCCACTTTTTCTTTGAGCTCCTACAGCAAACTGTCAGTACTTGTTTCTCCCTCTCTCTCCCTTTGCCATTCGCCTCTGGGAAATAGTTTGTGTGGGGAGAGCTCGTGCTGGCTCTCCCTGCTGATGTTATCTGCAGATGCAGCACCTTTGGGCACTGCCATTAGGAGCACAAAGTGTTTGCTCTCCCCTTTAGCTCTGCAGGGAATGTGTGGGTTTGGCCTTGTGAGGGTGGGAGCTGCAGGGGCTGGCTCAGCCAGGGGTCCTGGGGTGTCCCACCCTGCTGTGGGGGCACCTGGAGAGCTGGTTCTGTGCTTGGTGTGCTCAGAAACACCTCTCACACCCACACAGGCTTTTCTCAGCTCAGAGCCTGTCCCCGAGCTGCTCAGTGCTGCGTCCTGGGCTCCCAGCACCCAAACCAGCTGAGTTCCCAAAGGATCCCACCTTTCCATGCCCGTGGGGTCAGGGACAGCCCAGCCCTGGCTCAGCCACCGGAGCTCTGCAGCCAAAGCTGTGCTGAGGGACCTACACTCAAATGTTGAAATCATCACACCTCAGATCATCCCACCCCGCCAGGACTCCCAGGGAAATGGGATCAAAGCATGGCCAGCACCACAGGGCCTGGGGCCAGGGAGCCTCCACTGCTGCAGCCAAAATAACCACGGCCCCAGCCCAGGTAATTAGTGAGACACAGACTCTGACTCCCATCCCACCAGGGCCACGGTCTTCCCTAATTCTGACTGACATCGGATCACCTGGGTCAGGAAATCCCTGTCTCCTGCAAATGTCTGCACACACACCTTCCCTAAAGGTCAGGGAGATCACAAGTATTGGCAAAAGGAGTGAGATTTTCACAGCACAGAGGAACATGGCAGGGCTTGGAGAGAGGCCACAAGGTTTCTCTGGGCTGGGGAGGGCCATGGACAGGTGCCCCTTTCAGCTGGTGGAAGGGGAGGATTTGTGATTTTTGTTATTACAGAGGAAATGGTTGCTCCTTAAGTAAGACAAAGCTCCTCAAACTTCAGGAATAACGTTGAGATACATTTGTTTTTCTACTGAAAAGGATTCATTGAATAAAAATAATGTTTTAAGCTAATAGAATAAAGCCATATCTTATTTAGTCTTTCAACAAAATAACTTGAGAACCAAATCATGGCAGAGAGGTGTAAAGTGAGACCAGGCATGGCAAAGGGCACTGGGTGGATGTGTAGCACTGACTGGACAGACAGCAAAAGGAATACGTCTCTTAAAGTCACTAGAAATGTCTCTGCCACCTGTTTTATCCAATCTCAAAGGGATGCTACTGTTTGGGTGACTTGCAGGGCTGTTCCAGCACTGAAACTCTGAATTTTGAGGGCAGTACAAGCAATATTTGGTGCTTTTCTACTGGAAAAAAACGAAGAGGAGACAGCACAAAAATGGAAACCCTGCTGTCAGAGACAAATCCTATGGAATCTTTAAGAAATGTGAGAAACTGCATAAAAAACCACTCAAATGCAAGTTTAAAATTAGCAGAGGTGTCCTTAAACAGAAAAGATGGGAAATATTCCTGTCAGTGGATGGCCACTCACTGTACACAGAGAGCTGCTGTTGAATTGGCTCTGTAGAGCACCTTTTGCACTGATATCCTCTGGCAAACTGGCTGGGATGAGCTGGGAAACGATTGTGTCCCACACTGAGTGATCATTCCAGACAGGCTTTGATACCTCACTTGAACATCTCACGAAGATCTTATTAAGCACAGCGAAAAGATTTTCTTTTTCTCATGTTTTTGATAAGTAAATCTATGCAAAAGAGCACCTGAAGTCAGTATCAAACAACTTTGCTCCTGAGCACCACGAGCTGTGACTGCCCCAGAAATCCTGCTACCCCAGGCAGGCTGAACCATTTTTCTCGTTACAAGAATTTTTGTGTTTTAAATAAAAAATGGGTGGGGAATCACCACAGCATGTGACCTACATCAATCAAACCACCTTGGAATGGGTGTCTCAGGAAAATCAGGCACCATGCTGCTCTGAGGACTGATTATGAGGAGAGCCAGGATCATTCTGATGAATGACACCCTGCTGCAAGCACCACAGCTGGGTGGGATTTCCCAGCACCACCATCTACCTTCATGAAGGGATATCCCATTTTAAAGAGCAGAAAAGCTTCTTCCAGATTTGAAGTCATGATACGCTCAAAAACGAAGACTTCAGAAATGTTACACTCTCCTATGTTCAACCTTTTGTGTCCTGTTTCTGACCTTTCTCCGTGCCACCCAAAGCAGGAGGTTCCTTTCGTTTCTTATATGCCCTTATATAGAGTTTCATATTTATTTTTGTACTTTCTGCCTGGAACATTAGTTGCCCTTTACTCCATCGTTATAAAAAATTGATCATGTGCAGCAATTATTTTTGAAATGCAGCTTCTATTTCCATGGTATGTCAAGCAAGCAAAGAACAAGTATTAATTAGACTTTCTGCATGCTCCCCATGCTCACACCCTGCTGCCAGCATGTGCAAACAGAGTGAGGTGTTCTCCTCTTTCCCTGGGCAAGTTGTGCTGTTTAAATCACAGAGCTGGTGCCCTTCAGTCACTAACTTCAGTCACTGTGCAGAATAGCAAATGAACAAGAGCAAGGCCAGTAAAAGCTGAGAGGAATGCAGCAAAAAATATTTTCTCCTGCATATTTTTCTTATACTTCTGATAACCTCCATGACTTGCTGTATACTAAATCAATTTATCACCACTTCGGGGTCCAGAAAATAAATTTCACAGAATGCTTTTATAGCTGTTATTTTTGAAGGATAGCTGAACTTGGGACAAAAAGGACATAACTGGTTTCAAAAGGTGAGATTTCATGAGATGGATTCTCACACGACCTAATTAATGCTCTCCTCAAACCATAGGGTCTGGCCCTTGCCTTTTTTCAAGCTGTAGGAACTGCTCTGTGAGACAAAACAAGGTGTCATAATACCTCAGAGCCACAGAAACATTTAGTGGGGAAAAGCCCTCCCAGCCCATGGAGTCCAAGCTGGGCCCAATCCCCACCTTGTCCCCAGCCCAGAGCCCTGAGTGCCACATCCAGGGGTTCCTTGGACACCTCCAGGGATGGGGACTCCAAACCTCCCTGGGCAGCTCCTTCCAGTGTTTAACAGCCCCTACCACAAAGAAATTCTTCCCGAGAATTCGAATTCTTCCTCAGCTTTCTGTCACTGAGGGGTCCTCCCAGGAGAACACTTTCGTACTGCTCTTGGGATGATCCACCCAAACCCCCTTGGTTTCCCAAAAGTAGCTGTGCAAGTGGATCCCATGCACGTGGCTCGGGCTCTGAGCTTGCCCAGCCCTCAGCAGCTCTCTCTGACTGCTCTGCCACTCTAACCATGCTTTATGGAAGTCAGATGGGGCTCTGAAGTTTTTATTTATCTCCATCAGGATCCTGCCTGCAGAGACAGTGGGTGTGATGTGGCTGCTGTCCCTGATGATGATAGCTCAGCATCTGCAGGGATCTGAGAGGAGGGACACCCCTGAAACCCCCTCTGCCCTCTGGGGTCAGGCTCTCCCCGGGTGTTCTCTCCTCTCCTCCCTCACCTTCTCCCCTCCCCACCCTACCTGGTAACAGCTTCAGGACCCTGGAACCCCTCTGCTTCTCACCTCTCTCCTGAACACATTCCCGTTCTCCCCAGACAGAAAGGACCTGCCCTCTCATCTCCCTTTGGCCATCAAAATGCAAATCAAAACCTTCAAATCCCGAGCTGGAGCCACAGCCCAGGCTGAGTTTCTGTGCTTTAAAGGGACGTGGCTGTGGCAAAGTTTTCTGTGTCACATCCAGAGCTAAACCTCCTTACCCACCCCCTCAAAGGACGTCCTGCTACTGAAGCTTTCCTCAGCTACAAACATCCAAACTGAGCTTTAGGTAAGTTTTACATCAGGAAGGAGATGGAGAGCAGCATTTTCCCACTATCTGCTGGAAGTGGCTGGGAAATGGGGGATCCTGGGGTGGCACTTGGATTCCCTCAGCTGCTGATGACAAAGGTTCACTATTCAAAAGGTGGCTTGGCAGCTCATTGAGGGGTCACTGCTGTGATGGCTTCTGGGTACAGCTGCCTGCAACACCACTTGCCTTTTGGTTCTGGGGGGTTTTCTGTTTAAGAGCAAGGCAAATATTTTAACAGGAAAAGTTGAAATAATTTGAAAATGTAACTGTCAATGGGTTTGATAAACTACTTGTTTTTGAAAAATAACTCTTGTGAGACACATTATCACCTAGATTAGACTGGATCAATGCAGTGCCAAGTAAGTGTCATCATGTAGGAAGTTTAAAGGTCTATCATAAAAAGGAACTTGGAAAAAAAAGTTCTGAAAAAAAATCTGGTTTCTTTTAATGTGCTTTCACTTGTTATTGTTAGACTATAGCTGAATTGTCTTAAAGACATTCAACATGTGATTTTATATTCTATATGTAAATGAAAATGTGATTTCCTAGCCCCTCACTGAAATGGGATTGTGAGATTAAGGGAAAATTTATCTAGGATCGTTATTTGCTGCTGTCCAAGCAAAACTGACACTGTGGACATGATGGATTTTAGCTTGTGAAATACTGAACAGTCTTGTTGTCTGGCCTACCTGGGCACTTTGTAGGATGAAGCTGCAATAGGCTGAGGATGGGGGTGGTGGTACAGAATTACAGATAGAGTTGTTGGTTATATTATCTAGCTTACCTTCCTATCACTGCATAAGTTTTCCACAGTACATATCTTCCTTTCCAAAAAAGATACTGGATAGAATGCTCATGCCAGAAGTGAATAAAAGATGATGATTGAGGAGTTTTGGAAATGAAGAAACAGCTTGGTGTTCGCTGACACTGAGACAGTTCAGAAAGAAAATGAGACAGCAATTTTTCTGCCTTTTGACACGCTACCCACATAACATTTCTTCTTAGGTCATAGGATGTAAGGACCTTCCTTACATTCTGGTCACCAATTAAAAATCACTCCAAAGTATTGACACTTCCAATCAGGACTCTCTCAAATAGTGATCTGTGTGGTATTTTGCTACGTATTAAAAATGTCATGATTGTCCATTGTTAAAAACATCATTTTCCTTAATCCCTGCTTCACCCTACAAGCTCAGCCCTGCAGTCAATGCACGGATCAGAACAGTGAAGTCAATGAAATCTAAACTGAACAATATCTGCTGACCTTGACCACTTCGAAGTCAATACAGCCCTTCCAGCATCCTCTGTCCAGAGTGTCTGGTTTAAGTTCTGACCCTGGGAGAGTGGTCTTCATCCATTCTCTGGGCTTCTGAATGAAGATGTCATTAGGAAGGTAGTTGTGCTTAAAGTTTACATTTTAGCATGATATTTCTGAAGAAACAGGAAACACTCCCAGGTAAGAGGAACTCTATTTAATCATGCTCCTCAGTTTGGAAACACAATGAGTTAAATCTTGGGGTTATTCAGACAAGGACGTCACTGCTGCCCCTCACTTTGGAATTGGTCATGGAGCCTGAGTCACTCTCCACACAAAAAGGATGCAGGGAAAACAAGAAGTGACACAACTGGAATTTGTCCTCGTCACAGCGGATGCAGACAGAGGAATGACCCAGGCCTGACTCATTCCCTGGAGCTTCACCTTCCCTGGGGCTCTCCCCACTGCAGGGGAAGCTCTCCAGTGAGGTGGTGCTGGCAGTGAGGAGTTGTGCATGAAGAGCTGGGAGCCACCAGGTAGAGCATTTTGACAAATGCTTCAGCTGTCGAGAGAAAAGTTTCCAAGGAGTGATGGAAGCCCAGAGAGCAGCCTGGCTGGTTCCAGACAACTAATCAGGAAACACCTCTGGTGCTAAACTAATAAAGCCAGGTACTGGCAGGAGCCTGAGCTGCAGAATATTATCTCTTCATATTGCTTCCAAACATTTCCAGCCAATAGCCACACACAGTTAATTATAGTTCATTTAGTTGCATACCGAGCTGTGAGAGTTAACCCTTGGGTACCCAGCAGATAATACTGCACAGGACATTGTTCATCATGCCAAAAAATGTCTGTAGATTTTCCTTCTCCAAGACAGTAGTTTTAGTTGAAAAGGGAAGTTTTTCCTTTCTATTGACCTTTTTAGGTAAAGTCAAAGTAATTCTACGTCAGTTTTCCAGTACTGCTTTTATTAAAAAACAGTGTTTCTTAGCTCAACTTCTTGATTAACTCCTTTGGTCTAGAAAGAAGCAGGGGGTATGCTCATATTTGATACAGACAGACATTTAAACTTCAGTCCTGGCACTGGTCACAACTCAGTAAATGACACTGGAGATGCACCCATGGCCTGCTTTGCCCACCTACCATTTAGTGAGCTGGGAAAAACTGAGCTACCTCACAGCCCCTCCCATTCCCTTCCCACTCCCAGCCCCTCTCTTTCCCAGGGATAACAGGACCTGGGCTGTGGCAGAGGCTGCAAGCCATTGCCAAGGGTGGCTGTACCCTGGGTGGGATCTCACCAGGCTGGGACATCAAGCAGCAGCTGCTCAGGGAACTGAGAGCCATTTTTGCCAGTTTCAGAGAAATTTCTCATTGCTCTCCAGTTAATCACCGTGCAACTTTGTTAGTTCTGTGAGGCAGAAGCTGGATCACAGTGACAGAGTGTGTATTGTGAACAGACTTCCACACATTTTGTGTTTACAATTCAAAATATTCACGTTATCATAAAGTAACATGATTTTGGTGTTAATTGCAATATTCTTGAGAGAATAATTATTCCACGAAGATGACTTTCCAATTAAGTTTAACACAAAAGTGTTTTCCCCCTCCAGTTGCAGTGGGACAATAGATCCACACTTCCATGTTTTCAAACAGCTTCCACTTATCAGAGATAAGATCCTACCAGCAGAGCCTCTCTCTGCAGCCCCACAGCTGCCAAGAGCAGCACACCCGGACCCAGGCCAAGAATTTTAACAGGGATCTTCTGGCCTATTCTCAATGAAAATTTGCTCCTATGCAGAAGAAAGTGGAATTTCCTAAATTTATGTGTAATGCCTGGTTCAGTCTAAGCACAGGGTGCCCAGAGAAGCTGTGGCTGCCCCTGGATCCCTGGCAGTGCCCAAGGCCAGGCTGGACATTGGGGCTTGGAGCTCCCTGGCACAGTGGGAGGTGTCCCTGCCCATGGCAGGGGTAGGGCTGGATGGGCTTTAAGGTCCTTTCCAGCCCCAGCCATCTTGTGATCCTGTGATTCTGTCATTTTAAGCAATAGTTGGAGTTTTTGTCTTACAAAGCCATCACATGCTCACAGAGCTCACTCTGGGGGTTTACAGCGTGGGTGGATGTGGCTGCCCTGGGTCAGCTCACCCTCCCACCACACAGGGCTGCTGCCTTTCCTGAACAGATCTCCCTGCTCAGCGCTTGCCCACGAGCTCAGCAGCAGCAGCCAGCAATGCTCTTGACAGCTCCTCTTTATAAGCCATGCACAAGTGAGTCTTCACTTTGAGATGGACGTTTGTACCAAAGGGTTAAACAATTGCTCCAGGCCTTCAGTTCAGAAGGGCACAGGATGCCTGTAACAGAGCTAAACACCAGTTCCACCAGTACATGAACCCTCAGCTAAAGAAACCATGCATGGCTGTGGTGCACCTTTAGTGTATTAATCTGAGATCAATTTTATAAATCTCTCATTAAGGGGTACCTTAATATAAAGCAAAAGTCTGTTGGATCAAATTAAACAAATGTCTAAATGCTAATATATTCCTTAGCACAGTTGTTTAAATCTACAATTTTCTAGAAAATATTTTAGGTTTTGACTACACCTTTCAGTCTGAATTTGCTCTATCAAGGCAGACACCTCAGGCTGATTCCCCAGGAAAGCAAAGCCTAAGCACTCACTTGGTGTCTGGCTCCCTTCTGCCTTCTCATTTCCCACTGGAAATCGCAAAGTAATTTCAGCTTAATATGACAAAGTGTGGATATTGTGAAGAAACTTTTGTGAAGACTTAATCCAAGTATTTTTGTGGACACATTCTCTTGACTGCTTATTGAACTTTTTTATTTACAGGCTGTTGTGCCCTCTCCAAATAGCAATTAACTCGTTGTTCTACAGCTGCAGGATCTATACCCCCAGCGATATCAGCGTGTGCTGTGGCTCAGTTAACCTCTCCTGTGGGAGCAGCTCTGCCAGAGGGTGCGTGGCTGCCCCCCTAGTTTGGTCTTAAATTTGGTACAAGGTCTGGGATGCTCTGGGCAAGGCTCGTTCCCCCCTGCAGGCACCAGCCCATTCCCACAGGAACCTGGATGGAGCAGCAGGATGGATGCTGGCTCAGATCTGGGTCAGAACCCACGCCATGGCCTCCTGCTGCTTGGCCCAGGGACACCCTTCAGGTGCAGCTCACTGTCGAGTACCAGAAGGCTCAGGCTGATTTCAATAACCAGCACTAATTCAAGTTAATCCCAGTGCTTCCTGGCACTAACTGGGCACGAGAGCCAGGCATCCTCCCCGCAGGTCCCTGAAAGCTTTCTGTCCTTTCATAGCTCAGTTCTGCATCCTTCAGTACCAACAGGCCTTGTCTGTGTCCTTGGACTAAAAGGTTGTTCCTCATTCATTGATTTTTTAATTGTTTATTTCAAAATACCTGGAAACGCTTTCCATTAAAGCAAAAGTCTGTTCCATTTGTACAGCACATGCCAGCAATTATTGCTCTTGGTGAGCATTCAGGGCTTCATCATTTCAGAGTTCTCTGCCACCCTGTGTTAATGACGAGGTTTGAACCAAACCTTGGTTTTCCTTTCAGTTTTACCAAAACCTGAGTTACAGGCTGAGCTCAGTGGCTGAGTTCATGCTCCTGACTCATCACTGCGAGGCTCTTGGAAATGTTCCTGGAGATACTTTCAGCTCAGGCTTGAGAGGATTCCAGTTTCTGCCCCTGCTGACACAGCATGGAACAGAGATCCAGCCCCACATTGAGACCTGGGTTTAATTTGTTGGGGATGTCATGAATGAGGCTGCACAGTGGGAGATCTCCACCAGAATTTGGTGCACACTTTATGTATCAACACGGCCTCTTTGTGCATTAAAAGCGTTCTCAGTGAACTGGCCTAACCATTAGTTTCCTGCTGACTTGCCCAGTACCAGTCTTCTTTGAGTTTTGCTCAAGTGTGGACATGGAAGATCCCACTAAGAGTCAAGGAAGTCAGTCTTGGGTTTGGAAACCTAAATTTGTAATGTGACAAATGTCATCTGGAAGAAGCAGAACAGTGCTCAACAGCTATTTCTGAATGTCTTTCAACAACTTAGGCCAAAATTTAGGTATGAAGCTCAAAAATCTTGGATTCTGATTAAATTTCTCAACAAAACATCAAAGAGCACAGGTTAATAAAAACAATACAAAGCAAGACAGCCAAGCTCATAGGTCACAGTAAAGGTTAACAGGTGCTGCTTTCTTTCTTGCAACTTTTCATGAAGTCGCAGAATGGTTGGAAGAGACCTTAAAGCTCATCTTGTTCCAACCCCTCTGTTTGTTTGTTCCATGACCAGGATAAGTTTTACAACACCCAAACACAGCGGGAATCTGCTGGGGGGTGATTGTGCTCATGAAAGCTCTGTTTGCTTCAAATCAGTTACATTTCTTTTGTTCTGTAGCAGGAGAGACACCAGAGCTCTACCAAGGCTCCAAAGGTGCTGAAAACCCTGGGAGAAGTGAACAATCTACACAGCCCCTAATTTTGTCCAGCTGATGCTCCCCTCTGAGCACTGAATGACAAGTGTGCACCAATGGGAAGTGTTGCTAACTGTTCGAAGAGAAAGGCCAAATTAAATCAGAAATTGTCCAGAAACCTGTGACCCAGCCAGTGGCTTTGCTGAGCAAATTAATCATCAGAGCAAGCATCTGATTATTGCAGTTGTAAGAGGTGCACGATATTAAATTTGGAATTTGAGATCTCTGTTATTTATGAAGAGAGCCTGGCCCTCGGTCCCAGCTCTCCCTGTCAGCAGCATGACAGACTGTCAGCTCCAGTAATCACATACATGAAATGCATGTTTTGCTCAGAATGCCAGAATCCTCTAAAACTGCGACTGCAGGTAAGTGATAGCATTTTTCATTCCCTAATCTCCAGCGTAAATCAGGAATTCAGTTTTCAACCACATGAGATATAGGAGGGAGTTGAAAGCCAAAATACAAGTAGGACCATGTATCACCATTTCTGATTAGCTGAAAGTGGAGGACAAGTGGAATGAAAATTCATTCTTGTGGATTACAGTTCTTGTGCAGTCCAATTCCCTCTCATAATTTAGACCAACATTAATGCTCCCTTTATCTTTACCCTGGGCTGTTGAGAAGATGCAGAGCTTGTCTGTCAAGCTTGGACTTGCTTTAAGACTATTATCTGAAAAAGTAGGAAAGCCATAAATAGTGCTTTGATCCTTTCAAACACAAACAAAATGCTGCAAGGATGCAAGGGATGTGTATTTCTTTTCACACCTAGGAAACTGCCCAGCAGAGCCTCGAGACGGAGTTGGATGGGATTTTTGGAAGCACTCAGCCGTGCCCTGTGGTCCCACCAGCCTCAGTGGGAGCTTTCCCATTCAGTGAACTGGATTTACTCCAAACCCAGTGCTCGGCCTTTCTGGGAATCCTGCAGCCCCCAGCCAACGTGTGGTGATGAAGCTGCCAGGAAAGGCTTTGTGGCATTTAAGGCTCCTTTTCTAATGGCACTGAAGTACAGCTGAGGCACCAGGCTGGAGAGAAGGCAGGAACTCAGCCCTGGGCTTGCCTTGGACAAAGGTAGCTGCACCTGCAGTGGTGATGGCCCTCTGTGCAGGAAGAGGAGGATGTTCAGGAAAGTCTCATGGCAGCAAGGTCCCCCCAAGGCCAGAGAAGCAGCAAGCAAAGAGGACCACAAGTGAGGGATTTCCAGGACAGCCTGGGAGAGCCCCGGAGCTCTGTGCTCTCTGAGTGCCAGGGTGTCCCTTCAGCATTGCTGCAGTTTTTTACAGGGTGCAACATTAAACACCTCAGTCTGTTCTGATCCCTGCATGATCCACTTCAGGAGCACCTCCTGGGTGCTCACAGCTTTGCTTGCTGTTTGCAGCAGCTCCATCAGGCACGTCCTGCACATCCCCTGGGAGCCTCAGAGCTGAGGGGGAAATCTGAAATGCTCCTGATTCAGAGGATGGGGAGACACTACAAAGTTAGTGCACCTACGTGTGCCTCCAAAGAGAAATGCTGAATAAAAATCCACCTTGATGTGCTCTTGAATTGCAAAAGCCTTCTAATGCAGCCTGTGCCCATGATTTATAACAATGACTCATAATATTGCATTATACTTAATATGATGTAACGCTGATGCAAGATGCCATTCGTGGAATTTCAATGTCACAGGGAAAAAGAGGGGAGAGAGCAGTCTGGTCATGTACCTTGCCATGCTGTCAGAATGAAATGTTTACAGCCAAAATGCATAGAGCCTTTCAGTACCTGCTTCGCTATTTTTTAGCAAGATAACCTGGAGAATAACATTTTTATTTCCTGGAGCATAAATATCTCTCAGACATACATTATTGTGTTACTTGCAGTAATTTAATCAACTTTATATTTGAGAAGACAAATTTGCTAACAGACAATTCAGTCTTGCAATTATACCCCCTCACATGGAAGTTTGCAGGGCAAATAAGCATTATGCCTTTAAATTAATTGAAGCTTTATCTCCCTTTTCTGACCCAGCTGTTATGAATTCTCCTCCTGTTCTCACTGTACTGCTTGCTCCTTCCTGCAGTGAATCAGCACTTCAGGAAACACTAATTCAAAGAGGAAAGACACCCTAAACTCTGCTTCTGGAGGTCAGAAATGCTGCTCTGCAGTAGGTTTGACAAATGAGGCGAGGCTCTGGGGCTGCTCAGGGCCAGTTTCTTTGGGTGTCTGTGACCCCAGCTCGGAGCTCTGCCCCTGCCCTTGCACACAGCCCCAGCACTGGCAAGCTGTGCTGCACAAGTGACCCCTGGTTTGTCACCCAGACAGGGAGAAGCAGAGCCAGGGCCCTGTCCTGCAGCAGGAGGGAAGCTGCCCCAGGCTGCAGGGCCCACAGGCAGCCCTGGCTGCATTTGGGGTGTGGGAGCCTGGGATGGGTCGTGTCCCCCCCTCTGCTCCCAGGGCTGCTCCTGGCAGTGTCCTGGGCGTGCACAGAGCCAAGCACTGCTCTACCCAAGCTGTCAGAGAAAGGAACATGGATGTTCTCCACCTATGACCTTTGAAATCCTCCACGTTTCACACCCTCAGTTGTCTCATTTCCAGAAGCAGCTGACAGATTATGGAATCCCAGAATATCCTGAGCTGGAAGGGACCCTCAGGGATCCTCCAGTCCAACTCTTGATGCTGCACAGACACCCCAACAACACCACCCTGGGCATCCCTGAGAGCGTTGTCCAAAGGCTCCTGGAGCTCTGGCAGCCCTGGGGCTGTGCCCATTCCCTGGATAACTGTGCCCCTGCTCTGACAGAGCCGTGTGCTCAGGATGCTCCGAGGCTGCTGCTGGCACCGCAGGGAGCAGATGGACATTGCCTGGGCAAAACAGGACTGTGAGAGGGTGGAAAGTCCAGAACTGAGGTCTCCAGAAATCCTGGATCAAGCTTTTCCTGCTGGTTCTCTGCTGGGTCACACTGCACAGTCCCCTCTATGCCCAGTCTTCCCAGTAAGCCCAGCAGACCATCCTCACCCACCAAGAGGGAATGGATGGTTTCAGCAGTGGCTCTCAAGAAGACAACTCAATACTGATGGATCTGTGCTTTCCCAGAGTGCATCCTGAACCACCTGCAGCAGGTGTCCCCCTGAGGAGGGGCCTTTCCTCAGGTGAGCACCAGGTGAGGAGTGGGCACAGCACAGTTTCACATTGCAAGACAAAAGAAGTGAAGGCAGCTCACTTCTGAACAGCACAGCAGTGCCTACAGGTGATAGTAAGAAATCAATAAGAATTGATTTATTTTTGGAAGCCTGGTAGGTGCCAGTCTGTCTCCTGAGTGCATAAATATCATCAAAACCTAGCCATGGGCGAGTAAAACAAGACAAGAATTTGTAGCCCAGAGGAAAGCCACCATGAATAGATTGTGTGGAGGCTGATAAGATCCATACTGCTCCAAAATGGAGAGTTCCACCTCACAACAAGGCTGTCTTTGTTGTGGAAGAGTCAGGTTGTGAGAGTCCTGGCGTGCCAAATACCTGTAATGGCCTCCCCTGCCAATTGTCTTTAAATACTGTGATCTTTCACACAGGAGCAAAGCCTGAAAGAAATCCCTCTAGCAAAAACATCATTTATTCATTCTCTATGGGGCAGTGGAGTAACAAACCTCTCCTCAGTCCTGTTACTCTTTCTCTCCCCTGAAGATTTCAAACAGAGATTTGTTCGAACAAAGATCAGTAATTTTGCTCTGTGAGGGATGCAGGAAGAAGCGCAGAAATATCTCTAGATCAGAACAGTTCCTGAGCCTGCTGGAGAAATGGCAGATGGCCAGAGATAGCACAAACCGCTGCTCTCCCAGATAACAATGTGGAGAGCTGAACCTTCCAGGCACGAGCTTTCAGGACAGCAAATTGTGCACAGGAAGGTGAGAAACACAAGGAGCCTCTCGGGGAGGCTGGGGAGGCTCCTGGAGCTGGGCTTCCCACAGCCTGCTCCAGGACCAATGGCCTCCTCTGCCCAAGGTCCACACCTGGGGGTAACTGAGGCAAAAAAATGCAACTTTTCTATTTGTCTGTATTTTTGAGCTTTGCATTGGGGAAAATTCTCCAGCCAGTCGGCAGTTCCAGCTATGTTTGCAGTCTGGTGTAGGCTGGTGTGTCATTTCCTGGGAATCTTTTGCTGCCAGCACCCATCAAATACAAGCAGACCTTTCAAGGAAGTTGCTTTCCCACAGAGGTGAAACTCCTCTGCTATTTTTTCTTTCTTTGGATCTGTGCTTGTACAGCAGAGCAGGCAGTGGGCGTTGGTGTTTTACCAAGCTTTTCAGGATGTGCCTTCATGCTACCAGAAGCTAAGTAATAAAGACCAGCAAATATTAATGCTCAGTCCTTGAGTTGTTCTCAGAATTCAGGGTTAATTTTGCCAGCGTTGAAGTACAAGTTTTTGCACCAGAGAGCCAGACACAGGCGTTTGGGATACACAGAGTAAAACCCATAATCTCACCTATAAAACCCCTTCAGTAGCATCAAATTAAAGAAGGGTTAGGCTTTTGTTTGGGGTGGAAATGGCTTTTCTTCAATACAATCTGCCTGGCTCCAGCATAACTGGAGATGTCTCAGAGCCTACAGGTAATTACCACAATGAAAATAGCATCCACAAAATAACTGCTGTTCCCAACTTCCTTCTCCCATCTGCCTCTAAGTCACGCTCCCATCGTGCTGCTGTCAGGACAATTGCACAGCAAGGAAAAGGAGAGCTGGGAAGCAGGGGATTGACATCCCTGGGAGATGGGATCAGCCAAACTCCCGCAGGGAGAGCTCTGCTGGGCTGTGCCCGGCTGGGTGGGGGGCACACAGACACCCCCGGGCTGTTCCAGCTGCTGGAATGGAGCCGCAGCACCGCTGGCACTGCCCTGGGAATGCCTGGGAAAGCCTGGGAATGCCTGGGAGTGCCTGGGAATGCCTGGGAATGCCTGGCCCACAGGGATCTGAGGAGTACAGGTCACACCAGGATGGGTCTTGTGCCTGCACCAGCTGCCATTGGCCATCAGAAACATGGCCAAGGCAGCAAACCCAGGGTGTTCAGGGCTCGGGATCCCAGGAAACCTGTGTGTGGGAGCTGCTGGAGTGCTGCCTTCCCCACTGCTGCTGCTTTCAGTCCCAGAGGATGGGATGGGGCGGGAGCCCTGCTGTGCTAACCCCAAATCTGTGCCACAGTGTGGCCACGGTGTGACAGGGACTCAGCCCGGGGTCTTTGCTGAAGCCTTTTCCCCCTTGCAGGGGTAGCGCTCACACAAAGAGTGAGGTTTGAACAGTGGGGTTGAAAATGATCCCTTTTCAGCTGAGTGAGACGTTCATGTCTGAACCTGACGAGGCTCCTGCTCACCCACACAGCAGCAGGCAGCTTTTTACCAGAAGCACCGTTTGACTTCCTAGATAAAATGTTTGATTTTTTGTTTCTTTTTTACAGCTGCAAAGAGTAACATTCAGACAAACGCGTGACGAGCAGATGGTCCCATAACCTGCAGAGGTGCCTGCTTGTCTGCTGTGAATGATGCCCTGTGGTTCTCCTGCACGCTGGGGCCCCAGAGCCCATCCCAGCCCCGGGATGGACACGGGCAGAGCAGGGACACTCACCTTCCTCCCGGCCTCGTTGTTGTGCAGGTTCATGAGCGTCCTGGCGTTCTGCTTGATCTCCCGGGCGTCCACGAAGACCTTGGCGAAGCCGATGCCGTAGCGGATGTCAGCAGAGCAGCCGCCCCATTTCCAGCCCTCCTCCTTGTGGTACTGGCCCTGCTTCTCCTTGTCGCAGCCGCAGTCGCTCAGGTTGCCCTGCGTGCAGGCAGCTGTGATGGCATGAGCCACGCCGGCCGCGATGATGGCGTAGGTGAAGGCGGCCTCCCGGCTCCCTGGAGGGCAAAAAGGGCATCAGCGGGGGCACAGGGGGCACAGGACAGATGGATGGGCAGTCCCTGCCCGCAAACAGCACCAGCTGCTCTTAGGAGAGCTGCAAATGTGCAGGCACAAGCAGGGCTCTGCCCTTTGGAGCATTGATTCTGGGGATGCTCCTCTCCAAAGCCAGAGCTCTCCACGAGGCAGGAGGAGATCGAGCGTTGCTCAGGCAGCTCCATCTCTGCATTTTTAGATGGGGTTAGAAGTGGGCAAGCTAAGCTTCTTGTAGCAAAAGGGTGGCAAATGCCCGAGCTCAAAAATAAAGAAAGGGAAACAAAATAGGGCTTCGGTGTTAATTTGTTAAAACGCCCATACTCTCAGCTTTTTTAAAATTCAGCTCAGAAATAGGATTTTATTTAGAAATTTAATTCTATACTGAAAGGTATTTTTACAGGATGACCACTTCTGTTGGACTTTTGTTCTGAAAACGTTTTAACTGAACTGGGACATGTTTTTCACACCGTAGGTGTCAAAAGTTTTCAACACTGACATCTGTGCTGACTCAATGAAATAAGTCTTGGGTTTAATTTCAAAATTTCTCATAAAATGAAGAAAAAATCCTGACCTGTTGTAGGCACCGTGACCAGAGCAAGGTGAAGCAACAGCCTCACCAGAGGCTGTGAGACAGAGGTTAGGCCAGTATTACTTTGTGCAATAAGGCCACAATGACAGGTTTCTGTTTCTGGAGGGAGGGGGTTCTCACTTTAAATCTAAGGTTTAATTTCTCTTTTTGAAGTTTTGTTGCATTCTGGTGCGTGGATTTCCCACACATGGATCCTACAGGATCTGTGAGACTTTTGGAACCAGTTCAGCTGAGAGAGGGCCCTGCACAGCCTGAGGAGGTTTGCTGAGGTTGCCCTTTAAAAATGTTTGGATCTCCCAAACCAAGAACTTGCCCCTACTCTCATTTCTACAATGACCAAATGCACCCTTGCATCAGCAGGATCAGAATCAGGCTCTTAATTAGGGGAGTGCAGATGGGAAGATCTGCTTCCCTTCTCCAACTGCCCGCCAGCAGAGTCCTGGCAGACCTCAGCTGCTGGCAAGGGTTTGCTACCCATGAAACAAGCCCATTTCTGCTGTTTATTGCATTTCACAAAAAAATAATCACTTGGGAAAGGAACCTTACAAGCACTTCAGCCTTGGCTACATCCCTTTGGTGTAATATGATCTGGATTTCTCTACTTGTCGCTTTTAATGATAAATGTTCACTTCCTTATGTTGAGGAAGTCAAATGGAAAACAAGATGACATTATCACAATCTGTTAATAGTCAACTTCGTGCCCTCTATCAGCACAGGCAATATTCCCCAATGCTGCTACGTGCTGCATTTATTAAGGAACTTATAGTCAATTATCAGACTTCCTCACAGAATTCCTTATTTTAAAAAAAGAATAATCATAAAATGCTGAATTGTTTTGTCTGTGCAAGTTGAAGATGAAGCTTTCTAGAACTCTCAGCTTTCTATGAAAATCTGAATGTGGAAGAGAAATCCTGGGCTTTAGGTGTATTTGGAGTTGAGCTCCTCCTCCAGATTACACCCATCAATACCCTCACTCTTTTAAGCACAACGCTACAAAAAAGGCACTGATGAACAGTGTAAAAGAAGTCCCAATTCATCTCTCAGAGGGACCAAAGGTTTCTGTTCCACAAAGCAGCAAATGGGACATTGGCACAAAAGTATTTTTGAGTTGAATTTACATGTCGTTCCTTTTTCCCTTTGATTTTGATCGGATTATTTTTGTTCCAGCACTAGTCATTTTCAAGATCTAGAATAAAAACCTCTGGGAGATCACTTTGATCTAACATAGTCAGCATTGTAACGGCTGAGCAGCTCTTTTGCTCTTTAGAGGGGCAAAAAACTCAGTGTGGAAAATATAAAATTAGTTAGTACAAGCAGAGTCAGAAGCCACTGTCAAACATGATCATAAATTACATTTCCATAAATTATTTTATATGTTTGTCATATTCAGGGGAAAATCTCAGCAGCTTTCAAGGCAAACAAGGTAAACAAAGCAAGAGCCTGGAAGAATTGGCCCAGGTAGGAAGTGCCTTGGCACTTGTGCAGGGGTGATAAAGTGATGTGGGTTTGTCACGTCTGCATCAAACTGCTCCTGCTGGCCATAAATGATTCATTTTTTTAAGTCTCATTACTCTGGTGTGGCTCACAGAAATGTCAGCATGGGAGGGAGGGAAGCTCAGGCCAGTCTGAGTCTCGCCTGTGACGCTGCTTGAGGTCCCAGGGGTTTGTGACCAAACAGGGTAACCTCAGCACGGGGTGTTCCTGCCACTTTTCAGTACAAATTCCCCTCCTCTACTTCGGATTCCAGCAGAGGAGCTGAAATTCCTGGAGGATGTCAGGGGGAAACACAGCTTTACCAAGGTGTGGCCAGGCAGCTGCTCCTACAGAAGTTGGACAAAGGTGGGGAGTCCCCTGCCACAGCACCATGGAATCCCAAATGGTTTGGGTTGGAAGAGACCTCAAAGCTCCTCTCACTGCACCCCTGCCACGGGCAGGGACATTTCCACTGCTCCAGGGTGCTCCAAGCCCTGTCCAGCCTGCCCTGGACGTGCACAAGGATTACAAGCCACCCTTTCAGCTCCCAGACCACACATTCTTCTCCTTATCTCCAACAAACTGAGGCAAACACTCCAGAGCTCAACTCCAAGCACTGGGAACTCTGGAGACGGATCTGGCAGCAGTCAGAGGTTGCTGTGGCCATTCACAAGGCCGGTGACTGGATGGGTTCCAGCCACGGCAGAGATTCCAGGGGGATGTAGGGGCTTGGCTGTGCTGGGGCTGGAGGGCAGCACAGACACCCCCTGAGCCTGGAGGGCAGCACAGGCACCCCCTGAGCCTGGAGGGCAGCACAGACACACCCTGAGCCTGGAGGGCAGCACAGGCACCCCCTGAGCCTGGAGGGCAGCACAGGCACCCCCTGAGCCTGGCCGGTGCCACCCCCAGCGCTGGGGTGTGGGCACTGACATGTGCCTGGCTCTGCCCCTCACCCACCCCCAGGGCTCTCCCCAGCCCCAGCAAGTGCCTCAGTGCTGTGTGACCACGGGGGCTTCTCTTCAAGCGCCAGACAGAAATATCTGCCTGCTTTTCCTGTGTTTTTCTGGCCTTCAGTGAGGTACGCAGCACATTGCGGCTCCATTTGCTCTGATGGCAGAGAGCTTGGCATTGATGACTTCCAAAATTTCTGCAGCTCCATCTGCTGATGCCAATCCTCCTCCAAAGCACTGGAGTCCTGTCTGCAGGCCCTGCACTGGGCACTGCACATCCCAGGGTGTCTGTCCCTTTGTCTCTGAGCTCTGCCCCATCGGCCACGGGGTTCCAGATGTCCCAAGGGAAGCACTGAGAGGATCCCAGGTCAGCTGCTGTCCTGCCACTGAGCACAGTTATACACAACCCATGCACACCTTGCAGCCTTAAATCTTAAATTAAATAAATCTTAAATAAAAACGCTCCCGTGCATGCCTCTGATTTTGGATATGAATATTTGCTAGGCAGGGTTTGGGCTGATCCGTCTGTCAGCTGCATGGACTGGTCTGCATTCTGGTTTTAATTTAGCCAACTCCATTTGTTTTTAAGTTTAATCTTTAAATTTGAAAACTTTGTAAAAACTTCATTCACACACATTAGAAATGGGAACCTAGATTTTAAGAGAAGTGCAATACCTTGATGTTGCATGGGAAACAAAGTCTAAGCCTGCAAAATACAGCGTGGATTTACTTGCAGGAAGTCAGTAGGTGCTCAGCAGTTTGGGATCTAAGGGTGTTTCTAAACAGCCTGTCCTGCCCTATCAGTCTCCCTCATAAATTGACTAAGCTGTGAAATAAAAAAAAAACAAATCTTTGTTTATCTCACTGGAAAACATGGGCTGTATTTTCTGCTATTTAAAGCCAAAGGGTCAGAGAGGGAGTTATCTGCAGTGACATGAGCTGAAATATGATTGGGAAAATATAAAGATGGAAAACACGGCGCACCTTGCCAATTATGTGCCACAGCAAACATTATTCCTCATCTCTCTATAGAGGCCATAACTCACAGCCTGGAAAAACGCAGACCAGAGCCCATCCCCTGCCTGCTTTGGGCTTTGCCTCCTCCTCCTTTGGTAGACTATGGATGGTCCAGCAGGTTTTTTTTATTTTCATCTTTCTTTAACCTAGCACAAGTGAATAATAAGAATGGTAGCTCAAAAAAAAGTCACTGAAGTATCCTCTTCCTAATTTTTTCTTCTCCTTCTGTTCAAAACTGGGGGCATTGGTGCCTTAAAACATTGTATTCAGCTGAAATTAAGAGGATGGTTCCCTATAAACCAGCAGTGTGGCCTTACAAAGGTTAGAGCCAATAAATAAAATACAGGCTGGCTTTAAGAGACATTCAAGACTCTGGGGGGTTTAGTCCCTGCCCACTTTCACGAGCAGAAGTTCCTTTCATCGACACATGAAACTCTTGCAGAGGAAACACTCCAGCTAAAGTGATTATTTTGGAAAATCACCTCTTTACACTTAGAAAGTTACTACTCAGGGCACGTGCACTACAAAAATCAGAGCCCTTATTTTGGAGTTCAGGTAAGTCTCCCCTTTCCAGAAGGCTCTGAGCCCCCCATGCCCAGCCCTGCACTGCCCCTGCTGTGGAGATCTCCCACCTTCCCAAGCAGATGCAATCTCTCTGTTTCTCTGGAACAAGTACTCACAAGACACATCTGAGGGCAGGTATGAAAACCCTGTGATGGGAATTCCAACTGCAGTGACCTTGGGGCAATGTTTTATCTTGCAGTGACAGTCCCTGCTGAGAAAGATTGACTTTTTGGCATAAAGCAGCTTTGGATGATCAGGCCATATTTCAGCCTGGCCTCTCTTTTGCCTGCAAATAACTGTTCTCCTGTGAGACACTGACAGCAAAACCTGGCTCTGAGGGCTGGAAACCTAGCACAAGAATTCAGACTCTGACCTTACTTGACTAGATAGCCAGACTCCTGTTAATGGCAGTTTTTTTCTGTGCATCTTGGGGGGTTCATAACAGCAGTGGTTCAGAAAACAAAGTATTTATCAATCCTTCCTCTAAATATTGGCCAAACCAAACAGTGCAGCAGCACTCAGAACCTGGCTTCCCACAGACCTGTGCAGGTAATCTTCCATGCAATACAAAAACACCAAGGATTTTCCTGCCAGAGCTCCAGGAGCATTTGGGCAGTGCTGCCAGGGATGCCCAGGGTGGGGTTGTTGGGGTGTCTGTGCAGGGACAGGGGTTGGACTGGATGATCCCTCAGGGTCCCTTCCAGCTCAGGATATTCTGTGAGTCTGTGATTCCACCAGTGGTTGTTCACTTGGTCTGTTATTCTGGAATTCAAAGAGCCAGACTTTAAAACCTGACACAAGAGACCATAGCAGTGTTTAAAATCAAAATGCTCCCTGAAATGATGGAAGACTAAATCTGTTCTTCAACACACTGGGGCTGGGATGTTTTCAAATGTGTTTGTCTATAGCACGGTGCCAATATGAAGATTTACTCATAACTTTCCTGTTAATTTTCCTGTTAAATCCACCCAACCAGAGAGGAAATTGTCCTAGATCTTCTTCTCTTTTCCATACCAGCAAGAGAGATGTTCCTGACAGCTACTGAGCACGTTAGTGAAGGTTTGGCTTGTAGGACAGGGGCCATTTGTCTCAGTGGGCACGAGTGGCAATGTCCCTCTTTCCTCACGTTGTGTGAAGCTATAGAAGAAAAGTCGGTTTTAACATCAGGAAAACAAATCACTGCAGAATTCAGTCCAGTGTGGAGCCAGTAGTGCAGTGAATAAAGGAAAGCCAACAGGCCCTCCTGGTTTAGCTGTGCATCAGGGCACCCGTGGGGTGATCCCTGAGCCAAAGGCATCAGGCACAGCATACAGAGGTGCTCAGCAGCTTTGGGGCCAGCTTGTCCACGGGGATTCTTGTTCTGATTTCAGCTTTCCTTATTCCCAAGGGTAATGTCAGGTGAGTGAAGGTACCAATGGGATTGCACTGAAGCATTCTCCAGGGTAGAAGAGAGCAAAGAATTGCTGCATTTCAGTAAGGCCAGAGTGAAGCCCAGGCTGAAACCAGTTCTGCTGTGCTGTTCTTTGCAGACCCCCACTCACACCTTGGGACTGCAGGGTCCTCACAGCCTCTGCAGGGCTCTTGTGCCTCTCTTCTCCCAGATCTGTCCAGAGGAGTCTCCACTTTGCTGTGTCGCTCTGCAGGAGTGCAGCCAAACACTCTGTACCATTTCACTGTCTTGTTTAACAGCAGCAGTGCTGCTCACGTGTGGCAAAAGGAGATGGGGTTTTATTCTCCCCTACAAGCCCATGTGGTGCTGTCCTCTGGATCCCATGGAATGGAGGCACATCCCAGGGCAGTCCTTTGAGATAACAGCAGAGTCACTGCTGACCACCTGCACCCTGGGCCACTGAGGCACCTGATGAAAAGCCACAGCTCCTGCTCTTCCTGCCATCCAGCAGAGCCCAAATCTGATTTTCAGACCCTGTCAAAGGCATCTCTGGCTGCTCAGGTCCTTAGGCTTGAACCACATTTCACCTGAAGACAGATGGGCAGGAGGCTTTTGGCCTATCCTGCTTTCAAAACTTTGGTTTTGATTGTGGCCATCCTCAGGAACAGAACTGCTGACCACCATAGCAAATATATTTGTTTTTAAGTGTGTCCATAATTGCAGTGTTGCATCATCTCCATGGTTATTTTAAAAATTCTCTCTGCGACTTTACATTATTAATAAGGTGTCTGTGGAATTGTCTAGAAAAAGCATCCTTGTGTCGATCCGGGCTGCGCCTCCACTGCTCCCTGCCCTGAGCAGAGCAGAGCAAACCGATGGCACTTTGTGATTTCTCTTCGTGCTCTCGGCACCGTTGTCACCAGCTGGCATGGTGAGATATCCACAGGGTGGCAGGAGGGGAGGATCTCTCTTTGGAAGGACAAGCCAGATAAAACGACCCAGGAAATGGAGAGTGTGAGCTGGAAGCTCAAGCCCGTGGCCACAAATATTCTCTAGGATGAATTGAGACGGTTGCTCACTGTAGCTCTGCAAATAAACTCTGCACATAAACTATCAATTCACTGGAAGATGGATTAGATGTGAATTTTAAAAAATACTCACTACAGGTTACAACAGGGAAATGCTGTTTGATGCTTGCCTTCTAGAGAATTACAAGTGTTTCAATAAGGTCAATATCCCTGCTGCCATTTTAAAGATGGGAAAAGAGAAACACAGAAGAGAGGGCCATGATCCCTCAGCTACACGACAGCAGGGCCAGGAGGAGAATCACCCTGAGCGGCAATAAAAGAATTTAAATAATTACAGTACATTTGCATAACATTCATAAAATAGATTACCCAGCAAGGGTAAAAGGCAGGAAACCAAGAGATTTGGCTTGGTGTGCCACCAGAGCTGTGGGGTGGGAAACAGATCACAAGAATCTCTGGTATCTAAAGGAGCTAATTTGTATGGACTGACACACACAAACCCGATTTCCATCGGAGTTACTCAGGCACATCCTCCCAGCGAGCCTCTGCTGGCTGCACACGGGGGCAGGGCCGTGGCCAGGACAGCCACATCACTGTCACTCTGAAGTCATCCCCTGATCACAGAGCAGCCCATCAGTGCCACTCCAGAGGCAGAGCAAAGCCTCGCTGCAGACAGGGATGAGCTCATGTGTGGCTCACTGACTTTATTGCAAGTGGCAAGACAAAGGTGCCCTGGCGCTCCCCAGCAATAACTTCAGGATGCAATCACCTGAGGGATTCAGTCAGTTGTTAAATGCCAGGGGAGGGTCTGGGGTATCTGGGGCTGCTGGAATAGTATCTCGTAACACACTGTGTGGAAGGTTAATTAAAAAAGCAAAAAGGGTACATTATCTTCACCTAATGGTAACCTGGATTGCTCTGGTGCTCTGTCACCTTGAAACGCTTCCTGTAGGGGTATAAAGCCCTTCATGTCACACATCTCTCTCTTTCCTATTTAGGGTAAGGCCCTCAGGCCTGATCTCCTGTTTGTGGGCACCAAATTGCACTTATGGCTTTATGGCACATAGGTTGTACCCTTTTTAACCAAAGCAAATATTATTTCTCTGGATGCACACCCTGACAGAGATCCTGGGGAAAGAGCAAGAGATGCCTTTTCCTTATAGCCACAGAAGGATGAGCTGGGTCAGACATTCAGGGTTTCTATATCTGCTGACAGGGAAGAGGCAGAAGAGCAAGGAGACCACCTGAGCAGGAACAGTTACATTAAAATATCCTGTGCTGTTTGAGAGCCTGAGTAGTTTTATCCCTGAGACTGCAGGAATGTCTATGCAAAAGAAAAATTCACCATTGGATTTCAACCCTCTGCGATTTTTATCAGAGTTTACTTTAAAATTTACATATATAACCTGTTTAAATTCGAAGGTTTTGTTATTCTTTAAATGAATTTTATGGAGTTTTGTAATTTGGATGCCATTCAACTCTTGACTGTGTTCTGAAACCAAGGAAGAGTTTGCCCTATCCATCTTAGCCTTGTAATGGATAGATAGAACATATTAAGAGTTATCACCTCAAAGACAGATCAAAGTCTACTTCCTTTAATATTGACTTTCTTTAAAAGGACCTAAATATAACCCGCTAGCTAAATAATTCAATTTTCGGAGGGAGGGAAGGAACTAAGAGCATGTTTACACAACAGACCACAACAACTCCACAATTTTCTAATTTCTGGGAGAACAAAGAATCCTTCTCACATTTTCTGTTTAAAAAAATGTTACTCTTCGACTAAATGAGCCCAAAACTGTCAGCCATCCAAATGGACTCTTCACTGACATCAGTGGCAAATGCTTGCATCGCTGACAGGAAGAGCTCAGCTCAAGGAACAGGAACAATGAGCTAATCTGAATAAATGCTCCATTTTCAGAGTTTCCCAGTGTTGTGCAGGGGGCTTTTTACCTTCTCCACTTGAGCCACTCTGATTATCAAAGGTGTTGAAAGGCGGGGCTTTCAAACCCAGCCCTCTTGTTCTCCTCCTGTTCTTTCCCGAAATATCTCAGTTTTGGAAAACACGTATCAGTGTGCACTGGTGTGATAAAACACACGCTCAGTGTTCTCAGGAGCTCCAGAGCAGAGTGGCAAGGCTGCACCTCGGTGTTCCACGGGAATGCCAGGAATGAGGCACTGGGGCCGTATCCTGCCCTGGCACTGAGCAGTGCCTGGGGCCAGCCCATCCACAGGGCTCCCCACAGCTGCTCGGGGCTCCTGCAGCTCCTGCTCTCTGTGCTGCCTGCTGTCCCCATGAAACATCCGTGTTTTCTACATGCTAAGCATTGCTTGGTGGGGTTTCTGCTTTTTGCATCTTCATTTTACATGGGGAAGAGGCTGGAAACCACAGATCCCAGCTTCCACTTCTGGAATGCGGTGCTGTGAGGGCTGAGCTTTCAATGGTGGCTCTAAAAAAGACCAGCCTGTATTTGGAAAACTCATTCCCTGGTCTTTGCATTTTAAGTGCTGTGGAATCAAAAGAACAGCGAGTAAACTTCACTACTGTGTATTGCAGAATTGGGAGTATGAGAGTTTTAACTTCAGCCCCATTTCTCCAGGTATTTACATTTGTTATTAGTGCTGCAATAAGTGAAAACATGGAAAATGGCAATGGGATCGTCTGTCAGTTGATTGGAACAGCATTTGTAAACGCCCTGACATCTCACAGCAGAACACACCCACTCTCTCTCGTGGCAGAGAGGGCACTGGAACGGTTTTGTGTGGTGGGAATCTCTCACAGAGAGACCAATGGCTGTGCCTGAGTCCCACAGGTACCAACACCAGGCCGGTATCCTGTATATTGTGCCTGCCCCCCACAAGTGCAACCCCAGCTCTGCTCGGCGTTCTGGCTCCGACCGCTGCCCTCAACCAGAACCAACCCCCTTTTTTCCATCCCTAAGTACAGGGATAAGGCTGCTGTCCTGTGCACACAAACGGGGAGCGTTCCGGAGAGGATTTCTGAGAGCAGGGCAGGGAAATGCTGCGGCGGAGCTGGCCCCCGTGGAAGGGATGCCCAGGCAGGAGCAGGCTGGCAGTGCCAGCAGCAGCGTCCGGGTGCCCTCACCGACAGGGACCGCGCTGCCCCGGCTGGAAGGAGCTGGGAGCTGCTCCCGGGCATCCCGGCAGCCGTGCCCGAGCCACCCCCGTGCCCCCCGGGTGCCCTGCGGCCGCACCGGGCAGCGCAGCCCCGAGCCACGTACCCACTTTGAGCTCCTTGCCGAAGACCGTCCTCTCGCCCAGGGCCGAGCAGTTCCAGCGCCCGTTGCGGAACTGGAACTGGCACTCGTTGATGCCCATCTGGGACCCTTCCCCGATGACAATGATCGCGTCGGGCCTGCTCTGGCAGATCGCCCGCTGCCGGGGGGCGAGCCCCGGGATCTTGTTGCAGATGATGCTGGCTCCCAGGGCCACCACAGAGGAGAAACCCCTGCAACGACAAGACACCGGCGGTGGCTGCGGGAGCTCGTCCCGGAGGCAGAGCGGCACCCGGGGCTGGCAGGTGCCCCCGGAAAACACCCGCCTTTCCCCCGCCGCTTCCCTCTCCCTCTCTCCCAGCCGAGGCAGAGATAAGCAGCGCGTGGGCTCCTGCCAAAACAGGACCAAACTTCCTCCTTCGTGCATTAAAGCGCGTGCAGCGGCGTTGCCTGCCCGGGCCACGCACAGGCAGCGGGCTGGGAGGGTTTTCCCAAACCTGTCCAACAGTTAGAGTAGAGAGGGAGAGAGGGAGGGAAGGAAGGGGGACAACCCACGCTCCCTGCCCCGGGGCCGCGCCGCCTCCTCCCGCACCCAGCGCACCTGGCCGGGGATGCTGCGGGACCGGAGCGCCGAGGGATGTCCCTGCGGGAGGCACGGGCACGGACCCGGCACAGAGCGGCCGGAGCACCCCGCACCGGGCCCGCCGGCCGGGCTGGGGCAGGGCGGCTGCCCGGGATGCCCCCGGGTGTCCCTTCCCGGCAGGGACCGCCGCCCAGCCCCGCGCAGCCCCGCGCATCGCCGGAGCCTCCGGCTCGCCCCGCTGGAGGGTCGCTCCGAGGTGCGGGCGCTTTACCTGTCTTTTGAGAAATAATCGTGATCTCCACCATCATCACTCTTTTTTTTTTTTTTTTTTTTTTTTTTTTTTTGAGACTTCCCGAGTTAAATAGTAACAGGTCTGGGCAGGTTGGGCTGAGCGCGAGAGAGAGCGCGATTGTTATAAAAGAAAGGGAAAAAAAAAGTTACTTACCCGATCTTGATATACACAATCCCCAGGCTCAGGAAGATGTGGAAGATCCAGCGCCTTGTTTTCCTGTTCATATTCCTTGCTTGCCGTGGCTCAGACCAAGAGGCGAAACGATGCCCGGCGCGCTCGGGGCTGGGGCCGGTGCGTCCCTGGCGCTCACGGCCGCCCGGCCGAGCGGGGCAGCCCCCGCCGCGCCCCGCAGCGCCCGCGGCTCCGCGCCGAGCCCCCGCCGCCTCTCGGCATGGCCCCGCTCCGGGGAGCGCGGGATGGGCTGCGGGATGGGCTGCGGGATGGGCTGCGGGCTCCTGCGAGCGCCGGCCGCGTCCCCACCTTCCGTGTGAATTGTCTCTCTCTCTCTCTTCTTCACCCCCCCCCCCTTTTTTTTTTTTTCTCTCTCTTTCTCTCTTTTTTCAGCTACTTGGGCGTGCTCTCCAAAGGAGGGAGTTGTCCAGCCGGGGGGGGAAGCAAGGCGGGGAGGTGGGCAGGAGGGGAACCAGGAGCGGCAGCCGGATCACCTGGCTGCGGGCAGGCTCAGCGCTGTGCTCCTCCCGCGGGCCCGGCCCGGGGCAACGCGGCGGGGGCTCCGGGGGGTGTCACCGGGGGACGCCCCCGGGGCTGGCCCCGGCCCGCCGGGCGGCATTGGGGCCGCCGCGCCCGGCCCGGCTCGGCTCGGCCCGCACCCCGCGCTGCTCCGCGCCGGCAGCGGGGCCGCAGCTTCGACTCCGCGCTCGCCGCCCGCTCGCCGAGGCCGCCGAGCACCTGGGGCCGGTTTTATGCGTTTGTCCCGACGCTCCTCCCCCCGGTCTGCCTCCCGCGTGTCGCGGGCTGTCCCGCAGCCTCCCGGTGCCCGCGCCGAGGTGAGCCCCGGGCGGCCGCAGCATCCCCGGAGCGCCGGGGGCCAGGCGGTACCGGCAGGTGCGGGGGCAGGGTGGGCGAGAGGGAGCCCCGTGTGCCCGCAGTGACCTCCCCGCCGGTTTTGTGACCGATCCGGCCAGCGGCAGGGCAGGGCTCGGTCCCGCCGCTCCCCGTGGCAGCGGGCTCACGTCGGTGTCCGCGGTCCGAGCCCACGGCGGGGGCTGCGGCCGCCCGGGCGCTCCGCGGAGCCGCCTGCCTGCCGCGGGGCGGGGGGGCCGGCACGGCCGGGAGGAGGATCCCGGCTCCTCGTTGCGGGAATTTACACGGATATGGTGACTATTTTATTATCCACTTAAAATATTTCAAACAGGGAGGTTACCTAAATGATAACAGGGGTGTGGTACGGGAATTGTTCTACTGATAATGTTGTTCTGAAAACAAAAACACGATGACAGGATCCCTCAGGGTCCCTCCGAGGAGCCGGGCCAGAGCCCCCCGAGGAGCGGGGCTGGAGCCCCTCTCGCACGGACCCCGCTCTCCCGAACCGCCCCGGGGGGGTCCAAGCGGGGCACAGCCGGTCCTGGGGGGTGGGAGGCCGGGTCCGTCCCTGCCGAGTGCCCGGGGCAGGGAAGGGGTGTCCCAGCCACCTCTCCATCGCTCCGCGCTCCCCGGTGCGGCGGATGGTTCCCTTCACCCCGGAGCCCCGCAGCCTCTCCCTGCGGCCGGGCCGCGCTTCCCACGGCGGCCGGAGCCAGCGGGCGGCCGGGCCGGGCCCGGGGGGACACGGTGCGAAATGCGGGGTGCGGGGTGCGGGGTGCGGGGTGCGGGGTGCGGGGTGCGGGGTGCGGGGTGCGGGGTGCGGGGTCAGGTTAGCGAGTTAGGGTTAGGGTTGGGGCTCGGGGGTGGGTTCGGGTTGGACTTCGGGGGCGGGTTGGGGTTCGGGGGTGGGTTTGGGTTCGGGTTGGGTTTGGGGTCGGGGTTGGGGTTGGGGTTTGGGTTGGGGTTCGAGTTCGGGTTCGGGTTCTGGTTCTGGTTGGGGTTGGGGTTCGGGTTCGGGTTGGGTTTGGGGATCGGGATCGGGTTCGGGTTCGGGTTCGAGTTCGGGTTCGGGTTCGGGTTGGGGTTCGGGTTCGAGTTCGGGTTCGGGTTCGGGTTCGGGTTCGGGTTCGGGTTCGGGGCCGCCCCGAGCCCCGCGGGCAGCGCCCGCCGCAACCTCTTTGTCAGAGCGGCACCTGGCGGGCACGGGCGGAACTGCAGCGGAGCGGAGCGGGGAGAGAGGGGAGAGGGGAGAGGGGGAGAGAGGAGAGGGGAGAGATTGGGGAGAGGGGGGAGCGGGCAGCCCTCAGCCCCCACAGGGCACCGGGGGCGGTGGGAGCAGCGGCCCCAAGGCTTGTGCAGCCCCCAGGGCAATAAAGGCTCCCAGCCCTGGAGCGCCCAGCGCCGGGCACAAGGGATGGGCCAGATGTGCGGAGAGGGCAGCAGGTATCGATGAGAATCAATGCAAGGCTTAAGGCGGATGCTCTTGGGGCGGGGAAGCCTCCCAGCAGAGGAAGGTGCCCCGAAGAGGCGGCAGAAAGGCCGCGTCCATCCCACCCGGTACCTGCACGAAGCACGGAGCCTCATCCTGAAACTAAACTCCAAAGAGCAAATCTACCCTTTGAACACTGAAATAACTGGGAGGTCATTTTAAATTTGCTTCAGAGTTTCAGCCCATATTCCCCACTGTGGTGATCTGGCACACAAAGGAGATTTTTATGCTTTATTTTTCAGATTTTTTGTTGTTGTTGTTATTTCTGATGCTGAAGCTAGTGATGATCAGTATAATCCACAACCACAGCTGTTTAACACAGCACGCGGGTATGGGATAGGTCAAGGATAACCAAATTGTTGTCTTGGGCTTCAGGAAGAGTGGAAAACGGCAAACCTTCCTGAGACAATAATTTACTGGACTAATCAATGACTTTCTCTTGCTCTGTTCATTCCTAAAGAAGTTGTGACCTAGATGCATTTGAAGCATACATAAAATAACATTCCTGTGCAGATTACAGGAGGTAGTTTGGCTTGTTTGGCAAAGTTTCTTTAATAATGCGCTTTTTAATAATTTTTTTAAATGCTGTAGGCCTTAAATCGTCCTTTCAACCACGATGTCTTTTGAGGGGTCTGTAGTAACTAATCCTCACCTACCATTACAGGGTATGCATATCCAGCTTCCTTTTCTACACTGTGTCTTTATATTTATTACTTCTAATAAATAGGTTCTAATATCTGCATGATAAAATCAATATGAGGCAGTATGATAAATAATATGAGCATTATGATAAATTATTTTACTTCTCTTGGGAGTAGAGTAATAAGGCAAATTGGTAAATTAACACAAAACTTAGGACAACAATTAGAGATTAATGAGAGAACAGTAGGAATCAGGAAATTGCTCATGGCAAGAGAAATTAACTCAAAACCATGCTCTTAAAAGGATTTAAAAGAAATCCCAGAGCTCATGGTAGGAGGAGGTTTGGTTCTGCTGCTCCCCCAGGGCCCAGAGGGGAAGGCTGGAGGGGGACTTTTCACAAGGGTCTGGGGGAACAGGAAAAGGGGGAATGGCCTGGAGCTGAGGCCAGTTTTAGGTGGGATATTGGGAAGGAATTCCTGGCTGGGAGGGTGGGCAGGCCCTGGCCCAGGGAGCCAGAGGAGCTGTGGCTGCCCCTGGATCCCTGGCAGTGCCCAAGGCCAGGCTGGATGGGGCTGGAGCAGCCTGGGACAGTGGGAGGTGTCCCTGCCATGGCAGGGGTGGCACTGGATGGGCTTTGAGGTCCCTCCAACCCAAACCATTCCATGATTCCCTGGCAGTTTCTGACTCACAGCCTGAGCCATGGGGCTCTCCTGCCTCTCCTGAGATGCTCAGTGCTGTGAGAAACACACCCCAAGCAGAGCAAATAGTTTTATTCCCGATATGATCTCTCTGCTCTCACCTTTTACTGCCCAGGTCTTTATTTAGCAGCAGCAACTTTCTTCTGAACAAAGCCTAGGCCCAAGCTACACCCTGGGGCCATCCATCACTTGTTGCCACAATGGTGTTTCCATTGTTAATTGTATGTCAGAGCAGTTTTTTGGGGTTAGACAGTGCAGTGATTTAGTAGGCCAGCTAATCAGCTCTGAAAATGTATTCTCAAAATAAATTAGATTAAAAAAAAAAAAAAAAAAGAAGAAGCTTGAAAAGTCTGTTGGTCTCAGTACAATCCTTTGGGACTGCTGAGCTGCCTCACAAAAGCACAGTGGATCCAGGAGCTCCCGAGGTTCAGGTTTTCCTTGCTCCCAGCACGGGGCAGGGGAGCTGGGTGAGGAGGTTTGCCCAGCACGCGAGGGTCCGTGTGGGGCTCTGGCCAGGGCTACTAAAGGCTCATTTTCCATAAGCATAAAGAAATACAAGAAACTTACCCATCTAAAATGAAAAAGAAAGGTTGCCTGTCTTTTTTTTCTTCGTGGTGGTTTTTTTTTTTCTTTTAAGATGGCCTCTGATAACAGGAACTCACAAGGGAAAATGTGGTTAAAAGCCCATTTTGTAACTAGATCCTAGATGCACATACCATCAATACTCCAACTCTGGCTCCCTTTTATCAGGCTAATCATAGCTGCACTGTTTTGTTGTCAAAACATCTCCTGTAGAAGTCAGACCAGAGAGTCCTTCCAGTAGCAAAAACATGAGGTTAATATCCCAAATCTGCCCGTATTAAGAATCTCCCACCTCCTAAACACACGTGGAAAAAAAGATACAATAAATGAATAAATAACATCCACAAACCCCGGGAGTTTCCTGGGCTCTTCTCGGCCCATTCCCGGTATATCACACCACCAGCAGCCACAGCGACTGCTCAGTTTACAGCTGTACTCCTGGGGCTGCAGAAGGAGCAGTAAAAACGCTGCTGCAGAGCTGCTCCCTCAGTGAATTCCATGAGGGGCAGAGCCAGGCGGGGTGAAAGCCTGCCCTGCCTGGCAGGACTGACCACAGCACCTCCTCAGGGCCAGCCCTGCCGGCTTTGGGACCCTTGTGGCAAAAAAAGGTGACCGGTGCCCTGTTGTGATCAATCACCTTCCAATCAATCGATTCGGTGACACAGGCAGGTGTCTGGTGAGCTCAGGCTGGGGTCAGAGACACCCAGGGCAGGGTGGCACCCCCTGAAAGGGAAACTCTGTTCCCAGTCCCACCCAGGGGAGCTCCAGGCGCCTGGAGACCCCCCCAGTTAATGCATCCAGGCAGCAGAAGCAGTTTGGGCAAGCACAGTTCCCTGGGACCCAGTTACCTGAATCCACACCTAATGAATAACTGATGAGCTCAGAGGGCTGTGGGGGTGTGATGAGAAAAGGGATGGATGATCAGAAGGCAGTAGAAGGTTTGGGATGAGGAAAGAGGTGCTCTGATTGGAGCATTTAGGGTTTTACTGGCTGTTCAGGGATGTGGGAGGTGCAGCTGGTTTGTGGTGCAGAGCTGTGTCTGTGTGTGAGCACGGGCTCTCCTCTGCCACAGTCTCCAACACATCCCACGGCTTTTGGACCTGTACATGGCCTCAGAACCTCCTGAAAACATGGTCTGTGAGTCCAGGGTTTCTCTGGGCTTGAGTTTGCTCAGACTTTTTAATCTAAGTACAAATAAAGGAGCACTTTACATCCAAACCAAAGTAACGGGTGGCGAAGCTGCTGCGAGCCTGAGCTCCCGAGCTCCGTCCAGCCTGGCTTCTCAGGCACGATCATTCGCTTGTGTCTGAGAGCTGAGGACGCCTCTCTGCATGAAGACATGAGCATCAATTCTAAAAACCCACAGGAGAGCCTGGAGGCTGCTCCTGTGCTGCTCTGCCAATCCCTCGCTCTGTCCCTGGGAGCAGCTGGGGCTGCACCAAGGGAATTCCCTGCACCGAGGGCATTCCCTGCACTGAGGAAATTCCCTGCACCGAGGGCATTCCCTGGCTCCCGTGGCACATCCAGGCACAGCCTGGGCTGCTGCTGGGGCTGGATCCCAAGCTGGGATCGGGACCAGCCCTGCTACCCTGCAGGCTGTGCCCCCTCCCTGGGCACCACCTGGAGTGCCTTGTTCAGACACCAGAGGAGGGGCTGATCATTAATATACATGAAGAAAATTCTCCCTCCAGCAGTAACACTTAACGTCAGCAGCAGAACTGGAGAAATAAACCCCTTTTTGCCAGTCATTTTTAACCAAGCAGCTGAGCCCCACTGCTCTGCGTTGTCCATTCCCTCAAGCAACGTGCAAGTGTCACCATGTGCCCACTGCAGTCATGCAGTGACTTCCACACCTACAGGGGCTCATTTCTTTCTTTCTGTTTACCTTTTGTTCCCTGGCAGGCACAAACACAGCTATTTGTTCACAGGGATGCTGCTCATCCAGACTTTTTTTAATTATTCATTTTCTGCACAGCTGCTTTGGGAGACTTTCCTGATCCCACCCCATAACGTGTTACTTGTTGCAAACACACTGGGGAATATGTTGTATTTGCAAAAATATAATATTCCTTTGTTATCACAACAGGCACTTAGACAAACGCTATTTTTGCTTTTTTTTTTTTAAAGGAGACATGACATTTCCTTTACACATTTATTAATGGACACAGAGGTGAAAAGATGAACTGTCAAAGCAGATTATACATTGCCAAAGAAAGGTCTCAAACACCATGGATCTGATCCAGAAAACATGACACAGTCCTGCAGGCAGCGTAAGAGCCAGGGAGCTGTGGATGCTGTCAGAGGAAGGTTCCAAAGCCATCGGGGTCTCCCCAAGGCTGCAGAGGTGGAGCAGCAATGGCACGTGTGGAGGGAAGGGAGCTGGGCTGCAAAACTGGATGTGGATGTGCCTCTGTGCTGCCTGTGGCCAGCTGGTGCTGGCCCTGAAGTCCTGCAGGAGCCTTTTGGTGACAAAACCTGCTGGGAACCAGGGACTGGCCATGGAGAAAGCTCAGCTCTGGCAGCTGCTCCAGCACAGGGGCAATGGGTGAGGAGGAGGAAGAGGCAGATCCATGCTGGACACTGGGAGCTGCAGGGCTGGACACTGGTCACTGCAGCAGCACTGGTCACTGCAGAGCTGGACAGTGATCACTGTAGCACTGGTCACTGCAGCACTGGTCACTGCAGAGCTGGCCACTGGTCACTGCAGGAGCACTGGTCACTGCAGAGCTGGCCACTGGTCACTGCAGGAGCACCCTGAGCTGCAGAGCTGGACACTGGTCACTGCAGCAGCACTGGTCACTGCAGAGCTGGTCACTGGTCACTGCAGCAGCACTGGTCACTGCAGAGCTGGCCACTGGTCACTGCAGCAGCCCGAGCTGCCCCTGGCTGGCCAGGCTGGCCGGGTGATGTGCCCAGCACGTGTGGCTGGGTGGGGACCAGCCTGGACAACAAGGGTGGTGTCCATTCCCTGGCCATGGGCAGGGCGGGGTCGCACAGTCCGGTGTGGAAGGGGTAACAAATAGCATGAGGAAATCATGTGGAGATGAGGGGAAGCAAACTCATGTTCATGGCAGGAAGGAGAGAAAGGGTGGAGAAAGTGGAATGATGGGGAGGAGGGCACAGAAAGACACAGGTCCACTTTCTGTCGTGACGAAGTCTGACCTTGGGCTAATGCATATTTACAAATCTGACAATCAGCAGAAGACATTTTGAGACTATGACTAGATTAGTATCTTTATATAACTATAATTAAAATGACAGAACTCAAACCATGTCTTTTTTCCAAAATAAAACTTCCCTTTTCATCTATTCAAAGATTTGAGATGCACTTTTACAAGGCTGATGTCAAGATGTCACTAGAAATGCACGAGGCCATGGTGATATCATGGTGTGAGAGAGTCACGAGCAAGGCACGTAAACTTTATGAAATACTGTCATTTTTTTCCCTTCCGTTTTGGCCATTGCCTGAACTGGAACCATAAAACTCATCTTAAAATAGCACTGCAGGTTAAAAAAAAAAAAAAAGGAAAAGTACTGAACTGGATTTTGTTTTCCAGCCAAGTTTGTTCAAACAGCGTTTGCTAATGGGAGAGCTTTGGGGCAATTCTGTGAACCCTCAGAAAGTGCCTTGTATTGCAGATGTCAGGGCTCTTATCAATAATTTCCTATCTCCTTGTGAAGCCAGGAACATTTCCCTATCTACCTGTGCAGAGATATATTTTACGTCAAGATGAAGGGCAAAACAGTCTTGCACTCAACATTTAGTTTTAAATTATGTAAACAGTATTAACTGATCCGTCAAAATGCCTTCACGGAAAACACCTGACGGAGGTGGTTCCTGGGTTTGGAAAGGCTGCCTTTCCCTGGGCAGACGCTTGCAGCACGTCTGTGAGCACAGCCCTGGTGTCTCCAGCCCTGCAGTCACAGGTTTCCCCCAGGAACTGAGCAGAAAGAGTCCCACAGGTATCAAACAACAACTGCAGGGGTCCAGCGGCACGGAAAGGTCGCGTCGAGTCCGAGCCCATTCCTGGTGCAGGAGGAGATGGGAATGGAGGCAGATCAGAACCAGCCACGGTTCTGCTGGGGTGGTGGCCAGGGCTGGCTGGAGCAGACCCTGCGGGCTCAGGTCCCCTGAGCAGGGCTGGTGACAGAAAACTCAAACCTTAGAGGCGCCGTCCTGCCCTGCTGCTGAAGGAGGCCCTTCAGGGTCACCCAGGCTGCAGCCAGAGCTGGGACCAGCTCTCTGATGGCCCCATGAGGACACTCAGAAGCTGAATTACTGCTCCTAGTGTCCATCTGCCAAGGCTGGTCCTTTTTCTGACAAGCTCCAGGTGCTGCTCCAGCACTCTCCTACAGTGGCCGAGGATCAGCGAAGTGTTGGGGCTCTGCTCTCTGAGCCTGGGGGACGTCGAGGGCTCAGCCTCGGCTGAAAGCAGCCACGTCCTGGCTGCCCTGGCTCGGGGCAGTGCTGCTGCCAGTTTGCTGTGCTGCTCCTCAGAGGGGAAAGCCCAGGACTCCCAGAAATTCAGCCTTTGCTGGAGTGTTCCTGGGAGCATTTGGGAGCTGTGGCAAGGGGGGCGGGGGGAGGTGCACACACAAACCCTTTGGACACTGCTGAAGTCTCTTCTCTTGTGCAATGAATTTCTTGTGAACCAGAGATGGAAGGAAGTGGCTGACTGAAATCCTGGTCAGAATAAGAAATGTGAGATCTCCACCAGAGAGTTTTCCATAAGATGTGAGGGGTGGAAACTCTTGGAGAAACACCAGGATTCTACAAACAACAGTGAGCTATGGGATGGAGCAGGGTGTGCAAGGACAAGACGGAAATCAAAGGCCTTTTAATACATTTGATACATCTTAAAGACAGGAGACGCTGAAGTATGTTAGTGAAGGGGAAATTGCAGAATTCAAGGTTAAAGGAGAAGAGCTAAGCATAATTAGAATTAAAAGGGATGAAAGAAGGATGAAAGCCAGTGAGATGTTACAGAGATGCTGTTGGAAGGGAGAACAGACCTAGAGAAAAGAGGAAAACCAGTCAGCTCCTATCTCCTGGGAGAACAGGGGAGCCAGGTGGGAGCCACGAGTGGGAAGTTACCTCAGGTACATTTCCTCAGATTCAGCTGGATCTTAGAGCTGCATAGTTGGAGAGGTCATGGTACAGAGGTAGAGAGAATGAATTTTCTGCTGTGTTAAAAGCTCCAGGGGGACAAAAGAAGTGAAATTCAGTCAGTAGGCCAGACTCTGGGAGAGCAGGATAGACTGGACTGAAATGAAGCTTGAAAGCAAATGAGCAATTTTCAAATTGAGAAAAGGACAGGGAGGAGAGGCCTGCAAACAGAGGAGGAGAGGAAAACTAATTGAATTACCTGGCTGAGCAGTGAGCAGAACACACTGCACACCACAATTTGCACAGCAGAGAAGTGAGGAAGAGCAGTGCTAAGAGCAGAATATTGCAGATTAACCATTTCAGAGTGCCCAAGAGAGTCAAACACGAGCTGCAGCTCAACTGCAGGAGCGAGGAGATGCCAATGTGAGAAGTTGGTTGTGCTGCCACTCCAGAACCTGACAGCACCAAGAGTGCGTGTGGGAATCTGGGAGGAGAAGGAAGAGCCTTGGATCAAGCATGGAGGAGGATGGGGAGAGGCTGGGCAAGAGAAGGGGCTTGGAAGCAGCAGGAACAGGAGGGATCCTGGACTGTTTGCACCATGTCTGCTCTTGATCCAGAAAGCTCAGGGAAAGGAAGGTGCCTGGAGGAGGAAGAGAGCACAGGTGAGGCCCTGAGAGCTGGAGGAGCTGTGGGTGCCTGGGTGAGCACAGAGCCCAGAAACAGCCGGGAGGGGAGAGAAAAAGAGGGCTGGTGGAGGAGGAGAGGGGCTGGTGCAGCTGGGCAGAGGGGGTGGCACCTGGGCAGGACAGGGACAGGGACAGGGACAGGGACAGGGACAGGGACAGGGACAGGGACAGGGACAGGGACACAACCCAGAGCTGGCAGAGGAAGGGATGAGGAGCACGGTGGGAAGAGGATAGGCTTGGCATGGAAAATGGGAGGGCCTAAGGAAGATAAGAGTGCCAGATGCTGCGATGGACAAAGGGTGAGGTCAGAGCCACGGCAGACGGGCGCGGGTACAACATCAGAAAACAAGAGGCAGCTCCTGCCTGTGGTTTCCAGGTACAGCACTCGGCTGCCTGTGACCAGAAGTGATTGATTACAGAATTAGGCTGGTGCTATTTTGGCCCTGTGACTTCAGATGCTGTAATCTAAGGCTGCTGTGTGCTTATCCTTGCAGCAAGGATAACTCCTGAGGCTTAGGGATGCTTTGGGGGGAGACACGTCAGAAAGCTTTTCCCCAAACTGCGTTTGTAATCCTGCCACTCCTCTCATCCATCAGCAGGCGAGCACAGAACTGGCGGTGTGCTTCCTGTTGGAGTGTTGTGAATTTTCAAAGGCAAAGTGCACTATTGTTTGATAGCCAATTATTCACTGGCATTGATAAACAGGCTCTGCCCGCGATTACTGCAGCAATTACTCACTCTCCTAATTTAGACACAAGGAAAAATTAATTCAAGCTTCCAGTTGATCATTTATATCTTTGGCTTTTGTAATACACATCACAGCACGCTGAAAACAACTCCACCATAAAGGAAACTGATCTGTCCAAATTGATAAGGTGTTTTACTCTCATTCTGTCACTGAGGGAGGCATGACCGAGTCCAGGCTGAAGGGCTGTGGCTGAAGGTGGGGTTTTTTTATGTTTTGGGGACATAAAAATATGAAAATAATTTTGTTAGACCTTAAATTAAAAACAGAAGGGAGAGATATTACTGCAGCCAGAAGGGAACTCCGTGTACAGCTAAGCACGCAAATAAAACATGAGGATGTTTAAGTGGTTTGGCCTCATCTTGCCCCCAGGCCACCCTTCAAGTGCTGAGGGACCTGACTGGAGCCAGCAGACATCCAAATGTTCAGGGGAGGCTGGTGGGGAGAAAACGGAGAGCGCTGGCAGCCTAGTCCAGGATGAAGTGGGGCTGGCAGAGGCAAACAAAGCTGTTAACAGGCTTGGGAATGGTAAATTGCATTTACCTACTCCTTGTAATACGCCAGGAGCTGCGAGAGGGAAAGGCATCCACAAGCACGGGAGCAGGGAAATGCTTTTATTCACTTTCTGGTTATTGTTAAAGTTCCTTCACAGACGGCAAAGGGCGCGAGGATGCTGTGGGAGCTGTGAGCCCGAGGGAAGGAGCAGCACCCGGGCAGTGCCTTCTGCAGCTCCTCCGTGGCCGTGGTTCCGCTTTCCGTGGTGTCCCTGCGCTGGCAGGGGCTGGGCTGGCTCGGGCAGGAGCAGGAGGAGCCTTTCCTTGCACCACGTCTGGCAGCACATCCGTGCCCGGCCGTGAGCGGGGTGCAGCCCGTCCCGAGCCCGCTGAGCCTGGGCAGGGCAGGGGATGCTCGGAGCAGCAGCCTCGGCCTCCCTTCCTTTGTGCGCCCCGAGTGCTGGCACTGCAGAGAACTTGGCTGCTCAGGAGCGGCCCCAGGCAGGATTTGCCCCTCAGCTCGCCCTGGGAAGCGGCCGTAGCCGGCAGCAGGAGGAATGCGAGCTCTGTGCCCAGCCCTGGGGCAGTGGGACACGGCTGCGGCTCCCCTGCCCCTCAGAGGGAATAACGGGGTGTGAAACTGAAAGGCAGCAAAACACTGTCACCTCCCCGACGCCTGTCCCGACTGAGAAGGGAGCATCGAGCCAAGGCAGCCCAGGCTGAGCCTAAGATGGGCTCAGAAACAAAAATGAGGAGATTGTTCCGACTGGGAGCCACGGTCGGACCCCCTCACTCACTGCTGCTCCAGCACGGTGATGCTGATTAGCAGCAGCTCATTAATGGGCAGCCTGGGCAGGGGCAGTGCCCGCAGAGGGCTCTGCAGGGGCTGGAGGTGCTGCTGCCCTTCCCAGCCCTGGAGGGAGCCCAGGTCGCGTCTGCCTCGCTGCCACCGAGGCTCTGCCCAATTTTGGGGTGCCCGGAGCTCCCAGGCAAGCAGAGCTGTCCCTGCCCCTTCAGGAGGCACCGCGGCTCCTGCGGCTGGGCTGGGCAGGGGGGACTCTGCTCTGGGGATGTGCTGTGGCCAAAGCCCTCCAGGGCTGGGGATGGGCACAGCACTGCCCACGGGAGCTGCGAGCCCTGCACAAGGCACAGCCACGGGAAATGCACACCAGAGGCTGCAGCACCCCGAGGTTCGCGGCCTTGGTGCTGGCTCCAGGTCACAGCACTGACCGTGATGTTGTAACTGCGCTGATCGGAAAGAGAAAACTATCAGAGCTCATCTTATCTGAGACAATCATGCACGCTCAGGAACTGTGTAATTCAGTTGCTCGGCTTAGCCAAAAGTTAAAGAGTTTCTAAAGTTTATTTCCTGTCTTTATAGCAACTGTCTGGCCTTTATTTATTTTCACTGTAAGCTGCTGGTGTGCTAAAAATATTTTTTGGAGCAATTCTTGTGGCAGATTGTATAACAATCGCAGGCTGAAGCCGGAGCAGTTGGGAAGTGAAGGATGCCTCCTTGGGCAATCTCTTCTCATGAACTTCCATCATTTTTATTTTTGAGCTTTGTGCTGTAGCATTTCGTGTCCCTCGCCACTGAGAAGAGCTGACGGCTCGCATTGTTGTTACCTTGAAAGGGCAGTTATCACGGCTAATCCACCCTCCAAGGTTTTTCCTCAGGATAATTATTGTTTTGGTGATTCATCTTGCAGACCCTGCCCTTCCTTATTCGCACAAAATATCCTACTCCCTGCAATATTTCTGGGTCAGGCTCGTGCCACACATGTGATTTCCTCTTGGGCATGCAAACAAGACAAGATGGATTTAAAGGTCAGCCAGCGCCGGGCTGGCCACCCTCGGCACTGCCCCGGCTGCTCCGTGTGTCACCTGCGGGGACGTCGCCACACGGGGAAGGTTTGGGGCTGCACAGGCACGGGGTGGTCAGGTAAAGGTCACTCGTGTGGGGTGGGGGGACACTGCCTCTGTTGTTGTGCTGGAAAATTTCACTGCTCCTGTCTTCAGTGGAAAACATTATCACCGGCACATCCTGGCATGTAATTTGGCCTCATTTATTATCGTCCAGTGTTGGCCTAATGCTTATGGTGCATTTCTAAGGTACTTAGAGAGGGTTGTGGTTTTTCAAGGAAGCATAACTCATGGAGGACAGGGGAGGGAGAATCCTGAAAGTTTTTGGCACAGATTGACTCGAATTTTACTGAACTTGAAAAATATAACCTGGGCAGGCTTTGGCATGTTCTCTTCATGGCCCAGAGGCCACGGGGGAGGAGGGAACATGCCCGGCAGGCAGGATTACTGCCTGGGAGAGCTGGGCTCTGCTGCCCCTGCCAGCCTGCCTGTCCGGCTCTGTCCGTACATCCTGCGCTCCCGACCACGGCTTGGAGCAGGCACACGGGGTGGGTTCCACCTCAGCACACAGAGCCAGGGTGAAACCCAGAGATGGCACCGAAAAGGTGGATCAGAAGCTTGGTTTGGGTTTGTTTGGGAGCTTTTCCCCCACTGTCACTGTGGTGTTTGTGTTGGAGGGGTGGGCTCATGGCTCAGAGCTGGTCTGGCCCTCCCCAGGGGTGTGACAGCAGCAGAGAGGGAGCACTGAAAATGACACGGGGAGTCAGCAGCACCCCAGGCTGGGCTGGAGTGGATTCGCCACCTTCACCCGGAGAGCTGGCAGTGTTTAACATCCCCACGGCAGCACAGCAGCAGCAGCAGGCTCCTGCTGTGACCCTGGCACACGCAGGTGGAGCAGGACACCCATCTGCAAGCACAGGGGGTCACTTTGGAGCAGCAGCAGCACGCCCAGGGCTGGCACACACCGAGAGAAACCTGCACTGGCACCGGCCAAGCCAGGCTGGGCACACGGAGCCTGAGCAGCTCTCCTTGGCCACCGCCTGCCAGCACAGGGCAGAGGCAGGAGCAGCCCCAGCCTGCTGTGAGGGGCTGCACTGCTGACCAGAGGGCAGCCCACGGGCTGTTCTTGGGCCAGGAGCAGCTCCTGGTGATGCTCCTGGCGGATGTCACTGCTTTTAACACCAAACTGATTGTATACATTATGGTAGCCTCACAACCCCTCCCTGCATGGTATGTAGTTCTGACCTGCTTCATGAGAAAAAACACAAAATGGAATATTCTAGTGACTTTTATTTCGAAGAAGTTAACATAAACCATGACTACACTGATTTGTTCTGAAAACTTTCCCAGCAGCCTACACTTACATTTACAGTTTCTTTGAGTGTATAACACCAACGACTCAGAGACCTGGGGCTGTTGTGGCAGAACACAGATTCAATCTGCTACTGCTTCCTTGAGTGTTAAATGCTTTGAATTGGCTTCACCATGTGTAAAATCCTATTTTTAAATTTTCTTTTCCCGGCACAAGAGTTCTGGAACAACACTGCTGAGAACAGCTACCTGGGCAGTAAAGCTGCTGCCAATGCCTAAAATATCAAAATCACTTTTATTTGGGTAAACAGCACTAAAACACTAATGTTGTACAGGTAACCTTGTAAAGATTGGCTTGGGGGTTTATTATTGTACAAGGAAAATACCCACTCAAACTACCCAAGCAATAACAGATCCACTAAACGTGTCCAGTGAAGAATCTAAAAATATGAGGGAGGGTTATATTCACTATGGTTTAGGCAGTAAATAGAACTTGGTTACTCAACCCATTTGTAGTTAACAGTTTTCAAAATGCTTAGTTGGAGTTGACTGAGTTTTGATGAAGCTCTCAACAATGCATGTTAGAAGCTACCTGTGTATTTTCTGTTAGGTATCAGAAGCAACACTTCTAAAGGTTTGATGGAACTGTCACATGAATTTAACATGCAAATCCGTGTTAAAAGCTTTGCTGACCATAAGCAGAAATGTGGAAACTCAACAAATCACCTCTGGAAAAATGGCATTTGTGAGTTATATTCTCAGAACACTAAAAATAGAGCTCCATCTGTTTGTTTTCCTTTATGAAGTGGCCAACTGTAACACTCCCTTACCAGCCCTAAAAAAGAATTTACATAAAAGATGGTGACGCAAACCCTTATCTCATGACTGTGTCTCATTAGGTCATCGATGGTGGGCAAGAAACGACTTCATTTTCAGTGTCTTTGCCATCTTCCCTGGCTGAGAACCAACTCGAGAAAATGTTTTGGGGCCTTATCTGCACAGCAATCTGATAACAGTGCAAATCTGTCCGTGGGACCTGCAGTAAAATCCGAGCTGTTTATCACCTGTAGGGCAGCACTGACAGGGAAACCCTCCCACGTGCAGTCATTAGCAGTGCTCAGAGCTGCGCTGGCCAAAGGGCAGCAGGGGCGTTCTCCCCGAGTCCTGAGCTCCACAGCTTCTAACACTGCTGGGCACAGCTCCTGGAGACCCGGACCTGTCAGCTCTGTTTCATGATGTGTTATTTTATTGTAGGAAAAACTCTTGTCATGGCTTATCTGTCCCACAGTGAACACGTTTGGTGCTGGAAAATGAACATCCGAACCTGTGCCAGGGCCTCACCACCCCCACAGGGAGCAATTCCTTCCCAATATCCCATCTATCCCTGGGTCCTGTCCCTCCAGGCCTTGTCCCCAGTCCCTCTCCAGCTCTCCTGGAGCCCCTTTAGGCCCTGCAAGGGGCTCTGAGCTCTCCCTGGAGCCTTCTCCTCTCTAGGTGAGCACCCCCAGCTCTCCCAGCCTGGCTCCAGAGCAGAGGTGCACAGAAGATGTTTTGTTGTCATCCAGTCACAGAATTTGTACTAAATCTAAAAGCAGCACTGGAGTGTTTTCTGTTGCCAGTTTTGATGGAGGGAGCTGTGTTTGGACTGGAGAGGGATTACAGAGTGATCAGCTCAGTGCTGATTGTCCAGAGTGCAACACCCTGTTCAAAACTGAATTCACTGATTGGCACTTCAGACCTCCATTTTTGGAGATTAATTCCTGAGCACTTGCACTCCCACCCATCACCCTATCCAGTGCAGCTTAGATTTGGCTACTGTCAGAGCTGCATCTCCGTGGAGTCTTCACATTCCTGGCATGTCCCTGTGTGAGCCAGCAGTGGCATGAAAGTGCAGAGAAGGCAGAAAACTTTGTGTACAGCTGTGTTGCCTCTGGATCCAGACACGGGCTCTGAGTTTCACAGCAGCACAGGGCTGCTCCCAAAGCCAAAGGAAAGGGGATAGAGGGGAACTGGGGAGGGTGGGATTATTGGGGTGTCCCGTGCAGGGCCAGGAGTTGACACAATGATCCTCGTGGGTCCCTTCCAACTCAGGGTATTCTGTGATTTTTAGTTCCTATGTTTTAAGAGCAGTTGAAAGGAAAACTCCTATGTTGGCCCTGCCTGAAATACAACACTGTGGTCACTGAAGGGGGTTTGAAGGACAAGCAGTAGCGGGTATTTTTTCTTTAAGAAGGTAATCTTGGAATTTCTTGGCCACGTTTCAGAATTTCTGCAACACAAGGGGGTTCACTGAGTCATGGCAATCCAGTGGGAACACAGGTTTTGCCAGGGCTGAAATGTGAAACTTAACAATTCTAATTATTTTATTTTAAAATATATTAATTTATACTATGTTAATATAATTAAGAATACATAATAATTAGTATCTTAGCTACGACTTCTCTTAGTATGTTAACTAATGTAATGAGGAGTTAATTGTTTGCTTTATTTCAATCAAGCATTTGAACAACAGCCTCAGGCACAGGGTGGGATTCCTGGGGGTCTCCTGTGCAGGGCCAGGAGTAGGACTCAATAATCCACGTGGGTCCTTTCCAACTGGGGATATTCAAGATTCTGTGAATTATTCTGAGTTCAAAGCGAAATCCTGTGCTGAGATTAAGGGAAGGATTTCCCTTGACTCAGCTGAACCCGGCTTTAAACACGTCTGTTCCTGTCAAAGGACAGCTTTGCAGAGCTGCTTGTTGGCACTGCACCCATTTCAGCTCTCTGCACAGTAGTTTTACATATTTCACTGCACATTTTTGTGACAGTCAGCTGAAACTTTTTAACAGCCTTTAACAAGAATCCTATTTCCTGCCTTTGCATCCTTCAGATACTCATGTACTCCGCTTGTTTCACACTCCTTAGTTATTCTCAGGCCTAATGTTCCACCTATTTCACTTACCTGTAGGTTTTCCCCATTGGTCTGATGAGGTTTGCCCCAAGCTGAGGAAGATGTGCTGTTGTCTGTGCATCCCCTGGTGTCTGTGCATCCCCTTTCCTTGCAGCACGTAGGATAAGGCAATCAGGGCAGCGTTGGGCAGCTGATGAAGAACCCATCAGGAATTACATCAGGCTCTAAAAACAGCCTCAGCCTACTCTCCGTGAAATAAACATCGAGGAAAGGCTCTGGCTGCTCTTTTGCAGTAAGACCCTTCAGGGTTGTTATGTACCAGGACCCCACACACAGCACCAGCCACAGCTTCACCGGGCACAGTGTGAGCCAGGAACAAATTTACTGTTGCAGGAGTTGGGAAGTTCAAACTACACCTCTCCCTTTCTTCCTTATCCCTCCTCATATTTGGGAGCTACTGCAGGAGAAGCCACTTCCAGCTGAGAATCAGGTTTAATGCGTGGCAGCATTTTAGGACACTGGCATTGATTGACCACTGCTTACTCCTTTCCCCTAATTTACACTGAGTTATTGGAGTGTACTAAAGGGTGTATAATATATAAGGTAAGGTACACAGGGAGTAGCAAACTCCCTCACAGAACTGGGACTTCCATGACTTGATCCTTCTCCCTGCTTTCATCCTGTGCTGGGTTTAACTAATCAGCTTGACATCATCTGTACAGGAGAGTTTTAATGTCAAAGGAGTATTTTTTCAGAAACATTCTCCTATTTCAGAAAGGACCTTTTCAGTCTCCAAAAATACAGTCCTTAGTAGCATTATGTGGCTTGTAATAGCTTTATATTGAAGATTGCTTTAATACAACAGGCTGGAAGAGAACAGTGTCTGATTTTCCAATGCCTCTTCACTTGGAGTGGTTTTAAGTGTCTGAAACAAACCAGCCTAAAAATCCAATTCCATTACAACCAAGAGAACAAATCTGATTTCTCGTGTTGCAACAACACACACACTGACATCTGATGCCTCCAGTAGCTCCTGCCAGGACTCATTTTTACAGAACTATGACATTAAATACACAGCTTCAGCTTGAGGGCTGAAGGCCACACCATGCTCAGATGTCTCTAGAACTGAGGGATGTTCGTTGTCTTTTGGGAGGCTCATCTGAAGGCAATAATCTCAGCTGGACTTGTCTCACTTGTCTCTTGACCAGTGTATCTGAGACTTGTCTTCCTCTCTCTTAAGGGGTTTGTTTTTTTCCCTTTGCATCTATCAGGTATTTTATCATTTGTCTTGTAAAGCAAAAACCTGTCTGCACCTATTACTGAGTCCAGCCTGCTGCTTACCAGGGGACAGAGCAAGAAGGGCTTTTGGGCATAAAGATGTCACAGAATCTTTCAGGTTGGAGAAGGCCCTTTAGATAGAACCCAACCATTAACCCAGCACTGCCACTATCCAGTATCCCATCCATCCCTGCCCTCTGTGGCAGAAGCCATTCCCTGTGTGCTGTCCCTCCATCCCTTGTCCCCAGTCCCTCTCCAGCTCTCCTGGAGCCCCTTTAGGCTCTGCAAGGGGCTCTGAGCTCTCCCTGGAGCCTTCCCCTCTCCAGGTGAGCACCCCCAGCTCGCCCAGCCTGGCTCCAGCCCTCAGAGCAGCTCCATGGATTCCTCTGGACTGGCTCCAGCAGCTCCAGGTCCTTCCTATATTGGAGATCCCAGAGCTGGACACAGTAGAGGGTAACTTTTGGCTGCCACGACGAAGCTCTCAACACAAGGGAGAGCATTTTTAATGCACCAAGTTCACCCACCCTGACCACGGCACAAGCACCCCGAGCCCCCTCTGGAAGCACAGGGATGTTCATGAGCAGTGGTGTCTCTCAGAGAAAAGCCCAACAGGTCTCAGGTTTCCCACCACAGGGAGATTTCAGAGCACACCTTTCTGCATGGAAGGGCACAGCACACAAACAATCCTCCTGGGATGTGGAGCTGTGCTGGAGCTGTGTATTCTATTTTTGGAGCAACACTGGAATGTTTCCAAGACCACCATGACACGATCACTGCACTATGGGTGGTAAACAAGTCTCTACTGCTACTGCAAACCTTCCTGCACTGCTTGCTGTGCATTCTTTAACCACTCTTTAGTACAAGCATTCTTGCCATGCTGTCACCTCATCCTTGGACCCCTCGGAATACACACATGGAAAAGGCAACCACCCCTGTGCCTCACCCAGCAGATCCTATTTTCTGGGTGGAACCCACAGAGAAGGTGAGGAACTACCTGCTGAGACAAGACTGCTAAACCAGCAGCTGCAGGGGGTGAGAGATTATTCAAACCTTTTGGAAGCACACCCCTTATACAATGTTAGGTATATTGGAGCTTTTAAGGCATTTGGTACTGCCAAAATCAAACTCACTGGTGTTTCTCTGCCTGAGCCTTACCTGTAGATGCCTTACCAGCTGCATGTATGTTAAAACTAAAGTCTAGATTTTTGGGTGGCAATTTGAACTCGTGGTCAGAAACCAGGCCTGGAGTAAGCAGAGTTCCTGCACACTTGGCAGTAAATACTTACTCCTCACCTACAGTGAAGTCTTGTACCAAAGATCTTAAACAGAATGCCAGAATAATTTCTAGTTAACACTAGAATAATTAACACTAATTCAAGTTAACATTGTAAGTAGTGATAGAATTACAGTGAAGACCAAACATGGCCTCGAGTTTGTTTCAATGTGGGCACTGTTTTCCTTTAAAACTCATGTCCTCGTTTTGGAGAAAGTAAAGGCAATTCACCATCAGATGCACAAAATGCTGTATTTTATTAACTTAAACAAAAAAAAGTACAGTTAAATTCATACAAAAATGTTCAATATAAGCAATACTTAACATGTTTATGATCTAGGATTGTGTCTGATCTGCAGTTTAAGTAGTGGCTGGTATAAGCACAGCATATTAATGCTACGAAAGTGCTCAGCAATGAAGTCTCTGTACCCCACAGAACAGTGTCCAGCTGGAGCTCTACCACAGCTACTGCTGTGGTGCAGTGCAATTACCTCAAAAAACAGGGATTCATTTTAACAAGTCCATGAGAAACCACAGCACCATCTTTAACTGGAGACTTCCCTCCTGCAGGACTGTAAGTAAGGCACCACCGAGAGCTTGTTTCACTCGGAGTGCCCCTGCCTGGTGAAAAAGCACCACATTTCAGGGGAGCTGGAATCTGATTCTCTCGGGGAAGGAAAACTGGAGTTTTCCCCCTTGAAATGCACCAAGCCCAAGGCAGATGTATTTTAGCTCCCTGTGAGCACACAGTGCCAGTGCCTCGACGTTTACAAGTTCACAGCACCTCCATCCTAACCTCCAGCATACTCTGGGAGGAGCTGCCTTCCCAACACAGCCTCTGACTTACCACAGCCCAAGGATCACAGCCCAGTGCCCCCAGAGTGGCACATGCAGCCCCACTGTCACCATGCTGGACTCCAGCTAGCATTCCTACACTTCCATCTGGGATCAGATCTGCCAAGACACAGCTTTCATTAAGCCTCAACATGCTTACAAAGTCCTTTCTCTCCATGTACCAAAGCTGCAGAGGTTTGTAGGCTGGAGCCAAAATGGTCCTGGTGTTATAATAAAGCCCTAAGAAAGGCAGCAGGTTGTATAGTTACCTCCTTGTGAGCAAAATCCCTGCCCTAAAACTATGCAACCTACTACCTCTTCCTAGGAGCCCAATGCTTCCTCTGTGCAGTTCTTCACTCTGGAGGACTTTAGCTCACCAGCTGCTCTGGGTCTTCTGCCCTGGCTGGGCACACACTCCAGGGGACACTGTCAGCACTTACAAACAGTGGCTCACTCCTTGTAACACTCCTGAATGGCTCCATTTTCACTCTGGCTAAGCTAAACTTGCCATCCCAAAAAGCATTTATTTCCATGGGATTTCTGTTACTACAGCAAGCTGCTTGCTGGGCATGCTAGCACAGAACCAGTGACAGACTGGGTACACCACGGACAGCAGGGGGAAAGAGAACACAGTAAGCTTGAAAAGTCTTTTTACAGAAACAGTATCACCTCAGAGAAGTGCTGGCTCTTGGATGCTCAAACTCCATTGCTTCACACCCCCCAGAAAGGTGAGAGGTCAGTTTTGGCCAAAACTGGCCAACACTTAAATTTTGCATTAAATCTGGAAAAGCTGGAGAAAAATGTGCAGATTTATTAACAAAGGGCAATTTTAAGTTTTCCCTCCAACTTTCGCCAAGCAGTTGGGAGTCACGGAATTTTAATGCATTATGGAAATTGGAGTGTCAAAACAGTTCAAGTCACAATGTCCAAACTTGAGCTACCTGTATTTTGCATTCTCCTGACTGGCTTGGAATACCTGCCCCCTGTGCAGTGTTCCACTCTCTACCTAAACACAGGCATGTTCCATCTCCAGCCAGCACTGTGCCACTCACCTTGGGAGAAAAGTCATGTTAAGTCAAACAGATCCTGTGGGGGTTGCAGCATCCACACTGTCAGTCCTGTACATTCTGGCACTGATGCTTTACAACTCAGATTTATCTGTTTCCACTCAATGAGTATTTTTAGCCCACGCCTGACTGCAGGGAGCGCAGTTTGTTTTACTCCTCAGGGAAGGCAATAGATTGTATAGTTATCTCCTGAACAGGGTAAAATAACTACCCTACAACTATACAATCTACTACCTCACTCTGACAGAGAAGCACACACTTCAGCAAAGAGCTCACACAGCCAACCCCAGTTTCATTCTGAAGGATGTTTGATATGTCACTGAGCAAAGCTAAACACCCCAACAACTGCAACACCAGTAATTTGGGTTTGATTACCCCACCATACACATACAGGAATAATCTATTATTTTTTTATTCATTAGAGCAGAAAAATTAATGCAGAATGGTAACCTAGCTTTTCCAAGAACTAGAAAAATCTAAACACAATTTCCACAGCTATTACACAAGTCTTTTGTCCTATCATAAGCACTACAAGTACAGAAGTTCAGCAAAATCTGACATTGAGCTTAAAACTGCGAAGCTTCCATTGTTGATTATCTGCTGCTTTAGGAAAGACAGTAGATTGTATAGTTATCTCCCAGTGGTGGGTATGACCCTAAAACTATACAACCTACTACCTCATCCCACAGTGCAGGCATCTTCAGAGCTGGGGCAGGATTGCTGCTTCAGTCCAGACAGGTCAGGCCAGCTGCAGACAGCATTTGTAATACTCACCATAGAAAAAGCCTTCCCCTCGCTCCCCTAGTCATGTAAGGAAGTTATTTTAGCAACAAGGTTCCTTAATTTCAAAATTTTACCAATTCCTTGGGTCTTAAGTAAGCAAGTTGTAGCAGTCATAGCAACTACAGCCATTAAACTTGTTACAGCACTAGCTGTGTTCCACAGATGTAACTTCTCACCTGAAATCACAAGAAAAGTCCATCAGAAACACTGTAGGCAGACACACATTTCTTCCTCTTTAGAACTCAAAAATGATGAAATCTAGGACCATAGCTATGTGACTGATTTACATGGATCAGGATGAGGCCCTAATATTTGTAATTCTGATTAAATAAGTATTACTACATAGAGTGACCTTTTCACCTATTGTAACAATAGCTCAAAAAAAAAATCATGTACTGTCAAAAGTACTGCTTTGAGCTTTTTCTGCGAGTCCTAAATTACATTAAGTCTTGTGCACAGGAATTCTTTTATTAGAAACAAAACTCAGTAAGATTATGGCCTCTACCCTGACATTTAATTGTTAAACTGCCTTACCAAAAGGCCACTGAAAATGCGTGCTTTCCCATCAGAAAGAAGTCAGGGTTTCTCTAACTGCTGCTGATGTAACTTTAAAGCAAATTTCTACATTAACACAGCTCAACATCATCTTTAAGTAAAAAACTCTTAGAATACTGAAATGAAAACACTTGCCAGACAGACGTGTGACTCAGAATCCCCTTCTTAGCAAGGACAGCTCAAGAACAGGGCTGGAAAGCAAAATGATTGTTTGTCCAGGTAGTCGATACAATAGTTGAGAATGTTTAGAGCAAAGCAGTTTTTAAAACATTAAAATCATTTTACTAGTACTTGATCCCAACTGTACACTGCTGTTTTCAGCCCACTCTCCAAACAAAGCCTTGCTAGAACAAGAGCACCCTCATGCACGTCCGTGTCCTTGCCAAGCACACAGCGCGTGATCCCGTGCAGTCACACACAAAGGGATGACGTTATTCCTTGGACAGACACAAAATCAAATTACTTTCCAGCCCCCTCAGTGCCTTACTACAGAATCCTTTATACAAATAGCGATGACAAATTTGGGTGAATCAACCTTAAAATCTTGCTTTTAACTGGTACAAATCCCATCGCTTGCTTTTGCTAACTTACACATCTACCAGAAAATGAACTTCAGCACGGACACAAGCACTTGGTCCCGATGGCCAAAGCAGGAATAAATCAGAATAGCAGCTCTGGGCCAGAGTGAAACCTTTACAGAGCACTGGCCTCCAGCACATCCTTTTAAATCAGCTCAGGCAGAGCCAGCATTCGGCAGGGAAGCTGACATTCCTTTCAGCTCCCTGCTCCTGCATCCCAGCCTTCACCAGCTGAGCAGGATCCCTGTGAATTCCCATTCCTCAGGAGAGGCAGCCTGGCCAGGGAGCTGAGCTGCACAGCACCAACTCTGCATCTTCAGCTTGACAGTGACCCCATGAAGTTAATGAAGTCCCACGTTTAGTTTCTGAAGGAGCTTTAGGATGAAGCTGATTCCTGCAAAGTCCAGGTAATTAGCATTCTGCTTTACAGTAAAACTGCACTTTGGGGCATTTTTAACTCGTGGATTATTTCTAACAGTCTTTCCAGGCTGCATCACCTACATGCCATGTTCCCTGACAGATGAGATCTGCCAGGTCCCCTCGGGGGCCTGCTGTGTGCTGCTTCTCTCATGCCATGCATCAGGGGGTTCTGGCACTCGCAGAGGCAGGGAAGCCTGACAAATTATCCTCCTGGCACAGCCTCTACTGATCTGGCATGTTCTCATCCCCAGTGAATCCAGAGCTGCAAAGGCTCCCTGCTGCTGAAGTCACCGTGCTGATGATGTCACACCCAGTGCAGCACAGGAGCTCAGGGTTATGCACCCACACGTTCACTCCTTCAGCACAACACACACCACGACAGACAAGCTTTAAACAATACCTGGGTCATCTGCTTTCCCTGATAAAAAAGCCAGGTTCCCAAGGGCTGCTTTTCCTGTCAGCACATGTTTAAAATCCCCAAAGCAGTGAAAGGGGACAAAGGGACTCCAACTGTGGAGCTGCACAATGTCAGCAGCCCCAGCTCCCAAACCCGGTCCCGAGGCTGCAGCTCAGGCCTGCACGGCTCCCACCACACGATGGAGCTCCGGGATTTACAGCAACAGCTCTGACACCAATTCCTCACAGTTTTACCCCTGGGTTCCAGCAGCACTCCCTGCACTGAAGCTGCACTCCCTGAATCCCAGGAGCTTCCTCTGAGTGATGTCTGCCGCCCTCCCCAGCCATGCCAAGCATCCCAAATGACTGCATGCACACTCCTACCCCAAACGTGCTCATTCCATGGGGCTTTTGTTTGACTGGAGTGGACTACAGGAAAAAAGGGAGCAGCACAATTGATAAAAACTTAATTATTCCTGATACTGCTTCCCCTCACTCCACTCAACCTGCACTGCCTGTCATCACATGCTACAGGCACATCTCAGCCCCTCGTCCCCAAACAGGCTCAGGAGGATCAGAGAGCAACTGACACAAAAGTTTTAGTATAAAGTAAAAATTTTTCCTCTTCCATATTCAGTTTTGGATTGTGCCTTCCTTTATCTTAATAATGTGCTAATCTGAAGGTAACACCTCCCAGCTCAAGCCCAGGCACCTTTGTAAGAGTCCCCTGCTTAGACCCAAAATTGAAAGATTTAACACCTTTTTCTGGACCTGCCAGCCCACTGAGCAGCAATACACTGGAGCAAGTGTAAATCACATCAGAAAGGTGCTTTTAACTAAGAAACTGTACAGAGGAAAAAAGGAGAACAAGCAGTTCCAGCACAGACGAATGCACAGAGGTGCTCTTGGGCAGCACCACAGTCTGCACACCAAGACAGGGATATGCGTCCACAATGGTAATTGTGGAATTTTTTACACAACATTAAGATTAATAGCACTGACTACTACCAATAATGCCTTTATCTACTGCTTCAATTGGAAACGCAAGGGTTTTTTTCCAAAATCTATACCCCACTTGCATTTAATTAACACAGAGCATTCTCGCTCTAACTAATTATCGTAAGATATTACTGTTTCACTACATTTTCAATTAGTGTGTTTGGTTTTCATTTATTTTTCTAACCATATAGTTACAGATGGAATATAAATATCCAGAAACCATGGCCTGAGAGAAATGAGAAGCCACCACTACCCACTCAAGCACTAAGTGAAGCCCATCTCCTGTGGAAAAGTAAAGTATGTGAGCACAGTTAATGATTTCTACTATGAGCAGAGAACCAAATGAACACAAATGCTGGCATCTTTCCCTACACACACTCGATTTTACAGCATTAGTATTAAACTCTCTGCATCTAAGGGGTGCATGTGCCACAGCACTGCACAGTGCTGTGAAAAACTCAGCGAGGCTTGAGAATGGCTACACCAAAATGGTCACAGTTTTTACTCCTCTGGGAGTACACCTCTCTCAGTACACAGAATAAAGGCAGATATTTATAAATAAATAAATAAAAGCACACTTCAGCTTCAAACATTACAAAGGCCTCAGTGCCCTTCTCAAAGGAAACCACTCGTTTGGTTATCTGGTCCTGCTTCAAACAAAAATGTGTGTGTATATATATATATACATACATAAACTACACGACTGTGTATTTATTCACTAAATTTGTGTCTCTTAGGACACGCCAGGAGCAAGCAGGCTCACTTTTTCTGCAAAAAGTTTACACATTACAACAATTACACAAATTCAGCACGATAATTAGTGCACAAAAATATTTCAAGATTGCTATGTTATGTTATTAACTGGCAACATAATCCAACATCTGGTGCCCTCTATAAGCCCTGGGAGCCTTTCACTATTTGCAAATGAACTGATGTTTTCCACTACTAAAAAAAGAGGAAAATACAGAAGGCATTTATCAAAAGGAAAGTGAGGTAAGGATACAGCTCATTGCAGCAGAAAAACAAAGCAAGTGAACTCATGTTTTATCTAAACTTCCTTTCAACTAAGGAAGTACTAAATCTCCAGTATTAGTATGCAAAATAATTCCCCAGCATGACCCATGTGAAGTGAGGTTGCATATAAGACACACAGAGTACAACATGGGAAAAACTCTGTGAAAAAAAAATATGGCCAGCAATTTTCTATTAAAAATGTCACAATACAGGTATTTACTAAGTCCATCTTCACAAAGCTAACTATCATAGGGCAAAAAAAACCAACCCCTAATTAGCCCATTACTGCATGTTGACTGCAGCAAGTTTGAACCACCACTGCAAAAAACTTTTTGGAAGTTCAGACCATTTAACACCTGAGCGCTGCTGTGAACAGAACTGGTCAAACTTGACAACAGAGGCCATACCAGCAAATAACTGTTTGGTAAGGCCCCTGGCAACTGGGGATGTTTGAAGATGCCCTGTTTCTTAAATATTATTTAAGTTATTGCTTTTGAAAGGACAGATTGTTTTCTCAAAAATCCTGTGATGGATTCAATTTGCCCCACTGCTGCTGTTGAGCATTGCTCCTGTGGACATTTTTAATGGGAGCAATTTTCCCCTGCCAGTTAAGACTTGCACTTCAGTCACAAAATTGCCTGTGCAGAGCAGTACAGATGGAGAGGAGCCCCGACAAGGTGGGATAGGTAAACAAGGATTATCCCGACCTTGCCCATCAGGACAAGCTGTCACTCCTGCGAAATAAATCACAGAACTGTTAAGGTTGGAAGGGACCTCTGGAGTCATCCAGTCCAACTCCCTGCCAAGGCAGGGTCACCCAGAGCAGGTGACACAGGAACACGTCCAGGTGGGTTTGGAATGTCTCCAGAGAGGAGTCTGGAGAAGTCTCCACCCCCTCCCTGGGCAGCCTCTTTCAGTGTTCTGCCACCCTCATGGAAGGTTGTAACATAAAATCATAAAAAGACAATTTGATGGGGTAACACCTTCATCCAAAACTGACCGAGCTACGCCAGAACAAAGTCACCAAGCAGCAGCTGCGGCGTGCCAGGGCCAGACCCCGCTCTGTGCCACCGCCAGCCCTGCAAGGGAACCCGCATGTGCCGAGCCCTGACCCAGCCCGGGGCTGAGCTGCCCATGCCAAGGGCAAGAGCCGCTCCTGCAGCGCGCAGAGGCCAGCCGGAGCTTCGGGCAGACACTGCACGCCCGTATCCCACCAGGGCACATCCGTGCCGCCGCTCCGGTGCGCAGCTGCCCCGGGCACGCCGTGAGCAGCCCCGAGCACGCTGTGAGCCGCCCCGGCTGCGATGTGCCCGCGGCACCGCCGCCTCCCGCTGCCCGGCGGGCCCGCCCTGCCCCGGCCCCGCCGCCGCCGGGACAGGCCGCCCGTGAGGCGCTGGAACGGGGAGCTGCCCGGGGGCGCTGGGCCCGCAAGGCGCGGCCCCCACGGCAGGTAACGCTGCTCGCCGTAAACGACAGCCCTGGGCAGCCCCCTGCCCCCTGAGCGCGGCTGGGCCGCCAAAGCACTTCCACCTACTTCCTACGGGATTTCCTTCACCTCTGGCCCGCTCGGCTCGAGCTCAGCCCCGGCCGCCGCCCTCTCGGGGCCCGGGCAGGGCAGGGCCGAGCCCCCAGCCCCGGTACCGGGGGGGCTCCCCCGGCCAAGGTCCCCCCGGCCCCGGCAGTGACGTACCTGGCGCTGGCGGCTCCCGGGGGCGGCACTTCCGGACCTTCCCGTGAGCCTGGAGGAGAGCGGGGGAGAACGGGGGGAAAAGGCATCGATGAGGGGAATAAGGACAATGAACCGGGCCCGCGGCACAGGCGGCGGAGAGGCCGGGCCGAGGCCCCGCGCCCGCCGTACGGGCCCTGCGGCTCAGTCCCCCCGCCGCCGCCCTCCCCCCGGCGCGCCCCGGCCCCGCGGCCACCCCCGCGTCCCCCCGGCCCCGGCCGCCGCCCGGCCCCGCCGCCCCGGTACCCGCGGGACCCGGATGGAGTCGCGGCCGCTGCGGCCGCCGCTCCCGCGGCACCACGGGAAGGGCGCCGCGCCCCGCCCGCCGCAGCCGCCGCCCGCCCGTCCATCACCCGCCGCCTCCCGCGCCCATTGGCTGCGGGCCCGCGAGGTCCCGCCCCGGCGGGGGAATCGCTCTTCTCATTGGTCAGCAACGAACAGGGCTCCGCCCCCTCCGCCATTTATTTCGGGCGCGTTCGACGGCGGTCCCGTAATGGCGCCCCCGGCGGCCGCCGTGCCGCGCCTGCCCCGGGCCGCGCCCGCCCTGCCCCGCCTCCACCTCGGCTCGGCCCTGCCGTGCCCTGCTCTGCCGTGCCGGGTGTGAGCCCCGCGGCCCGGCCCTGCTCTGCCCTGCTCCACTGTGCCCGGTGTGAGCCCCGCGGCCCTGCCCTGCCTGGCCCTGCCCTGCTGTGCCGTGCCCGGTGTGAGCCCCATGGCCCTGCCCTGCTCTGCTGTGCCGTGCTGTGCCATACCGTGCCGGGTGTGAGCCCCACGGCTCTGCCCTGCCCGCCCTGCTGCTGTGCTGTGCCGTGCCGGGTGTGGCCCGGTGGGCCGGTGTGGCCCGGCCCTGCCCTGCCTGGTTTGTGGTGGGTGTGGGGTGCTGCTTGCGTGCGTGTGTGCCATACCGTGCCGGGTGTGAGCCCCACGGCTCTGCCCTGCCCTGCCCTGCCGTGCTGTGCTGTGCCGTGCCGGGTGTGAGCCCCGCGGCCCTGCCCTGCTCGGCCCTGCCGTGCCCGCTGTGAGCCCCGCGTTGTGTGCGCCATCAGCACCATTACCGGGCTTAGGGGCCTTGGCCTCCCCGAGCCCCACCGCACAGAGCCGGAGCACCATCAAGGGTGGGAGAGCCCTTTAATGTCGCCCAGCAGTGACACTGGGACCCCTAAAGCACTCAGCGCCAGATCCCGACGCCTTTTGCACACTTCAGGGATGGTGACTCCACCACTGCCCCAGGCAGCCTCTCCCAGTGCCTGGCCACCTGAGCAGGGAGAACATGTTCCTAGTACTTGCTCTGAACCTCCCTGTCTCAGCTCAAGGCCATTTCCTGCGATCCTCACTGCAGGCACGGCAGAAGAGACGGGCCCCACCTCACAAGGGTCAAAATAACCTTTTCTGGTTATATTCCTGATTGATTTTTTAACGTTTGGGGGATGCACAGGGTCTGCAGGGAGCATCAGAGCCTTTCAGAGGAGGAGAAGCGCTCCTTCAGCTCATTAGCGTGTCTGCAATATCACACTCATCAGGGCTTATACAAGCTCAGGGAGAGAAACGCTGTGTTTAAAATCGAACTTCAAACATAGCATTTGTTTTCCCTGTCTCTTAATTTTCACAAGATTTTTGGGATAGATCTTGATTCTAACAAGTAAAAGTATTGACCAGCATACTCAATATAATATTTATATTTATATATATACCTATATATATAATTATACTCAGTATAAAATATTGAAGTAAATAAAACTGAATGCACAGTGTATTCTTGTCGGCATTTTTTCTTCTGAGAAATTTTTGAAATAATGAAGCTTTTCAGTTGTTAACAATTTTTAAAAAGTTTATAGAGTTGCAATGATGAATTTTTTGCGTGTCTGGTGTCCTGTCTCACTTCAAAATTAGTAATTTTTATCCCAGATTCAGGAAGGGAACGTGCCTTGGTGGCGGTCATGAGAGCAACAAACATATTAAACAATGACCCATCTACTGACTGGATAAGGCGGATGTTTTGCATGTTGAACTAACTCAATCATGGTCCCTTAACAGCCAAAATGCAGTTTTTAATCTTGTGAAGGTAAAACTTCATCAGGTGAACTCCTCTGGCTGATGTCTCGTGTGTCAATCTCTAATGCGGGGTGCGATTCGCTCCTTGTCCGAGGAGCGCCGGTGCCGCAGGGTGGGAGAAGCTGCACGGAGCGCTCGGAGGCGGCTGCACTTCCCCGGCTGCACTGCACTTCCCCGGCTGCACTGCACTTCCCCGGCTGCACTTCCCCGGCTGCACTTCCCCGGCTGCACTTCCCCGGCTGCACTGCTTCCCCGGCTGCACTGCACTTCCCCGGCTGCACTTCCCCGGCTGCACTGCACTTCCCCGGCTGCACTGCACTTCCCCGGCTGCACTTCCCCGGCTGCACTGCACTTCCCCGGCTGCACTGCACTTCCCCGGCTGCACTTCCCCGGCTGCACTGCACTTCCCCGGCTGCACTTCCCCGGCTGCACTGCACTTCCCCGGCGGCGGCTGCACTTCCCCGGCAGCTCACGAGATGGGGCGTGAGCGCCCGAAACGCAGCCCTGCAGTTCCACCCCACGGCCCTGCTTCGCTCCGGCACTCTCAGAGCTCTGGAGGGCTCCCTGCAGAATCGCCTGGGAGTAGCTATTGCAGGGGATCTGCCCGGAGTCCTGCTCGGAAAAGGGCAGATGTGTCTCCTTTTGGTTATAATCTTGGAATAAACTTCTGTATCTTAATACTGTTTGGTTTTGGTTTTTTTTTTTTTTGTAATAACTGTGATATGTAAGGGCTTTGTGAGGTATTGATCAACAGCTAGGATTTCCAATAAATACACTTTGGACTTAGCAGGGAGTTAGCACTTATAGGATAGAAAGTGTGCAGATTACTAAAATCAAAAGGGATAGATAAAAATTCACAGCAAGTTTGTGTTTTCTCCAGGTTCTTTGAAGATTTGGGATGACCGCCTTTTCTCCTGAGTACAGATTTTTTCAAGCTCGTATGTAAATCTCTCCAGTATACTTTCAACTGGACTATTTCATAGCAGGCCAACAGGGTTCTTCCATCCCTCAAATAAATTATATACAAAGGAAAAAATAAGTGAAACAGTTTGAGGGATGCAGGAGCACTTTATTTCTCTGATAATTCAGTGTAATGTACAAAAACACTTCACTGTAAGGCTGGAGTAGTTATCGAGACTGTACGATTTGGTTGCTGCTTTTAGCCAGGGATATAGAAACCACATAAGTCATTCCTCATTTATTTTTAAATACAATATGTGTTGTACAGCAGCTAGGAAATCAGAGTTAATAGATTAATGACTGGAAGAAAACCAGGTAACTGGACAAGTATAATCATGAACAGCTGGATAAGGCTGCCTGTGCACACTGATCAGACATTGCCTTTGGGGATGACAAGACCTGGCTTTCATGCCAGTTGTGCACCAAAACCCAGCACTGAGCACACAGCACACACTCGGTGTCGGTGTGGCAGGGCTGGTGCTGCCTGCAATAGAGGGAATCACCAATGTGAGTTACATTTTGGACTTCACATTGACATTGCAGGTAGAACCATGAAATGTCTCACTTGTCCCATGTTGTATAACTCAGCTCTTGTGAAAAAAACTAGATTGGATGGAGATGCCTGGCAGGACATACTCTCATCAGTGGGAGAGCAGCACCTGAGATCCATCCCCATGCAATCCTGCCCCATCCCTGAGGTCACAGAGAGGCTCTGAGGTCACAGCAGGTTCTGAGGTCACAGCAGGGCTATGGGGTCACAGGAGGCTCTGAGGTCCCAGCAGGGCTCTGATGTCACAGAGCCCTGTGGTTGCCCAGCAGCACAAGGAGCAGGCAGTCAGTCCTTGACCACAACTGTTGCGGCAGCAGCGGCGGCGGCAGCAGTGGTGCTGACATTGGCACAGCAGTGTCAGGACAGTGGTGGCAGCAAGAGCTGCGGGACTGGCTGAGGGCAAGGCGCCATGGCCCTTGCTCTGCGCCTCTTGCTCCTGCTCCTGCTGGCAGTGGCCCTGCCTGCCAGGGCTGCCCAGGCTGCTCCGATGCCAGCGCGGGGAGCAGGTGAGCCGGCGGCCTGGCTCCCCTTTCCCGGGACAGCGCTCCCTTCTCCCCGGGCAGCGTTGGGGATGGTTTTCCCCAGGGCTTTAGGGAGGGCTTCCTCTGGGCTGCTGCAGCCGCCCCTCCAGGGATGTGGCCCAGGGCCTGCAAAGAGGGAGGAGAGTGACCAGGAGCCAGCCCAGAGCTCCCCAGGCCCCTCTGCAGCTTTGGCCATGTCCATTGACATCTGGCTCCCACGGCCTCACCCAACCCCCTTGCAGTGCCCAGTTCCCTAAGGCAGAAGGGGATCCCAGCACAGCCTTAGAAAGGTTCTGGTCTGTGCTCCCTTCTAGATGAGGTTTCTGGGAATGCTTTTCCAGCTGCTTGGCTGGAAGATAGTTTGGATCCCCTGGGACGTCCCACAGGTAAGGTATCTATGTTCTTCCATAGAATAATCATTGAAAACCTGGCAGAAACCAGGTGACAGAAGCTTCTCTGGCTGTTGAATTACAGATGTGTCTGCAGGGAGGATTCTTCCAGCTCCTGGGTTGGTTCCTGTGCGCATGCCCAGCTCCCGTCACAGGGGTGAGTAGTGTGTCCCTGCTGACCCCACAGGCTGAGCACTGGTTTTGTGGGATCCACTCCTGGGAAATGGAACTACTTTCTCTTAAGGTCCTCCAACAGGAAAGACCCAAGCTAAAGGAGAAAATAAAGATCTGAAGCCTTCCGAACTTCTGGACCAGATGCTGAGTGATCTGGAGAGACGCCGTGGTGGGTGCATTTCCCTGAGCCTTGCCCTGAGGCTCAGCAGCCGGGGACTGTCGCTGCACATCTGGACACGCCGTGCCCGGCACAGCAGGAAGGGATCCATGGCAGCCTCGCTGCCCCGCTGCTGCTTTCACGCCCTGCAGGGCTGTTTCCCAGCCTGGCCTGGCTGCAGCTCCTCCCCAGCCTCTGCAGGAAGGCATTTGGCATCAGCTGCCAGGGTGCCCAAACTGTACCACGGGCCATGCACTCCCTGAGATCCCCTGCAAAGTCCTGCTCTCTGGGGAGATCAGGAGTGGCGGCGGCTTGGAGGAGGGAGGGTCCCGGGGGAGACCCCAAAGCTCATCCCATTTCCAGAAGCTTATCCATGACTTTGACAAGAATTACCTTCTGGAGATGCTACCTCCCTATGGGGAACAGTTCCACCTGACCCTGCTGTCCCTCTCTTTCTCCAGAGCTGGATGGAGAGGCTGTGCTGAAGGCAGCGTTTCCCGGAGGAAGCGGTGGCTCATTGGCAGCCTCTGCTGAAGGAAGGGAGGCGATGCCAGGCACAGTCACAGGAGGTAATTGCTGAGCCTCAGGGCCTGAGCCCTACTGAGGCTGGAGCTGCCATCTCTGCTGCTGGGCAGTGCTTCCCCTCCAGGGATGTGGCCCAGGGCCTGCAAAGAGGGAGGAGAGTGACCAGGAGCCAGCCCAGAGCTCCCCAGGCCCCTCTGCAGCTTTGGCCATGCCCATTGACATCTGGCTCCCACGGCCTCACCCAAGCCCCTTGCAGTGCCCAGTTCCCTAAGGCAGAAGGGGATCCCAGCACACCCTGAGGAAGGTTCTGGTCTGTGCTCCCTTCTAGACTGGGATCGTGACATGGATTATGTGGAAACCCTGGTGTATGACGATTTGAAGACCTCAGCATATGCAGGAGGCAAGTTCTCAGTGTCCCTTTTTCCTGACACAATAATCAGTGTCACTGTGGCAAGAGCTCCCTCAGGTGCCACTTCCCTTAATGTCATCTCAATGCTGAGGGATTCTGGAAACCTTGCCCTGCTCCCTTCTGGAGCCCTGAGTGATCCCACAGGGTCGCTGTCAGGGGCAGGAAGGAGCATTTAGCTCTCAATCTCCTTCCCGTGTGCAATGCCAGCTGCTCCTTCCGTGTGCTCTGTGCAGCCCCGGAGAAGAGCAGAGAGGGAAGGGGCCGGGCCCAGGGCTGTGCCCCGGGGCGCTGTGCCTTGCGCGGCTCCTCTGCCGCTCCCAGGGAGCCTGAGGATGTCCAACAGTGCCAGGGGGGCTGTTCTGTGCTGACTTTCTTTGCAGCTGGACCTGCTGGTGAGGCAACTTCCCAGCCGATGTCCAGGACCGAGCCTGTGGGAGAAGGTGAGGGCAGGTCAAGGCCTTTCCCCCTGGGAGAGCTGCTAACTCAGAGCCCAAAGTTGGCCATGGGACACGGGACTGGTGCAGCAGCGTCTCTCCCGCTGCAGCTGCCTCCCGGAGCCGGCCCTGGGTGCCCTGAGGCCGAGGCACAGGAGCAGCCCCGAGCGGGAGCCCTGCCGCCAGCCCAGGGCCAGAGCCAGCCCTGGCTCCAGCCTGGGCAGGGCTGCGCTGTGTCCTGAGAGGGCCTGGCTCTGTCCCCTGGGGCTGTGGGAGCTGTCGGGGGCACGCAGGGTCGGGGTGGCAGCTGCTGCTGCAGGGATGCCTTTGGCCCCTGTCCCTCGCAGCAGCCCCTGCCCAAGCAGCTGCGCTGCCCCCGGGCTCTCCTCCGGCCCTCTGGGCTTTGTTGGGTGGCACAGCCCGTGCCCAGGGCCGGCAAGGAGCCTGCAGGCCCCAGCTCTGGGCAAACAGAGAACGTCCTGGCTGTATGCAACGTGCTGCCAGCTCAGCAGTGGTGCCAGCACGGGCTCACGCTCCCCTCTGATCCCACAGATGCAGCCGGCACCACAATGCGTGTTCCCCGTACCCAGAAGGGGATAGGAGATGGGGTCTGTCAGGGAACACGCTGTTTGCTAGAGTTAATGGCCATCGTGGCTGGTGCAGAGTTTGCCTTAATGTTGTGCTGTGTTGGAGTCTTGTACTGCTGGAAGAGAAAACGGTGAGTGTTTTGTTGATCCCACAATCAAACAGCTTCCTTTAAAGGCTGCTTGTAGACAGGAGACATTCCCAGTGAGGCTGCTGAGGAGCTGTGGCGAGTCCATGGTTGTCCAAATAACTCTGCTGAGGGTTCTGCTGCTGTCCAGTGCTTTAATAGGCCTGTTAATTGCTGGGCCTTGTCCTGGGGAGCCTGCTTGGGCTGCAGCCGTGCTGGGGAGCCTTGCCAGCTCTGGGCCCTCCTGGGGAGGAGGGTCCCTGTGTGCCCGGTGCAGCCGGGGGCCTCAGCCACCTCCTCTCTCCACAGGTACGTCCTCGAAGAAAAGCTGAAAGCTGGCGGCTGGTCCCCAGACCTCTACAGCCGGAACAGCTACAGCAGCAGCTCTGAGTCTGACCAGTTTTCATTTGCACCTCCAAACTCCATGGTGCTTTGAGGTCACAGGCCCAGCCCTTCATTCAGCGCTGAAGGTGAAACTCCCAGGAAAGGATTTGGAAGTGCTTAACTGAACCTTGACTGAGAGCTTCCAAGATCAGCTCTTATGTTCCAATAAAGTTATGGAGCTGGCACAGCAGTGTCCGAGTGGTAGCACCAGCAAAGCCCCCACGGCAGCAGCACTGGCTGAGCTGCATGTCCGGGAGCAGCCGTGGATGCCCAGGGTGTGGGCAGGCAGGAGCCAGGCACGGCGCTGCTGTGACCAGCGGTGGGGCCCCGAGGGGCTGGGGGAGCCCGTGCTGAGGGTCCCTGGGCTGAGGGCACATTCCTTTCAGCGGGAGCATCTGGGCCTGGGCCTCCTCCAATGGCACGCCCAGGAAAAGAGGGGAGCCATCAAGAGCATCTCCAGGGACACAGCCTGACAAGCAACGTCAGCTGGCAAAACAAAGGTTTTGCAAAGCAATGGCCCTTTGATGAAGCAAAGCATTTACAGTCAAGGCAGTTCATTAGTACAGATGGGGGTACACTCTGGGGGCGCAGCAAAGGCCTGAGGTCACAGAAGGGCTCTGAGGTCACAGAGGTGGCAGAGCCCTGTGGTTGCCCAGCAGCACAAGGAGCGGGCAGTCAGTCCTTGACCACAACTGTTGCGGCAGCAGCGGCGGCGGCAGCAGTGGTGCTGACATTGGCACAGCAGTGTCAGGACAGTGGTGGCAGCAAGAGCTGCGGGACTGGCTGAGGGCAAGGCGCCATGGCCCTTGCTCTGCGCCTCTTGCTCCTGCTCCTGCTGGCAGTGGCCCTGCCTGCCAGGGCTGCCCAGGCTGCTCCGATGCCAGCGCGGGGAGCAGGTGAGCCGGCGGCCTGGCTCCCCTTTCCCGGGACAGCGCTCCCTTCTCCCCGGGCAGCGTTGGGGATGGTTTTCCCCAGGGCTTTAGGGAGGGCTTCCTCTGGGCTGCTGCAGCCGCCCCTCCAGGGATGTGGCACGGGGCCTGCAAAGAGGGAGGAGAGTGACCAGGAGCCAGCCCAGAGCTCCCCAGGCCCCTCTGCAGCTTTGGCCATGTCCATTGACATCTGGCTCCCACGGCCTCACCCAACCCCCTTGCAGTGCCCAGTTCCCTAAGGCAGAAGGGGATCCTGGCACACCATGGGATGGTTCTGATCTGTGCTCCCTTCTAGATGAGGTTTCTGGGAAGGCTTCTCCATTAGCTTGGCTGCATAAAGTTTTGAAGCACTCTGGGCCTCCTGCAGGTATGTTATCAATGTCCCACCAAGGAATAATCATTGACAACCTGGCAAGAACCAGGTGACAGAAGCTTCTCTGGCTGTTGAGTTACAGGTGTGCCTGCAGGGAGCACTTCTCCACCTCCTGAGCTGGATGCTGCGCCCAAGCCCAGTTCCCATCGCAGGGGTGAGTAGTGTGTCCCTGCTGATCCCACAGGCTGAGCACTGGTTGTGTGGGATCCACTCCTGAGAAATGCAACTACTTTCTCTTAAGGTCCTCCAACGGGAAAGAACAAAAATATAGAAAATAAGAAACCCCATGAGCCATCCAAAATCATGAGGGAAATGCTGAAGGAAATGCTGCAGGGAGGACAAGGTGGGTGCATTTCCCTGAGCCTTGCCCTGAGGCTCAGCAGCCGGGGGCTGTCGCTGCACATCTGGACACGCCGTGCCCGGCACAGCAGGAAGGGATCCATGGCAGCCTCGCTGCCCCGCTGCTGCTTTCACACCCTGCAGGGCTGTTTCCCAGCCTGGCCTGGCTGCAGCTCCTCCCCAGCCTCTGCAGGAAGGCATTTGGCATCAGCTGCCAGGGTGCCCAAACTGCACCACGGGCCATGCACTCCCTGAGATCCCCCTGCAATTTCCTGGTCTCTGGGGAGATCAGGAGTGGCGGCTGCTTGGAGGAGGGACGGCCCTGGCCTATCCCAAGAGCCTGGGAATTTTCATGATCATGATCCATATCTTTGACCTGTATTGCCTCCAGAAGAGGTCCCCTCCCTATGGGGAACAGTTCCACCTGACCCTGCTGTCCCTCTTTCTTTCTCCAGAGGTGGATGGAGAGGCTGTGCTGAAGGCAGCGTTTCCCGGAGGAAGCAGTGGCTCATTGGCAGCCTCTGCTGCAGGAAGGGAGGCGATGCCAGGCACAGTCACAGGAGGTAATTGCTGAGCTTCAGGGCCTGAGCCCTGCTGAGGCTGGAGCTGCCATCTCTGCTGCTGGGCAGTGCTTCCCCTCCAGGGATGTGGCCCAGGGCCTGCAAAGAGGGAGGAGAGTGACCAGGAGCCAGCCCAGAGCTCCCCAGGCCCCTCTGCAGCTTTGGCCATGTCCATTGACATCTGGCTCCCACGGCCTTACCCAACCCCCTTGCAGTGCCCAGTTCCCTAAGGCAGAAGAGGATCCCAGCACAGCCTTAGTAAGGTTCTGATCTGTGCTCCCTTCTAGACTGGGAACGCGACTTGGATTATTTGGAAGTGCTGGTGAACGACGGCATGAAGATCTTGGAGAATGCAGGAGGCAAGTTCTCAGTGTCCCTTTTTCCTGACACAATAATCAGTGTCACTGTGGCAAGAGCTCCCTCAGGTGCCACTTCCCTTAATGTCATCTCAATGCTGAGGGATTCTGGAAACCTTGCCCTGCTCCCTTCTGGAGCCCTGAGTGATCCCACAGGGTGGCTGTCAGGGGCAGGAAGGAGCATTTAGCTCTCAATCTCCTTCCCGTGTGCAATGCCAGCTGCTCCTTCCGTGTGCTCTGTGCAGCCCCGGAGAAGAGCAGAGAGGGAAGGGGCCGGGCCCAGGGCTGTGCCCCGGGGCGCTGTGCCTTGCGCGGCTCCTCTGCCGCTCCCAGGGAGCCTGAGGATGTCCAACAGTGCCAGGGGGGCTGTTCTGTGCTGACTTTCTTTGCAGCTGGACCTGCTGGTGAGGCAACTTCCCAGCCGATGTCCAGGACTGAGCCTGTGGGAGAAGGTGAGGGCAGGTCAAGGCCTTTCCCCCTGGGAGAGCTGCCAGCTCAGAGCCCAGAGTTGGCCAGCGGGGCATCGCTGCAGGTGCCAGGACAGAGCCCTGCCCGTGTGTGCCCTCGCCCTGCGGGATCCCCTCACTGCTCCTGTGGCTCAGTGCTGCCCATGCAGATCAGCAGAGATGACAGAAGCTTCTCTGGCTGTTGAGTTACAGGTGTGTCTGCAGGGAGCACTTCTCCAGCTCCTGGGCTGGATGCTGCGCCCAAGCCCAGCTCCCGTCACAGGGGTGAGTAGTGTGTCCCTGCTGACCCCACAGGCTGAGCACTGGTTCTGTGGGATCCACTCTGGGAAATGGAACTGCTTCTCTTAAGGTCCTCCAAAAGGAAAGAACAAAGCTACAGGAGACAAGAAATCACTTGAGTCAAACGACGCCCTGAAACAAATTGTGAAGGAGCTGCATGGAGGACAAGGTGGGTGCATTTCCCTGAGCCTTGCCCTGAGGCTCAGCAGCCGGGGGCTGTCGCTGCACATCTGGACACGCCGTGCCCGGCACAGCAGGAAGGGATCCATGGCAGCCTCGCTGCCCCGCTGCTGCTTTCACGCCCTGCAGGGCTGTTTCCCAGCCTGGCCTGGCTGCAGCTCCTCCCCAGCCTCTGCAGGAAGGCATTTGGCATCAGCTGCCAGGGAGCCCAAACTGTACCACAGGCTAGGCACACCCTGAGATCCCCCTGCAATTTCCCGCTCTCCGGGGAGATCAGGAGTGGTGGCTGTTTAGAGGAGGGAGGGCCCTGGCCTATCCCAAAAGTTTCTATGATTACGGGATCCTTATCCATGATTTTGGCAAGTACTGCTTCCTGAAGATGCCACCACCTAAATGGGGAACGGTTCCATCTGACCCTGCTGTCCCTCTTCCCTTCTCAAGTGATGGACGTAGAGGCTCTGTGGAAGGCAGCATTTCCCGGAGAAAGCAGTGGCTCATTGGCAGCCCCTGCTGCAGGAAGGAAGGAGATGCTGGGCACTGGCACAGGCACAGGAGGTAATTGCTGTGCCGGGCTCTGCCCTCGGCGGGGCTCTGTGGCAGCAGCTCTTCCCCCAGGGCCCGTCCTTGCAGGGCCGGGCAGCAGCCAAAGCTGGAGGCGCCTTGGCTTCGAGGCCTGTGGAGCTCATTCGGCAGCCCCTGGGACACGGGACTGGTGCAGCAGCGTCCCTCCCGCTGCAGCTGCCTCCCGGAGCCGGCCCTGGGTGCCCTGAGGCCCGAGGCACAGGAGCAGCCCCGAGCGGGAGCCCTGCCGCCAGCCCAGGGCCAGAGCCAGCCCTGGCTCCAGCCTGGGCAGGGCTGCGCTGTGTCCTGAGAGGGCCTGGCTCTGTCCCCTGGGGCTGTGGGAGCTGTCGGGGGCACGCAGGGTCGGAGTGGCAGCTGCTGCTGCAGGGATGCCTTTGGCCCCTGTCCCTCGCAGCAGCCCCTGCCCAAGCAGCTGCGCTGCCCCCGGGCTCTCCTCCGGCCCTCTGGGCTTTGTTGGGTGGCACAGCCCGTGCCCAGGGCCGGCAAGGAGCCTGCAGGCCCCAGCTCTGGGCAAACAGAGAACGTCCTGGCCGTATGCAACGTGCTGCCAGCTCAGCAGTGGTGCCAGCACGGGCTCACGCTCCCCTCTGATCCCACAGATGCAGCCGGCACCACAACGCGCATTCCCAGTGCCCAGAAGGGGACAGGAGGAGGTTGCTTTCAGGGGCCACGCTGTTTGATTGCGTTAATGGCGGGCCTGCTTTGTTTGGAGCTTGTCTCCATGTTGTGCTGTGCTGGAATCTGGTATTACTGGAAGAGAAAATGGTGAGTGTTTTGTTGCTCTCCCCCTCAAACAGCTTCCTCTAAAGGCTGCTTGTAGACAGGAGACATTGCCAGTGAGGCTGCTGAGGAGCTGTGGCGAGTCCATGGTTGTCCAAATAACTCTGCTGAGGGTTCTGCTCCTGTCCAGTGCTTTAATTTGCCTCTTAATTGCTGGGCCTTGTCCTGGGGAGCCCGCTCGGGCTGTAGCCGTGCTGGGGAGCCTTGGCAGCTCTGGGCCCTGCTGGGGAGGAGGGTCCCTGTGTGCCCGGTGCAGCCGGGGGCCTCAGCCACCTCCTCTCTCCACAGTCGCACCTCTGGACAGCAGTTGAAAGCCGGTGGCGGCATCTCACAGCCAGACAGCTCCAGGAGCTCTTCCAGCAGCCTGGGCAGCCCTCTCAAGAGCCCTGTGAGGAGGGGCTCAGAACAGCTATTTCTATGAGGAAACCTCCTATGTTTGTGTAGATCCCACTGCAACCTCTTCCCATGGGTATCCCCAAGCCACCTTCACTCCCGTTTTTGATCCCCCCTTTGCCCCCTCCCAGCCCATCCCCAGGTTCTTCCAGAGACCCCAGGACCAACCCAGCACCCTCCAGCCCCATCCCAGCCCATCCCCAGGTTTTTCCAGAGACCCCAGGACCAGCCCAGCACCCTCCAGCCCCCTCCCAGCCCATCCCATCCCCAGGTTTTTCCAGAGACCCCAGGACCAGCCCAGCACCCTCCAGCCCCCTCCCAGCCCATCCCCAGGTTCTTCCAGAGACCCCAGGACCAGCCCAGCACTCTCCAGCCCCAGCTGAGACCATCATGGCCCCTCCTCTGTCCCCAAGTTCCCTGGCCTTGCCCTCCAAACAACACTGTAGGTTAGTCCCCCCACCCTCTGCCAGGACAGGGGTTGGCTCCACTCTTATGTTCCAATAAAGTTATGGAGCTGGCACAGCAGTGTCCGAGTGGTAGCACCAGCAAAGCCCCCACGGCAGCAGCACTGGCTGAGCTGCATGTCTGGGAGCAGCCATGGAGGCCCAGGGTGTGGGCAGGCAGGAGCCAGGCACGGCGCTGCTGTGACCAGCGGTGGGGCCCCGAGGGGCTGGGGGAGCCCATGCTGAGGGTCCCTGGGCTGAGGGCACATTTCTTTCATTTTAGGTTCCCTCTGAGGTATGGAGGGCATTGGGGTCCCCTGTATGTAATGCAAGGGATTTGGAATCCTGTGCGAGGCATGCAGGGGCTTTGGGATCTCCATTAAGTGTGCAGGGGACTGGAGCCCCCTGGAAGGCATGCAGGGGGCAGAGATCCCTCTGAGGCATGTGTGGGGGGCTTGGATTTGCCACTACGGCATGCAGGGGGCTTGGGGTTCTTTGAAAGGCATGGAGAGGGCGGGGTTCTCTTCTGAGGCACATGAGAAGGCTTTCAGGTCTCTTCTCAGGTGTGCAGGGCCTGACGACCCCCATTTATGTCATGCGGGAAGTTTGGAGTCACTTGTGAGACGCACAGGGGGTTTAGGATCTCTCCCAGTGTGTGCAGGGCGCGGGGGTCTCTCGTGAGGTGCATGAGGGGCTTTTGGGGTCTCCTCTCAGCTGTGGAGAGCGCCATGGACTCCCACAAGCAATGCCGATGCTTTAGGTCCCTCCTGCTGCACGCAGCGGGGCCGGAGTCTCTTGTGAGGCAGGCTCGGGGCAGCCAGGGGCAGCCAGGGGCAGCCACGGGCACCCAGGGGCAGCCGCTGAGCACGGATCCCTGGTGGCGAGCGGCCGGGTCGGCGGTGCCCGGCCGGGCTCCCGCTGCACGGGCTCGGCGCCGGGCGCCGGGCAGGCGGCACCCCGAGCCCATGGGCCACGGCCCCTCATGGCTCCCTCAGAGCCGGGAGCACAGCCCCGCAGCCCGCGCGGCGGGACCGGGCACCGAACCGCTGCCAGAGGAGCCGTGAGGAGCCCCGAGGAGCCCGGGCCGGTTCTGGCGCTGCCCGCCCGGCTCTGCCCGGTCTGTGCCCGTCCCGGCCCGGGCGCGCTCGGTCTGCGCCCCGCCCTCCCCACAGAGCGCGGCTCTGAGGGAACACCCGCCCCACACTGAGGGGGATCTGGGCGCTTCACCGAACTTTCCAGAGAGAGAAACAATTCATAGGAGAGTTGTTTAGACTTTTTAAAAGATTAACTGAGAAACAACTTAAAATCCCAGGCTAAACCGTGTATTTTAATGCGTGGTGATTCCTTCAAGACACTGTGTGTGTAACTCGCAGTCAGGGCCGTGGTGCCAGGCCGTGTCTCAGCGAGAACAAACACCCAGGAGCTTTGATGTGTGCAGCACGTCTGGGAAAAGGGAAACGAGTCACCATCTGTACAGATTTCCAGTCTGCTTTTGGGGGTGTCACACAACAGGGTGTTCCAGGAAGAAGCAGCATTTTTACGTGCTCAGGACAATGTGCTCCTGTGGGCCTGGTGGTGGATCAGAGAGAAAAGCCACATTTGACAGACTAAATTTGACTGTGGGAGAGGGATGGCTCAGCAGAGGGCCATTAAAATGTTGCAAAAACCTAACTCTGGGCTGCAGTATATGACCCACACTCCGGAGTCTGGCATGGCAGAGCACCAGAGCAGGCACTGAAGAAGGGGGCATTTGGCTACACAGGGTGTAACTTGCACATTTTTCTACTCAGAGTCCTTCTAGTGATATTTTGGTGATTACCACATCTTACCACACGTTAGAAGTGAGCTGGCTGTGGGCTTGAGGCAAGAAAGAAGAGCCCTAATGGTTGCAGAGCTGGACAGCACCACAGCAGTGGAGGGGTTTGTCCTGCATGGCACAGTGGGGATCCAAGGGTTCTGCACCTCTGACGTGACTGCATGGGAAGTCTCAATGGAGAGAATGAGTGTTCAGTGCTTTACTACAGTAGTTCTTGCAGGGGAGGCTGCTGCTGATATGGAGGTGACCCTCCAGTGGGAGAGGGATTCTCTGAAGAACAGATAAAGCAGCAGAGGCCAGCTGGGTCTTGCTGTCCCATCCTGCTGCAGCAGCATTTGGTCAGGATTTGAGTGTCAGCAGGGCAAGGCAGTGCTCCCGATGAGTGTAAAGGGAAATCTGCCCACACAGCACCCTCAGCTGCAAGGCTGTCACACAGAGCTGAGTCAGGTTTGGTGCACGAGGACCCCATAAGGACTATTTGCTCTTCAAGTATTTTATAGAATCCTCACTGAATTCTGGAAGGGACCTTAAAGCCCATCCAGTTCCACCCCTGTATAGGCAGAGACACCTTCCACTGTCCCAGGCTGCTCCAAGCCCCAATGCCCAGCCTGGCCTTGGGCACTGCCAGGGATCCAGGGGCAGCCACAGCTGCTCTGGGCACCCTGTGCCAGGGCCTGCCCTCACAGGGAACAATTCCTGCCCAAGATCCCATCCAGCCCTGCCCTCTGGCACTGGGAAGCCATTTCCTGGGTCCTGTCCCTCCAGCCCTTGTGAAGAGTCTCTCCTCATCTTTCTTGTAGGCTCCCTTCAGCTACTGAATTTGGTCACCCGATTTGCATCGCTTGGGTCACAAATTAATTAACAGGCTGTTGCTGAAGTTTGTAGGTTTGATTATTCACTCAGATGGGCAGTTTTTGGTTTTATCCATGATGGGTTCAAGCAGATGTGGTGGCCAGTTTGGCCATGATTCTGAACACACTTATCAGTGCACCAAAAAATGTATTAAATAAAAAAGCTCCCAGTTCTACACTACCCTGTGTAGGGTAGTGGGCTGTGTGGAGGTGACTTTTCAAATGCCAGCACCTGACATTAACTTCAGAAAGGTTATTGTTGCTGGAGCTAATGATATGTGAAAGCCCTTGTTCATGACACTGATTTCCAACAATACTGCCCTGGTTCTACACCCCAAGTGTCTTGGGCTGTAGAAATAAACAGCTAAAATGCACAGCTGAAGGAAACAGCACCAGGAGTTGGTGCTGGCTCTTTTGGAACTGTAATAAACTCAAATAATTTCTTGGGAAACAGAGACATTTGCAAGTGCATTTTAGTGTTCCCAAGCCTGACTGCTAACGCCTGTCATGTTGCCTTGCCTCTTTGCAAAGCTGCATTTGTGTTTGTGATTCACATGTGATATTTTCCTTTCAAGTGTGCCTATTTTAGGATGATTCTGCCAAAGTAGCTTCTTTAATTTGGATTTGATATAAAATCATCCAACAGCTGAGGCATGTATAAATTATCTGTATTTCAGACTGGTCTATTTTTAACTCTAAATGTTAGTCATTTACAGAAAGGAATAAAAATATTTCAGAAAATGATAGATTCTTGTTTAACTACTTAAATCTGTCCAACTGGAAGAACTGTTCATTCTGCAAACTGGCATTCCAGTCCATACACTAAGGGTGTAATCCAAAACTGTGTTTTGATGATGTCCCAGTTGTTTGTGTTTTATTAGCTGAAGATGCCTCTACAAAGTGTATTGCAAGTAGTAAAGTTCTGATTAATTTTTTATAGTATTATTATATCACACTTCTTTATGCAAGTATATGCTGAATGTAAGTATGGACAGAATAGTATCTTTATGAAGATTACAAAATGAAGTGTTTTTTCACTTAAGATCAATAAAAGTTTAGCTAATAAGGTAAAAATTTACTCCTATTCAAAGCACTTAAAATGCCTCAATCAATTTTCTGTTAAATACAGTTTTTCTTAGCAAAAAAAGTCTAAGTTAGGGCTTGATGACTACTGCTCAACACAGTGCATTTCTCTACTGCAACACCTTCTAGAAATACATTGGTTACAATTATTTAAGAGATCTAAAGGAAAACGTCTGCTGTCAATACCAGAACTCAATCTGTCCATTATTCTTGGTTTTATTTCAAAATTTTTGGAAGGAAAAGCAGCTTCATAGGTTCAGTCAATATTTATTTTCTGCAAAGTGAAATCAAATACCATTAATGTAAACATATGTAATACATAAATATTAACTCAGTCCATTAAACCTTTGTGGATCATGGCACTGAACTTATGGCAGTTGTGTAACTTGAAAATGTTTCTTGCCAATAACAGAGGTTTCTAAATCAATAAACACATCTGAGAACAGAAGAATCCTTCACAATATAAAAGCATAGTACCTGAAACCAAGTGCTACAGAGAATGGTCACATGGAGCTGTTCTTTAAAACTGTTGATTGAACAACTGCCACTAAAACTCCCTCTAAAAAAATAAAATTATTTGTTAATAACCTCTATTACCTAAAGTTAGGTAGATCATGCCAGGTAGCACAAAATACAGTAGCTGGAAAATGCAAAATAATTTGGTAGGCCCATCTAATGCTTCACTAGAGCGGCGTAGAAATCAAGAAGGATTCTCTGTTCCTTCTTTAATCTTTTTCCTTTTTTCTTCCAGTGCTTGTTTAAATACAGTTTTCAAGGTATTGTAAACATATGGTCCATTCTCAGAATCGAAGCTTGTCTAATAAAAGAGAGAAGTTTCAGTTCAGTTGTTAAATGGATGCCATACAGCAAAATTCAAAGTAGATGCACAACATTAAAAAAAGAGGAGCTTTGAGATTTATCAAAGAAAATATGTGTTTTTGATGGAGTGCTTAATGCATGTTTTCAGTTTTATGCTGACAAGACATTCAAATAAATGAGAAGAAGAAATGTAGTGATTGTTTTAACAGGCAGCTTTACAGGAGATGAGGAAGCAGCATGGTGAACATTCTGTTCAAGTTCAGATTTCATTGGCTGAATCTGAGAAGAAATCTGAGCTGAGTAATAGCTTCACCTGTCACTGTTATTAAATGAGCCCAAAGCAGAAATTAGTTATTCACATCCGGTGTTACAGGCCTGGAACATAACTGACTTGCAGTGTAATTTCAGAAAATGATTCAATTTGATGGAAAGACTTCACGTGGTACAGAATTTACCAAAGCCTTTGGTAAGCTACTCCCAGTGATTAGTCGGTGTCACCCCTTAAAAATTATCTGTTCCCTAATTTGAAGACGTCCATGAACTAGCAGTGGTCCATAAATAGAAAAACAAGACTCCAGGATTCAGGCAGTAGTAACAGAATTTAATTTTGTTGAGAATATGTCCAACTCTCTATGTATGTGATTATTGTAAAATGTGAACTCTGAAATAAATAAGCTTCACACTGAAGTGTGAAGGAATTACTGTTGCCTTTCTCACAGAGGCCTCCCTCTGTTGATTGATTCACCTTTCATGATTTAAACCAAGCAAATACAATATCATGGACAGTTATTTAGGATTACTTGCCTTGGTGAAAGCTTTAATAGCACGAGCAAGTAAGGCCTCCTCCACATCAGCTGGCAGCACTTGCAGGTTCACTACACAGTGTAAAATACAAAGGATAGTCTGACACTGTTCCTGGTGGGCAAAAGGAACAGCAGCTCATTAGAATAAATATTTCCATGAAAAGCATTTCAGCACTCAGGTTTTGTTAGCTGCTGTTTGAACATCAGGTTGTGCCGTCCTGTACTGAAACCTTTAGGCGCAGGAGTTGGTGGGGAATTCCCACCAGCCTAAAGAGCCTCTGCATAATTATTTCAAATGTCACAATGGGAAAACTCTTCTCCTGAGTACCACAAACTGCTGTGGGAATTCCTCGGAATTTCTGGGAATTTCAAGATCCCCTCCACGAACAGTACCCTTCCTGTGAATTGGCATAGGGAAGGTGAGATTTGATCTTTTCAGCCCAAAATGCTGTGCATGTTCAGGGCTCTTTTCCCCATCTTGCACCTCTTTCTGTCCTTCCAAGCCTCTGTCAGCACTGGAAGCAGGCAGAGAGACACCTGAGCAGTGCTTGCAAGGAGGAATAAAGGGAGGAACAGATCTTTGTGGCTGCTCCTTCCCATCCCTTTTCCAGCTTAATTAAGGGGCTGGAGCATCTGTCACACAAGCAGCCTGCTCTAGGTAACTCTGTTTTGAGCAAGACACTTGGACTAGAAGATACCCACACATCTGGCCAACACAGCTATTGTGGGATTCTGAAATAATATAGGATAAAGAAAGATAAAATTAGAATTTTTTTTTCAAAAATGTCCCTTTCCCATTCATTTGTAACAGGTGTCAAGCAGTTTTTATTTAATATGACTAGAAAGTTAAAACTCTGATTAAGTGGAAGAATGCTTCAGGAAGTAACACAATGCTTTCAGATGAACTTGCGAATTCTGAACATCATGTCATGAAGATGGAGACTGCACATGAAGTTCTGACCACCTATTAATCAGAAGCTGTATTTTTGGGTATCTGGAAGAGATAAAAGGGCCTCTATTTTCTTCATAAATACCTGGGAAACAAAGAGTTCCCAGAGAGTTAGGAAATTTGTATACTTAAGAGACCAAGAGCGGTAATTTTTTTTTTCATCTACTGTGTATCTAACCTTTGGGGAAAGCACAATCAAGCAGTTTGGATCAAAAGTAACTGGTTTGCATAGGGATTTCAGAATAGAGGAGGCCACAGTTCTGACTTCTGTAGAAGAATTAGGCATGGCTTCTGATTCTCTGAATTAGCAAATTCTTCCTACTGCTTGCCCCAGCTCTCCCACAGCTGCCAGGTTAAGATGTTTGCACAGCAGATGGGACAACCATGAAGTGCAGCTGCCAGGTGGGACATAACAAAAGCCACCATGGAGTCACAGAGCAAAAGTTTCTCACCTTTGCCCCCAGATCTCCAGCTGCAGGACATGCAGGGAAATGTGCTGCAGTTGAGCTGCTGCTGAGTGGTGTTCCAAGGTTGTGTCTGGTATTTTTCTTGTCATATGCATTGCCATAGTATTGATTGTGACAACTTACACAATTCGATACAGAATGAATTTTTGTTCTGATTTTCAAAGAGATTGAAGTGGCTTTTTAAAAGTGCAATTCCCTTGCCTAAAGTTAAAGAATGAATTGTCAGATCCAATATGTACCTTTCTCAGCAAGTAGAGTGCATCCTGGGATTCTGTGCAATTTTTTGCCAGCATGTCAATATCATCTTTGGATAGAATAGGTTCTTTCAGCTGCTCTATCCACGACCACATCAAACTGCAGAGGATAAAAGGATCTCTCTCGGTGCAGATTTTATCCCAAGCTCCATCTTGAGAATTCAGTTCTTTCTTAAAACAACAAAAAAGAGAAAAACAAAACAAAACTGAAAATGCATCTTCTATTTACCTTTGCCAGCATTCTCTTTGATTGTTGCAGTACTTGGCTGCTCATGTTCCAACAAAAAAGACTTAAGAGTTATCAAAAAAAAATTGTATTTGTTTCTGGAGTATCAACATTAATCAGCAGCAATACAAGTGATTCTTTAAAACAGAAGGATGACATAAGCAGTGCAGCTGAGAACCTCCCAATACTCCACTGGAATACAAAAACCAGCTTTGCATTCCAACTTCAAAGCAAATGTTGCTAAGAGGATTTGGGTTTGAGGATAAGCAATTAAGTTTCTACTAAATTATTTTTTTTTTACTCACGAATCCTCTGATCAGTTCTGAGAAAGCACTGATGATAACCAACTCGAACCCTTAAAACCTGTACTACTGCTGTGCCACCAGCAGCCACGCTACAACCAGAGATAATGGCATCAATTTCCCCCAGTCAGGAAAATTAACATAACCAGAACCTCCACACTCCTACTATAGACCAGAATTTGCAGGTGCACTTTGCCAGCCTGTGCAAGAACTGACCCATAACTGACAAGTACAATCATTTACCGGACCTCATATAAACTGCTATCCCCATGTGCCATTTCAAAGCTCCACGTGGCATTTTTGCCATTCCAGGGACTCACTGAGGTGAAATATGCAGAGCCCATAGCATGGAATTGAGTTAAAAATTACCTGCCACATTTCTACCTTCTGCTTCACTTCATCCTCTCCCAGAAATTCATTTATATCTGCAAGTGCTTTGGCTGCCAATATTCTTCGGGCTTCCAAACTTAATTCCGACTGCACAACAATGTGTGGAATTGTCTCTGACACATGTCTGCTACCTGGGCTTTCATATCCAATGGAAAAGTTCACTTTGGAAGAGGAAGAAGAAGAGTCAGAGTCCTCAGAGAGATTGACTCTTCTGCCATATATATTGGTCTTGTGCTCCTTCCTATGACCAGTCTCGTTGGCAAAGTTGTGCCTCGGCACCCCGGTTTCCTTGGGATTGTGGATGGATGTGAGGCCTGAAGAAAAGGTCCTGCTGCGTTGTATTTCTTTGGTAGAGTTCCTTCTGTGATAAAGTGAGGAGCCATCCTTCCGTCCATCCAAATTGAACTTCCCTTGACTCCAGAACATGTACGTGTTACGCACTAATGCTTCTTTGTTTAACTCCAGCTGCGGCTTTGCTTCACCTGTGGCAGAACATTCCTCCCCACTGTTCTGCTTCTGTTTGTTGTTCACTAAGATCTGAGCAGGCATTGTCCAGGCAGTGTCATCCTGTTCCAAAAGAAACCCAGTTCTCCTGAGATCTGACTCACTGTAGCTCAGACGCCTTCTCAGATGAGTAAGAGGCTGAAGGCATTCGACATTCCTTCTCCTACAAAAAGAGTCACATTCATGTCCCAGGGAGAAGGAGCAGTCCTGGGTTTCCAGAGTGGAGGAGTGGGTGTGGGACGATTCCGACGTGTCGCTGTCCTGCCTGGCCAGCTCCCGGTCGAGCTCGGTGGACGCCAGCTGGGACACGGTCTTCTCGATCTCAGCTGAGAGGTCTGGGATGTCCAGCAGCTCCGCCTCTATCACCTGTCTGTTTTCAGCCAGGTCCAGCAGCAGCTTGCACACCAGGTGGATGAGCTTTGGCACGTGTTTGAGGTGCCTGCTCTCGTAGCCGTGGAGCAGGTGCCTCTGGCGGGTCAGGTACTGCGACAGGGTGACGGCGTGCGCCTTGGGCTCGCAGCAGGCGAAGACGTTGCGCAGCGGCACCAGGAACTGCGAGAACTCCCTGACACACAGCAACTGCCCCCGCGTCTGGATGGAGTTGGGCCTCTTGGCTCTGACAAACAGAATGGCTTGGTCAGCGCTCATTCTCGTGGCAAAAACTAAGTAGCAGGCTATTAGAACACCTGGAAAATACAAAAATAGGATTAGTTAAGGAGCTGTCAGACTAAAACAAATACTCAGTGGAAATATGGGATAGAAATTAATATAGGTGAAGACACAGTGTCCTCTATTACATGATGCTGTTACTTAAATGTAATTAATTGCATGTGCAGAACCACAGGACAGTGAAGCCCTTCTCACTGCACTGCAGTGGGAGCTCACCACAGCCTCTCCAGGAGCTCCACCATTCACAAACACGGGAGCAATGGGGCTTCTATGGGAAGGGCACAACCAAAAAGGACTTGAAAGGAGCAAATTAAATCTTAGGTGCTCCACCAAATCTACCAGATCCAACAGTGAGTGGCAGGTTTGTGAATGTGTTATAAATACTGGACAATGAAAATGTACCAGGGGAATCTTTCCCCTCCAAAAGCAACTGTCACATTTGAATATAATGAAACCATTATACAGATTAAAAACTTCTCTAACTGTACAGGTCTTTGGTTTTAATATACTAAAACTGATCTCCTCTAGCCATTGAGGACATTTGGACAAAGTAGTTTAGCACTTTGAACCATTTTATAGAGGTACATCTTGCAACGATGTAGAATGTAGCCCAGGTATTAATGGTTCATAACCAGAGAGGGTTGGAGCCCTTGTGCTGCTCCTGCACGGGGCACGTACCTGTCCTCCCAAGTCCTGCGTGGCAGTGAACAGCCACCCTCCCCTCCTGCAGGGCAAAAGCCATCACCTTCACCATGTCAAGGATGGTTGTGAGAGATGCCACTCCATAATCCTTCCATCCAAAATTATAAAAATAAACTAAAATAAAAAGAGAGACAGTGATTTTCTGCCACACCAACTCTGACATGTGTAGCACTATATGCAGAGTAGAGATTACTAATAAGAAGTTATAGTACTAAAATTACATAATGGAGCTTAAAATCTAACTAGATCTGTTTGCAAGAGATTATTTTCCCATTACAGTGTATGCTTGCTATTGAAATTTGATAGATATATGAAGCTAGCAAAGGTTTGTCAAACTCAAGTTCAGGTAGAATGTAAAAGGTGTAACAAAACAGTGATGCAAAACAGATGCAAAATTACTGAGCTATCTATAGGAAGAGGGTAATTTTTTCTTTTCAGAAATAAAAGCACTACTTCAGTCAACAGCTGCTTCTTACAGAGAGGCACTTTCTCTTCTCATCATAAAATGAAAATACAAAAACACTGTCAGTAGCAGTGTCCTCACATGAAGTAACCTTTTACAGGGTAGATAAGAAAACATGAGTGTACCAGAATTTGACACACCCTTCATGGTTCACATATTTGTGAATGCAGAAGAAAAAGAAAAATGTAACTGTTGCCCTTCCTTTTTTCTAAACACCTGAACACAAACCCCCGATCTCTCTCTGCATAATACAAAATCTTCAATAATATGTTATTTGCTCTTTATTGTATTTGCCAGGTTTCACATTTACATCCTGTTTTGTGCAATATTTCCTACAAAGCTGGATTTAACTCACAGGAATTCAAGTAAAAATATGCTTAAATGCCAAACTCAATAATTACTGAGGACCAGCAGCAGGAGGGAACTTACTGCCAGCCTCCATGAAAGCCTCAGGGCGGTAGGTGAAGCCGCTCTCCTGCTCCAGGGGGTTCCCACAGCTCGCGTGCTCCCCAGGACGCTGAAGGTTAATTACGGTTTTGATGGCACATCTGAAGGAGGGAATACATGAGTCAAAGTATTACATGCAGCCAAAATCTCATTGTCCCTTATTTTCTGAAACACACAGTTATTCTTAGTGGAGAATAAATCTTTACCTGTAGAGCGTTAAAATGAAAGGATCTTTATCAACAATCCAAATCTATGTTGAAAGAGAAAATGGATCAGGAATTACACTAGTAATACTTACAATAAATAATGACTAAATTTGTTACCTTTCAAACTGCTCAATAATGTTGTACTTTTCAATTAATTCTGTTGAGGGTCGAGCCATAGCCAGGATGTTATCTGTAATCCTGAGAAATTGGAAAAGTAGATAATAATGTTCTCATTAATCATTTCCTGGGTATGAGTCTTCCAAAATAAGAATACCATTACATTCAAGAAAGAGAGAAATACCTTGCTGACTAATTAGAAATGACTTTTAAAAATTCTACTATGCCGTAGTGTTCATGATAAATCTTATTAAACTGATACAGATAGAACATTATCAAAAGAAAATTACTGGAACTGCTTAAATGGCAGGACATAAGTAAAAATTCTGTTGAACAGAAATCTGGACCCAGATCCCTGTTTGTCCCTTTATGGTTATGCCATTCAAGCATTTGCTGTTAGAAAAAACAGTAGGAATGTAAGGATACATTTCATGTGACTCTCGCTGCACATGAACATCCTTCTGAACACATGCCCACATTATTTCATCTGCAGCAAATGCTTTTACTTTTCAATTCTATTATCAACATGTTTAATTAATTTTCATCCTAATCCTTAGCAGCCTAGAACAGCTTTTTCATAATTCATGACAGATAGGTATTTATTCTTTTGGGTCTGAACCAAACTCACTGTAAGTCAAGAGAAACCTTTCATCGTCTTTCCAGGGCTGTGTACAACAGCCACTACGTCAAGTTCTCATTCCAAATCAAATTCTCGTTATGTTTTACACTTAGCAGCTGACCTCAAAAAAAGCCCAACAGTGTTTCTGTGTTGAGCTGCTCACCAGGAGGAGTAGAGCCCCTTGACAGCCTGCTCGTGCTCGGCCCAGCGCGCAGGGTTCTCGTACTTGCAGGCGCGGCCCCCGCAGGCCATGGAGCACTGCATGGGCCCGGGGATGACGTGGCGCAGCCGCTCCCCCACCTTGGTGTACTTGGCCGTGGGGCGCCTGGAGCTCCCTGCGACACAGGCAGAGAGAGCCGCGTTAGCGGGGAGCGCCCCAGCAGCACCGCTGCAGCCCCACGGTGAGCTACCAACACCCGAAATACACGGACTGTGTGTTTCAGCATCATTGTTCAAGTAAGGATTCTGAGGGGGGAAATTGTTTGCGTTACTGCCAGTTATTTTTTCTGATGAAGTCAGAGATGAGTGACATCCCGTGCAGCTGAAAAAAAGTCACAGTCCTCTTCATCCTGAAATCCAAAACAGTTAACCAGATCCTTGGTGTATGCATGAATGTGTGCTTCTAAACTACCTGTTGTTTATAACTGAGCTGTTAGGGTAAAAAGCATGTATTAATACTTGAATAAGGAAACGATGAACAAAATACAGAATACAAAATACTGGAAGAAAATCAAACCCCACTATTTTATCCACACATAAAAAATACAGTTAACAGAACAAAAGTATAGTAATACCGAGAAAATACCCAGAACTGCCAACAGTCTCAACGAAGAGTACTTTACTTTTTTTTTCAGGAAAAGTTGCATCCAGCTCCTCGGGACTGAGCGACGACAGAGCCACCATGACCCGGTGCGTGGACGAGGAGAGCAGCTCCACCACGGAGCTGCGGCGCCGCTGGCTGAGGCGGAGAAGGGGATCGGAGGAGGAATGCCTCCGCCCCTGGAAGAAATGGCTAAAGATGCTGACGGCCGAGCGCCTGCGGGGGGAAGGCTGCATGGCTGCGCGGCCGCAGCTCCGCCCGGCGCCGCTGCCCGGGGCGCTCTGAGCCGAGGGGAAGTTGCTCAGCGCTCAAGTTGCGGGGAGCGGAGCATCCCCGGGCGCGCTCCGGCAGCTGGTCCCCAGGGCTGAGCCGTCGCCATGGTAACGGAGGATGCAGGCGCTGCTCCCAGCCAGCCCCGGGCTGCTCCCTTCCACAGGGATTGCGTCTGCTCGGGACAAACTGTTCCGCCGCTTGATGAAAATAGTTGCATTTCAAGTAGGTAATTTTCAAAACGCGCTGGGAACAACCAAAATGTTTTTCATAAACAATGGGAGTATTTAGTTCCTGCTCAATAACAGGCATTCAGAACTCACTGAGACACAAAATACTCGATTCAACAGAACAATCAAAATGTAGCTGGAGGCTCTGCCTCCTGAGAGATCTGTAAGGAAGTACATTATACTCCCCCACCTCTTGGTTCTTCATTCCACAACCACCTCTCCTCCTCCAGTTCGCTGCTCCAAAATGCATCATTAGTTGTGTAATGATTGGGATTAGTGTGTTCCTGCTGAAATGCTTCAGTACATGATGAATTGTAGACTGTTTGCCTGGACCATTCACATCATCTAACAAAACACAATTTGTTACTCCAAACAAAAGGCTGATTTTTTTTTCAGGGCACAGCTTTTTTATGGAGCAAAGCTGTTAACCCTGCAGCCTGAGAGAAAGCAGCTCATGTGGAGGAGAAGGTGTGTCAGCTGAGTGCTTCAGGCTTCTGAAGGTAGGTATGAGGTGGCAAATTGCCTCCCACTTTCCTTCCCGTGCTGAGCAGGAGAATGAGGTGGCCGGGAAGATTGCAGCACTCAGAAAAGCAGCTGCATGGAGAATGGATTATAGTGATGTAAAAAGCCTCTGTCATCCCAATGTCTCTGCATTAGACTGCACTGAAAGAGGAAGGCTGGGGAGATCAGGAAAATCCACTTTAACTTTGCCAATAAACAAATTAATCCCATTGCATTTTCCTAAAATATATAGCATTGTCAGTCTGTGTTTCTTCTTGTACTACAAAACTTGTACAGAGGAATTTGCATAAGAGGAAGTTCCCTTCTGGGACGAATTCACCAGGCAAAAATCTGCTGCTTCTAGGCAGTGCCCAGCAATTGAGCGCCTCAACTTTGACTGCTGCTCCCCAGCTCTTACATTTACAGTGGCTACCAGGCCTGAAACATCAGCAGTGATACCGTGTGAGGAAAGGAAAATGTTCAAAACCTTGACTCTTCATTCATCAGTGAATCATTGATGAAACAAATTATATCAACAGGTGAGGAAACATGTAAATATGCTTTTATTTTGGGCATTGGGTGGAAGAGAAAGGAGATGAAAAAGGCTATTTCAAGTGCTACCTGTATCCAAGAAATGTGAAAAATATTTTCTAATTAGCTATATTCCTTTCCTGTATTTAATTAATTTTCTCTTCCCAGAAACTTCTTTTCAGTATATATCAAATGATAATGGAGCCAGAAATGAGCAAAATAAAATGCTGCACATCATTATTTTCCTACTGAATCTAGCAGGTTTGCAAACAAACCCTCACCCAAAATGGTAAGAAAGAATTGCATCCTGTAGAAGTTTAAATAATTAGAAAGGGGAGTTTTGTTGAGGGCAGGTTTGTATTTTCACAGAGCTAGGCAGTTTCTCAACACAAAAATGGCATCATTTCTTCTGTCATGAGATCTTACAAAATGAAAATTACAGAAAAGATCAACGTGTTATCACCACAACATGCTGATGAAATAATGCAGTTTGGTTTTGTTGTAGACATTTTAAGTTTATAAACATGGATAATATTTCAGGGATTTTTAAAATTTTCTGTGGATTTTTTTCCAGAACTGGTCTAAGCATTTATTGTGAATGGCACATCAGAGACAAATTCTTACCTGAATTCATATTTGCCAGATACACACTGCTCTCAATCAACGAGGAGTATGGCAGTTCATTTTGCAGCAAAACTCCTGCAGCCATTGCAGTACCTGTTGAAACAATAAAATGTTCACTGAAAATCTACAACAGAAGCTCAAAAAATGCAAAAATAAGCCAAGTATCTGGCACCTGGTTATGGAGTCATTCCAGATTTGGGCAGTCAGGCATGGGCTGGTACTTGATAGACAGATTGTCTACAATCCATGTGCCCTCTCTGCTCTCTTCCCTCCACTCCTGGGGTTTGAAATCACATCTGTGATGACACTCCTCTAACAAGAAAACTGAACCCAGGAGTCTCTCTAAGCAGAAAACAGATCTTTTCTCTAATGTTATTTCTAATATGAGGTAGGTCCTGCTCTGAAGACCTTCTATCTGACAGAAAGAAAAAGGAAAGCTGTAAATATGAACACAATAATCAGTCACTGTGATGTTTAAATAAACCCTTTACATGGCTCTTGAGTGGAAATTCCTACTCAGTACAAGATCACCATTCTGTTTCTCTTATCTCTATAGGAAAATAGCTGCAAGCATAAAAAACAAAAAAAGGATTTTTTGTACCAAACTAAGTACATCTCTGCTGTATTGTTAACTGTAGAAACTTTGCTAAATAGACAAACAAACCTTGGGTTCCCAAATCTGCAAAATCAGTATTAGGATTCAGCAGCATAAATAAGGTTTTAAAAGACAGATTTGCCTGAAAAAAATATATAAAAGTAGAAGAGTCTTGTGGGGATTAGGTGATACAACAGGCCTGTGTGGTGCTAACTGCTGTTCGTTGTCCAGTTTTTATCTCTAATTCTGCATAATTATTTTTGTAGTAAATATTTAAATAAACTTTATTCATTCAGATATTACATTATCTACCACATATTTGAATAAATTATTCTTCCAACAATGCTAATGGACTTTATTCCACAAAGTCACCCAGTACAGCTCTGTTCTTTTCAAGATGCCTAATGGTGGGAACAGATCACAGATCCCCGTTAAGAGCCCTTTCATAGCCCTCTCAAAGGGATGAGAATTACATTTGTCAGTGAAAGACAAAGAGCCTTCTGAAACTTCAGATGCTCAGAAATGTATTTCTAATGTAAGTACATTAAGAAGAATATGAATTAAGAATACTCTAAATAAAGATTAAAAGAGTGTCTGGAGTATTTTCTACTCGGCTACTTGACCATCTGACTCTGTATTCTGAAAAGTCAATCCTTTAATAAAGTACCTTCATATAATTGCATTCTATTTGGAGCAGCTTCAAAACCTCTATTTTTTCTTCAATGGACTTTGAAATCAGTAAGTGATGGCTTCCATTATCAGAGCAAACTTTGTACCCAAAGAAATAACTTCATTTTATCCCCAGAATTTCTTTTTTTAGAGTTAATAGTGCTGAATTAACACAAATTGTTGGTTTCTATTTCTCAGAGATTTCTCTTAAAAATTCTTAATAGTTTGTCCAGATAACATTTGAAAAAGATAGCTCATCATATGGACAGCAGAATCACCACTGCTATGACTATTTAGTTTTCCTATTTCCTTGTACTCAAGTGATAAAAAAGAAAGAGACAAAACATCAGGGATATTTCTACCATCTACAATTATTTTCCTTTTTTTTTACTCAGGAATCAGGCTGATAAGAACTCTTAACTGGAAAGGGATGAGATGGAGGTTAGTGCAGAAGAGAATATACCTGGAGTATTACAAAACACTAGCAAGATTCTTCTAAGTGGCAGAGGTGAGCTGTGTTTTTTTCTTGTCTAGCCGATTTTATTTCATTTATACACCAAATCCGTAATTCCTGCGCTGCCCAACTGACTTGAATATTTTGTCTGTGCCTTTCAGTTTGTTAAACTTGACAGACAGCTGTTTTAAATTGCTCAGTGTGATCAATGGGAGCAATTCCCTTGTACTTACTTCTGAAAAAAAAGGTTAGTAAGATTGTGACAAAAGACTTTGCTGAGTTATATTGCACTCCCTCAAACAGATGTAACGTGGTAATTTGGCACAGCTCAGTGCTGATGTTCCTGGAGAGGGGCATTACGTTTCTGCACCGATAAAAAGGGTGTAGAAGTAAAAATAGTGCTTAGGTAAAAGCAACAGCTCTCTCCTGCATCATCTCTGTACCAGATATTGTTCATTTAAAAGACATTCTTCAGCATTTTGCTCATCCCGTGAACGCTCGGTGGCTGCGGAAGGCACAGCCGGGAGCGTTATTCCAGGTCACGGTGCCCGTGAGCTGCCTGGGGGACCCGAGTCACGTACCTTGTGGCAATCACGATATCGCCTTAATCAGCTCTGCTGCTTTATCTGTGCCGTGCATTCCTATTGCCATGACAGCAGAGAGGCCGCCCTTTAATCCCGGCTCCCCGAGCGAGAGGAGAGGAGCGGAGTGTCCCTGCGGTGAGGTTCCATCTCTGCTCCAGCACAGGCAGCGCTGCCATGCAGCGAGCGGGAGCATCCCGAAACTCCGGGAAATGTGCCCGTGCTGGCGGCTGGCAGGAGGCAAGAGCAGGACCCCACTGCCCAAGGAACCTCCTGGAATCCTGATGCCAAGCGCTCAGGGGGAATTTCAGGAGCTGCCCCCCGGGCGTGGGTTTGATACGTGGTTTGATGCCTGTATGCAGTTTTGAGTTGCCTTTCCTTTCCCCCCACTTTTGAGCCGAACAATTTCTACCAGAAGGGGTTTTTGTTTCCTGCTGCACGCGGTTCACGTGTTGCACTCGGTAACACGGCAGCTGCCAAGCCGCACTCGCTGCTTCGCACACGCAGCGGCGGCTTTCCTGCAGAGGAAGCAGCGTGGGCGCCGCGTGCCGCTGGGGCTGAGGTCGCTCCGGGCATCCACCTGCTCCCAAGCACTGAAGCCTCTTGCCCACGGCCATTCCCTCTGCAATAAAGGCACTTCTCTCTGTAAGGTCACAGTGCCAACTGGGCAACTGGGACAGCAGGGATCCCAAGGATCAGCTTCCATGCTCCTTCCAAAGGCTGCCCTCCACAGGCGGCATTCCTCACTGGCTCTCAGGAGCCGGCAAACCAGCGGTGGGGTTTGCAAATTAACAACTCCTCCTTGTCACAAAAAAAGATTCCTTTCTACTATTTCGGGATCTGGAAACCAGTGGCTTCCAGTGGCTGGACTGAATTTTTGCTCCAGACTGAAATGAGAGGAGCAGCGTCCAATATTGCAGCAGCCAGAAAACAACTATACAGCCAAAAAGTGAGGAGACAAGAAGATGCTGGTCTTGCTCTATCTCAGCAATTCGGATGGTTATTTAATGAATGCAATTACTACCTTTTACTTCAGAAGACGTTTTCAGACAGAGAGAAGAGCTTGCATTCCCGGCTGGGAGGATTCCAGTTAGGGCAGTATAGCTGCCAGCAGGGACAGTAATCCCATTGTAAGGCTGTGCCCCGTGCACCTCTCCACTGACAGCGAGGGCCCAAATCTTTAATTCCTGTGGCTTTGCTAAAGAAGAATGCCTCAGCAGACCATACACTTAAAAAGATTATATGTATGCATTAACATGAAAAAAATTTTGGTAAGTTTTCCATTTTAAAATATCATTAGATGGGAAAAATGATTTTAAACCTCAAATATATTCATACAATAGAGGCAAATGCTGATGCTTAGGCCTGTCACATGAAATTCTGAGGTTATTTTTACTGTTTTCTTGTCTTCTAGAGTGAATTTGTTCTCTCCCTGTTGCAGTCATGTGTAAGTAACTACCTAGCAGCCAAAATTTTAAAGGAACATGGTCAACTTGCTCAGGTAGGGGCCAGGATAGCTTGGTACCTAAGCACTTGGGTAACACCTCTAAAATTTCCTATGGCCTAATTCTACGAGTACTTGAGAAGCTTTGCTTTTGTGAGCAGTCCCACAGAAATCAACAGAATGTCTAAATATAAGATCACAGGGGATAAAGTTTCACTGCCAAAATGCAAAATCCTGTAAACTGCACTAATGGAGATGTTTTAGGCACATAACTAAAGATAACTTAGATGATTAAGACTAAGTAAAAATAGGACAGTGTACAGAGGACTGGTTATATTTAATGAAGTGGTTAAGAGCTACTAAATTATAACTTTGTCTCTCAATTCAGGCTTTGAATCTGATGCTTTAAGATTGGCAGATCATGAGAGTTTCTAGCAAAAAATCTTCTAAATTGGCTGAGACATAGTTAGTCACAGGTACAGGAAGCACTGGTAAATGAAATTGTGTTTTAAATTACCACAGACCATCTAATTTTAACATTGCCAGGAATAACAAAGCATTTCTAAAGCTTTGTAAAAAATTATGATAACTGGGGGGTTTTGCTAAACTTCATTATTATGATTAATGAACCAAGATGCAAAGGTTGTTGTTCTAATGCCTGAAAAAGCTTACTGGTAACAGATATTTCATGAATGCTTAAGCTACACTTTACCATAGTCTGGTAGGCAGTTTTAGCACTGAGCACACACACCTCAATTCCCAAGCTGTGTTATAAAGCTCAATTTTTTGAAATATGAAATGTTTACTACCTGTAAGCAAACCCCAAAATATTGGAAAAGCAAATGAACGCACGGATAAAGGACAGAGAGAAAACTAGGAAAAATTTTAACAATTTTTCATATAGTTTAGTTATACAGTATTCACACAGCAGAATGATGCTACAGCTGCTTTATAACTCCAGGAATTTCAATGGAACCACAACCAGAACGGATTTGTTATTTCTACGTGTGTTTTACCCTCTTTGGGGAAAAAATATTCCCCACCTGTCTTAGCAAAAGGTGAATGTCATTTAATCATCAAGATTAATATTTACCGAGGACTCTAAGTGCTTTCGTGTACAAAAGAGACAAGAGAATATAATTCATTAAAAAGTTATGTAGGTGTTGGTTTGGTGATTCAGTGTTTGCTATTCATAGATTTTTTTGACACAAATAGCAATAAAATGCAGGCTAAACTGATGGACAGGTCTCTCAATTGACTTGAGTCATGTTATTTAAATCACCTCTTTCTGTGGTAGTGCTAACCCAAGAGTTAACAGAAGTTATTTTAAACTACCTTGAACAGGCTGGCAGGCAGTAATTACTAGAGAGACTCATCAAGGAGATGGCATAAAGTGAATATATTAACTGTTCTATAAACAAAAATGGTGACTCTGAGACCCTTGATCACAAATATCATGTTTACCAAGAGACTCTCAGACTAGTAACGCTGACTACATGCAGAAGAATGAAATATTATCAGTAATTGTCAGCATTCTCACAGCACTCAGAAGTGCAAGTTTAAAAATTATCTCTGCAAGTTAGAGGAATTCTTTTTAAATCTAATACAGTCAAAACCATAGTAAATTTACATGAGTTTTAATAGTTTTAATAATTTTGGTGCAACACCTTACCTGTTACCCTGCAAAAAGAATGAGTGAGTGCTGATCCCTTCATTGTTGCAGCATCAGCCACAAGAAACACGTTGTAGGGGAGTCACGTTTTACAGAGGAGAAGCTGAATGAATTCCCTGGTGTTTCCTGTGGCTAATCGGATCGGGGATGGTAATCTGGGAGGAGCCAGCAACGATCTTTTCTTAACCTGAGGCTGTGCGGGGAGTGCCCGGGGACTATGCAGATAATCATCCCTAAACTGCTTTCTGCATCTGCCTGGCCTCTGAAGGGATTGAGGCAAACAGGCCACACCAGCCTCATGTTTTAATAACTGAATCTTCCAGCTCTGCTCTTCCTGTTCACCTCATTTCCTGTTATTAACGAGTAAATATATATTTATTTGTGTGTGTCTACATGCATCGCACAAGTAAACACAGAGCTACAGGGATAATTTGGTGAAGTGAGATTAATTACAGTTAAACTGATACATTAATTTTGAAATGCCGTGAAAAGAGAATTAGAAATGTTCCATTGTTATCTGGACTTATCATTGTTATCTGCACAAAATATATTTTCTCACCCAGTAAAAGCACAGAATGTCTAAATATGTAAATATGTATATGTAAATATGTAAATATGTAAATGTCACAGAATACTAAAGTATTTTCAGCAAGTATAAATTAACTGCATTTAAAGTATTATCTCAAAACCTAAAAAAATAAGTTCATGAAATATAATCAACTGTAATCAACTAAAAACCAAATATTTTAAGCAAATACTGATAAGTAAAAAATGTAAAAAAAAAGGATAGAATATCTTATTCTATTTTTTAAATAGATCTTATCTCCAAATCAGTTTCAAGCACTGACAAAATAAAAGAACTTTCATTTATTCCCATCACTTCCCTGCATGTTTTGTTAAAAACTCCCTACCATTAATGAAGCTAGGGATTAATTAAAAATACCTCCCAATTATTTAGAAACCTTAAAATTACACCTATAGTTCCTTAGTATTAAAAAAATCCCATGCACAAACTGAAGTGTATCCAGCCATTTCAGTACAGTACACAAACATCACTTTTATATACAGGTATGGAGTTTGCCCAGAGCAGCTGTGGCTGCCCCATCCATGGCAGTGCCCAAGGCCAGGCTGGACAGGGCTTGGAGCAACCTGGGAGAGTGGAAGGTGTCCCTGCCCATGGCAGGGGATGGAATGGGATGAACTTTAAGGTCCCTTCCAACCCAAACCTTTCTGTGATTCTAAGTTTGTGGGGGAAAAAAAAAAAAGAAATAAAAATGGGACTTCAAAAGATTTGTACACAATTTGGGAAAAGCCACTAAGATGCCTTGGCTACTAAAAAGCCTGAACAGACTGTGGAGCCTCACATCCTCCTTTGCACAGCTTTCTTGGGTGTGTTGGTAGAAGTTTCAACTCCAAAGGGGCCAAACACCCACAGCTTCCCCCATCTGCAGCTGCAACTGGGGCGTTTAAACCTCCAAAAATGGATCCATGTGGGTTCCCTGGGTGCCAAGAGCTGGTGTCCAGTGCCACTGCCCAGGGCCAGGGAGGCAGGCACACTGACACGCTCAGGTGCTGGGGACAGCAGACCCCGACACAGGCCCAGCAGAACAGTGCTGACTTCCTGGGAATTACAGACCTTCAGTGGGAATCTGTATTGGAAATGTAGGGTAGAAAGAATCAGAGGTCAGCTATAATGAAATATATATTATACAATGAAATAAATCTACTCTGTGTATTTCAGCTGTGGTCTGATGGTTGCCCTTGGTTACCTGTCTGGGTCACTTCACACAAGGAACAGCCCCACAGCAGCACTCCTTGGTTTCATATTGTTCAGCCACTACAGAAGTGGCTCTAGAAATCTGAATCTGTGAATTATGAGTAAAGGGACACATGTATTTTTCAAGTGTCAGCACACAAAAATGTATTAACAAATGGAGCATCTGGCAAAACATTTTGTAGGAGGAACTGGAGGAAGCTGGCATGATATTAGTTGACTGAAGAACAAAGAGCAGCTTCAGAAAATTAATAAATATTAATTAAATTCTTAATATAACCATACTCTTTGGGGGAAGTTCTGAATGTTCTCATTTGAGAAGCTGTCACTGACATACTTAAGTTTTGTTTCCATGTGGATAATGTAACGCTATTTACCAATTTGATTCCAGAGGGGGGTTAATTGCTGGAGGGTTTGCACTCCTGGTGCAACCAGCCTCTGCTTTGCTGCATCCACTTGTAGGTGTCAGAGCTCTGCTGGCTGCCCCTTGTATCTGTTCCTACACTTGTACTCCTCAGTATTAATGACACTTTATTCAGCTGAGGAACTGATTTTTTCTAGTGCTTTGCAGAGTTTAGCTAATTCCAGGCACCAGTGCCAGAGGTGTTTGTTCTAACAGGCCACGTCACTGTATTTTAGTCAAGACAAGGCTTTGTGCTAACTGAGGGTGACTTTTTGGGAGAATTAACCAACAGGCTGAAATAATTTGCCATTTCCAAGGAAAGAATACACCGTAGGTGGGATGCTAATGACTAGCAATCTTCATGTCTCTAGGCTTGGCATTTTCCTGTTTCAACAAAATGAAGAATCCCAAGTCCTCTGGAAAATTCTGCTGAACTATGATTGCCATTTAAAGATACTAACAAGCTTTCTAGGTAAGTAGACCAGGATCACTAGGCTTCTGGCAGCTTATTTCTCTTGCACTGCAGGAGCTGCCTCATGGCTACTTCACAGCAGACGTAGCAAATCCACCTGTCCCGTGACCTTAGGTACAAGTTCATCAGATTAGGCAGGCAGAAAAGTGTCTAAATTGCCTCATTACAATTCTGACCACTGCTTACACTGCACTGTTTTCAGGGTCCATAGACAGAATCAAAACATCACATTATCCTAAAACTTAAAGCTGACTAAAACCTAAGATTAGTTTTCATTTAATACAAACTATGTGTTAGGATTCCTAGCTGGCTTTGGGCATTTCCAGCTGCTCCTTTTGCTTTTTGCTCTTCTCATAGTTTGGATCATAAAAATCAATTAATGTTGCTTTATTTTCAGCTTGTATTGAAACACTGCAGGGAAGGCTTCAGCTTTGTGTAACTTTACAACTGTATAAATGTTATTAAAGACTTTCTATAAGCTCTGCTTTTAGATATTTATATTTATATATATATATATATATACATACATATACATATACATATACATATAGATTCTTTTCTGTCCATTAAGCATAATGCTGTACCACCACAAATCAATCACAAAAGCAGGGTCAATGCCTCTGGTAGACCTTGACGATACCAGCAGTATTACAGTTGTGAGAGAAATGTACACATTTAGCTGCTCAATGAGATCCCACAGCAGCAGCCCACCTGTGATCCCTGTCCTCTTTCATCATCTCTACTTCTGACAGTCTCTCTTTTCCTGTTGGTTCCACTGTTACCTAAAATTGCCAGTAAAGGACAAAACGTAGTGAAATGTTAGGTAAAGGCAGCAGAGCAGCATGAAAATTCCAATTCAAAAGACAGTTCTAAAGCTGAAGAATTGTATCAGGTGTTATTCACGGGTCATTCAATGGACTTACAATGCAAAAGGTGACTACAAACCTAGGAAAACAGCGTAGAACCACTTAAATTAGATCTAGCTATAAAAAGGAAAGCTCTGATTTATGAGACAACTGCCTTCCTCCAGGTCAGATTTCCCAGCTTCTAGATAACTCCTTTCACTTATAATTTTACTGCTATTACACAAAATAAAATAGTCATAATGGTATCACTGGATTTACAACGAAGGGAAATTACTCAAACATGTCCAAGAAACGCTTTTCAGGTCAGTTTATGCGTCCAGCCAAGCAAGTACATCATGAGAGAGGATTACATTGCTAATTTTATCTCTGAGGTGACACTCTCACAGCAGACTGTCTCCCTCTCTTACTTCATCTTGCCTTATGCATGCAGGTACTCTCTATCTTTCACATAAACTACTGATGGAAACAAGAGATGGAAAAATCACAGAATCACAGAATGGTTTGGGTTGGAGGGACCTTAAAGCTCATCCAGTGCCACCCCTGCCATGGCCAGGGACACCTTCCACTCTCCCAGGCTGCTCCAAGCCCTGTCCAGCCTGGCCTTGGGCACTGCCAGGGATCCAGGGACAGCCACCACCTGAATCACAATCTGAAAACGCTTTCAAGCAATACAAAAGTGCAAACACATTTATTTTGTACACATTATTTTGGTATTAAGTGCTCCACAGATGTGGAGCTCAGTGTTGCTAAGTGGGGTGAAGGACTCCCAAAAACACATCTCTGAGAAAAGCAAAAGCAAGAGATCTGTACAACGAGAAAACACTGAAGTCTAGATTAATATGTCACGTAACCTTTAATCTTTTTGTTATTCTACTGAAGAGTATAGTGACAGTCTATTGCCAAAAGCCATAATAACTACATCTAAAAGGGAGTGTGTGGATTGGCCAATGCATTGAGGTCCCCCAAACGGGACTGACCGAGCTGCGCTTTTCAGAATGATTATGTGATGATTAGAGGCGGGGTACAACCACTACACAACACGAAGACACTGTCAAGACAGGGAAAATCAGTTTCCATTGCGCTCCCCTGCTGTCATTCACGGTCCTCTCTCCCTGACAGCTGTGGGCCTTTGCGAAGGTAAAACTACACAGATCATTTATTATATTGGAAGCATTTTGAGGTTGTGATTCAGGAGGTGGTAGTCCCATCCCTGGAAGTATTCAAGGCCAGGATGAACGGGGCTTGGAGCAACCCGGTCTGGTGGAAAGTGTCTCTGCCCATGGCAGGGGGTGGAGCGGGATGCACTTCGCGGTGCCTTTAGCCCCAAACCAGCCTGGGCTGCTGTGATTTGGTTCTGTGACTATTTAGCAGCGGGTGGCAGCAGGGCTGTGTCACCGCGCAGCCCCGGGGGCAGCAGGAGGAGCCCGGAGAGCCGAGCGGGCCGCGGCCGAGTCTGTGCGGGGCTAAATCCATAACGGAGGGGCCGGGCCGAGGCAGCGAGCGCGGGGCTGCCCGACGGCCCGGAGAGCCCGGCGGAGGGCGCGGGATCGGCCGGGGCCGGGCGCCGTGAGGGGCTGTAAGGGGCTCTGAGGGGCCGTGAAGGGCCGTGAGGGGCCATGAGGGGCCGTGGGGGCGCGGCGGGGGCGCGGACCCACCTCACCTGCAGGGCCGCTCGCGCCGCTCCGCCGGCACCGCCCCGCGCCGCTGCGCATGCGCGGGGACACGGCCCGGGAGTGGGGGGGCGGGACCGGGAATGGGGAATGGGAATGGGAATGGGGGAGCGGGAAAGGGGGATCGGGAATGGGAATGGGGAATGGGGGATCGGGAATGGGAATGGGAATGCGGGATCGGGAATGGGAATGGGGGAGCGGGAATGGGGGATCGGGAATGGGAATGGGGGAGCGGGAATGGGGGAGCGGGACCGGGAAAGGGGGATTGAGGAAAGCCGGACCGGGGAAAGGCGGAACCGGGAGAGAGCGGGACGGGGAAAAAGCGGGATGGAGATCGGGAAAGGCAGGGTCGGGGTAAAAAGCGGGACGGGGAAAAGCGGGATGGAGATGGCGAAAGACGAGATCGGGAAAAGCGGGATGGAGATGGCGAAAGGCGGGATGCGGGAGAGGGCGCATGCGGGATCGGGGGAAGGCAGGATCAGGGAGGCAGGAGTGGGATGCAGGGAGGGGTGGGATGGGGTCGGGATTCGGGGAGAAGAGGGCCTGGGTCAGGCATGGGTGTGTGTGTTTTCGCATGTCCGTGTGTCCGGGTTTGTCTGTGAATATTTTTACGCCGTTTTACTGGCACAGTTTAATGTCTAATCGTGGGCCATAGAGTTTTAGTGGTTAAAGGTCGGGAATTTAACTGGAAATGTCCAAATGACCGTGTTTTTCAGGTGAATGGTGCCTACCGGTGGAGGTGTGGTCGCACTGACACCCCGAAGGTTTCAGCTTCATCCCTCTGCCCCGTTCGTGTGTTACATCTCAGCAGGGATTTTATCGAGGAGTTGCCACACAGACATCAGTCAGGGCTTTGGGAGGCTTAGCTGAAGTTTTTTGATAGGCATGAAAGGTATTTAGGTCTTGGACACAGAGTAGAATAGGTTCATAATGGTTTATTTTGATACTGGAGTTGAATATACAGTTGCTGATTAAAGGAGGAGCGAGAGCCATAAACCGCACACATCCCAGTGCTGGGCTGAAACATCTGCCCGGGGGTCAGCGGGGTGTTCTTGGAGTGAGTGCCTGCTAACACGCTTGGGAAAGTTAAATTGTGGTTTTTGGCAGTGTTCTTTGTCTGCCTCATCAGCTACATTAGTACATCAGCACCTAGAATTGGTGTCTCTGGTATATCAATTACTTCAAAGCTATCTGGGTTTACATACTTTTAATTTACATTTTTTTTAAAGGTAAGGTCAGGTTTGGGAACTTTGTGGAAATGCTGAGAAGAGTTCTGTCGCTCCTTTCTGCTAAGCAGAAGGAGGTGTCAGCATAGGAGACACAGGGCTTTCTTCTTAAAATGTGTCAGTCCCATTAGTACTGAAGTGTCTTAAATACATCTTGATTTCTGGAAACATGACATATTCCTACAATAATACTGATTTATAAACTAAAGAAAAAAGGCTGCATGACTCTTCCTTCTGTCTCCCTCTAAAAGATTCAAATAGGGTTTCCCTGCGTCTGCCTATGAGAAAATGTTATTAAAATTCACAAGTTTCTTTTTTTAAATGGACAGCAGGGCACACATTAAGTGTTCAGTCTCACAGAGTGAGATTTGTGCCTTTGCCATCAATTATCATTCTCTTGTGTTTAGGGTTTGGCTGGCTTGGGGCTGGAATGCTGAGCGCGGCTGTGATCACGCCATGTGATCTCTTCCCAAAATTTGTGTTTATCGTTACATAATTACATGAATAAACAATCCTTTGCATGCTTCACAAAGAATTTGTAAAATTCATAGAAGAAAGCACAAAGCTTTATTTGTTTTGTTGTAAAGATGCAACCACAACGGCATGAAAATAAATGCTGGCTTTGCTCTTTTTTGTCTGAAATAAAGAAAAAGTCGAGGTTTTCGCCACACTGTGTCCTTGGTTGGGCTCGTGGTGCAGCTGCACAAACCCTTGTGCTCTACGGTGGTGCAGAAGGGAAAAGGCTGCCTCTGCCACAAGCTGAGCATGGACAGCCCCTCAGGACCATAGCACAGAGAAATCCGTGTTCCTGGAGTGCTCAGAAATGTTGTACTTTGAATTATATGGGATTTTTACGTCAGAGGATGAACCAGAACCAGCAGAAAACTCAGTGAGGATGACCACGAGGTGCAGGCTCCCAGGTACAGCCCGGAAAAGGAGCTTTCCTTGGTAAGAGCAGCTCCAGGGGTGGGAAGGGGAAAAGGAGACTTTTTGCTTCCCCAGAAAGAGTGTGAGTCCGGGCTGGGTGATGACGAGGAGTGTCTTTAGTGCTGTGGGGCCGAGCTGGAGCCTGACACTGAGGGGATAACTCCCGGGACACTGAGGGGATAACTCCCGGGACACTGAGGGGATAACTCCCGGGACACTGAAGGGATAACTCCCGGGGCACTGAGGGGATAACTCCCGGGACACTGAAGGGATAACTCCCGGGGCACTGAGGGGATAACTCCCGGGGCACTGAGGGGATAACTCCCGGGACACTGAGGGGATAACTCCCGGGGCACTGAGGGGATAACTCCCGGGGCACTGAGGGGATAACTCCCGGGACACTGAGGGGATAACTCCCGGGACACTGAGCCTGCGGCCCCAGCTCTGCTGGAGCTCATTTCACATCAGCCCGTGCCACCGTGTGGCAAAGGAGCACGCTGCAGCTGCCAGCTCGGAAACGCCTCATTCCTGTGAGGTTCTGCCCTCTTCCCGTGTTCCTCGGGCTGCCGGGGGCAGAGGGGCAGGGTGGGTTCCATCTCCGATGTTCCTGCGCTTCGTCCCAGCAGCTCCAGGGCAGCTCGGGAATGCCACGGGAGCAGCGGGGTGATGGTTTGCACTGTGAGGATATTCCAGCACAAAGTGTGATGTGGAGCCAGGTTTCCTGAGCATTTCCCGGTTCCAGCCAAGCAGGTGACTGAAGAATAACTGTACAGGGATAATCCATAAAGTGGGGTGTGAAACCTTTAACCTTCTGTCTTCATTTTTTCATCTAAATTGCTCGGGGTCCTTTCCTCCCTTGCACAAGCTCTGGATTTTGCAGCCTTCTAGTGCTTTAAGGGGGAGAGGGACGTTTTATATGGGCAGATAGTGACAGGGATAATGACTTTAAACTGTCAGGGGGCAGGTTTAAGCCAGATATAAAGAAGAAATTCTTCCCTGTGAGGGTGGGCAGGCCCTGGCACAGGGTGCCCAGAGCAGCTGTGGCTGCCCCTGGATCCCTGGCAGTGTCCAAGGCCAGGTTGGACAGGGCTTGGAGCAGCCTGGGACAGTGGGAGGTGTCCCTGCCATGGCAGGGGTGGAACTAAATGAGCTTTAATGTCCCTTCCAACCCAAAGGGTTCTGTGATTCCGTGATTCTGTGATTTGAACACTTTATTCCGCTTTTTGTTTCCTGCCACCCCACTTGCTCCCTGGGGATAGCAGCGTTCTTTTCCAGCATAAACACAGGCTTTACAGAGATGATTCAGGTTTTCTCTGGGAGCCTTTCATCCTTTCATTTGCACTGTTTATGCAGGAACATCGTGCATTGTACAATACCTCTCTTGTTTGCCATGAGCATCAGCCTGAGGGGAAGGCAGCAAACGACTCCAAGGGATAATCAGCAGATGCAGTGAAACAACGCCAGCGGCAGGAGAAAAGAGCTGGAGAGGCTGCTCCTGGGGCCGGACACGTCCTCAGTGGAGTGTGGCAGTGCTGTTGTGAGTGTGGAGAGGATCCCAAGTGAAAGCACGTTTATGTGCAGGGTCACTGGAGCTGGTGGATCATCCAGATACTGAGTAATCTGCTGGAACTCGCACTTTTTCCTGGGAAAAGGTTTCCTGGATTTTCTGAGGGATTTAGCCTGGGCAGGATGTTGGTGACACCTCCTGTCCTTCGGCACACAGCAGTGTGAGGAGACCCTCACTGCCCCCTGGCTGTGGTGTCAGAGCAGGACAAGTTCAGCAAATGCAATTCTGCTTTCTCTAGAGACCGTTTCATATCCTTTCGTTTGGCTTTGTGTGGATTTGGTTACTATTTCTCCTAAAAATATGCAAATGATCTCTGCCAAGTTACCAGTCTGCTCCCAATTCTGTAGACATTTCTTGTTCTCACTACTTTTTTTTTGGCTTGGAAATTTCTTCTCCAAGTCACAGGCAAATGCACAAACCATGACTCTGCCTCTTGTGACATAATAGTGGGGCAACTGGAAGGGATTTTAGGAGCTTGGTGCTACTAAAAAAACATTGAAAACCTTTAGGTAAGGGGTAAGTTTGCTCCAAGCTCACAGCATCTGCAGAGCACTCCGAAAGATTTTATGGACCATCAGAGAACACAGTCTTGGAGCATTAGCAGGTTGAGTGTGAATGCAGAATGTCAGAAAGGTGTATTTGGGACACATCTCCACCCCAGGAAGATCCTCCAGTGCACCTGGGCTCGTGGAAGGTGTCCCTGCCCATGGCAGGGCACTGGAACAAGATGAGCTGTAAGGCCCCTTCCAGCCCAAACCATTCTGGGTTTGATGTTTTATCAGACATCAGTGTATACTGCAAAAGTGGAGTGCTCAGATTTTAAAACAGATTTGTTTTGGCTATAGGCTTGTCTACCATCCATGGAGATCTGTGCCAGTAAAAACAGATGTGGAAGCTGCCTGTCCAGAGGGGAGCTGAGAGCAAGTGCAGTGATGCTGGAGCAACGTGGACACTTGGTTCCTCGGGGACATGAGCAGTGCAGTGTGAAGGACCCGTTAGTCACAACTAACTGTTCTGGAAGTCACTTTTCTGATTCCACAGAGTGATTTTGTTTTTAATAAAAAAACACAGCGCTTTAAAATTGTAATTGAACTTGAGGAAACTGCATTTGATTCAGGGATATTATGGAAGCAATAAAGAGATTTAAAAGAAATCAGCAGTTTTCTGGCAATTATTTGCTCAGCTCTACTATTAATATTGGTTTGTTTGCCAGAACATGATCAAAAACATTTGGCAGGCAGGACTTGGTCAGGAAAGCGAGCCAGTAAAATTGAGCTGTCATCTAAGTACATACAGAAAAACTGTTCACTTGGCATGAAAAACAGACTGTTTACAGAAATAATAAACATGCCCTCGAAAATTATGTTCCTTCTCTCTAAAATCACGGAAGGTCACAAGACTTTGACCTTACAGAAGGAGCATAACACTTTATGAGACTCCTGTCAAAGCACATGATAAAAAATAAATACACTGAAATAAAGAAGTGTCAGGCTGATGGCCCAAATGTGCCTTCCTGCCGTATCCTGTCTCCTTCCCGTAGGATGTGGTGAGGCTGCTGCCAGGCCAAGACAGCCCAGCTGGAGGGGAGGGCAAACCCATCCATTTTCCTGACATAACACTTGATGTAATTAACTCGTGTTTCATCTCCCAAGTAAACCTTGCGAACAACAAAACGTGTCAGAGTGAAAGAGAAGTTATTGAAAAGCCTAATTTGCAAAAGCCCTTGTGGTGATTCAGCTGCTGGATAGAGCCCCAGATGCTGAGTGTCCATGAGGAATACTCTGAGCTGGCCAAGGCTGGGTGGTTTCTCTGAGCCCTGCCATGGAGGGGCGAGGAAGGGAAGGATGGTGGCTGGCTACAGCTGCAGGAGGTGCTCACCCCCTGGCCAGCTCCCCCGAGGGCAGTGCCCTCACCTCTTTGCTCTTCAGGGCTTCCAGGTTTACTCTGTGTGTGGATTCCTCCAGGTGGGTTAATGCTCCTGTGTGAGCTCCAGGCCTGGGAGTGAGGCACACCCCTGCTGTGCTACCTGGAGATTTCATGGTCTGACACTATGCCCTGCAGCCATCCTCCCTTCCTCCCACACCCCTGTAGTTCAGAGGGAGCAGAAGCTTTCCCCCACTGCCTTCCTTAGTTGCCAGGGTCCTCCTCTCACACACAGCCCCAAACTAGCCAGATGACCTGCACTTTGGAAGTCCCCCAGTAGAGCTTAGACATGTGCAGAACATAAAAGATATCTAAATTTATAAAGCCTGAGCCCTCTGCGTGCTGAGGGTGAGTGTGCAAGTATTTGGCTTTGGGTCTGTCTGCCCCCAGCCCCACAGAACAGTTTAATCCAGAAAAAACAATCTAAAAAAACTTCACTTGCTGGCAGTTTAGATTCTGTTTAGTTATAACTCACAACCTCAAAACATAAGAATTAAGTTTAATAGTTCATAAATTATACAACACACAGCACATACTGTTGTAATCTGTGCTGCACATATCTATATGAAGTATTAACACCAATGTTTAAACAAAATACAAAGTCACCACAGGCAGTCTTAAACCTCAGCTGTACAGTTTTGCTGAATTATTTTGGCTATAGACACGATTTTTCACCCCTCTACCCTCATATGGTATTAATTCAATTGTTTTATATGTTATACATGCGTAAGAACTAGAAGGGATTTCCTCAAACAACAAACACTGAGGATAAAAAGGTAGATGTTTATAAAAATGTCAAGCTGCAAGGCTCTTCCATGAGTTGTTAGAGGATTGCTCTCAGTGAAGACTCAGCCAGTCATTCAAGAGTCCTCCAGTGAGAGAAGCTAATCCTGAGTTTCCACTCCTGAGTTGCTGCTCTTGTCCCTGAACAGAGCACTGGCAGCAGGAGTGCTGAAGGGAGAACAGGGAAATTTGGACGTGCTTTAAAAGACCTCAGAAGTTCTTGATCACTCTGGTGTTGGGGTTGTGCTTGGGAGCTCCCTGGGAAGCAGCTCCCACACGGTGCCATTGGCCCTTGGGCCATGGTCTGTGGCTGCAAGGTGCTGAAAGGGGACCACAGGCAGGGAGGCAAACAGGGAATCTTTAAAAGACGTTGTCTTAACTTCTTTTAAAGAGGTTTTTGTCTGTCTCTGCTCTTTATTTGCAGCTCTAAGCGTGTTCTGGAAGGCAGTGCTCAGTCACAGGATGAGGTGGCGCTTTTGGGGTCATTGAGCAGTGCTGATTCCCTGTTCAGTGCCCAGCCACCTTTCCCTGACACCCCCCCAACCATCCCTGACACAGCTCTGGGGTCCTGTCCCGGGTCACAGAGAGAGGCACTGCTGGCTGCTGTGAGGATGTCGGGGTGCTGCCAGCTCAGTCCCAAACCCCCAGTGCCCTCCCAGCCTCCCCTGAACTCGCTCCGAGAGCTCCAGACCTCTCCTGTCCAAGGAGCCCAGGGCTGGGCCCAGCACTGCAGCTGCAGCATCCCCCTGGCTGGGAAGGGAGGCACGGCCTGCAGGCAGCGTTCCTTCTCAAAATTCCCTCTTTCTCTTGCCCTCTGCACTCACATTCTCCCTATTCTGCGTTTTGTGGGTGTCTCTGGCAAGCTGAGGAGTTGCTCTCAGCTTGCATGGAACATGAAAACACCGAACGTGTGCCCACCCAGCTCCCTCTCCCTGCGGTCCCACCAACCCCTGGCTGCTGGGACAGGGCTGCTCTGGGGGCTGGGACCCCCTAACACGGGGTGAGCCTGCAGCATTGGGAACAGGAGCCCCCTAACACACCCTGAGCCCACGGCAGTGGGAGTGGGACCCCCTAACACACCCTGAGCCCACGGCAGTGGGAGCGGGACCCCCTAACACACCCTGAGCCCACGGCAGTGGGAGCGGGACCCCCTAACACACCCTGAGCCCACGGCAGTGGGAGCGGGACCCCCTAACACACCCTGAGCCCACGGCAGTGCCCGCAGGGACCCCTCAGACCCCGCTCCTGCGGCTCTCGGGGGTCGCAGGGGCCGCACCGGGGCACAACCGGGGCCGCCTGAGCTCGGTCCCGGCACCGCCAGGGGGAGCCGGAGCCGCGGGACACGGGACAGGGAACGGGGGATATGGGAATGGGCACCGGGAATGGGGATACGGGACATGGGGGATATGGGAACGGGGGATATGGGAATGGGGGATATGGGAATGGGGATACAGGGTTGGGATATGGGAATGGGGCTGTGGGATACAGAGTGCAGAATAGGGGTGCAGGATGGGGATGTGGGATGAGGGAGTGGGATGGGGCTGTGGGATACAGGGTGTGGGATGGGGGTGCAGCACAGGGCTGTGGGATTGGGGATGTGAGATGGGGTGCAGGATGGGGGTGTGGGGTGCGGGAGGCGGGATGCAGGATCACCCCAGCCCAGGAGAGAGGCTGGGGAAGAGCCTCGGAGCCCAGCAGGACGAGCAGGGGCCGTGTTAAATCGATCCATCTGGAGCTGGGCAGATAGCTATCAGCGGGTCTCGGAATGCCGTGTTAGTGTCCAAAAATTTGCAAGTGTCATAATATATGTACAGAAAGGGAAATTGTTTAAACTTCTTAAGCAGCCGTGGCCATATATGGGTTTGAAATGTAGTTGTGAGCACAGTAAATAGAAATTTGCCATATCAGATGTGGGAATTGCAGGGTAAGCAATGTGAAATTTAGGGCTCATCTCACCTCAAGGGGATGGCAGATCTTCTTCTGGTGGCCTCAGTGTGAGCAAGGGTTTCTCACCCAGAATTTAAAATACCTGCTGCACTCAGGGGAAGGTGAGGAGAGAAGCCCAGCCCTGCCACCTCTGTCCCTCATGCTGAGCACAGGTGTCTCCCTTAAACATTTTAACCTCATCTACTGATTTATGACCAAAACTCCTGTCACAGGTTTTTAAAAATATGTTGAATCTCGGCCAGGCTATGGAGATTAAAATAGGTAAAGACTCTCAGCAGCAGAAGCAGCACATAGAAATCCTAACCTGCATGGCACAACTTCATCAAAAACAGCACATTCAGTGCTTTTGTGGTTTCGGCTGCAGCAGAGCAGTGGCCTGTTGGGTTGAATCTCTGCAGCAGGCTGCAATGCAAAAATTTTTAAAATAGAAGCCATTTGGGAGATTTCAGACACTGGGTTGTTCATTTTTTGAACATATTTTTGTTTGGTGTGATTTTCTTTTGGTGAGGCCAAGCTGAAGCCATTTCTCCTCCTCAAAGGCCGATAATTTCCTTAGGAATGAGGAGAGATTCTGCTCCTAATCCCTGTTTTAGGGGCACATTGATGTTTTTGTACCTGTAACTTAAAATCAGATACACATACGAATCAAAAGGCTGTTTAGGAACAAACTAACAAGAAAAGAACCCTTAATCACTTAATTGTTTTGTATTGTTTGGCCTTTAGTGAGAGCTATTTTATGTAACTAGGTTTCTAACTTAGGGGGTTTAAATACCTGTGGTGGTTCTTGTGAGGGATGGGGAAGCCAGTTTTAATATGATTTTAATATGTATAAAACATCTTGTTATTTATAAAATAAAATGTTTCAATTAGCCATTTTTGTGTTTAATGATTTAAACATCTCCCTGCTGATCTATAAACCCAAATCGTCCAGATCTGACGTAGCACTCGAGAACTGGGAACCAAAAGTGACTGGAGGCAAACCATAAAACTGAAGAGTGTAAGGATTTCATTCTGTTTCTTCACTTTTAAACACCGAAGGCCCCAGCTCTGCACAGATGTAATCATTAACTTAATTTTATGAACCATAAAAAGTCCCGGTGCCGTCAGCCATCGAGCACAGGGAGCAGCCTCAGCACACGCTGGGTGTTTACAGCTAGCGGGGTGTCCCTGAAGCATCCTTGACTTCCACACAGATTCCGGGCTCGGTTGGATCTCAGCTCATACAAAAGTGATAAGGACAAATCATTGTTTTCTGCTGGACCCTCCTTTATCACCCAGACACGAAGGGTGCAGCCAGAGGTGCTGTTTCAGTGTGATTATTTGCTGAACCGGTGCAGTGAAATTCAACTCGCCCTTTTATGTGAATCCCACCATTTGCAGAACCTGTCACTGCAGTGTCACCGCCCAGCCGCTGTCCCCAGCTCCGGTTTGATGTGGGCTGGGGGCTTGGTGCTGAGCGCTTCCTGCAGCCCCAGGCCATGGCACCACATTTCCACAGCAGCTCTGGGCAGAGGACAGGGGTACAGGAGAGGTAACTGCACTCCCCTCTTAGCCGGGACCCTGCTTTTAGAGCAGCCACCGTGCTCCTGGCAGGGCTGGGGGAGCAGCTCTGAACCTACGGATCTCGTCATGGCCAGGAACCAGCTCACGGAGCAGAGGCTGTCCCGAGAAATACTGTCTGGCCTGAAATCCCATCACGTGTGTGGCTGGTTACTGGTTTGTATTCCCCTTGCACCCCTTGTCTGTGAACTAACTAAAAGTAAAAAAAAATAAATAAAAAGTTAAAATCCTTTACGTAAAAAAAGAAAGAGAAGGAGGCTTTCACAGCGTGTGCTTTGCCGTTTGTGCTGGTTTGGTGCCCTGCACAATGAAAGGATTCGGAAGAAGTGTCACGGCTGGGTACGTGGTGTGGCACTCGGCTGTGGGGTACCCGAAGGCAGCGGTGGGGACAGAGGGGGCACAAAGGGAGCTTCTCATTTTGCTGGCTTTCCTAATGGATAGAAATGAAACGTATTCACACAAGAGTAGTTTCAGGGATGGTTTCCTCATGCTTGGACAGAAATGGAGAACACCCAGTTTGTGAGAGCTGCTGGGAGGAGGATGGACGATGGACCTCGAGGGGCAGGGAAATGAAGGGGCTGCAGCCCTCACCCGAACCAAACTGCATCCCCTAAACGTGACTCTCAGAGACAATTCCACATTCGGACTTTCTGACGAGGCCAGGTGTTCACAGAAAATAATTTTTAGAGGGATTCGTGTTTAAGTGCTGCTGATGAAGCTTTACGCAGCCATTAAACATAACTTATTACTCAGGGCTGAGCTATTCCCTCAGCCCGAACGCTCCTTCCCAATTAGCCCGTGATGTCACGTTTTCCACTCTCTTCGTACCACTTTGTGGATTTCCTGAATATTAAGTGCCGTGAGGAGGGAGCGGGGGGAGGTGGCTGTGCCGGGCTCCGCTCCTCGGGCCCCCTGGGCAGGGCAGGGGGTGCTCGGGGGATGCTCCCGCATGGCACCGGGGTCCCCGCGCTGTCCCGCACCGGGATCGGGCTCCGGGCACCGCGTCCCCCCTGCGCTGGGCTTGGCCAGGCGTGGTGGGAGAGACGGGGACATTTCATTAGAGTTTTTAAAAAGGTGATGTTGAGAAAACAACGCGTTGGTTGTATTTAAAATTCGCTGAGAGCTTTGATACAAATAAAAAACCAAAACCGCACAAGTTTTTAATTAAACTGAGCAGCACTGCGGAGCGGCCCCGCGGCTTTCCCGGTCCCCGTCAGCAGATCGGGATGTGACCGGGCTGCGGGGACCCTCCGCTCCCGGGAGAGCCGAGACCTCGCCGGGAGAGCCCCGGGCAGCCGCGCCCGTCCCGGAGCCGCGGGGTCTGTGAGCACCGCACCCGCAGCGCGGGGCTCCTGTGCTGCCCTGGGTGTTAAAAATATTCTCCCGGCTGCGATATTCCCCGAGGGATGCGGGAGGCGAAGAGCTTGCGTTTCCCTGTTTTCCCCGTTGCGGTTGTAGGAGTCGGGAGAACGGCGGGAATTCGGCAAAACTCTTCTAGAATCCCGTCAAATCGGGAATGAATCAGCCGAGCAAAAGTATTCCCACCCCAGGGAAGGGCTTTAAATCACTGGGTGAAATTGTTTCCTTTTTCGTGGCCACACTGTCACGGGTGGAACTGTCATCCTCGCCTGGGTTACTCAGCCAAAACAGAGACACCAAAATATCAGAAGCGTGGAAGTAAGCGAGAGGAGCCTTTAAAAGCCGCTCTGCTTTTATGTAAAACGAAGATTAGAAAAGCCTCGTGATGGGATCCATGCATCGATAGTTTCTGAAACCCGTTAAGGACATTTGTATAAAAATTATTTTTAAAGAAAACTAACTCTAGAAATAGTCTGTTTCTAGCATTCCTATAAACTCTGCATCTGGTGCAAGAAAAAACACAACAAAACAACCCAGCCCCAAACAAAGCAAATAAACAAACAAAACCCCCAAAACAACAAAAACAAAACAAAAAACCAACAATTTTAAAAAGCCGCTCTGTAAATGAGGAGGTATTTTGCTGATAAAGATGATTCCATTCTGGCTGCTGGGAGGAAAAAAGTGCATAAAAGTTGGGGCCTGCAGCTTGTTCATGCGGCTGCTCCCTAAAGCCCCACGTATTTTGCCGAACTCCCACTCTAAGAGGCTGCTTTTTATAAAAGTGTTTGCGTGAATCTACCGCCCAAATCGATGCGAAGTAAAAGCACGGGTTTACGTGCTCTGTAAGGGTACAGGAAATTAGACAATTTTCAGGCGCTGTAAAAGCTGTAGTAGTAATAATAGTAATAATAATAATAACAATAATAATAACAATAATAATAATAATCAACTGATGTCCTTTTCACTACAGAATTTGTTTTGCAACGATTTTAAACTCCTGACTGTGAGTGCGAGCGGATGAAGAAGTTCATCCTCTTTTTCTTCAGCGCAGCGTCGAAATTTTTCCATAGGGGCTTTTTCAGAAATGCTAATTTTTATTTTATTTTTTTCAGTGACCTCAGGGGCTGTAGGCCTGCTCCCGGGGTGGGTGTGGGATCCGCCGACCGTTCGTGCCTGCCTGGGGCAGATGGATCCCAAGGAATATAAAAACTTAAATTATCAAAGTTGATGCCGTATGATGGGAAATGATACCGGGTCTGTACCGCTCCGATCCTAACCCGCTCCGAGGTGGGGATGGAAGTGTGATTATTTACAGTTATTCTTGAGTTTTTTATTTATTTTAAAGAAACAAAAATCCCAGGGGAGGTGTGGGTAATTTCTTTTACGTGCACTACTTGTTTATGAGTGCGCTGGTCTCGGGGGCGAGGTTGTTTAAACAATCCGATGTGGATTTGCCTGCTCGCTTGAATGCGTCCAAAATTCTTCTCACTTTACTCATAATTATTCTCCTCGTTTCATGATAATAGCTCCAGCGGCGTCTTTGTCCTCGGCCGTAAGAAATCAGCACCTTGGCACGGGAACACCTTGTGATCCAAACAGAGCAGATGGACAAAAGATGGGCGGACGAAAAGCCACGTCAGGAAACGGGGAGGGTTCGGATTTGGGATGTTTGATCAGTTTTAGGGCTCCCCGGAGCTCAGGTGTGCACAGGGGCCCTGCTGCCCCGAGATTCCCGGCGGGAATTAGGGGAGGCGGAGGAAGGATGGAGGCGCCCAGCCCCGGGGCCGCACACCTCGGTGGGCTCGGCGCTGCCGGTCCCCGCTGCTGCCCCCCGGGAGGGCTCCCGGGCTCAGCCCCCGCTCTGCGGCGTGTCACCGACTCGTTGGCGGTGCATCCACCGAGATGATGTGGAATAAATGACAACCCGCCAACAGCAGGGAGCAGCCGGGCAGCTAACGGGGGTTCAGCCCGTCAGTGTTTCTCACAGAGCGAGTGGTGTCATTTTAAATTGAAGAAACGTGGAGAAACAAGAACAAATCCGCGCGAAACTGCTCCGTACAAGTCGCAGTAACCATATGGAACAGGTTTTGTGGGCAGGCAGTGAAGCACAGAGCATAAATTAATGCGTTGTTGTCGCATGCAGGGGTGAGCAGCGCAGTGAAACGGCAGCAGGACTCAAATAGCGCTGACAGGAGCAGCAGGGCGGCCTCGTGTTCTCCACAGCTCCCTGAACGCCTCCACCTACGCCTGCTTCAATATTTAATTCAAATTACCGGGCCGGGGTCCCGATGGGCCGGGGGTCCCTGCAGCCGCATCTGCCGCGGGATGCGGAGCCCCGGGGCTGTTCGCTGGCTCTGGGGGGCCGTGGCTGCGGTTCCCCCACGCGTGCTGGGTCCGGAGGGCGCGAGGAGCCCGGGGCCGCGGGGAGCTGGCCGGACACTGGGGGCCCGACGGCAGCCGAGCTCTGGGACCCGTCCCCCGTGGGCTGCGCTCACGGACGGCACCCGCGGGTGATTCCCGTGGCCGTCCCGTCCTGCTTAGGGCTGACGGAAGGGAGCCGGGCAAGATCCCCCGGCCGCTCCGCTCTCCCCTGCGCATCCCCCGCAGCAGCCGGGAAAACGGGCAGAATCCTCTTTTTTTTTTGTCAAAAATCGTGAAGAAGGAGGCTGAGTTTCCCTTTCCCCGGGGGTGAGCCCGTGGGCAGTCCCGCGGCCACCGCCCAGGCCCGGCCACGCGTGTGCAGCTCCTGCGGCGGGCAGGGGCCGAGCCCACCCAAACCCGCCCCACGCCGCGGGACCCGCGGCCGGGCTGCCGGGCCTTGGCCGACACCATCCCCCTGTAATCCCTTGGCGCCGGCATTTGCGGGAGGGATTCGAGCTCCCGCACACGAATCTGCCTCGGAGCGCGTCAGCAGCGAGCAGGGGCGGCTCGTGGGTCTCTGCTGCTGGGCGTGACACAGGCTAAAGGGAACAGAATGAATCACGCTGCACCCAGAAAAATGTTCGTGTAAATGATCTAAAAGTCCGGGGAAAGGCTCCGCTTCCTGCTGGGTTTTGTTCCCTGACCGGCTCCTTTGAGATTTTTACACCGCTTTGGCCGAGGCCGGAGGGAGCCCGGAGCTGAGGGCGCCGGGCCTGGGCCCCTCCGCGGGCAGCCCCGGAGCGGTGACCGGCCCCCGCCCGCCCTCGGGCTGCCTGGGCTCCTCCGGGCCCCGCTCACGGCTCCGGGGCTGCCCTGAGGGCTCCGAGCCCCGGGGCTGCGGGCAGGGGCCGTGCGGGCCGAGGCCGAGCGGCCTGGGGCCTCCGAGGGTCCGTGCGGCTCCGCGGCTCCGTCCATCGGTCGAGGCACCCCGGAGCCGCGGTTATCCCGTCGGGAAGGGGATGGGGATGAGGACTGGGACGGGAATGGGAAAGGGAGGGGACGGGAATGGGAAGATTGGTGTGGGGACGGGAACGGGGACGGCGACAGGGACGGGGATGGGGCTGGAGCCGGGAACAGGGACCGGGATGGTGATAAGGACCGGGCCGGGGCCAGGGCCGCGGTTCGAAGGGGCCGGCGGCTGTTTGGGTGTCTGCCCTCCCGCAGCGAGCAGAACGGGTAATTTGCTTTATATGGCGGGGGATCAAATGCTGGGCTGTAACCCCCCGCTCCAGGTACTCGCCCGCCCCGGCCCCTTCCTTCCTCCGCGGCCCCTCCCGCGCCCTCCCCCGCCGCTGACGGCCCCGCCGGGGCTGGCTGTATAATAGGGCGGTCGCCGCGGTCCCGGGGCGGAGAGAGAGGCGCTGCCCGGTGCCGCGCCCCGTGTGCAGGCGGCGGGGACGGCTCCGGGCCGCCGCGCTGCTCAGGGCCAGCGGAGGGGGCGGCGGGGCGATGGGCAGAGCCCCCGCTGCCCGGCTGCCGGCCGGGGGGCTGCGCTAGGGCGGCCCGGGGGCCGGGGGTCCCCCCGCGCCCCGGGGGCGGCGAGGATGCAGCACCCGCTGGAATTGGGCGCCGCTCGCTACTTCCCGGCCGAAGCCTTCCCCGACCACCGCTCCCACCGCTACCGCAGCTTCATGATCGAGGAGATCCTCACCGACCCCCCGGACGCCAAGGGGGCCGCGCCGGCCGGGGAGCTGCTCAAGTTCGGGGTGCAGGCGCTGCTCTCCGCCCGGCCCTACCACAACCACCTCGGTACGTGCCGGGGGCTCCCCGCGGCTGGGGGGGCGGGCTGGGGGCGGCGGCGGGGAGGCATCGCCCGCCGATGGTCTCCAGAGCCTTTGGGTTCCTCGGAGAAAAACTTGTGAATTCTGCCTACAAAGATCTCTGCCGGCCCTGCGCATCCCCGCCGCGGGCGCTCCGGCCGGGAGCTGCCGAGTGCTTGGGGCCTAAAACCGACGAAAGCGGCTTTGCGACTCCAGCGGCCCTCGCTCAGAATGGCCTTTGAATTTCAGGGAAGAAAGCTGTTGTTGGTAGTTCTGTTTTGGGGTTTTGCCCCGTGTTTTTCGATGAGGTGGGAATTGCTGGAGCTAAGCAGCGGGGTCTGTGCGTGGCTGCGAGGGGAGGCAAGGGGCCCTGCCGTCACAGGTTTAGCTGGAAACCCGACATATGTGTAAACATAAAAATACATAATATAAAGAGATATTACATTTAGTATATAAATATATGCTATGCTTATAAGATAATAATATAGAAGATGGAAGATATAACATTTAGTCCATATTATAATACTTACACGTTTGGGGATTTTTAAAAACGGGTGCCAGCATGCTGTGTCCAGTCGGATAAATATCCAGGACAAATGCAGTTTATTAACGTATTCACGTAAGGTTTGGGATTTTTAAAATTGTTATTGGTTTTATTGTTATTGTCTGTTTTTTTAGGTGGGGTTTTTCTTTTGGGTTTTTGGGGGGTTTTTTGTGTTTTGAAGTTTTTTTAACACTAGTGTTTAATATATTTTGAAGGCCATTACTTAATATCTTTTAAAGGCCAATATTTAAATGCGTGATGGCGAAAGCTTTCACCTCCCAAGCCTTCTTCATCTGCGGAGCCGTAGCTCTTTATCCATAGATCTAAAAGGAAAAGGAGTATCCCAATTTCTTTTTCTGCATCTAAGAGAAAAAGAAGAAAGAATCAAGACCCTGAGCAAGGGAGCAAAATGCGTTAGAATATCTAGAAATTAGTATTATTTTCAAGATGAACTATTCAGAATCACTCGGAATAGCGGATCAGATAAAAGGATCTTTACCTCCCTCACGGCTCAGTTCCGCAGGGATAAGCGCGAGCAGGATCGGGCCCGGCAGGGAGGGAGGCGATTTCAGCGCAGGCCGAGGAGAAGATCCCGCAGAGACTCCCCTCACGTCCTTCCCCCTCCATCGAGGTGTCTCCTCTGTCGCTGGCGGGGAGGACGGGCCGAGCAGGACCGAAGTGCCCGGGCCACCCGCGGGCCCGGGCCAGGAGGGGAGCGGGGGCTCCGGGAAGGACCCGGCCGGGCCGGACCGAGCAGCAGCCCCAGCCCGCGGGGAGCAGCATCCTCGGGGATGGCTCCGTGTCCCCTCCCCGGGCGCTCCTTCATCGGCTGCGGTTCACGGAGAGGGATAGAAATTTTTATCGGGTCAAAAATATCCTGAAAACTTCTAGGAAGGGAATCCTGAGACCGTGCCCGGCCCCCGCTTCTCGCCGCTTTCAGCCGGGTCTGCCAGCTGTTGGGTGACACCGAGGGGAGCGCTTTTGGGTTGCTTTGAACTATTCTCTCTTGTGACCCCCAAGTAATTCCGTGACTAGCATCTGCTGGCTGAGGGGTAAAACGTGTCCCTGCACCGCGGAGGTGGCGGAGCCGGGGGGACTCGGGACCCCAGAGAATGGAGGAGAAGGGGCAGGGCTCCTGGCGGGGGCTGCTCCCCGGGAAGCCGGGGCACCCTGCAGCCCCGGGGGTCCCTGCGCGCTGCCCGGCGCTGACCGCCGCTCTCTCCCGCAGCGGTGCTGAAGGCGGAGCCGGCCGCCGTCTTCAAGTTCCCGCTGGCTCCCCTGGGCTGCTCGGGGCTGGGCTCGGCGCTGCTCGCCGCCGGCTCGGGGCTGCAGGGCGGCTCCGCCTCGCCGCATCTGCCGCTGGAGCTGCACCTCCGCGGGAAGCTGGAGCCGGGGCCCCCGGAGCCGGGCAAGGCCAAGAAGGGCCGCCGCAGCCGCACCGTCTTCACCGAGCTGCAGCTCATGGGGCTGGAGAAGCGCTTCGAGAAGCAGAAATACCTCTCCACGCCCGACAGGTAGGCGACGGCCGACCTCGGACCCGGGACGCTTCGCGACGCCACGGGACGGGGCTCACTTTGCTTGAAAAAGTCGGGAAGCTGCATCCGAGAGGAAAGCTGCCGGCCTGACCTCCTCTCTCTCTCGCCCTCAGAATAGACCTGGCCGAATCGCTGGGGCTCAGCCAGCTCCAGGTGAAAACCTGGTACCAGAACAGGCGCATGAAATGGAAGAAAATAGTAAGTGTCCCTTAACAGTCCGGCCCTTGGGCGCGCCGTGTCCGCGCTCGATGGGGCATCGAGCCCTGCCCTGAGGGCTTCGTCCTTCTGCACATCGGCCCTGGGCTGCTTAGGGAAACATTCAGGACAGTAGTAATAATAATAATAATAATAGTAATAATAATAATAGTAATAATAGTAATAATAAAATGACGGTGATGGTAATAATAATAATATGCCCCTGGTCCAGCATGTCCTGGGCCTCGGCCGGACCCCCCTCCCGGTCGTGGCCGAGCCCTCCCGCTGTACCCGGGGCGGAGGGCGGTGGGCGCAGCCCGAGAGGACCCGCACCGGCAGCTTCGCTCCGGGGCACGGGAGAGAGAGGGGTCCCTGCGCCCCGGGCCGACGGCAGCACGGCTTTACAGGGGTGTCCCCCTCCTCCGCCCCCTCCCCGCCCCGCAGGTGCTGCAGGGGGGCGGCCTGGAGTCCCCCACCAAGCCCAAGGGCCGCCCGAAGAAGAACTCGATCCCCAGCAGCGAGCAGCTCTCGGAGCAGGAGCGCGCCCGGGACGCCGAGAAGCCGCCCGAGAGCCTGGGCTCGCCGGCCGAGGTCAGCCAGGAGGAGTGAGGGCAGCGCCGGGCCCGGGCCGCCGGCACGGAGGGCAGCTCGGACAGCGGCTGCGGCCGCCCTGGGCCTCGGGACACTCGGACAATTGGAGCGGCCGCATCCCGGCCTCCCCCCGCCGGCGCTGCCACGGCCCGAGGGGCCAGGAGGACACTGGATCCCACCTTCCACATCTACTCGCTGTCTAAAACCCTGTGGTGCCCCTAGTTATTCGAAAACTGCATTTTATGATCAGTTTTATTAATGCGAAGATATTTACTTTATTTCAATAAAATATTTTATGAACTATTGCTCTGAGTAACGGAATGCTTTAGGGCTCATTATTTCTAAAATTGTTATTTTTTTCCCCCCCACGGAGGCAGGTTAGAGATTCAAACCCGAGTTCCAGGCAGATCTACAGAGAAAGTGCAAAGCGCAGTGGTACGGGGAAGATTCTCCCATCGTTTTCCGGGACGGTTCGGCTGCCCGTGGCCGGGAGAGGCCAGACCCTCGGTCTTTCCTCGGTCAAATTCGGATGCTTTCGGATTTTAAAAATACGTTAGTTGCTCACAGAAGGTTAATTAACTTCCTCACTGCGCATCCTAAATGGTATTTTTTAAAATTGCTCTTCATGAGCTGCTGCGATGCAGCACGAAATCCTCACGATTTGCTGTTCGGGTGTAGGTTGTTTTTTTTTTTTAATTTTATTTTTTCGCTTGTTTTCCCCGAGTCCCTTCTCCGCGTTTTCCGTTGGGATGTTAAATTATAGAGCAACCACCGAGACATGCAATTACTGCTATTCTGAAAAAAAAAAAAGAAATCAGCACCTCAGGGAAGGGCGAGAGGCAGAGAGCGAGGGCAGGGGAGCGGCGGGACAGCCCCGGGCCGCTTCCCAATTAACGGCGGCAATTAGCGCCCGCGGCTCGGGGCTCCTGGGTGCCCCCCTGCCCTGGCGGTGCCCCAAGGGCCGGGCGGGGTGCGGGACTCCCCGGCCCCGGGGCAGCTCCGGGAGGCTCCAGCCCGTGCTCGGGGCACGGAGACGGGGAACGAAGAAGGTGGAAGAGGAGCACAGAGACGACATGGACGAGCTTTAACTCAAACCAGCCCCGAATCGCCGTCGGCGGAGCCCTCGAGGTGAATCCGCGCCCAACTCGCGCCGGTCGTTCCCAGGTTTCCTCCTTTCCCCTCTCCACGGCTCCGGCTCCGGAGGTGCCCCGGATTCAACCCGGGCTACATCAGCTCCCGGGATAGCCGTGGAGGATCCGGCCAGGGCTGGGTAAACAGGAAACAACCTCGTATTCTGACGCCGAAATGACTTAGGTATTTAACCAAAGGGTTGGAAATGTTTAATTTAACCTGGGGATGAAGAAGAATGCTGGGGAGAGGGAAGGCGGCGGCGGGGCTGCGGGAGCCGGGGTTTGCGGGATCCTTAGGACACGGTGGGCGTGCGGCTGTGTCCCTTCGGTGTCACCTCTGTGATGCTCCTGGGGCTTTCAGTGAGCGTGAGAACAGCACCCGGGTTTAATTAAAAGGGAGATTCGCCGGCACATTAGCCTAAACTAACAGAGCGACAGGCTGTGTCCGTCACCGCTGTCACACAGGGCTGGAACAGCCGGGCTGCACTCGGCGCTAGCGCCTTCGCGAGAGAATGTTGATATTTTCTTTTCATACTTGAGAAAGTGACGGCGAAGCCATTACTTTTTCTCAGATCATAAGGTGATTATTTATTTTTCAGCACACGAAGGCGTTAAATAGGGTAAGTTTGGAGGGGGTTGGGGTTTTTTTTTGTTTGCTTATTTCTCTCGTAGACAGCGAGAGAGGCGTTTGGGATGCCCTGGTGAGCTGCTTTTCTGCCGGGCCGGGCGGAGCAGCGGGTCCGGTCCTGACGGGGGTGTCCGGGGGCTCTCCGCAGGACCCCAGGTAAACTTTTCTTGTTGTGCCGCGGCAGGAAAAGCTCCGAGGGGGCTCGGGGGAACCTTCTCTTCCCGGCAGATGCCCGAGAGCCCCATCCCGGGGGGTTTGCCCCGGCCCGGAGCCTCCCCCGGTGGGGCAGCAGCGGCCGCTCCCGGGGCACCGGGGCAGGCACGGAGCCGCTGTGGGTGCTCCGGATGAACACCCGGCACCTCCGAATGACGGCTCCCCGCTCCGCCGCCTGCCCGGCAGCGCTGTAAGCGCGATTTAATGGCCAGCTTCTGCTTCGGGAGGAGCCGCTCGCAGCCCCGAGCGGGGGGAGCCGGGCTGAGGAGCCCTCCCGCCTCCTCCGCGGTGCTAAGGACACCCGGGGTCCTCCCAGGCACAGAAGAAGCCTGTTGGAGTTATCCGACAACGCACCCGACTCGTGGGGTTTTTTATGGGTGGGTTTTGTGTCTTCTTGTAACATACATATATAGTACGCGCATGCACATGTGTATTTAGATTATTTTGTCTTTTAAAGATTTTATGCATTGCTTTCTGTCAAAATTTAATTTCGCAGAGCTTCTCCAGGTAGGCTGCCTGCTGGGCTGGCCAGAGTGACAGCAGCTGGGAGCCAGGAGCAGAAGGGTCCCAGTCGAGGTGAGCTCAGATGAATGGGGAGTCCCTGCCCACGGCACGGGGTGGAATGAGATGATCTCCAATGTCCCTTCCAGCCCAAACCATTCTGAGATTCTCTGATTCTGTTTGAAAAGCAAAGGCAAGTGCCGCCAGCCGTCAGTGACAGCCCTTCCAAAAGTGTTTGATAATATTAAAGCATTTAAATGCAGGGTTTATTGACCAGCCTCAATAAACCTTGCTGGCTGATGAACCACCACAAGGGAATTACAGCAGGCCTCACCTGCACAAAGGTTTAGTGCTGATGGATAATTTTGGACAGTGCAGCATAATCGTTTCACTTTCTAATTACCTTTTACAGCTGTAATGAGCCCGTGTGGTGCTGCTGGGCTGCGACGGGCGATGCCCACACCCACAACCCTTCAGCAACAGCGCTGGGTCAGCCCAGACACTCGGAGATGTCCAGCAGGAGCAAGCCCTGGGGAAGATCTGGATGACTTTGTTCAGTGCTGTAACTTCTCAGAGCCCTGCTCTGGCTGTGGGGACGATCTCACTCTGCAGCACCCCAAAGCTGCTCCTCCACGCCGAGGGCAACTTGCCAGTGCTGTGTGGTTGTGGGGCCAGTAAAGGACATTCGTAGATAATCCACCTGATGTTTGCTCTCTGTCTGTGTGTAAATAATCTGTATTACCATGCACATTCGTTCTGGCAGAAGTGCACCCACACTCGGGAGCTCCACATTATATTTACACCAGCACAGGTAAAACAACACATGCTTTCTCTGCAAGCAAAGTAGGAGGGTGTAGATTGAAGGCTGGAAAAGTGGGTCCTTCCATGTTTGAATGCTACTCGGGTCACAGGTAATCAGCAAACATTTTGATGGTTTTCTTAACAAAAGTCCATTTAAGGTGAGTTTCCAATTCAAACATCCTAAATTACCTTTTTATGAAGCATCTCAAGGAAACCTGAGAAAAGTTCTGCTCTTTCATCAATGTCAATTTAAATATAGCTCCATGGAGCCGGGGGATCTGAAGATTAATGCCATGGGTGTTTATTCAGAGGCAGTGCGTTCTCTGCCAGGAGGAGATGGGACACCAGGGCGGGGTTGTGAGGGGCTGCCCCACTGCTGGGGGGCAATGGCCTTGCCCTGACTCTCTGCTCCACACCTGCAAGCAAGGGGAGGTCTGCTCTGCCCTTCTGGAAGAAAAAGTTGACCCTAGAGCAATGCTTTATGGGCACTTCTCAAAAAACACCCCAAAAGCACAGACTTGATGCTGCCTTTTCACCTCCAGAGGGTTGGAAAGTTCAGGGGAGGTGGAGTGGGGATGTGGATGGGGGAGTACAGTGGGATGTGGAGGGTTTGAGAGGGAATATGAAGGGCTGTGAGGTGTGTGGAGGGATGTGGGGATGAGGGAGGCTATGGGAGGTTTGTGGGGTTTGTGGAGGGGGTGATACTGAGGGCTGTGGGGGGATGCAGCATGCAGGGGTGTGTGGGGGGATGTGGGGCTGGTGGGTGAGGAGGCTGGAGGGGGATGCAGGGAGGATGGAAGGGTGGGAAGTGGGATATGGGGAGTTTGAGGGGATGTAGGGAACAGGGAACAGGATGTGGGAGGATGCAAGGGTGTGTGTGAGGCTGTGAGGTGCATGAATATCGTGGGGATATTGTGGGGCTGTAAGGGAGGGGGTGCAGGGAGTTTTTGTGGGGCATGGAGAGGGGGGAGGGGGATGCTGGAGCCTGCACTCCCCAGGTGCTGATAAAACACCTCACGTGTGAGTGCTGAGCTGAGGCTGGGCTGGGTCAGACCTTCTTGGATTTGGGCAGAAAAAGGTAACATCTACCTGGGAGTTTTCCTCACCAGTTTGGTCCAAAAGGGACCAAATGAAGGGGTTGATTTAATCTACTAAGTTCAGTCAAATTCTCCAAATCTTGTTAACTACCATGTGATGTCCTGTTATTAGATGTTTGTCTTAAGCCTAAATGTTGGATTGAGGTCATTACACACACATTAAATTTGGTTGTTTCAGCTGACTTGTAGAGTAGATAAAATCTAAATGCTAAACTCCTGATTCCCTGAAATTTGGCCCAGCAACGTGTAAATAAAGTTCAGGGCAAGTTTGCATTATCCACGCTAACACAACTCTGTGCTGTTACGTCTGCCTGGCTGGGCTTTGCATGAAATCTGCAGGAACTGTGCCAGAAGGAGAGCTTGGGGACAGGGATGGATACCTGTAATGAGGCTGGTGGTGACCACTGGGCCGGCAGGCAGCAGTTTTCATGGCAAGCTTTAAGAATACATCCCCTTCTCCACGTAGCTCTGTGAGGATGGAAAAGTCAGGGCCGTGCATGGGCTCATGGGTTTACAAACAGAGTCCATTAGAACATGATTATGTACAACATGGGCTCTTCCTCTGCAAGATCCTCAAATCCATTGTTCATATTGCACCTATATTAGCAAACCACAGGATAAGCTCGTGGTGTCTTCAGAACGTGTTTCTTTTGGGGATGGGAATGTGGGAACTCTCCGAAATTGAAATGGCGCATAAGGCGAATGAGTAAGGGACAGATTTGTGCCTGACATTTGAGTAGTGGCTGGAATGAGAAGATTCCACTTTTTTGAAATGATTTTCCCCTCAGAGATTTAGTTTAGAGAGCACTGGGCAGAGCACACTCGCTCTCTGGAAAGACACTGAGGTCAGGGGGTTTTATTCAGACGCAGCACACTCCTAGAGGAGGAAAGCCCTGAGTTATCCTGCAGAGCTCAGGTACAGATGTGCCTAAAGCACCGTGTCCCTGCTCACCCACACTCAGCAGTCACTTGGGTGTGACCTGCAGCGAGAAATTACACAAACCCCACTGATTTATGGCAATTGTTGCAGCCTGATGTTCCATAACCTCCTGGCTGGGAGCTCCCTCACGCAGCATCCCCGGCCCTGCCAGCACAAAGCAAACCAAGGGTAAACAGAGCCCACAGCAGGACAGGCAGATGTGCAGCAGAAAACTGCGTGTCCCGGGAGCTCTGACGTCCGTCTGCAGACACGGGGTCACTGCAACTGGGAGAGGAGAGCCTCAAACACCACACTGGGCCATTCTACGTAAATTACAGCCTTTTTACGTGGATTAGATTAATGTATTATGAATTATCTTCTCCAACTCTCAAGCTTTTACTTTGTGAAGAAAGAATATTCTGTCGGAGGAGAGTTCCGGGTAAAAATCTGCATGTGGCAGGAGATGTCAGCAAAGCACAAGTCTGGCTTTGGCTGGCAAGGAAGGTGCTCCCAAAAACCACCTTTTTCACCTCAGCGAGGTCTCTGAGGGAGAAGCTGCCTGTCCATTTTTCCTTCTCTGCTGCTTGACAAGGTCTTAGAGAGATCCCACACTGTTATTGCTGCTAGAAACCCTTTCTAAGGTATTTACCAAAGATTAAACACAAGGAATATAAGTCCCAAATATTTTCAAATTATATCCTCTCTTAATTGTATAATTTGCTGAACTATGGAAGTGAATATCTTGTCTGTGTCAAAATAGCTTTTAGTAGATATTTAAATAAACTAATCATCTCTGTGTGTTGTCCTCTTCTCCTTTTTGGAAAAGTGAGAGCTGGGTTGCTGAATATTCCCATTTATTGAACAGGAATTCTCAGAGGGCCTGTTCAGACTGTGCAAAATGCTGGATGTTTGTGCCAGTCCTTGCAGATGCTCAGAGCCTCCTCTCATTCCAGCTCCCTGAGGCTTAGTGCTGCCACAGGTAAGGTTTAAAGGGCCCTGTAGGGTTTTTTTTGAATTCTGTGGTGTGCTGTGAACTTTCCACGTTAATGAGTGTGTAAATATTTCATATTCAGATTTTGTGCTGTTAATTTTAGCAGTCACAGAGTGCTGCTTGTTTCCTGGCATGTCTCACTGGGCAAGTGTTCGTGTACAGACCGTGCGTGTAAAACAGAGCAGGGCATGTTAAGCTCAGTGGTTATTTGAAATGAAAATTCCTTATCCACTAGTATTTGCACTAGTAAAGTACAAGTGTTCAAATATTTGCAGAAAGCGTCTGTGGAGCAGCTGTAAATATGGCTGAATTTGCTTCTGAATTCCAATGAATATTTGCAATTTTTTGGCTAAGCTCTAATGCAGGTAATGCTTGCAAGGGGAGAGGTTTGGAGGTGCCAGTGCTTCAGAATCACCAGCGTGCAAATTGCAGCTAAGCCAGCTGGATGTAACTTTTGTTAATTTAAGGGGGAAAATACAGCCTGGTTTGAAAAAATCCCGAAACAAACCCCTTCGAAAAAACACAGAGAACATCAGAAGCTTTAGACAAACCCACACATTAGTGGTGTGCAGCTTTCACTGGCTCCTGCGTGAAAAGCAAGCAGCGTGTATTTAACTCTTTCATGCCCAGGTGGCAGGAGCAGTGTGCAAAGGCTGAAGGAGGACTCTGCTGCTCAGGGCTCGCTGCTCAGGGATGAGTCCTGCAAGTCAAGGGCTTTTCCTGAGGCTCCAGAGAGCTCCTTCACTGGGTGGAAGATAAGGAATTTGCAGTGGTTTTCAGAAAACATAATTTTAGCCATATTTTTGTGTTTTCAGTGTGAAAGCGGACTCAGTGTGAGCAGGACTCAGGAAGGAGTAATTGTTTCCTAAGGGATGTAGTTTGCTAAGGTTTGGAGAGCTTGGCAAGGCTTGAAGAGCTCCAGCCACAGCCTGGCACTCCCACTCCTGGGTGCTGAAATGTCAGATGGGCACAGCCTTCCTGTTGTGTTCTGTTTCTTGTGTCTCCATCCTTGTTCCTTTTATGAAGGGATTTATAAAAGCAGCTCCGGATGTCTCCTGACAGACCTTTTTGTGACCATATTGAGATGTGATCTGTTGGCTGGATGTAGAACAATAAATAGTAAGAAAAGGTATTTCTTTGTATCTAATTTTTTCGATTCCCTACAGTCCCTCACAGTGTCTTCTCTCAGATGAGACAAACTCCAGAGGAGATGCTATCCCTGCATGAATTTGGAAGAGTTATGTTTGGGTTGGGTAAGAAAATACTGCCTTTATAACCAGAGAGCCCAGAATTGGCGGCACCCAAAACTGGGTCAAAGACTGTGGTATGTATTTGAGTTTTCTGCCCAATTAACATTAAAAACCCCACTGTGTTTTCTTAGGCTCGGATATGTGCACTCTACAAAAATTCTCTTCTTTGACCTTAAGTTTACAGATCTCACAATTTCCAGGTGCGTTTTTCCTGATTATATTTTTGCCATTGGTGTTCATGTTCAGCATGTCCTTAGTGTCCACAAATCCTCCCCAATACACATTCTGTTCCTGCACTCAGTGCAGGTGAAAGCTCCAAGGCCAAGCACAAACAACAGGGTCAGAGATTTTATAAATAGAGCTGCTGTACCTGGGAGATGCAACTTCTCCTTCCAGGAATGAACTGTAGTTTAATCCTGAATCCATCTGAGAACCGGATTTATAAAGAGACAAGAGGGTTGGAGATAAGGGTTGCTCTAGAGAATACTGGTTTTACCCTGCTCTTTTCTAATAATAAGGTTTTTCCCTGCACTGCCCAAGTTCTTGAGCCGGGCCTGGCACAAACTTATTAATTATATTCGGATCCCTCTTGCTTCTGTTTCACTGGAACCCTTCAGAACTGACCTGTGGTTAAGAACCACTTCAACAGTTAGAAGATGCATAATGAGATAGCTCCAGGGATTTTGCAGTCTGTTTTGTGCTCCCCTTTCTCCACTTCCATCCTTTGCTTTCCATCACTTGCTGCTCGAGGATTTCCCCAGGCACAGGTGGACACGTACATTAGGCTCTAGCAGGCATTTCTTGTGTTTGTTTGTTATTTTCAGCCAAGTTGTCCTGGGCAAGGAGCCAGATTGCCTGGGAACAAGTTCTGTTGTCTGTGCAAGGCATGAGGAGCTGCTTCCCACTGCTTGCTTTGCTGATTTCCACCTGGCAGTTTCACTTGGTGCACTCACCCCAGGTGTTGGCACAAGCACAGCAGCCTCCTTTCTTCCTTCCCCGTGCAAACCTTTGTTTTGTGGAGCTCTGCCATCATTCCCTCAGTGCTTCCCTGCCTACAGGTGATACCTGCTGGGCTGTGCTGAGGTGCACTGCACTCTTTGGTCTAAGGAGTGATGGTTTAATTTCTGACTGAAGAGCATCAGTGATGTCCCTGTCAGTGGCAGGGACGAGATGATCTTTAGTGTCCCTCCCATCCCAAACCATTGATGATTCTGTGATTCTTTGCAGGCACCTGCAGTGCTTTTAAAACCAGACCCCAGCACGTCCCATCCTGCCTGCTGCTCTTCCATGTCTTTTATCAAGGGCTGTTCCAGAGCCCTGGATGCACATCCCTGGTACCCCAAAATCCCTGTATCAGTGGTTTTGGGGGAATCCCAGCCCTCATGCCAGCTCGTGTCACCAGGTTGCCCTCTAACGGTTTGCTCAGAGCACCCTCAGGCTTCCTGGTGACCCGAGGAAATTTTACCTTGATTCCCACGGGAGAGGCCTGAATGTTTTATTCCACGAGGTTCTGGAATGGGCAGTGGAGCTGTGCTGTACAGAGGGAAAGGTGGAAGCCTCCACGGAGATTGTGGTTGCAACCCCGTTCATTTATAAAGCTGGTTTTGATTTCTTTTAATTAACTGTACATGTTAAGAGTTGGCATTCATAGATGTCAAGGCTCATTACTGAAAAGTGTTTGTAGACTGTTTAAAAATTTGGACTGAAAACAGCAAGAACAAGACCTTTTTCCTGTATGTCTAATGTTTCATCCTATCCCTGAAGACTCCCAGTGAATTCAGAGATATTCCCTAAAGTCAAATGGCACAAAACCCCCCATGAAAACCAACCAAAAGGGAGAAAATATAGAAAAAAGTTTCTTGCAGAGATAAATGTGAAAAATGTTCCCTCCAAATGTTTGAAAAATGTTGGGGGGTTGTTGTGATTTGACTTGAATTTTCAATTTTTTTTTAAAAAAAGTAAATTTCTTTAGTTTTTGTTTTAAACCTAGGTAATATGATGCACTAAAAGACTGGTGAGGAAGATGGGAAGTTCCAGCCCATTGGAGTTTTTTCATGTTGGGTGTTTAGTGCAGCACTGTTTTGAGAAAAATAAACCTGGGGGATCTGGCAGTATCCTGTGCTCTCCACAAATCCATTCTGACTGCACTCAGGTAACGTGTCCAGGCTGAGTTTTCTCAGAAGAGGTAACTGAGGATCTGAGTTTAAGGAAGAAGACTTTTTTCATTTTAAGAGTGCTGAGGCTGCTGGACAGCAGAGCAGGGGCAGGAGCTGCATTTGGGAGCCCTGGTGCTGCACTGAGGGTGCGTTTGAAAAACTGAAATTTTTCACAGCAGTACAGCTCCACTCCAGATGCCCCACGTGTCTGGGGGAAGGCTCTGAGACCACGGTGTTCCAGGGAAGTTTTGGAGGTCTGGGCACTGACAGCCTTCATTCATTTCCAAGAGCCTGGCCTTGCCTAGAGAAACAATCCTGTGGTGTCTAAAGTGGTAAGCTCAGCTCAGACCATGGATGTGAGTGGTGTTGGGAGGTTAAAGGGAGAAGAAGGGATAAGTAAGGATGGCAGTGCTGTGTTTATTTTTATTTAATAGCCTGCTTGAGTCTCAAATCGGCTGCAAACATAACCCAGAGTGAAATTTTGCAGTTCAGGGACACCCCAAAGTGGAGCTGGATATTAGTGTACAAGAAAAGAGGGAAAGAGAGTGGGGGGATAAAAAGGAAGAGAAAGGCTCCCCAGGAGTTTAAAGTGGGATTCTGGTTTGTGTTGGATCCTTGTCCTGTAAGCACAGAGCTCTCCGGTAACCTGAGGGATCAAAAGTGTCCTCAAGCCCTTAAATAGATGACTCGGAAATACTTGAAATGTGTTTCATTTTATGGTGAGCTTAATGTTTCTAATCTCAGTGCAATTTACAATTACAATAAATATCACGAAAAATTAATGTGGCCACTTCAAATACAAAGGAACGACAAAGTGTAATCTGAGAAAATTTTATCAACATGCAATTTCCTTAACAAAAACATCAATGTATCATTTCAGAATGCCGAGAAATATTTATCTTTTGGGACAGCAAAATCATTTGCAGAACGTTTTAACTGCTAAATAAATATTTTACTGGCAACTTCTGAGGCATCATAAATGCAGTCAATATAAACAAAGCAATGTGGAAACCAGCTCCAGCCTCAGTTCAAATGGTGGTTGGATGGTTCGTGGCAACACAGGACTCTGGGATGCATTTGGCTGAGCCTCAGTGCTTGGAAAGATCTGATTTCTTCCTGCTATTATAAGCAAGTTTGCTTCGTTTATTTGGAAGTTCTGGCAGCAGGAGCCACAGCGAGCTCTTAGGAGTGGTGATGCAAGCAGTTAGCATTTAACTGAAACTGGCTTTTAATAGTTAAGTTTGACTTTTTAATTGAATCCAGTGCCTGTGAAAGCCACGGGATTTGCAGCCTTCCTTGGAGGGATGGTTTGTCTGCGTGGCTGCAGAACAAGAACATCAAGGCTGTGGGGGCTGCAGCTTCCTCGGGGCTCTGGCCCCTGGGCTTCACCTCAGTTCTGGTGCCCTGCTAGCTGCTCTCTGCCCTCTGACTGCCCGGCTGGAGGGCACTCTGCAGGCTGGAGAGTTCCCTGGAGACAGAGCAGAGACTTGTCCCACAGCACGACTGAAGAAAAAGTTATTTCTTACCTGGACCCTCACTGCTGCCCTTGTTCCTGAGGATAGCACCAAACCTTAGACCGAGCTGTCCTTTGTGTGTGGTTATTACCCTGCACCCTCCCAAGTGGTGTTTCCACCGGAGTCAGGGGGCAAGAGCTGCTCGTTCTGATTTCTGTGCCATTGTTTGGGTCTGGCATGGAGCAGTGCCCTGCTCGATGGAATATTCATTGAGAAGTGCTACCTGTGTGTATGGAATATTCATTGACAAGTGCAATCTGTGTGTATGGAATATTCATTGACAAGTGCAATCTGTGTGTAACTCTACCCTTTGCATTCAGCTGTGGTTGGATGATCCCCCTGGAGACCTGTGTGTGCTGGTTCACACATTTGGTGGGGCTGGAAGAGACCATTCCCAGTCATGCCATGGCCCAGGAAAAGCTGGAGATTCCAGAGGGACTCCTGAATTTTGGGATGGCCTGACGATGCAGCAGCAGTAATTCCACAGGTGGTGGAATGGGCTGTGAGAGAACCACCCTGGAAAGCAGCACGGAATCTCCCACAGGCCAGCAGGGACAACCCCTGGATGCTGCAGCAGCAGGAGCAGGAGCAGGGTTGGTGGTGCCTTCCCCGAAGCTGCTGCTGCTGCTGCTGTGGCTCCTCAGCAGGAGCGGGGCTGGTGCCCTGAGCTCTCTCCTGGTGGGTGCAGGAGCAGGAGTTACCGTGCTACACAGGAGACACGGCCCCATTTGTCATGCAGGTGTTAATTGTCCCAATTAAGGAATATATCTCGGGCACTGATGTGCTGGCAGGGCCAATACTGAATGGCTGGTTTTGTTTCAGGGCTCCAAAAGTGGCATTTTCCACTCCATCTATAATCGTTGTGTGTGAGTCCCCACAGTGGGATCCCCTTGTGCTGCCAGGGCCTGCCAAGGTGCCGAATGCAGAGCAGCATCACATTCCAGCACTTTTACTTCATGGAGCAAAGAGTTTCCCCCAGCACGGCTGAAATCATCAGGAGAATGCTGTGTCAAACAGGGGAAGATGAACACACTCATTTCATGCTGCATCTTTCAGATGGGACTGGGAAATACATCCCTGTGTGTTCATACTTGTGTGAAAAAACTGAGGCCAGAGAGTTTATTTAGTCCCAAATCCATTTAAATGGTGTATATTGCTAGGGTTTCTTGGTAGTAACTGCAATTTAATCCTTGCTTAGAAGGATTTTTTTTTTGATTAATTGAACACACAGGAAGAAGTCAACAATACAGTTCCTCACAAAAGAAACAGCTATTTTTAGGCATTTGCTTAAATTTTAGGTTGCTTTGTTCCTGTTAAATCTCAGCCTTTATTTTGGCAGAAATCCCATTTTAAAAGCACACTTTCAGGTCTGGGGACGTCAGCAGGACTCAGGGTTTTGCACGTGCTCGAGGGCTTGGCGGAAGAAGTTTTAGGAAAGGTTTTTACAGGATTGGGGCCATTGGTGAAGCTGATTGAGCCCTTTGCCTTTACAGGATTTAGGATGACATTTAGAGCTAGATTGGCTTTATTAAATAACAGCTGAGTAAGATGTGTGACTTAGGCTGAATGAAAAGTGCCATAATAGGAGATTCTGGTAATTGTACTGCACTGGGTGCTTTTCTTATTGTTCCAGATAAATTTAGAGTCAGTGTTTATTGTAAGTACTGGGAAAGAGATTTTCATTTTCTTTAAGAAATGGTATTTGCATGTCTTAAGAGCTTGAGCTTCAGCTGTTCTTTTCATTTTGTCCTATTTTCATTCAGTGGGACTCCAAGTGAGGTGCAGAAAATGGGATTTACATGTGCACGCAGGCTGGTGGATGTGGTGTTATCCCCACCTGGACATCTGACTGCAGCCTGGGGCCATTACACTCACAACTCCACGTATTTTTCCCCTGAAACAAACTATTTGCAAAGTTGGAGAGAATGATGAATAATTTGCACCATTTAAAAATGATGACCTGTTTCCTACCTAAATCTGGGAATTTTAATAGGATTTTGGGTCCATAAATATTTGGATCTTCTGACACTGGCAGGTACATTTTTTGGCTTTTGTCTTTCAAGCCTTCTGTAATGCAAATGTTCACTGTGGCTCCCTGTAAATAAGGTATCAGGATTTAATACTGTAAATAATAAATACTTTTAATACTGTAAATCTTTCTTTCAAGTTAATGCAGAAGAAATGAATCTTTATCTTCCCAATAAACTTTTTTGTTGCTGCTAATATTTTAGGAATCACTGCTCAGAAAACAGTGAATCAAAGAAGTACAGGGCACTTGTCCTTGAGGTTTTTAGTCCTGGACTTGGGACATGGCAGCAAGCAATTCAGTGCAAGTTTGAGTTTATTACAAAAATCCCTGGTTTTGACAAGGAAAATAGCTGATTTCTGTGGAAATTAAATAAGAAACCAGATTTCATTAGATTGTTCACCAACCTGAGTGTGTGTATGGTAAAATTAAGGAGAAAGAGAATTTGTTTTCCCTCCTGTTTCCTCAAATCTGAAATACACCTCTTCATTTCTAGTCAGATATCACACTCAATAAAACCTCTTTATGTGTCAGGGACTGAATTTCTGAATGGCATGACTTGATATAAAGTACCCAGTTGTTATCTCCCACAGATTTTAAAACTGCCAATCCCAGCTCAAAATCAGGAGTCAAGCCCCTGGTCAAGGGGGAGTCAAGCCCACATTAAACTGGTTTGAAAAGAATCACAAAACTTAATGACACTGTAATTGTTTTGCTTGTGATTTTTAAACTGTGTTTTTTGAAGCTTTCCTGTGCTCTTGCTATTCACTATATCACTGAGGGTTAGAAACTTTTAAAATCTCAAGTTCATTTTATACATAACTAAGAAAACCCCCCACACCCTCATTACCATGAAGTTCAAGGTAAAAGATGACAGGAAATATTGTGCCAGTCCTTAGGCACTCTTTCATTTGAGGTCACATTAGAAATTACAATATGAAAAGTGTGATTAATCAAATACGCAAATCTTTCTGTAGTTGTACAGGGGGATAGGGGGGAAAACCCCTAAAATTTGCTTTTAAAACATGTCCATTGTTACTCTGGTGTTTTATTTCATTTTTGACTTTCCGCTCCCTGACACTTTCAAATAAAGCCACAGTTTATCCATGCCAAGAGGGAGAATTCTTTTGTGTTCCAGTTCATGAATTCTTCTCTTCTGAATTCCACCTAAGAAAAGCAGAAATACGTAATTGTGGGAGTGTTGAGAGGTTTTCTCTGATTAGCAGATGTTTCTGGGACCTAGAGGTAGGAAGCACTGTAAATGTTTACAGTGGGTTTTTAAGTTGTGCTCGGTTTTGATGTTGGAGGTGGTGTCAAAAGAGAGGCTTCCCTGGGTGATTCTGAAATTCGTGTTGTCAACAGCCCAGAAGCTGCTCTTCAATACATTGTGGAAATCTGACATAGCTCCTCCCGTAGCAGTTTGCAGAACACAGTAGGATTAGTTCACAGTAAATCTGGCTGCACAAATAATCTGGTTTTATTGCAGAAATTATGTTACCTGCACCTGTATCCTGTTACTAAAGAGTTCTGAAGTAGGAGGGAGCCAGCTCATGGGTCAGTCTGTGCAAGTACTGATTTAAATTGTCTTTCTCTGTTGACAGGTGGTTAAGGCTTAGTGCTTTCTGGCTGGTATATCCCAACCCTTTCACTTTAAGCATTGTATTTATCAGCCCTTTATTAAATATACAACACAAGACCACACTGGCCAGAATCTGTCACAGCACATTTTGCTGTCACAGTGCATTTTGCTGTGTGCTGAGGAATGAGAGCCCAAGCCACAAAGTCGGCTAGTTTCAGCCTCAATGGCTTTTTTAAAAGCTTGCAGCTTAAAATAATACATTATTAAGGTATTCAGACTTGTCAAAATTAATAATTAATATCCCTGTATGTTCCCCACACATGCTCAGAGCCTCTCACTCCCTTCCCTTGTTGGTGTTCCAGCCAAGCAGCTCCGAGCCGTGGCCCTCTCCTGTGGCAGGGCTCAGCACTGCTGCCTCCTGGACTAGGTAAACGATCCATGGATCTATTAAAAATAGTGTTTAAAAGTGCAAATTTTAAGAGGGAGAGATATACAGACCTTAAGTACTGGCAGTGTTTTCTGTAAATGATATTTGTGATTGTCCCCCTTTGCTCTGCATTGGTGCAGCCTCGAGTCCTGGGAGCAGTTTTGGACACCACAGGCAAGGAGCCATTAGAGAGAGTCCAAAGGAGGAACACGAGGATGGGGAAGGGTCTGAGGGAGCCACACGAGGGATGCTGAGGGCACCTGGTTTGCTCAGCTGGAGAAGGGAAGGCTGAGGTCAGAGCTCACCGGGGGCTGCAGCTCCTCCCGAGGGGCAGCACAGGGGCAGCTCCGATCTCTGCTCCTGGGACAGGGACAGGACACCAGGGAACGGCTGGAGCTGGGCCAGGGGAGGGTTAGGGTGGAGATCAAGACAAGATTCTTCCCCAGAGGGTGCTGGGCACTGCCCAGGCTCCCCAGGGAATGGTCCCGGCCCCGAGGCTGCCAGAGCTCCAGGAGTGTTTGGGCAGCGCTGCCAGGGATGCCCAGGGTGGGATTTGGGATGTCTGTGCAGGGCCAGGGTGGGACTGGGTGATCCTTGGGGGTCCCTTCCAGCTCGGGACACTCCAGTGTTCCATGATTCTATGATATGTTTTTGTCAGCAACTGAATTATACTCAAAGGAGGTTCCTGGAAAAGCCGGATGCTCTGAACTGCTGTCTCAATGCTGGGGTTCTTTAACCTTTTATCCTTTCTGTATGCAAATCCTCCCTGTTAGTTCACCTGAGGATTAAGGGATTTACGTTATGGGTACACTTAAATTTACTTTCCAACGCCTAACTTGCCATGGGAATTTTGCGTTCTGCTGCAGCTCCTGGAAATTTCCTGCACTTCTGCATCTGTAGAACCACAGCAAATGTGGCCTCTCTACTGCCACCTTCCTTCAGATAACCTGTCACATGTAATTGCATAATAAGTGACTTACTTTTAAGGGAATCAACAATTTAAGGATTTTAAGTATTTAAGGAGGAAAAGGGAAAAATGAGGTTTTTAGTTACTGTAAGCCTCAATTTCTTTGTCCCACCTTTGTGAGTAGCTGTATCCTTGGCAGAGATACATGAATCAGAATTGATAATTTAGAATATAGTTGATGTCCACTGACTGGGAATCAAATTACTAATGAATCCATGCTTTACTAGGAGTTGCTAAAGTATCTCTGTGGTGTCAGATTTGGGAGCAGAAGGGCCAGGTCCACAACTTCTCCTTGCTTTCCCTGCAGCTACATCAGGCTGGAGGCTCTGGAGGTTTGTGTGCAGCTCCTCTTTGCCCTGGACCCCACACCCCACAATAAATGTGTGATTTTTGTAGGGCACCAGAAAGGGAAAGGTTAACTGTGGGCTGAGGAAGGCTGGGTGGGGGAAGCCAAAAAAAGCTATTCCCAGTCCAGAAAACTGTCCAGCAGTTTGTTCTAAGGAAACACATTTGCTTTTTCCCTCACCTTTTAATGGGTGCTGGTATTAAGGTGGCTGCATTGCAAACCCTGGCCAGATGATTTGGGCAGGGATCATGCTAACTCTAGCAAACAGTGCTTGGGGCCCAGAGAGATGCAAAACATTTGTAAAGAGATTTTCTTGGCTAAGTTCCTGCAATTTGGAGACTATAGAACACAAGCATTTGGGTTGCAATCTTAGAAGCATGCCTTTAACATAGAGATTGTATTTCCTAAATGTTGGAATACTCTTGTTGGAAAACTCAGCTTTCAGTTGGCCTGCTTTAGGATTTTAAGTTTAGACAATACAAGCTTTGAAAATCTAAAGATGTGTGTCAGAAAATACAGAAATTGTGGTTGTGGTTGTGGCTGAGCACGACGCAGAATGATGGGCAGTTCAGCCGGTGTAAATTTATGGCTGGAACAATTTACATTGAGAATAAACAGTTTAATGGATAGCTGGAAGGATTAAAGGATGCTCAATCCATCAGATTAAACATGTCATTCTTGCTGGTGGATGGTGCCATTATCTCACTGGGAAATGAGCATTCTTTCAGAGATGTTTTTGCCATATCTATTGCCCGAGGCTGCCCTAATTCCTGTCACCTATACCTTGGCCCTGCTGAGATCGGGGGCAAAGCCTCCATCGGCTTCAGTGAGTCAAGGATTTCTCCCTGTGTTATCTCCCTGTGTGAAATCCCGGGGGCAAAGCTTCCATCGGCTTCAGTGAGTCAGGGATTCCTCCCATTATCTCCCCGTGTGAAATCCCGGGGGCTCGGCTGCCTGCAGCTATTTCACTCTGGAGCAGCAGAACAAACCCTGGGACAACGAGCCCGAGGCTCTGCAGCGGAGGCTGATGCTGTGTGATGCTCTGTGTGATGCTCTGAATGATGCTCTGAGTGATGCTCCCTGTGATGCTCCCTGTGATGCTCTGAGACAGATTAGAAAAATTCCTTGAGTTAATTGGGTGAAGAGGTAATATTTAGAATGGCCTTCTCACATGGAACGTGGAAAGTGGATAATAACGTGTAAAGAGAGAAAAAGGAGGCAAAATTTTGCTTTTGAGAAGTGGAGGAGTAGGGAGAGACAGGGAGAGTGGGGCAGGCTGGAGCTGTTTAATGAGAAGTTGTAGAAACAAGGAGAGATGTCTGAAGCTGTAAATTTTATAATGGAAACTTCAGCAGTCACCTTTAAAATAAATTATGGACATGAGCAGCATGTGAGATGTTTCATGGAAGTGGAATGCTCAAGCAAAGAGGGTTCCCTTCTGAATATTTTTTCTTTTCTTTTTTTTTTTAGAGGTTTATATATTATGCTGCAGTTGATTTTGCTTCAATATTTTAAAACTTAAAGAAGAGTAATTCTGTAGTAGTAACTTTATCTTTCATAGGTGTCATGCTGCTGACTAGCTTAAATATCAAATGGAGCACTGGGGACAAAAGCTCCTTTTGAACCCACAGGTGCAGCAATTTACAGAAAGATCCATTTATTACAAGAGGCTGTTTAGGCATTATGACAAATCTAAGCTAGGTTTTACAGTTTTGCGTATGCACTGTGGATATTAAAGTTTAAAATATTAAAGTTCTCAGAGTATGAACAATCTAATGAAAGGTGTGAACGGTGTGAGTGATAACTGCCCTCAGCAGGAGCAGTGCTGCTCATTTTGATCTGCTGCAGTTGTAGCCCCCTTTCTTTTGGAAAGATGTGGATTCCACTGAAGCCAGGGTGCCCCAGAATTCATGCTCCAGTCGGGGGGGAGCCTTTCCCTGTGTGCCCAGGGGTTCCAGCTTCATCCCCACCCAAAGGGATGGAAATCCAGTGGGTTCTGACCAGTGATTAGTTCCTCGCCCTCCTCGCTCAGTCCTGAATGCAGGAAACGTTTTTATTTTCTCTTTCTGGACTCGGGTCTCGGCAGCAGTATAATAACAGCAGGTTAAATGGTGCTCGGTCACTCACCAGGTTTCATCCTGTGGCTGCTGGATCATCTCCCCTGCTTTTCATCTGCTGGGTGCTTCACAGAGCCGGGCTTGAGTGAGGGCTACTTCCAGCACAAATTGTAATCACTCCAAACAGTCACTCCTTTGGAATCTGCACATTTTTATTTCCATGTGAGATGCAATTTAATCATTAGGGGAGTTTTTTTAGCTCCAGTGCAGCATACCTTCATAGGAGGAAGTTGACCCCAATTTTGTAAGCGGGTGTTTATGAAGTCAAAGGTGGACTCTTAAACAGACTTAGAAGCTGGGCCAGCAGCATAATGCCCAATCTGGCACACACAGGAGAAATTATCCACGATTAAAGACTTTCTGATTAATATGGCTTATGTGCCAAAACTGCACATGCAGCGTATGATCTCAATTAGAGTGAAACCTAATTCTTCAAGGCTAAGCTCCAGATTCATTCTGTAATTTCTTCTTTGTTTAACTTGGACATTTTTTGACAACAGGATCTAAAAGAAATGTGGGGGGAGGGTGCAGGACCCCCCTACCATTACAAATTGCAGTTCTGTAGAAAACATCTCTCATGGTGCTGCTCTGAATACCTTGACTATTTAATTTTCAGAAGGGTTGTTGTGCATTCCTCTAAGGCACTGCCATTTAGTGTTGCTAATGGAGCTGTAACAGTTTTTGGGAAAGAATGAATCCTCGTGTGCAGGTTTTCTGCTGAAAAAGTAACTCCTGCCAAAGAAAACTGCTTGAAGGTGGAAAGGAATAAGTATATAATCACGCCACTGTCATTACCTCTGATATTAAGAAAGTAGGAAATGTCAAAGGCCTGTAAGAAAAATAAGTTCAGGTTTAATGAGTCTGCTGGAGAGGAATTATCAACATTAATCATTTAGCTAGTGGACTAACATAGCTGGCATCAATAGAATAACTTTTTCCATCCTGCTTTAATACACAGCAGTTGCTCTTGCTTGTTTCTGAGACTTTTTTTTTTACTGCTAATCCCAAAACATCCTGGAAACACAACCTCTAATCCACCAGTATCTCTGCATTTCCAGCACTGTTCCAAAGCAGTGTTAGTGCTGCTTGGAGGGAATTCAGCAGTCGGGCTCCTGGTGGGTGGGAACTGAGGGGTCCCAGGCCCAGGGGATGGCTGTGGGGGGATTTGGGGAGCTCCCAGTGGGGCAGGGCACACAGGTAAATCCCTGTGCCTGCAGGAGGGTTTTCCAGGAGCAGGGCCATGTTCAGAGCTGGTGCTGCATCCCAGGGTGAAGAGGCCTTGGGCTTTTTTTTTTCTGATTAATTGCTGAACCTTGGTCTAGAAATCTTGAGAAAACCGTCCTTTTTCAAGGAAAAGAGACAGGGACATCATATCATGGCAAATGCCACCCCAGATTTTTCTTGGTCTTGGAGGGAAGTTTTGCAAATCTTACAGTGCATAAAGCAACAGATTTACAACTGCTTTCTAAGGATATGCCATTTTTAAAAAATACATATGTTTTTTACAGATTCTTCTGTGTTAGAGCAGGAGAAAGCAGTGTTTGTAAACCACAGCAAGGCAAATTCTGGAGAGGTGGTAGCTTCAAAGTCTGGGAGATGTTGTGGCTTCAGTGCAGAGAAATTGATTTGGGAGGTCTGTATCTTTTTTTTAGAGAGGTATTAGTTGATTCATAAAGAAGCCGTGCACGTTACAACATTTTATAGCTTCCATAATCCTTTTTTTTTTTTAATTTAAATAATAAAAAAGTTAAAAGTTGTGCCTGCAGACATGTGGGCAATCCTTCAAAAAGGGAATTTGGAAAATTTCATAAGTCTGTATATTTTTTGAGGTGCAAGGGAACCATTGCAGGCGGGTGTAACCTAAATCCAATTTTAATTTTCCTGATGGATTTTTACATTTAATGCAATGAAATCACAGGTAGGTGCCATCCTGAGGCCCCTCCTAACAGCAGACAAACCAAGGTTCTGCCATTGCACAGAGTGTGATGTGGCCCGAGGACTCTGTGTGGTTTTTCAGTAACAGAAGAGAAGGAAAAATGTTCTTTAAGTGGCAAACTGTAAAATCAGCCCACCTTGGTGGTGCTGCCGGGACAGGAGGGCAGCAGATGAAGCTCAGTGCTGCTGCCACAGCCAGGGGGAAGAGGCTGCAGTTGTGCTGCAGTCACACCCCGAAATGCCTCTTCCCTCAGTGGGCAGCTCTGCCCTGGCACCAGGGCCAGGATTTACACAGAGCCCTTCTCCTGCAGTGCCAGGACATCAGAGCTGCCCCCATTCCCTGGAACACAATAACCCTGGTGGCTTCTGCCTGGCTGTGGCAGGTATTTTCTGTGAAATGGAATCCATATGCCGGGGTGACCCTTAATGGAACCCTCTCTCTAATTGCTGTATTAAGCTCGTTATTTCCTTGTCATTGTTTACGCTTTTAAATCTATAATATATTCCAAATTAAGTATGTTTGAATGGCAGCATTCTGATCTAATTATAGACTTTATCATTGATTAGGCCAGACAATCCAAACATAAGCTCTGCTGGAATCACTTCATGAATAAAATGACAGCAGTGATGAGGTTCTTATTCTAATAAAGTAAAGCTATATAAAAATATTCCATTAAGTAAATTAGAGCTTCTGACTCTGTAATTTTGCAAAATAGAGCAATATTTTCTAGACCATGTCCAGGTAATAATTTCCCAGCAAGCTATTTTTTTTCTTAAAATGCTTGATTCATTATGTAATTTAGTTTTTAATATCCTTTTATTCTTTGCTTCCAGTTGTTCAGCATGCTCAAAATAAAAATGAATGTAGTTAACATTACTGTATTTTGGGTTTGCTTAGAAATGTGCTCAGTTTCATAAAGTTAACATAGTCAAGAAAGGAACAATGGGCAAATGAAGCTGGGGGGAGTGTGAGCAAAACAAACTCAAGAACCTGCCAGTGTCCACAGTTTTGCAGTGTTGTGATGTCTGGACTGGAACAAGGGAGGCTTTAGAAAGAGAGGAACAGGGGTGACCCAGGCAAAGAGGGTGATTGTGTAAGGCACAGGGAAAATGGAGAGAAAACAAAAGGCCCAGGTAAGGGATGGAAATGTTGGACAAGTCTTTGGGATAAACCCAACCAGGAGAAATTACCAAGGCAAGCCAGAGGAACTGTGATGGCTTAGTTCCTTCCATAAAGAGTTCATAGTGCCACAACAAAACCATTAATTAGTGTACACATCAATCTTGTGGCACAAGAACGCCTTGTATGGCTCGAGGACTATACAGGGCAGTTCAAGAGGACAAAAGTTTTCCTACTAATCCCCAGGCTTCCCAACGGAGGGACTTCCCAGAGAGTTTGAACCTCCCCTTTTGTCCAAGGGAAGGGGTGGTGGGACAGAAGGTGGGAGTAGCTCCCACCACAGGGATCAAAGTCATTGCCAGAAACCTGAGCAAAGCTTTCTCCCTGTCTTTGTGCTGGTGCAGACTGGGGGTGACTGATTTGGGATCCCTTCAGAGCAGCTGCAGGCTCTGAAGCAGCCCGATGCAATACGTGTCACACGGTTTTATAAGCCCGAGGTTGCCATGCTCTCACTTACTGTAGAGCTCTGCATAGCAATTACAGCACAGTTTAATTTACAAATCATTACTGTGTTTAGCCATTACCAGTACAAAGCAGTTACTTTCTCTGTGCAATTGAAGCCTAATTTTCATGCCATCTGAAACTCTCGGGCATCAGGTAACACTTTATTTTATAAGGAAAAAATAACCATTTATTTAAATTGTAAAATCTGTGTATTTACAGAGTGGCTAGTTTTGCTCTTCAGGTTTCACAGCAATTACACTGGAAGCTGTTTCTGAGAATCTGGGCTCTTATTTCTGCAAAAATAAGTTATCAGCAATTACTTCCTATGCTTGCATAATTGCTTGAAGAATTGTACTCTGCGAAGTGAAGGCAATTACCTTTTAATGCTGCCCAATAATTCTGATAGTTTGTCAATCCACCCAGAGCACAGGGGCTGTAAAAGCTCTGGAGCTCAGATACGGAGGTGATAACCTGGAACGTGTTCCTGGCGTGATTGGTGTGAAATGTGTTTGCACCTCAGGGAGACAAAGAGGATTCAGGGTTAATCTCGGGTTTAAGCTGAAAGAAAAAAAAAAGGTGGTCCTAAGCATACAGAGCTAATTTGGAGAGGCTTTTCATGGATGGGATCTCTGTCCCTTCCACAGGGCAGTGGGACAGCCCCTGCTGGTTGTGCAAGCCCACACCAAGTGTGGGTTCCCCTTCCAGCTGTTGGTTCTGTGCCCATTTCGCTCTCCCGTGGAACTGCAGTATTTTTGCTGGAAGTATTGGCATCTCCTTTTGACTCCTTCCTTAGATTCCTAGGGGAAAAAGCAACAGGGGTTTTGCAGAACCGAGCTGGAATCGCCTATCCCAAATCCAGGCCCTCAGAGCAGAGGTGGGAGCAGGAAGGGATGGGCAGGACTCAATGGCAGTGACAGCAATTCTTTCCTGTGACCAGCAGGCTTCAAATAGAATTGCAAAATTATTTTTTTTTCTCTTAAAATTACTTCCTTTTTTATGCAAGGCCTGGGTTTATGTGTAATACTCTCCCCACACTTCATATTGCAAATATTTTATTGCATGAAGGACTTGCATTTTTCGTGGTGCAGCCTAGTCTGTAGGTTCTTCATTAAATTATTAAAATACCAGTCAAAGCTCCCTTTTATTGAAACCTGAACTATTGAGATAGGAATGAGCTTCCTGTAAAGGAAGGTTTCAGGATATCCATATTTTTTTCTGGTAGGAATAGTTTCAGTCTTTGGACTGAATCTATTTTTTGCTTTTCCTGCAGCAAGGGCTGTGAACCTTCATGAAATTTCTACCTTCATGATTTTTTTGTTCCTAGAATGTACTCTGAGTGCAGTCTGTGTGCAGCCTTGGGCTTCAGAGACTAACAAAATTTAAATCAGTTTTATACAAATAGTTTTGGTCAGAGAAGCTCAGTCTTGCTGAATTAAGTCCACAGATTGTAAAAGGTGTTTAATTACAGTATATCATTAATTAGCCCCAATATTCCTGTCAAAAATACTCCCTTTCTAAGCACCTTACACTCTGGTTCTTGCAGTTAGCAGAAAGACTTAACCCACTGGCACTGGTTCTGTCTTTTCACTGCTCTTTCCTGGACCTGTTGGGTGTTCTTCTGGCAGTGACATCCACTTTTTGCACTTTCCCTATGGTTTCTTCTTTTCCACAGCTGCTAACTTTTATATGTTGCTTGAAAGTTGCTTCCAGCCTTTATCTTGTGTTTTCCCATAGTATCATGCTCTTAATTTTTCTTTTGTTTGTCTTATCATTCTTCTCATGCATTTTATCTCACATCTGTGATTCTTTTGTTTTCTGATTCCACATGCTTTAATGAAGTAGAGAAGATTGATGGGGAAAAGATACAGGTTTGGAGGGCACATGTCTGAATGAAGAGATGCTATCAGCTGAGAACAACTAAGTATCTGTGGTTTTGGACTTCATAAAGCAATAACAAATACAGTAAAAAATACATCTGCTTCTTCTAATATCAATTTGTAAAATCTAGGATCCACAAATTAATTTTATTCAGGCATGTCTAACAATCTCTATTTTCAATTAACTGATTTTGGTGAATATAAGGCTGGATAGGAGAGACCTAACAGTTGTAAAAGACCCTGTTGGTCTGTCCGTGGATCTCTCTGACTTCTCGGAATTATCCCCTTCTTGTCCTGTTGCAGCTCCTTCAAGGACAAGACTCCTTTAGGAAGGTGCATGTCTGGCAGGCCAAGTCAGGGGAGAGAACAGAGGTGAGCAGCATTCTAGGGAAACATCTTGTCAAAGTGTTTCCTAACTACACACAAAACTTCCAGACAGAGGCAGACAAAGAGCCTCTGCCTCCTGCAGCCTGGATATTTTTTGGTTGGTTGTCATGGCAGTAATTTTCACCCATTCTCCAGGCTGTCCTTGATCATACGGTAACTTTATGTGGTAGGAATCACACCCTACCCTACTTTAGAGGATATTTTAGGGGATTCTGGAGGATGCCCGTGTGCTTTGCTGTGTTTAGGAGCACAGCCAGTGCCCGTTCGCTGTGCAGGGACAGCAGCCCCTGCCCTGGGGCTGCCGATCTCTCCACCAGCAGATGGAGACCCAGGTCGTGAGAGCCGGGGCTGCGGGGTCCTGGTGGCTCACACCCGATCCTTGGCTGCCAGTGGGTCCCAGTGACACCTCCATGGGCTCTGCCTTGAGCTCTGCCTCCAAACCATGGACCTGGGGCATCTCATCCTCTCCTAGATTTGGGCTGAAAACTCGGACAGCAGAAGCAAGGGTGAGGTGGGTGGGCACTGCCTCTGAAATGCCTTGTAGAGTTCCTGTCACAAAGGACTGCAGGACTCCTTTCCCTGCTGTAAAAGGAATATAATCCCTGGAAATGGTCATTTTTTGGAGGTGTCAGCTCTCTGACTACTTAAACTCCACTTACTCTGCCTTACAAAGCCTTAATATCCTCTGGATGCTCTTCCTTGGTAAATCTTGCTCAGATTCTTGGGCAGGAACAGAATATGTGTAGGCTGCCTGTTAAAAAGAAAAAAAAAAAAAAAAAGAAAATAAATTACTACTGTTTTGTGTCTTAATTTTTCCTGCTCTGAACACCTGACTTTTGGGAAAACCATACATCTTTTGCAGCAACTGAATCTCCAGCCACTGTATCACACACCAGGCTGCTCTGTGGAGCATGGCACTTACTGACAGAAATCAGAGAAAATCCCCTGTCAGAGAGGTGAAAAAAAGGGACCTGAAAATACTCAGCACCCAGGGGACATCCTGCTGAGGGCCCCAGGAGTGCAACACATCTTCAGTGCTGCCTTGTCTTTAGGAAACTGGAGTCAGCCGTGCCCAGGTAACACTAAAATGGTTGCTGAGGAGCTAAAGCACTGTCAGCAGCAGTCAGCATGGAAAAACGTCTGGGAAAAAAGTGTGGTTCAGAAATTCTTCGGCTTTTTTTAACAGTATTGAAGTAAATTGTGGAACTTCCACCTACTCGAAAGAAAAGGCTCAAAGACTCTGCAAGGGGTGGAGCAGGCACGTGTCCCAAAAGAACAGCAGTGCTTTAAACCCAGCTCCAATTTAATTGCAACTCACCTTTCTGCAGGCACCAGCTGCTGATAAACACAGCCCTTCCAGAAAGCTGGAACTGAAATATTTTAAATGTTTGAGTACAATATTTTAAAAGATGTTGTAAAGCCCTGCAAACATTAGTCTTTGTGTTCACAGGGGAGGGTGGAAAAGGACGAGCAGAGGTGCTACAAGTGCAGCCAAGCCTGGGCTGTGAACTGCATTTGTTAGTAACTGAATGCTAATGATCCAGAACGTGCCATAAGTAATGTGCACAAGTGCAGACTGAGAATATTCCAGACCTGTTTTCAAATAACAGATATTTGAGAACTAAGATAATTTTTGTGGCTATCTGTGGAAGTAGTGGGAAAAAGAACATAAGGAAAGACACCTTCTGGAAATGATGGAACTTTTTTTTTACAGATAGAGACTATAATTAGAGATTTTTTAATGTTTTCCCTAAAAGGTAAAACACCAATTTCTGTAAGAGTTAAATGACAAATATACAACAAGTAACCAGGTATTATCTGCATTTTTCAAGGCACAGCTTTAACCTCTCAAAGCCTCAAGCTTCCTGTACAATATTTGTACTTTTCTGGCCTTCAACACTGCAGACATCATCTGACTTTCTTGTAATTTCCCTTACAGTCACACATGACAGGAGAATCGTGACCAATTTGCTGCAAACTGAAGGTGAAACTGAAGATTTGTGGAACTGAAGGTTTTGAAATTTTTTTCTGAGCTTGAATGTTATGTCTAATTTTCCTTTCGTTTCCTTGGTAAATATAATTTCAGCTTTTAGGGTGGATTTTGTTTTGGTTTTGATTGACTGATGTGGGAGGCCACTGCCATGGCACCTGTATTTACACACTGTCCACACTCACATCCACGAGCTCCAGAGCTGACCCAGTCAGATTTATATGTCTGAATGATCCTGAATTTCCTGGTTCTTGGGTCGTGAAAGGAAAGAGAGGGCGATGATAAATAAACACAGGATCTGGAAACCCAGTGCATGGGGCACAGCAGCAGGCTGTGATTTCCAGACTCGAGACAGAGGATGCTGCTCTGGGGAGGATGGATTTTCACACTTGGGCTGCTGGCTGCCTTCACCTGCCACAGTTCATGGTGGTAAACCATTAGTGGTTGTAAGTTGGGAGCCAGACAGCAAAGATTTGCAAATCTTTGTTGGATGCTCCTGGATGGGACAGGGACCAGATTTATTCCATGGACACTGGATCCAGCAGGACTTCAGTGGTCAGTGTGGGGCCAGAACCTCACAGCCTCAGAGAAGCAGTGGGGCTGGTGATCCTCGCTGAGGCAAATTCCAGAACAGATACTCAGTTCAAATGCTGTTAGTTTTAATCCACCCCTCCCTCCTTGGATGATGGGATCTCTGTGGTTTTATCCTTGGATGTCACACAATTGTTGAATCCTGGAGATTTCACCCAAGAAGCAGAACTTTTGTTCCCAGATAATGAAAACATTTATATTTACATTTACAGTATCCAAAGCACTGAATCCAAGACTATGAATATTTTTTTCCTGTTACTTCAGAATTGTCAGCACCAACAGCTCTTCCCCTGTGTACATGCCTGCTCTGCACACCAGGGCAACTGAAATCCCACTGCAGCTTCTGTGTATGGAAAGGAAACTCAGAAGGGAAGTACCAGTGGTCAGTGCCTTCCACCCAGCCTGTAACTTCATGCTCGTGCATACATAAGAACTGACTAAACCAAAATCCTGTTGTGGTATGTGTAGAAAATATCCACCATAAGAGGAAATGAAAATTATTTAGATTAAAGTCAAAACAACAATTTAACATCCCTTTGTGTACACAAACACTCTTCTGAAAGTCACAAATCATAGATGCTAGATGTTCAGAGTCATTTTAAATGCTACTTACCTAAAGCCAGGAGATGAGAAACATGTGGCAGACCTTTTTTGCAAAAGTTCAGGGCGGGAGGGGAGCAAGAGGATGTTTGCATCTGCAGGAGGAGGGCCTAAAAATACTCTGAAAGCCGACAGTTCACTTAAATCATTAATCCTACGCTGAAGACATTTCCACATTTTAATGGACTGCAATTAAACCCAATATTTCTTAATACGAGTGTCAGGTGTTTTCAGCAGTGATGCAAATGACTGCTTAGTGCTACAATCCTGAAGGGGAAGGCATTTAGACCAGGCTCATTTGAACAGCCAACTATAAACAAGAGCACATAATTCCATCTGCTTTTTGGCAATTTGTTGTTCCTTTTAGGTTCCCTTTCCCCGTTTGTCTTGTGGACACAGTTTGCAGGAAATGTCAGCCGGCGTGATTGATAGCATGAGATTGGATGTACTGACTTCATGCTTTCATAAAGCAAGACAGCTGTTGGGAGAAACTTTCCTTCAGGAGCTGGAAAGGTTTGAATTTTCCATCTCTTTGACTATTTGGCCTGATGAAGGATTGGGTTTTACCAGACAAGTAAATAAAAAGATGGCTAAGATGTACTAGGAGGTCATTCAAATGATCTTTAAATAGCAATTACTGGAGGGGGGCGGAGGGAAAGCCCTCAACATTCTGAGTCTGCTTAAGTGAGCCCTCAAAAATTATGCTGGTGTTCTCTCAATTTTTTTAACCACCCTGTAAAACAGACAATTTCTAGTAATGTGATTTTACAATGGGAGTTTGTTGCAGGCAATGGAAGGGATTCTGTTGAATTCCCTGGTCATCACCTGACTTTCTGTGGCTGTGAGATGTTGATTCCCTTCCAGACTCACAATACACCAGTTTGCAGCTCAATTCCTCGATCAAAGCAGATATGCTGGTTAAATTTTAATTAATTTGGGGTTTGGATAAATTATTTTTATCCATCAAGTACACTTTCCTTCCAAGGCAGAAAGGGGAAAGAAAGTGTGGTGTTCATTTTCACAGTTATAACTCCCTCTGAAGCAAAAATATTTTATTTAGAAGAACACATATTTGTCAGACGTTATGAGCATAATTTTGAAGAAGATCATTATGAGATGCTCTTATTTTTATTCCCCATGCAGTCTGTTTGTGGGGGTTGGATGTTATTTGATAGTTTGAAAGACAAGTAACTGGGTTCTTGGCTATGCTAATTTTGAAAATCTTTGCCAGAGCTATGGTCTTGCTGGAAATGGGCCAGAACCAAAACTCAGGAACTGGAAACCCCTGTACCCAAAAGTTTGAGTCAGATTCCAGATTCCTCTTCATTCTTATCAGTCATATCAATATAAAATGTGGCAGTTGCTGCTCAAGAGCTGTGAACAAGCTGCGTTGGGTCTCACTGTGTTTCTTGACTTCTGTGAAACTCTGCAAAAAAAGTGTCATAAATCAGCAGGAATGGGAACAATCACAGTGTGCTTTCTTTAAAACTGGAAACAAGGGGCAGGTCTGATTGTCAGGGAGCCCTGAGCAGTGTAACAGCTTCCTGCCACAGAGAGCATGGCCAAAATCCTCATACTCGGTGAAGCTTTCACCTGTGCATTTCAGAAGTAAGGCTTCTCCCATGGATCATCCTCAATTTACACCACAAATTAAGGAGAGTGCTGGATTAGATGGGTTCTGTGTCCCCAGCCCTGATTTAAGCAGGAGAGGTGGAACTGGAGAGCTCAAAGCCCTGCTGTGCCCACCCACAGCTCTCAGTGCTGCTGTGGACCCTCTGCCTCTCTCATTTCTGAAATTTAAATTCAAGACAAAATGCTCCGAGAACAGGAAAATGTGTTTATAGAAGTGGTCATGATTGTACGAAAATTTGATATTACAGTAAATCCTAAAAAAGACCTCAAAGAAATTCTAAATGCTTTAGGACCAGATTGAAATAGCAGCAGTTTCCTTGGGCAGCCAAAGGGTGATGTTGGCTGCTGTGCAGGGACATTTGGCAATGCTCTGGGGTAAGGGGATACCAGGGAGCTCTGTGGGTCACTTCATTTAGATCCTGTAAACATTTCCATAATCAGTAATCATCTGCACTGTTTCCTAACTCTGTGTGGATCACTGTAACAGTCTAATCACTTACACAAATACACAGTTCCAACACCACTAATTAGGATTCTGCAGAGCTGGAAAAAAGCCAGCCTATGTTCTACATGTACAATCAATTTATTGTTAAACATTTAAAGAGCCAACTATTTATTTATACCTTAACAAGAATTTTCTTTCTTTCTTTCTTTTTTGTTGTTGTTCTTACAAATGAATCCTGAGCATCTTTCTACCCAGAGTGCTGCATTCACTCTTCCAGGAACCCCATTTAAGCAGGTAATGTTTCAGCAGAGAGGAATTTCATGCTTTGCCCTGCTCTGGCAGATTGTGGCTGCACAATGAGCCACGGGTGGGGATGTGGCTGTGCTGTGGAAGGTGTGGAGACAGGCCAGAGGTGTCCTCTGGCTTGGATTTGTGGGGAACCTGGAGAAACTGAGGTGTGACAGCAGTGGCAGTACGTTTGGACTGCAAAGAGGGTGTTGGCTGCTGGATATTTGGTCAGAGTGGAGAATAGGAGGTAAGAGATGAGGTTTCTGCTGTGACTCACGAGGACTGCTGGGTGCTCTTCACAGAGTGAACTTGGGAAAGGCTGTGGCAGGTGACAAAATGCTCTGGTTTATTCTCCAAAGTAATGGGAGGTTTGGGGTTGGAAGGAGCTTCTGGAGATCTTCAAGTGCAACCCCACAGCTGAGGCAGGTTCACCCAGAGCAGGCTGTGCAGGACTCTGTGATCTCCCTGTGTTGAGACCACCAGGCAAAAAGAATCCAACACATTAGTGCAATTTAATACTGATTAAAAACCCTTACGAATTCTACTAACAAAGGCACATTCTACAAATCCCATATTCCCACAGGTCTGACACTAGAGAGCCACAAGACAGCAGTGACACATTCTACCTTGTGTGAGAAGGAATAGTCTGGGTAGGGACTTGTCCAGCATTGTGTATTTCCTCACAAGCTCCTCCATTTTCATTGCAGGCCTAAGCAACAGCTTCTATTCTTTTCCCTCTCAACATCCATTATTTTCCATCTGTGGCTGGACATGATCCCTGAGCAAAAATGAACTGCAAGAAAACCAATGGAGTGAGATGTCCTGTACCTTTGTTGTGTGATTAAAGAAGAAATTGAAAACTCAGTAACATAAAAACTTTGATTTTTTCCCTTTTTTTCCCCAAATAAGTTCAATACCACAAAAATAATCTTGTTCATTTTTAGTCCTGCTGTCCTATTCCCTCTCTGAAGAGCTGTCAGTGTCATTTTTAGGTGTAAAATTACTTCTTGCAAGAATCCAGAAGTTAGCAAGAATATAGTTTAGAATTTTAAGATGGACAAGTGATACTTGAAGTGGAACTTTTCCTAAAACACTGCAGCTTTCAGGGCTCAGGTTTGGTCCCAGAAACTTCTGGGGATTGGATTCTGCAGCTCTTCTCAGGGCCATGCAGAGGTGTAAGGGAGCACAGCTACGTCACTGGCATTTTATATCTTTTCACACTGTTGTGCAATTTTTATTGCAGTCTTAAATCAGTATAAACTGATCGCTGCCCCCATAAGTAACTCTGACATATAATTTAATGTATGAATTGAGACTCAGAACATAAAGAACAGGTCATAAAATATTACTCCCACACTGAGAACATTAAAATGCTGATGTTTGGAACAGCTGGCTTAGCCCTTTTTTCTCAGCTGGAATAAATAGCAATATTAAAGGATTAGCATAACCAACAACAAGTGTTGAAGGACTTGATTTCATTCCAGGCAATAAGAATATTTAGGAACCAGTATTTTGAGCCTTAATCAGCAGAAGATTTTATTTCTTCCAAATACACTTTTAATAACGTTGTCTAGATATGGACATATTTATTATGTTTCTATCAGTTTGGTTTTTAATTTGGAAACCTTTGGAGTATGAGTTCTTGAGGCATGGTTTTGGTTTTTGTTTTTTATTAAACATTTTTGTGTGCCTTTACAAAAGAGTATATGCTGGTGTTTTTAAGAAGGACTTCTCATTGGTTTACCATTACTAATTTAGAATAGAAGTGGAGGAAAAGTAGTTAACCATTAGAAAACATCAAGACCAGACAAGGAGTAGACGTGGATCCAATCTTTTGTATATATGTTGGAGATCTCCAATCAGATTTCAAAATAGTAGAACTTAAAAGAACAAATGAAGAAAATGAGAAAGATCTGTGCTGGTGTCATTCCTAAAATGAGAGAGGGAGACAATGGAGCAGCTGAAAGGTCAGAAAATTGAAGCCTGAATATCAAATACCTAATATTTGATATCGTACTCACAAGAGCATCAGTGCAGGTTTCCAGAGTGAGGATTTTCCCCGCTGCTCCTCGGTAGGAGTGCAGCTGCAGCAGGGACCAGCCTTTTCCTCAGGCCTTTTCCATGGGTGTCCTAAAGCTGAGGGAGAAAAATGGATGAGTGGGGCTCTGGGGGATCATCTGAAGGAAGATGCACACAGATGGCTGGAAGGAGCAGTGAGGCACCATTCAGCTCAGTTTTGCAGTTTGCTGGGACAGTTTTGGAAGTTAAAATGGTTTTATTTAGGGCCTTTCTTAAGTAAATCCTTGGAATTAAAATAAGAGAATGAGGAGTACTGTGTGGCTTTCTGGCAAATCCCACCATTTTTGTGATTTGATTTTCTTTCCTGAATGTTTCAGGAGTTGAATTTTGATGCCAGCCTAATTGTTAGGGTCTCCAAGTGGATCAGCCAGCTCTTCATTCATTTTTTAATGAATGACTTTCTGAAGTTAAATGAAAACATTCCACTCGTCAAAACATCCCTCTGCTTTTCTTTCTTTGAAGGTTTCCATGGGGAAACCAGAGCCAGACTCTGGACTGTGAGTACCTTCCATGGCACCAGCACAGGTTTTGGTGGGTTTGAGAACTTCCCTGTGCAAACAGGCAGCAGCTCCAGGCAGGGGTTTGGTGCCTCGAGCTGGGGGTGCCTGGGCAGGGCCAGGAGTTGGACCTGAGGACCCTTGTGGGTCCCTTCCAACACAGAATGGTTTTTGGTTCTGTAATTCTAAGTCTAAATCCATCTGTGGCAATGTTTTCCTCCACCCCCAGGCACAGTGAGGCGATGTGAGAGCTGTGCACAGAAAGGGCTTCTCACCCTCCAGTTTCTCACTGGGGAAACGAGCTCTATCCAGCTCAGGTAGCCAGGGATGGGGTCTCTCCACCAGCTTGAGCTGTTGAACAGAACCTGCTCATTCCCCCTGCAGGTTTGTTTAAAGCTAAGACATTGAAAATAGCTGCCAAACTCAGAAAAGGAGGGAATTGTTTAAAAACTTAACCCAATGCCTTTTGGTTGCAATAACAACAAAAGCTCTGGAAAGGTAAGATGGGCTTCCAGACAGTGCCACGGTGTCAGGGAAGATTGATGGGAGACTGTCAAGCGTTGACAGACTTTGGTTAAAAAACCACAGTGAATAGTAACAATTCTCTGAAGTTTAGAACTCCATGGTTATTGGAGGTATGCAAAGTGGCTTTTATGAAATGTAAATCCTCCAAAATGCAAATATTTTCCCTTCTCAAGATTTTATTCAGAATTTCTGAAAAAAAAATTCCGAATTTGTGGGACATCCCTTTGCTACACAAAACAAAAATTAATTATTTTTCCTTTCAAAAAATGACTGATTTAAGACTAAATTATCATTTTGTTTTCAACATTTAAAAGTTCCTAGTGAAAAAAAAAAAGCGACATCTGGGAGAATATAAAATCAATAATTAAAAAGGAGTAACGTTCATCTCATGAAAGGTGACCCTGTGAAGTTTACAAAGTGACACCATCACCACAGTCATAATGACCTGAGAGAGAATTTGCAGTTTCATGTACGGGCTGTTTTACCACAGGTGTCATGTCCCACATGTCTCACCAACCTCCCCCGAGAAGGACGTGGATATTAAAATAACTCGGAGAGGTTAAAAGATCTTCCTTGTTTAATAAAGAAAACACTGACTGTCCGTGAATTCTGTGTTGGAATTCCACTGTATCCCATTTTGTGAGCATTTAGTGAGCATTTCCCTTTACCACAAGCTGTCCAGAAGGGCACAGGCTGTGGAGCTGTTGGGACACATGTCCTGTTTCCACCGAGTGTAATGCCTTTATTGTTTGTGCATCAAGATATAAAGAGTTCTTGTTCACATAATGGATACAGCTGGTTGGGTGGGGGGCAGGGAGGTCCTCACAATAAAAAGGCATTTGATTGCTGCTGGGATCCTTGTCAGTAAAATACTCAAAGATGGTTAATTGGACATTAATGTGTCAGGTTTTCAACAAAATAACAAGAAATTTGCCAAAAATAAAGCCCGAAGGAAACACGCCTCCAAATTTTACAACAAAGCTTTGTTTAAAATAGAAGTTAAAGCAGCGAAGATTTATGACATGTTGACATAACTGATGGTAAAGGAGTTGGCTGAAGCTAAGGGTGTGAAGGTCCAAATGAGAACATCTGCATTAAGAAGCTAATTCTCTTAAACATACTGATCAAAATATTAACGCTACATGTAAACACAAGTGCTTTATCTGACAGTGATTTACATTTGGAACGACCTAATCCAACTGTGCACTGCATCTTTATTCATTACCAGCAGCCTTTACTTAACACTTCATGCCCGCTTGCACAGGTGGACAATCTACTCAGAGTGACTATTGTGTTTATGTTATTTTTTCATAAGCAGGGCTTGAAATTTGTCAAACTGCATCATTGTTTAACTATGTGCCAGTCAAAGGGAAATTGCCAGATGGAGCAGCTTTCCCCTAACCTTGCTCCAGGCAATGAAATTACACATAGGCCACAGTCTTATGTCAAGTCTTTAAAAAAAACAAAAAAAAAAAAAAGAAGAAGAAAAAAAAAGAGCCAGGCCATGAATAGGCATGACTATGTGCATTCACAAAACCTGGCTTTCTTATGCCACTAATTTTATATGAAGGCTCATGCCAATAGTAAATAAAACTTCATGTCCGTCATGTCACTCATTAACTAGGTGCTCATAATTTATGTATTTAAGGCTTGCTTGTCCGCCAAGCAATCAAACAGTAAACCATGTTTTATAGGTGTTAGTGTTTATAGAAACTGTAAATAAATGTCAAACAAAAAAAATCGGGTTTCAGAAAAATGATCAGGGTTAAGTCATTTATCATTGTTCCAACTGGAAAAATCTGAGAACCTGTCAGTGCCAAAGCAAATGTTTCTCTGGCTTTTTCTAACATGCAGCTTAAACTACCAGATTGTAGAATTCTATTAGCAGGGTTTGATGAAATGGAAAATTTGCAGATCACGCATTTTAGCTGAACCTCTCGCTCAAAGAATGGGACGAGCTGGCTCTTCTTTAGCAAGGTGGCCTTGCCTTGTTACACTTGGTTGCCTTTTTCCTGTTTATTCCTAACCCCAGTGATGGTTTGGGCAGAAGTCAGGCTGCTCTGGAGTAGTTCTTGGCGAGTGCAGTGAAGGCAGTGTGAGCCCTGCTCCCGAGGTGGGCACTGGCAGGGAGCAGTGCCTGCTGCAGGACTCTTCCCTCCCACACAGGTACACAAGGATTTACAGGCACCCACTCCTAGCTGTTGTCACCTTGCTGATCTCCATCCAAGCTCCTTCTGACTCAGAGCTGCCCTCGTGGGCCTCCAGGGAAGTGTGTTCTAGCTGGTTATAGCTGTACCTCCCAAGCTTCAGGGTTTACATGCTGGCCATTTGTACTGTGGCTCAGGTTTGGAAACAAGGACATTTGGAAACAAGGACATTTGGAAACAAGGAGGTTTGGGAACGAGGAGATTTGGATGCTGAGAGGCTGCTGCTGGTGTGCACTGATGCTGCAGAGCACAGATGCTGCAGGTGCTCCCTGCCATGTCCAGAGCTGAGCACAGGATCTGTTCTGAGGTGTTTGTGCACATCAGTGTGAAATACAAACCTGTTTGGTGGTTTTGGTGGCTCTGAAACAGAGTGTGTAATCCTAACGCTTTCTAGATTGGTGTGTCCCTAGAATTTGCATTTAGGTGGAGCTCCTGGATGGGTTAGAAACTCACAGACAGCCACCTCATGACAAGGAGAAATCAGTAAGGCGGTGTAGCCTACAGGAAAAAAAAGAAATGAACAAAGTGTAGGTGAAGACAGTGCCATACCTGTTACTGCTTCAAAAATATGATTAAAAGATTAGCACAGGCATTCTTGTGGCCATGAACATGAGAGAGGTGACTTGTGCTTTGGGAGGGACTGTCAAACTCCTGCATGTGGGAGTGCCTTGAGTGTTCCCAAAAGCTCCTGCTGGTGCAGTCCAATTTGCCTGTACTGAGCTGTTCACAGTGAAACTAAATTAAAATCAACCAGAGAATCCAGTGCCTCTAGAGCCTGGATGGAGAGCTACTGCTGTTTGTGAAGTACCTGTTCTCTGCTGGGTTTTCCCTTGTTTTCTCCCTTCATACTAAAATTAATTCATTTTGAGTTTAAATTTCTTTTTTGAATTGTCATTCCCATCTTTATTGGTTTTTCACAAGCTTTGAGTAACATTTGCCAAGAAAACTTGCCCTGGCAGGTCTGGCCCAGGCCCCTCGGATGCATTTACGAGTCCTGTTTCAACAGCTACACAGAAGGGTGCATGACAGACCAGCCTCAGAATTTCCTCCACGCTGTTGTGCCCACCATAGATTACTTTAGTTCTGAGTTATTTGAAAACTCATCCAAATCAAACAAATAGGCTCTCAACGTTTTGAGTATGGTAATGTGTGGTGTCCGATTTCACAGTATTTCTAGGGAATTTTTAACCGATGTTATTTCTGTCTATTTGACCAAATTCTGAGGCCTTCGCTGAGGGCTCCACTGAAAACTGTTTCTGAGCTGTGCTGTGCACCTGTATCAGGGACAAGCCCTCAGATTTCCACTGAATTACTCAGCAAAACTCCCATCAACTCTGCTCAGATTTGTGGCTCATGAATGTCCACAGAAAATTTTCCTGATTGCTGAAGCTCCTCGTGCCCATCAGTGATCATTCACTGTGTATACAAGGGACATTTGGAATGCTCTTTTGTGGTTCAGTTTGATTTGCTGGTTTATGAATTTTTTGCATTTTAAAGTATATAAAGTATATGTATTCCATGTTTTCTTGCTTTCTAAGGACAGTATCTGATTCTACAGGCTTGAAAAAATACAGGCAATAAATACCTTCAAATAGTAACAGACATAATTCATGCCTTGTAATGCATGTTTTAAAAATCAGGTCTTTTTCTGGCTCATTACCCAGCCTGTAGATTTGATTTTTTTAATTAATGTAAGAACACCTTCTTTATGGCATGTTCATGTTTACCCAAAAGTCACATCATTTTTCAAATTATACAAGGTGTCAGTGCTGAGGGTAATGAGCGTTATTGCTCACATTCCAAAACGAGCAGTCCTTTCAGGTTTTTTCCTAAATCTGTCTAGAAAAGGAGAATCAGAAATGTTTCTGCCCAGTAGGATTTGTGTGCCAGACACAAAAGCCACAAGGCAGCCACCAGGTCTGCTGTTGCAGGGGGTGTTTGTAAGGGCTCAGCCCCTCCAGGCAGCGATGCCCGTGGGCTCCAGCCAGGTCCCACCTGCCCAGGGCTGTGAGACATTTGCACCACTGGCAACAGCTCCCAGTGCACCAGGGGGATCCTTTTCTGCTCATAGTGGGACACGTAATGGACACAGAGACAGTCTGAGCTCAAGCAGAAGCAGCTCCTGCTGGCTTCCACCAGTCTGAGAACCCGGTTAAGTCCATGGTGTGTTTTCCATCGCAGTGAAGAGCAGCGTACAGAGCTGGTCAAGGGCTCTCCCTGTTAATTTCTCCTGGTGATTGCAAGAAATTTGATCATCTTGTGTAGTCTTGATCATCTTGCAGAAGTTAGAAACATTTCTTCTTCTTTCATTTTCTTATTGCTGCAAGCTGCCCCTGGGGGCTGAGACTGGCTAATACAGACACCTGGACTTCTGTGTGTGTGAGTTGCCTGATCTGTAACTGGGGTTCACCAGTGCTCTGTCAGCAGAAACACAACAGGACTGCAAGAAAAATATGTGAGCACCTGGCAGAAAGACATTCGAAAAATTGACTTCAGTTTTTTTCTTGAAATCATCTGATTTAATTAACTCTGATGATTTCCAGCATGTGAAGCCTTTCGGATTCTAGACCCTGTTAAGCACTATCATTCTGAACACCCAACAGCTCTCATAAATGTATAATTTTCATTCAACATATACAGCACTTGCTGTTATTATCAAGCCTGAAGTTATGAGAGCTCCTCCTCACACCGTTTTTCTGCGATGCACAGTCCCCAAAACCAGAAAGGCTGTCACTCAGAGCAGGAGGGCAGGAGGGCAGGAGAGCTGAGTGTTGCTTTGGCAATCTTTTATCAGTGCTCCTTTAAGCCTGACTTTGATGCTGTCAGCATTTGCATGGACTATCCTAAGCCATGAGTGCCAGGAGCATGCATGGTTTTCTAGGGAAAAGCCAGCCCATGTTGTGTTTTGTCTTGGCAGAAATCCTCCTTGCTTTAGAAATCCTCAATGCTTTAGAAATCCTCCAAGCTGTGTGTTCCTCCAGGGATGTTAAAGCTGTGAGAAGAATGAAGCATTTGGTTTTTACTCCCTGCAATGGCATCTCTTGCTGACATGCAGCTGATGTGGATCCTGCTGACTCCATCTCACACCCCCAGCCTGTCCCACCTCCCCTCCCATGTGCCAGAAGGGTCCATGGCAGAGGCTGCCCAGGGGTCCCAGCAATGCCCAGCTGTCATTTATTCAATTATCATCAGAACTCAACAGCCCTGAGAACGGAGACGTGTGAGTGATTCTTGGCTCCCAAGCAATATTTTTGCCGAGCAGGATCATTGCCCCTGTGTTTGATGCTGAGGAACGTCTTTGCAGACTTGCTGTACCTCTGACAGCTCAGGGATTTCTAAGGTGAAACCAATTAATCATGTTTCTTGATGACTTACTCATTCAGTTTCCTCCTTTGTGAAGGACGTCTCTTTTAGTGGTTTAAAAACAAGGGATAAGACTAAATTTCAGACGTCCACAGTGTTGAAACAATGAGTAAGAATCTTTCTCAACTGCAGGGGATGATGGAGATATTTTTCAGTGCATCCCTGGTAACTGAATACAGATCCACATTCTTTCTGAGTGATAATGAATAAATGTTTCATTCACTGGTTCAGCAACCTCACTTTCCTAAAACATCATATACAGTGCCATGGTTTGGGTTTTAGAGCCCTTGTTAGCTCAGAGTTCACTGGAAATCACGTCAGGAGAACCATGACCTTCCTTCCTCTCCCACATCATTTAGCTAAGTAGGAGATGAGTTGGCTCATCCTCTTCCCAGGATGAATTTTAGGCCATGGTTTGGCTTGAAATCCCTTCTGCTGTGTCTCCTGCACAAGATCCTGAGGCAGTGCCAGCAGCAGAGTCCTTGGCAGGGGGACAAGGGTGAGACAAGGCTTGGAGGGCTGGGGTGGGAAGCAGAATCCATTGGTAGGGAAGAGGAAGAGACAGGTGTTATCTCACTGCCATTAGAAATTCCTGGGACAGCTGGAAATCAAACTGATGGTGCATTGAATATTGATAGAATTGTTGTAATGGCCTTGGTAATGGTGCAAATTTTGACAGAAGGAATGAAATTTGTCGAGAAACTAATCCTGTTTTGGCATTTTCCTCTCCCAAAAACGCTGTGCAGAGTAATTACAGTGCATACAGTTAAGGCAGGGACCTTATAGCTGCTCTGTACATCACAGATGCCAGCTAAATAGCCAAATGATAGCTTTTTAAAAATTGTACAAAGAATTGTATCCAAACATTAGCATGAACTTGAACTGTTCAGCGCTTAAATCCGATATTTTTTTTACACCAGTTTTTTAGAGCTGTTGACCTCGAGAGCGTCCTGGTGTTCCAGGGGATAGCATTCCATTTTTCTCTTCACACATAATGAGCAGTGAACTCCTTAATTGTTGTTGTCTGTTCCCTCTACTGAGAGACCACTGCAGCCAACAAATCCAGCGTTTCATGCTGCAATCTAAACAGAGTGATGCATTGCAGGTGCTTTCCTCATCTCCTCACACCTCTCAGAAACATTAGGGGGGATTTTCAACTTCCTATTCAACTTTTAAATGGAGAGTCAGGTCAGTCTGTGGATTACAAGACTAATAAATCTTCTGACTTCAGTTATTGTGCAAGTATCCAGCTAATATCTGCTGTTACCCTGGCTCGCAGCTCTGGCCACGCTGACCTCGGCTCAGGCTGGGAGAGTGATAGCTTAATGAATATATCTAAAAGCCAATCATAAATTGCAAGCAAAGAAAACGTCACTTCTCTGATGTTTGTGTATAAAAATGGGCCCTTAAATCGCTTTCTCTCTTCATCATTCTTTGTTTGAGTTACCCGTAGGTGGCCGTTCCCGAGGATGGGAGCAGCGGTGCTGTAAATAAAGTCCAGCAGGATGCAAGGTGCTGAAAAGAGTGACTTCACTGGCTCTGCTGCCCCGCCGCAGCGAAATGAACGATTGTTGATTTGTATTTAATGCTCAATTTCCTCTCCATTACTACAAACCATGCAAGGCAGGCCTCGTTTCAGGCTATTCATAGGAGAGCTCAATCTATCCGGTTTCACATCTGCTAAAAGCCCCCATGTCATGCTAATTACAGTCTTCCCCTGGAAAGAATTTGAGTTTTAAGGCCAAAGAAAGATATACTTATTTATAACTAATGCTCTAATCTATATAGTTGCTTGTTTGCAAGCTAGAATGGTACTTCTGCAGCTGTATTTGTGTTCCAAATGCAAGAGGGATGCAGAAGTACAGAAAATAAGTGTCATGGTTGTACCTCTTCTAAGTATTTTACAACAAGTGTGTTCAAAATGGAAAGCCACAGTGTCTCTGCCCCCATCTCTGTGCCACAGCAATTACTTCTCCTTGGCCCTTGGCCTGTGCACAACCACAGAGCACAAGGTAATATTTGTGCTCCTTCTGAATCAAAGGAGATGACAGATTACCTCCAGACAAATGAGCCAAATTAGCAGGGAAAGTCTTCAAAGGGCATTTTACCTTGTTGTGTCCAATCTGCTGCTTTTACAGGGAACTGTGCACATGACCTCTTCCATGATCTACCCCAAACTTAAAAATAGTTTTTTGTTCTACTGTTTCTACTGAAAGCATATTCCAGTCATAGCTTGAGGGTTTTATAAATATTTTTCTAAATTTAAAAACAAAGGCATTATCACCAATTTTATCCACACACTCTTCTCCATCACATGCTACAGCTTGCACTTGTTTTCCCTAGCTTTTTACTCGGATGTGAACACTCTGGAAGTGAACTGGAGGGACCGGAGCTATTAATTCTCTAGGCAAAGGAGCTGACAATGATACCCCAAGTGCTCCAAGCTCCCTCCCCGCTCAGTTGCAAGGGAAGCTGTTCTGGAGTGGAGATAAAAGAGAGCCTCCCTTCCAGGATGGCCCTGCAGCCCCAGGCACTGTTTCCTGAAGAGCTCCATAGCAGACACCGAGGGAAGGCTCAGGAACTTCTCAGCCATGTAATTTTGCTCTGAGGCTGCAGCAGTCTGGAATTTGAAGGCTTCCTGAGCCAGAGGTGGTTTCTTGTTGCTTAATAGCCCTGGATGAATATTTTGCTCCGAGAATTTGGACAGTCACTTCTGAATGCAGTCAAGCTTGTGGCACTCAGCAGCACAGAAGCAGCTCTTCTGCAGCTTGGGACACAAAGACCTGCTTCTTTCTGCTTGTTTTAAGCCTCTTTCTCACTAATTTCATTTGATGTTCCAATTTTTCTCCTATTGCAGGAGGCAGGGAACCGTGGTTTACTACTTTGCACCACAATTTGCCAAGTCTCTCCCCACTTCTTGCAGTTCATTTACAGTTACTATAAAACATAGGGATCTGCTATATTTTCTCTCAAGCCTTTATCATGATGATCTTTTCTTTATGTTGCATTTTATTCTGCTTTCCATTTATTTTAATAACTTGTTTTGGAATGAGGAAATGTGCTAAAGCCAGTAACACATTGCTGAATACACTGAATATCTGATGTTAAAGCCGATGTAAAAAACCCAAACAAACAAAACCATGGCATTCATTGCTGTTCCTTCAGCCTGGTCTGAGAATGGTTTGGTTCTCCTCACCTTTTGTGAGGCTGCTGGGGCTTCTCCCCCATTTGATGGAGTCTCTGTGCCGTGGAGCACCAAGCTTCATGCTCAGCATCCTCACCCTGAGTGACAGCAGAGAGAAATTCCCTGTGCCTGCTGCGTTTCCCCCAGCACTGCCCGCAGTTCCTGCCTTCTCTCCATGGCAGAGTGGCCTTGCTCTGTCCTGCAGTGCATCCTCCCCTTACAGCAGAGGCTGAAGTCCTCTGCCTTAACATCCTTTGTGAGTTCATGCTCCCTTTGGCAATCGTTGCTGCCTCCTTTTGTTTCCCAGCACCTTAAGCCAGTGCTTGGCCACCCTTTTGTACTGCACCCTGTTTTCTTTGCAGTTGCCTTTTTGCAGAGAGTCTCTATCTCCCTAAGTGGATTTTTTTCTCTCTGAAGTTTTATTTATCCATGTGGTGCAAGCTCCTGGGAGTCGGGCACATCTGAGTGTCAGGAGGTTCTGAGCTTTCCGTGCACCCAGGGCACATCCTCAGCTGGGTCACCTGGGCCGTGTGGTCTCTGCTTCCACTGCACTCACCAGGATTTTGGGCTCCACCACCCCTTGCCCTGGGCTGTGCCACACATCAAAGCTAACATCCGCTTCCTTCCATCGTGTTTTGGAAATTGAAAAGCAATTCAGAATAATAAGCATAGAGGATTTTTTTGTATTTCAAATTACCTTTTTCCTCCCTTAGTGTGAGGACTTTTGTGCTTTTTCAAAGTGCTGTTCCACACTGTAGCAATGATTTTAATTTCAATTTTTTTTTTTTTAAATGAAAATAAAATTATCTGGCTTTCTGGATTCTAAATCACAAGGATGAAGTCAAGGATTTGCTCCTTCAGGCTTTATTCTCACAATTAGGTGGTGTGGGAGAAGAGTTTCTGTTGTTAGAGCAACAACTGCCAGAGAGCAACATGAAAACCATGTATTGGCTTCACTTTGTTCCTGTGGATATTATAAATGAAAGTTCTTATATCAGCCTTTTTTACCTGCATTATATATTCACTTCTATTTCAGAGCAGTTTCAGTTTATTTAAGTGTGCACTTGACTGTTGAATGGGTGCCCAAGTTTTCACAGGAAGCATTTCCCCTTTTTGGCTGGATTTACTCTTGAAATGGGAAGAAAGGAATATCCTATTGTGACTCAGGGAACAAGACATGCCAGCAGCCAATTGTTTTGGGGTTTCTTTTTAAAATTTCCTTCAATTTCAGAGAAACATTGCAACACGTAACAAATGACATTAAACAAATTGCATCAAACAGAACTGAGATTTTCTTATTGCAAATAAAAGTGTAGCCTGGTGGAATCTGGGGACTTTCACAGGTACTTATTCGCAGGTGTTTTAGGCCAACATTTAAGTACCCAAAAGAATACGTATTTAAATTTCATATGATATTCTGTACTGCACCATTTCCTTGAGCATGCTTCAAATACAGTAAATTATTCAATACATAAAAGCCTTTTAAAAAAAGCGTTGTACTCCCACACGACCATTTGCCTGTGAAATGCATATTATATTTAGTGCTTGTTTATATTACAGTGAAGTGAAGCCCGTAGATGCCCCAAATTAACAGCTTTTTGGGAAAAGAATAAAAAGAATTTTAACTCCTCCACAAGCTGTGAATGGTGGAGGGGAACATGTCACAATAAGAGAAAACACAACAACAACAGAATAAACCCACAAGAAGATCTGAAGCAAAGCAGAATGTGAGTGACAATTATAGAATCCCAGAATCCCTGAATGGTTTGGGATGGAGGCACCCTAAAGCCCCTCCAGTGCCACCCCTGCCATGGCAGGGACACCTCCCACTGTCCCAGGCTGCTCCAACCCCAATGTCCAGCCTGGCCTTGGGCATTGCCAGGGATCCAGGGGCAGCCACAGCTGCTCTGGGCACCCTGTGCCAGGGCCTGCCCACCCTCACAGGGAAGGATTCCTTCCCAAGATCCAATTAAATCTACACCCTTTCAGTCTGTACCCATTACTCCATTAGGACTTGCTCCTACTGTGCAGTGATGACAGGGAACAATGATCTGAAGTTATCCAAGGAACTCTGATGTAAGTTGTTAAAACTGCTTTGCTCTGTTCTCTGCTTTTGTGGGGAAACGTGGAATACTCTCAGCAGCCAATGTACGTGCTTCAGTTTAAAAATATTCCATTAAGAAAATAGTTCTGGAATGTAATATGATCAGACACATAGCACAAACTCGGAATATTGTGTCTCAGTATCACAAAAAAATGAGTGTACACTGTTTAAATCAAAGACTTTGTCCTTGAGACAGCACAGGCAGCTCAGTATGATTCAAATTCCATGTTAAATAATTAATTAGGACACTAAGGAGGACCTGCCAGTTCAGCTGGAGTTCATGGCCAGGTGTCTCAGTTGCATCACTGATTTCCTTTCATATAAGGCTCGTGCTCGCTGTGTTCAACTCATTGAGCTTATATGTAAAGGAAGAATGTTTTTATAGAGAGAGATACAAACACATCATAAATCAAATGTCATTGAGAATTTCTTGGTGCTGTTTATGGTTTATGAATCACAGCTGTTGAAAAGCTTATGATGAAAAAGTGATACCTTAGAAATGGCTGCAGAAATATGAGTTGTAGTTTATTATTGTTATTTTTTTTTAAATATGGCAGAGTTTTGATCCTCAAATTAATTTCATGCTGTTACAGCAACTGTATAAACCCAGCAGGAAAATACATGCACGAATGGGTGCAGGCCAATGCATTTCCTCTGAACACTATTTCTGTCTTTTTTGCATATGTGCTCTACCCTGATGGGTGTCACAAATGCCATTTCAAAGGTATCTACTCTTAAATGGCATGAGATTTTTTTTCCCCTTTCCTGTATTTTCTCTTTGATGCAGAAATACAGTTTCAATATCAGGACAAGGGGATGTGACTTTACAGGGGGTTGGTGACAACAGAAAATCTTGAGCCACTGGGTTTAGGCCTTTCCAGCCCCCATAGCCAGCAGCTGCTTGTGATGACAGCACAGCTTTTATCTACACACAACATTTTGTGACCTCAGGTTTGATATAGAGGCAGAGATGCAAAGAATAAAACTGGAAACATTGCCCTTACATAAAATCAAAATAGGTTTTGTTTTGAGTGAAAGTAATGAGATGTTTTTTAGTCTTTTTATTTCCCTTGGCATGTCCAAAGACTGTCCAGTGCTTGCCTTGCATCAGGTCATCCATTGATGTTTTCATTTGTAGTTTGGGCTTTTCCCCTCTTTTTAATGTAGGAACAGTCCCTAAACCCTGTAGTTCAGACATATTTATAGCATGAGACTTCCTGGGTTTATGATGGAAGCAGCCCAGGAGACGACTTACAGAAAGTTACTTAAATTTAAATTAATTAAATTGAATTGTATGTCTGTTTTGACTAATCCAGCCAATTCACTTGAAAGGTTGTGTGAGGATTTACTGCTACAAACCTGCTGAAGTAACTCTTTCAGGTAACAATTCTACTTTTTTCTTGCAGAGTGGTACTTTTTAGGATGTTTTTCAGGATCCTCTTATAGTTTTGTTTTTAAGAACAGTTCTAACCTTGTTTGGACTGAGATCTGAAAAAGAGTTAAAATGAAAGGAATATTTAAGTTTTGCTTCATGACACAAATAAATATTGGAACTGCACAGGATGTTTGGACTTCATGCAGGGCCAAAAGGAAACAAGAGCTTCATGACCATGGTGGTGGCTTGACAAATCTCTTGGTTAGGTGTTTTCATAAAAGGAAATAATTTGTCTTATTTCTTTATTTACTGTCCCACATGATGCTGAGTTTCAAGGGACTGTCCGCTTGATGTGGTTTATTCCTTTTCATGACAGACAAAAAACAAAGCAAAGCTGAAATTGAAAACAGTCATGTTGCTTGCATCTCCCTCCTTTTATTTGCTGGAGCCAGTGAATGCCCAACGGGCATTCTAATGGATGGGTGTCACTTTACAAAAAGACCTTTGGTTGGCTTGTGCCTTTCAGGGTTTCAGCTCTTCACAGGACTTTGAATCTGACAGTGATTTTTTGACTGCCTCAAGTAAAGAACAAAATGCAGTTAATTTCCTTCAGTAAAAGTGAAAAAGAACAACACTGCTGAGGTCTTTTGAATGGGAAAAAGATTCAGGCAGCCCTGGAAACTGATCCAGGACTCGTCTTAAGACGCAGACATTCACTACCTTCTTCTCTTCCAAATTACAATGAAAATACGTGTTTTGTGCAGTCACCATTACCAGGATTCACTTGTTCTGCACACACAAAACAGGCTGCTTTGGGGTGTTTAGACTCTTTGTATCTTGCCTAGGAAGGGAATGGGAGTAGCTGGAGTCCCTAAGACCCCTCCACACCAATTCCTTCAGCCTGCTCCTGGCTCAGCCCCTTTTTCTCCTTGTGGCAGAGGAAGGGTCCGGGAGCTCTTCCAGGACTCTGGAGAAACCCGTCCTGGCACTGCCGGCACCTCTGCTGCTGCAGCTCTGGGCTTTCCTTCCCTGTGCCTCAGAGCCTGCAGCCCGGGGTCTCTGTGCTGTGCTAACTAATCTCACAGTCAGCCCTGGGCAGGGCAGAGGGGCAGCTTGGGGCAGATTTGGGGACTGAGCAGCCCTGGCTGTGGGCGGTCAAGGGAGCAAAACCAAGGATGCTAAAAGAGGTGATTATCCGATTCCTGTGCCTGCTCCAGTGGAAAAAGCCCTCCTCTAGCCTGCTCATGGCCCCGGACACTACAAAACAGATATTGTTGGTAGAGATTATGAATTCCAGTGCTCTTTATGGTGTGTATCTACTTTTCTATCTGCATATGTTGCAATAAAACAACATGCACAAGGTTATAAAAATAGCCTGGAAGTGATTGACATGCTAATAATGCTCAATCAAGTCAATAATGCTCGTGTAACAAGCTCCTGAGAAAATAATATTTTTGGTCAATAACACACTTTTAAAAAATGAACTGTTTGTTTTTAATTAACCTCATATTTAGCCATTTAGTCATGCCATGTCCATCAAGCACAGTGGAGAAAAACACGTGCTGTCTTGAAGCACTGCGTTGTTGCCTTAAACTTTCATCTCTTCCTTCTTGGCTTTCTCTTCTGCATTCCACCTCAGCGTGTTTGGGAGGATTGAGGCAAATCATGGCTTGTCATGTTACTTCGAATTCAGTGCTTCTCCTTTGTAAGGAGGGTGTTAGGTGAGTCATCTGTGACAGAACATCCCATTATGTTGTGACAGACTGTCAGAGGGAACCTGCTGTAAGTACTTAGCAACAATATAGTGCTTCTAATGTGTCACTTGACTCCTTTTCTTTTATTTTCTTTCACTTTTCTTCCTTTTTTTTTTTTTTTTTTTTGGCTAAAGGCTGACAGATTTTAATCCATTAAGTGATCCAAAAAAACAGCGTTTGGAACGGTGTAATGCTCAGCAGAATTGAGCAGGACAGACAGTGCCCACAAATTCCCGACAGGGAGGAGGATGCAAGTCCTGTGGTCTTTACTCTTCTTGTCACATGGAGTTAAGCAGTACATTGTGGGGTCTTGTTTGCTTTGGGGCTTGTTTAGATCTTTTAAAGGGAAAATTATATGCTATCAGGTGAAGGATTTTCAAAAAGAAAATGGGTTCATATCCCAGTTATGAGTGAGATCTGAAATAAATTCTAACAGTTGTGAGATGACTTTCAGATACGTAATTTCTTGTGTTGTTCTCTTTCTGTGTTTATTTGCATTTAATGTTTGGGTCAGGCAAGCTCTGGAGCTCAGGGTTCCCTGGCTGCTGCCCTGCTCCAGGGACTTCACAGTAGCCCCTTTCCCCCTGCTCAGGGCTTGTGATTAATTACAGCATCCTTCCAGCCCTCTCATTAAAACAATTTGTTGTACTTATGGGCACAATCAGACTGTGTGGCTGAATTCAGATTAAAAATAGGGGCGTGAAGTTGAACTTGAGACAAGTCGGACACTGCTGGCTGCTGAGCACTTTTGTAAATGAGGAGCCCTAATTCGGTGCCTAAGTGTCATGTCAGGAGCCTGTCAGGAGGTGATGGTTGTTCTGACAGATTTTGTGTGCCCGTGTGCTCACCTGTGCTCACACCGGGGTCACAGAGCTGTGGGAGCCCTCACCTTGTGCTGAGGCCAAACCCACTTATCCTCCCCAGAGTCAGTAATAAATTGATGACTTACAAAAAAATCCGGCTCATGGTTTTGACAAACTTACAGTGGATGACATCTGTCAACCTGTGATTACTGAGCAGGGTGCTTAAAATATGGCAAATACTGGAGGTTAAAGGGAAGACAGAAGTGGGAATCAGAGGCCTTTTTAGTGTAAAAATGAGCCCTGCTTCACCCTTCAGTATTTTCATAGAGTCGCAGGATCACAGAACAAGCTGAGCTGGGTTACAAGGGTCAGCCAGTCCCACCCTGGCCCTGCACAGACACCCCAAAATCCCAGCCTGGGCATCCCTGGCAGCACTGCCCAAACGCTCCTGGAGCTCTGGCAGCCTCGGGGCCGTGCCCATTCCCTGGGGAGCCTGGGCAGTCTGTCATACAAAAGAAGCAGGAGATGAAAAAATCCTATAGAGGGAGGGGTCATGGAAATTCCTCCAAAACACATCTGCCCAGTTGTGCTGCCTTATCCTGGTGTCTCAGTTGGGGATGAAGCTCTGGGAATTTTTCTTTTGCTGCTGCATTTATGAAATTTGGAGCTGTGGAACTGTTCAAGTCATGGATATTTTGATTAATTTTGACTACTAGGCTGAGCAACAGTTTTGGAAGTTCCTGACATTGAGACACTAATTGGATTTTGTGCCCTGGATTAACTGGCCCTGATTAACTGACCCTGGAGCTCTCCAGCTCCCATGAGAAGAGGCACTGACATGAGGGGATGTTAGATACAGGGTTCCAATCCCACCCTATTTCACAGCTACGTTTTGGGGAGCGCAGAGCTCTTCCTGCCCTACCTGTGTGAGCAAAGATCAGCAGGACTCCTGCTCCTGATGCAGAGGAGGGTGATCCAAGCACAAGGACACCCCTAAGGACACCCACGCCTAAGGATAACAGACACCCTCCATTCTCCAAAGCAGTGCTCACAGCCCTCTGGCTTTATGGGGTGCCCACAGTGGCTCCAGCAGTTCCAGGGACTTGTCTCTTGTAGGATTCAGTCCCTCCCCTGCTCCTGGGTTCTCCACACTTGCTGGAGATGAAATGAGCAGCACCTCCAAGCACAGAGAACAAGTCTCTGTTCTAGGACCTCCTTGTGTGCTACACGACTCTCCAGCTCTGCTCTGGGAACTGGGAATTTCTCAGGAACCCTCTAGTTCTTCAGTACTTACTTCTAGGTGTGCTTATGGGCTGAATTTCAACCACTACCACCCCAAGCCTTCCTGCCCTTTTCCAGGGTGTCTTAGATTATTCTGCTCCCAATTCTTTATTGCAGCAGAACATTTCGTCCTGTTCTCACCTCTTTTCCACATCAGGAGAGCTCTGCTTTGCCCTGTTAGCATTTTTCCAGTGGTTGTAGCACCTTGCCCCATGGATAAGTGTGAGGGAAGGGGTTGGACTTCCCTTCTGTGTGGTCCCTCACCGAGGCTCTGAATAAACACAGAAGTTGGGCTCTGGTCAACACTTTGTGAAACTTTCTTTGTGTCCTGTTTTCCATCATATACAAAGCACACCAATAACTCAGCATTGGGGGGATTTGCATTTCACTACTATTCATTCATGTGCCATGGAGGGCTATAAAAGGAAGAAAGACCTGAAATGCAAGCCATAGAGGGCTATAAAAGGAACAAAGACTTAGATTTCTATTCCTAATAAAGTATTTTTGAAAGTACTTATGTTCACTTTAATACAGGAGTAAATTTAATGGAGACTTTGGAGATGCACTGAGATTTCTTACAGCACCTAAACAAAGATGGATGACTTTGGTGGGAAATCCAAGGGACAAATTACTTTTTTTTCTCAATAATTTTTCTTTCACAACAGTTTCTGATTGCCAAGAGCTGGGTGACAATAGGGTTGCTCCAAGCCCCATCCAGCCTGGCCTTGGGCACTTCCAGTGATTATCTGACTATTGCTCCCTGTTTCCCCCAGGTGCTGCTTACAGCAAACTGTGATCCTTGGCTGGACTCTGTGAGTGCCAGCCTGCTTCCCATACTCCAGAGCTGGAGCTTCAGTCACTGCCCTGTTCCTTCTGGGAACAGCAAGGAAAGGAGTCCCCACCACTGCTGGCAGCATCCCCGTGTTTCTGGGTGAGCTCCAGAGCAGGTTCTGGGTGAGCTCCAGAGCAGGTTCTGGGTGAGCTGCCTCACTGGGAGTTGGGGCTCCCCAGGGTGATGCTCCATGGCCTCGAGCTCTGCAGCACTGCCTGGTTGTTCTTGTGCTGCCCCAGAACTCCTCCAGCAGCCTTGGCCCCAGGAACGGGGGTGAAAGGGCTTCGTTTACCACGTTAATCAACTTCTAGATGGGCCAAGCAGTGAAAGGAGTCGTCTCCAGGGTGACAGAGGGATGTGTGTAAACAACACTTGCTCAATAGGTTTTGGTTGTGGGAACTCCTGCCTGCTCTGTTTGCTTTGTGAGAAAAGTCAACGAGGTGTGAACATTCAACAAACTAGGAAACTTTAATAAAATAATTCAAATTCTTTGTTTCTGGGAAAATTTTGAGCTTATTGTTTTTAGCATGGTACAAAAAATTATTCCAAGGACCATGCACATCTGACTAATGTATTTTGCTTGTGAAAGCTTTCAGGAAACTCCTCTAGAAGTTATTTAACAGTAAATAATACATTCATAGACAGTTTTAAAATGGAAAGAAGTACTAAATGCATGGAATAGATTATTCATTAGCCATTACCTACTTCTATTAGGTGACTGCTGGTAATTCCCATTAAAGTTCTGGGTTTCTCAGGCAGGCCTGGCAAGCTTCCTCATTGTACTCAGTAAATGGAGCTGATTGCATTGCCTGTCCTCTGGTTTGTTTTCCAGAGTGCATAAATACCTTTGGTTTTAAAGGCAATATTCAGGTAAACATTTGTGCTGCTATTAAATACCATTGTGGCACAAGAGAAATACTTCACACTTTAGCACTGGCCATCCGTGGATTGAGGTTTTCTCTTTTTTGAGCTGATTGTGCTTCAGAGCACAGGCTTGCTGAGTGATAACTCTTGAACTAAGTCCATCTGCATGTTGGGCTCACCCTGCTCTCCTCCATGCACTCAGCCCTGGTGGGCTTTTGGGTTTTTTTTCCCAAATAACTACCCAGGCTCCCGATGGGTGTCCACCGTGGAGCTGAGCTCCATGTCCCCTGTCTGGCTGCATTCCCAGCAGCTCCCAGAAGCTCACCAGGCTGGTACTGGCAGGTTCTGGCTCAGGCTCTTGTTGCAGAGGTAGAATCACAGATCTGCTTGGAGAAAGAACCCTCTGAGTGCAGGTGCAGCCACGGCTGGGTGCTTCAGTGGCACAGCTCTATAAAGTCTAACAAGTAGATCACAGACCCCATGGAACTTCTTGTGATTCTTTTGTGAAACTTTTTGTGCTGTCTTTTCATCATGCTCTAGGCCTGGCTGATCATTGCAGGTTCCTATTGACTTGCAGGAGCCTTACAAGACTTAACAAACCACGTGCTCCAGGAACCAGACCCAGGAACCAGAGCCATCCTCCCCGTGTCAGAGAAGTGATTCTTCAGGTGATTTACTGTCATCTTTCCTGCCTAGCTGAGCTTTGTACTGGACTTCTGAGTTGGTAAGATGGACTTGTTTAACTGCACTAAGCAGCACTGGTAGTTGTGCATGCCAAGAGCTCTAAAGGGTGAAAAATGTCTCATGAAGAGGCTGGGAAGTGCAGGGCAATCTTGCTCCAGTGTTTTGCGGTGAGGAAAAGGTCCCTTATCCGTGTGTGATGGAAAGGAGATGGAAGAGAGGAAGCTAAGACCATAATAGTAGCCAGAAAGAACTGCTCTGCAGACCGTATCAAATTGGGCATCAGGAAAGCATCAGGAAAACGTAGCTCGTTCTTTGTGGTTATAAGCTACAGTGCTAAGAAGTGATTTTTGTTATTCATTACAACCATGTTTAGATTTCTTGTGGTGGCTTTTTGAAAGGATATTTTATTGTATTTATGAGACAGATGAAATTACAAGAAAACTGCTTTTCTTGTGCCAAAACTGTCAGAGAACATCCCTGAATGGAAGGCAAGTGCTTGCATTGTTACAAGCATTTGTGGACAAACATCTGTGGGGGTTTTTTCCTTCTTCTTTTGGAACACATAATGGTGAGGGGAAAAAGACATTAACTGGAGTTGTAAGATGAAGTTGTGCAGACAGTGTGAGTTCTGGATGCCTCTGTTCCTCGACTTGCACCTCTGACTTTGGCAGGGGCTCATCCTGTGTTTATTGGAGCACTGGAGGTGATCATGTCAAGGCTTCTTTGGCTTCCTTGGTGTGGTCAGCAAGTCCACTGGCTGTGTATTGCTGTTTATTTTTTATCGAAGGGGGATGGGGAGGACTTTTGAGGGGCAATGTAGCACAGCAGCCTCAAACATAAATCAGGGCTCCAGCCTGGTGGTTCCCATTGCACTTGGGGAAACCTTTAGGGAGAGAAAAATGGGTGTGAGGAGGTGGCACCACTGTGTGACACTCTCTCTGCTAATTGAGGCACTTTAACCCACCCTGAAAGCAAGTTATTTCATAAATCCTGCATTTCTTCTCTCTCTGGAATGCTGTTACCCAACTCTTTCATCTAACCTGCATGAACACCAAGGGAGCTGCAGGACTGAGACAAGAGCTCAGCACGAGAAGATGCTGAGAGTCTTTTAGTCCCACTAAAGTTTCTCTGTGACTCCATCTCACCACACAGGCACGTTTGCTCATCAGGACCAAAAGCAAGAAATCACACTGCAATTCTGGCTAATAAGGTGGGGGGTTTTTTTTGTCCCTAAACCCATCCACACAGACGCCCCATTAGAGGTGGCAGAAAGAGCTGTAATGGCTGTGCCTTGATTAAAGCTCCTGGCACCAATAGTGGCACAAGCCTGTGGGATTTATTACTGTCTGTGTGGATCCTGTTTGTTTTTTCCTATGGAAATCCAAGTTTATACAAAGGCCATCAGATGGAACCTGCACGCCTTTATTATTACTAATAGTGGCTGGGAGTGCAGATCCAAATGATGCATAACATTTTTTTTAAAGTAAACCATAAGCCAAGTTAAATGAACTTTAAAAGTGAACATGATTCATAACAGATACCATTTTAAAACTGACCAGACACAGCAAATGTAAATTCTGTCCTTTTAACTGTAAAATGTTTAAGCTTATTTGCAAAGGAGTTTGAAAAATTAGAACCATACCTTCTCTGTGTTTCTCCAGCCATGGAGAAACATCAGAGTTTGCATTTGAAAGGATGGCAATACAAACTGTAGAGACAGGCTGGATGTCTACTTGAATTATCCTGCTTGTTGAGGGGAAGTCTTAAACTGATGATCACATATAATCTGTAATGTATTAAAAGCATATTCTTTATTGGAGTCCCCATATTACATTTCAAATACATTTCCATGGAATGTTTCAAAATGTCATTTAAAATTATTTCTATTTTCATTGAAATGGCATGTGTCCCCTCAACACTCATCTAGAACTTTATTATTATGATTCTTTGGACAGTTTAAAGACATGAGATCACTTTTTGTGGTTTTGTGTGCCTCCCACTACCTCTGTTCCTCCTTCAGTGCTAATGCCAGCTTCACGTCCCCCCAACAGTTTAGCTCCAGCTTCTTGGCCCCTACAGGTTCTGTTTCAATTGATCAGAGGTTTGGCTAACTTAAATATTTAGGCAATGTATAATAACTGTATCTCAAACAAACACTTATTGTAACGATGGCTCACAGTGCTTGCTATCATTAAGAGTTCTGGCTTCTTTTTCAATTGTGTTTTGTTTTAGTGGGGTGTTTTTCATACCCCCAGAGTGATTTCTGTCACCTGGAGGGTGATTTTTCAGTAAGAGGAACTTTGAAGAAATTATGTCCTGAAAAGCTAAAAGTTAACAAAGCATTTAGAAGAGCAGATAAACTAGAACCTTAAATGTGTTCCAGAATTATCCTGAGTGTTTATACTCCAGCAGCAAAACTGAATTTTACGTCTTCACCAAAAACAACCCATGAGAAACATGAATTTTCAGCACTGAAGGTAGGCCAGGAGTGGGAGCTGGACTGGTGTTTCTTGAAGTCAGAGAGGTTGCAAGATGTCATTAAAGTGCTTAAAATACAAGGGCTGCTGTGATGTAAAGGAAGACTTCAAGGAAACCTCGCCTCAACTGATTTAATTCAGCTTATACTCTTCAGCAGCTGAGCTGACTTGAGCCTGTGTTTGTCGACTTGACTGATTCATCTGACTTGGCAGAGTTGAGACACCCAAAAAAGAGGGTGGCAAGGCCATGGGCAATATCCTGTGCTTGCTTTCCTCCACTCCTCTTTCACTCAGGACAGCAGAATTTAGTGGGAACTTCCCACATGTTTAATTGACAAAGAAAAGAAGCTGATAACATATTCAACAGAATCCTAACCATTAATTGATTTAAACCTCTGCTCTTCTGGGTGATTTTTCTGGGATTGCCTGAAGATTGTCTCGAGATGTTCACTTAAATCCAACTCCAACAGCTTTTGTTAAATTATACTGATTCAAGCAGTGGCTTGTGGAGCTGTGAGTGCTTAAACCTTGTATTTTATTTACACCTGATGGCTTTGGGAGAGTTCCTAAAGCTGTTTTCTTGTAACAGATGGGTGCTCAGATACTTCAGCTTTTGAAGGAGGGCACCTCATCTTGACCAGCTTATAGAAAATGAGCTTTCTGATCATTAAAATGCTAAAAAAGAACAACAGTTATATGGATATTTCTGTCTATTGGCTCCAAAAAAAAAAACTTGTGCAGCTTGAGAGCTCAGCCCTGTGTGTGCCACCCTCCCAGCAAGCAAACTGAGCCCTTGAAGATAGGTTGGGAAATTCATTCCTTGTCCTCCTGTGACAGTGAGCCCTGCCAGAGCCAGTGGCGTGGCTTTCCCCAGCAGATAAACACCATTCCTGTTAATGAATAAATCAAGGTTACCTTTGTGAGTAATATCCAAGTGACCTGGTCTGGTTGAAGATATCCCTGCTCCCTGCAGGGGGAGTCAGACTGGATGGTCTTTAAAATGTTCCTTCCAGCCCAGTCTATTCTGTGATCCTGCAACTCCGTGTTGCTATTATTTAATATCTATTAATTTATGGGGGAGAGAGATCACATTCAGAGCTTTGGGTCGTGTCTCCAGTCCCAGGGCTGTGACATCCATCCAAGGCAGCAAAGCTGGGAACAATTCAGACTTGCTGAGATTTCTGCAGATGTAAAATGGTCAATGCATCTCGGGCTGCTGAGACCTTCTACTTTTCACTAGTTTAGCTTGTATTTCCTATATTTCAGCTTGCCCTCTCAGGTGTTTTTTCCCAAGGAGCCTTTGCTCCAGATCATCTGACTGTTTCAGGAGCACTTGAACAAGAAGGAAAACACAACAGTCAATTAAAAAACAATTTTTTTGCTCTGGTATCATTAATCAAATGCACAAGCAGTCCCAGCACTGACACCTGGCAGGGTTAATGTTTAAGACCTGTGGCAATTATAGCTCCCCTGAAAATCGCTTGGCCAGCAAGTCACATAAAAGCCTGCGATTATGAAGGAAATGGGAATTAGCAGAAAAAAATTAGGGAAACCAGTTGAAATACACTGGTAGCAAGGAAGGCAGAGAAGAATCTGACTGATTGGAGCTCCCCTGGGGAGAAGAAACAGGGTCTAAGGGTCGCTCCTTCACTGAATTAGTAGTGTCTGTCACGTGAAACCAAAATAAAGCAGAATCAGAAGTAAAAGATTTTCTGTGGAGAAATTGGGCTCTGTTCTCTTGCACCTACAACTCAGGGAGGCCAAGTGCAGGATAGTTGGCTGATTTGTTACTATCCTAAATCAGCCATAATTTTTTTTCTCTCAGATATCCATTTCTTGGTAAAGAACCTGATGCCTGGACATTTGACACACAGATATTTTTAGCAACGAACAATTCCAAGATTACACACAGACATCGTTTCCATCAGCTCCTTGTCCAGCACATCCTCTGTTCTGCATCTCTGCACTCCCCAAAAGTTACACAGCTGGAGTAAACACAGCTTAAGTGAAAACTCCTGCGGTTACAGCAGACTGCAGGACATGTGCTTTCTGTGCCAGATGCAATCATACCTGCAGAAACCATCTGGTAAGTAAACAGTAGTTTAAACAAAGAGCTTGGAGTATTTGAAGACGATTTATTTGATATCAATTGCTAGAAAAGCCTTAGGATAACTGAAACAGTTCCTCATGGCAAGTGTGGGGCCATAATCTTAGTTTTATGAGCTTAACTAAGTGTTAGGATGATATTGAGACATAAAGAGTGGCCTTGCTTCCTGTTTGGCCAAAATATCAGTGTTTCACCTGAAAGTATTTCCCTGCTGGGTCCATGAGATGGGTGATTCCTTGTGAGCTCTGTTACAAACATCTCAGCTCCCTCACAGGCTGCTAAGTATAATTAGCCTCTGATTTAATGCTGAATCACTTGGAATTGTGGCACGCTCTAAAGAGCAAGTAATTAATTTCAAATTGTAGGACCAATTCAGTAGTGATGGAGAAAACAACTGATGAAAATGCCAAGCTGTGGTAAATGAAAACTGAAAAAGGTCTGAGGCAGAGCCAAATTACTGGGAAAATTCTGGGGCTTAGGTCCAAACCACAGTTGGGCAGCTTCAGTGCTGTAGGATGGAAAGTTGCTTTAAGGAGCACAAACATCAGTGGAGTAGAAATTACCAAAAACCAGCAAAAGACAACACAGGTATTTGAAAAGGCAACAAAGTAAAAGAAGATTCAAAGTTTTATGGGGGTCTGCATGTGTTTAGGAAACAACTGTTTGTTAATTATTATAATTATTGGTTATTAATTCTTATAAATGGCTAGTTAAACCACCTACAATATTACTTTGGTAATCCTACTTCATATTCCCGTGTTTACAAAGTCATCAGAAATGATGGTGAGTCTGGAATCCTTTTAATCACTGTTTATTAATCCTTTAGCTCCAGGTTTTGGTAATACTTGTGTTGGTTGAAATTGAAAGTTCTATGGGTGTGCCAGTTGCTAGCAGTGAGTGTTATTGATCAGAATTTCAAACAGTGGCAAACTGTTCCAAAGAAGGCACTCTTTTATACTAGGATTTCCCAGTATGGAAGTGGACTTTAACCCTGGCTGCTCTTGAAAAGAAGAGTGATTATGGCTCAGAGCTGTGGCTGCCCCATCCCTGGAGGAGTTCATGGACAGGTTGGACAGGGCCTGGAGCAGCCTGGGGTAGTGGCAGGGGGTGGCACAGGATGGGCTTTAAAGGCTCTCCAACCCAAGCCATTCTGTGGTACTGTGAAATGGTTCATCCTTCAGACTCCAAGTCCATCCCCCTGAGGTGGGGAACTGGGCAAGGAATGGCACCTGAGAGGAAAAGGCAGAGAACTTACTGAGAAATGTGTCTGGGAAGTGGTGGTGATGTAAGGGGATTTTCTGGCTTTTCAAAATGGTTAATAGATGTAAAATAGTGCCCTGGAAATGCAATTGGTGCTGAAATCCTCATGTTCCAACTGCAGAAATGTATGGGTGTTCATATCCTAAGACAATATGTTGTATTATGCATTATGAAAAATATGAATCAATGTAAGAAGACATTTAAATTAACCCCAAACTGGCTATTTTCTTGTATATTTAAAACATCTGGTCTAGAACAATGCCATATTCTGCATTTTGTATGTCTCAATATGCAGCCTGTTTTTCACATATCCACTGAATGTCTTTCCAGTAGGCACAGTTCATTCTGGAAAGAAAGTTGTTTGGGGTTTTCCCCCCGTTTATTATTCCCTATTATTAAAAAGAGGCAAATGGACTTTGGATCAGGCCCTGTAAGAACTGACCTTATTTCCTGATATGTTATTTAGCAATTTATTATTGCTAAAATGACAGTAATGCTTATTATTGCTAAAAGGACATGTGTAGACTTAAGCAGCAGGTAAAATATTCAAAAATAGTAAACTATTTTAATCAAGGTCTTTCTTTTTCTCAGTTTTTCATGCTTCAGTACAAATGTGTCAACTGATTTCATATATCACTTTATTAGACAAAATATAGATAGCAAACTGACAATGACAATGGAATAAAAACAACAAATCCTATATATTAACTGAATTGAGGCCTCCATGATTCAACACTTGAGTGTCACTTCCAGTCTTTAATTTCCATGATATTTCTGCTGGAATTTTGTTTGCTTTACAAATGCATTGTTGAGCTTTATGTTGATATCCATTCCAGATGTTTTCAAGCTCTGCTAATTTGTTTTCCACATGATACCTACTTACAGAACCATTTCACTTGTAGTTACTGCAATTGTATCTTCTAGCTGCATTCCCTTCTGGACGTAACATTTTTCTTCCATCAGGATAGGTTTTCCCACTGCTTCTGCTATTTATTTATGTATTTCCATAGCAGTGTCCAGGTGCATTTAAAGTCAGGTTCATGTGCTGGAGTTTACAGGTTGAGATCTGGAATTGCAGCAGGCTGGTGCATTGGTCCATAGCAGCAGTTTGTCAGTTTTGGAAAACGTAATCAAAATTAAACTTCTGTTTTAGGAATAGAATAACATAGGCTTTTGTTGTAGTCAAATCTCATCCTATGGATCCAACAATGGACCTGGTGTTATTGTGAGCAGTTGGGGGGATTTAAACCTGCACTTCTACACTTTGCTGTACTGTACTCACAATATCTTCTGTGGTTTTACAGAATACCTGGCCTTTTTCTGATACATTTTAAGGAGGAAAATAAGAAACGAGGATCACAGTAGGTGCCCAGATCCAAGCATTTCTGTATTCTAGGGCTTTTTAACATCCAAGCCTGCACAAGAATTCCAGTTTTGCACTACTGGAACATCCTCAGTGTCTGCTAATACATTTTTCTTTTTTTCCAGGTGTATTTTTAGCTATTTGCAGCTTCTTCAGTTTCTTCTTTCAGACATCTTGCCACTCTAAACCTTGGAGTTATTAACCCTGCTAAGAGAGTGGAAATAATTTAGCCAACGCCAGCAGAGAGAACGAAGGTACAAATGGGGGTATCCCCTCAGCATTCTCTGAGAAGTGTAGAACACACCTGAAAAGCTCTGGAGGATGTGCCCAGCCCAGCTCCAGCACAGCACTGGCAGCACCAAGCCTGCAGTGCCCTGCTCCATCTGCACGCCTCAGAACCCGGCTGCCCTTTCTGGGCTCTGTGGGAAGGACCTGAGGAGCCAGGAACGCTGCTCTAGGGAAGCCAGCAGTGACAAAACTCCTCCTTCACCTCCCTTGTGCTGTCCTTGTCTTTCAGCTTTCAGTGGGGCCTGTCCCGGGCCGATAACGCAGGCGATGTGTCAGGAAAAGACCAAGTTGCTAATTTGAAAATTGGTCTTAAAGATAAAATTGCACTGGAGAAACACGTTTAGTAATTAACTGGAACAGGCAGCAGTTTTCTTGGCACAGCTCAGGGTGGTTTCCGCTTACTGTGGTCTCTGCTAAAGAAAACTTTTCTGTAATTACAGGTTAAGGCAGTGTGCAATGTAAATAACACAAATAAAGCCACCTCTTTCTGTAGAGTTTTGAACTCTGTGGGGTCCTGTTATCTGGTATGCAGACAAATACTAAATCTACTGACATTCTTCTTCAGGAAATTAGTATAGTTAGGTAATATAAAACTATACGTTAAGAGGATATTTGGGTTTTTCAACGGAATGATTTTAGGTGCATATTCATCTTTAAATGACATTCAGTGTTTCTTTCTAAAACAGAAACTATTACAAATAAAAAAACAGCTGACAAACAGAAATGAAGTTCCTAACAGAGATATGAAATTTAATTAAATTTGTCTCCATGGCGACTCTTTAGGAAGATTTCCAGAAAGAAAATATTTTATTTCCTATTTTTCACACACCATACCTTATATCACTGTTCTGTATGAATACCATCTGTATGTTGAAAAGGGTTATTTGAAGAAAAATTATTTCTAAAGTTCTGTCCTGTAGCTGTTTTGTGTCTTTCCCACTCCTTCAGTGATATTCTCATGAATGAGCTATTGCAACCAGCAGGTTGTTCCGTGTGGTGCAGTCCCACTGACATGGATTTGGGGATGCAGGGATGCACTGGGGCACCTGCCCAGGCTCCTGGGACAGCTTCTGCATGGAGGAATCCAGGTATGCAGCCAGCATTAACCCAAAAACGAGTCCAAAAATACTTTTCTGATAGAGGAAATTCCCAAAAACCTGGTGTCCTCTTTGGAAATTCTCCTTCTCCCCTCAGCCCTGGTGAGGCCCCTCCTGCAGCACCGTGTCCAGCGCTGAGAGCCCAACAAGAGGGGGATGTGGGGCTGCTGGAAGGGAGCCCAGAGCAGGGACAAGAGGATGCTCCAAGGGCTGGACACCTCTGCTATGGGGACAGGCTGGGAGAAACCTATTGAAGCAGCTCAAGTTCAGTTTGGAAGGCTTTGTGGATTTGAACCTGTTTGCAAGAAAAAAGTATTTTAACTGAACACTTTGATGTTAACTATTTTAAACAAAATTAAATCCATTATGCAGCAGAGAGTTATAAAAATTCTTACTTCTAAGATTGTAACATGCTCAAAGTTTTTTAAGAAGTGCTTTCTTCATACATCCAATCCCTAAATCTTCGTAAGAGAGGAAAAAAGTGAGGTACTGCAATGTGTTTCAAGGAGAAAAATTTTACATTAAGAATGACAAAACCTTATTTAATTTGAAAATAACCTGGATACTTTACCTTTTTCAGTTGTGTAGTAACATTTTTCTTATATGTAAATAGTTGTACAGTGTTTTTACAAACCCCAAAGCACCAGGTACTGATCAATTCTTGTAACTACTAAAGAAAGTGTTTCCCTTCGAGGTTTGCAAAACATTCATAAATTGGCTGGACAGAGTCACAAATTGCTTTTCAGTTGTGATCAGCCTTCCCTAATGAATTTGGACTTCCTAAAACTCTTCAAATTGAATTTGTATGCATAATGTTTCTATGAACTTCTCAAATGCTCACAAATAATTGCACTTGGCAATGGATCCTTTGAAAAAGGGTTGTATTACCTTTTGGAAAAACTCAGCTTGAACTGTGCAAACTTATTGGTGAAATACATAACGGTCCTACAGAAGATTCTGTTCCTGGAGAATCTTGGCCTTTTTGTACTCAAACCAGTGCTGCAGTTTTTCACTTTGGTGCCTCTCTGCAGCCAGTCCTAGTGAAATTAATGGTGTATTTCTGATTTAGAGAAGTTTATAAATCACTAGAAAAGTTCTATCACCACCTTTCAGATTCTTTGTTATATAGTGCTCTTAGATGAGTTGGACTTCATGGAACTACAAGTTATAATTCAGTGTCAGCCTTTTCTCTGTTTTAAAGGCTCAGTGACTTGCTTCATATTTACCTTTCTGCTCTCAAAGTAACATCCCTGTGCACTGTGATGTTTCAGATCATTTCACTCTGGTGTTCTCTTTTTTTTAACTCATTATGTGAATAAAACCAAAACCAGTGCAATAACAGAATGGAATAAATTCCCCCTCTGTTACTGTGCCATCTTTTAGGAGAGGACAGCGTGGTGGTGGAGGGTTTGAGAAGAGTGTCTTTCTCACTGACCACCAGTTAGGCTGAAAACTGCCTGCAAGATGTATTCCTCTAATAGACTGGCTTAAAATATACTATACACTACTATAAGTGTTAAATAAATTGGTATTAAATCCTTGCAGTGTTTGCCATATGAAGACTGTATCCTCATCTCTGGGGATTAACAAATTCAGTGGCTTAAGGCAGAGACGTTTTGTAAATACACCCCATAAATTACACGTGGGCTTTTGAGAATAACCCAGACGGTGCCGTGGGACACCCAGCCAGCCAGGATGGCCAACATGTGGCTTTTCCATTGCCTGTGCACCTCGGGAATGCTCCCAGGTATGTGTCTGAGGCTGGGGCTCCGTCAGCCCCTGGGCATATGCTGCTCTGGGGCCATCCTAACCTTCATTCTGAGTTTTCAGTCCTTACAGCTTTCTTTTTCCACGGTACCAAAAAGCTAAAATCTCTCTTCCTCCCCACGAGCCCTGAGAGTCCATTTCTTCACATGGACCACCTCGATTCTCTCTGTCCACAGCTTGGTGTGCTTTTCCTACCCTGAGTTGCATCATCAAGCACGGTGCCGTGAGCAGCTACACTCACAAAGCAAGAAACAGGTTTTAATATTAAATTGGGAAAGCCTGCACTAATAAAGCAGCATGTCATTTTCCCCCCTCTCTTTTCTAATGTAGCTAAATTCAAATTAATGCTCTCAACTTACTATATGTTGGCATAACTTACATCATGGATAAATCTCATATTTCCTTCAGTGTTGTGATCTGATATACATTGCCACATGCATGTGCTACACATTATGAATAAAGCTTTAAAAAGCCTCCTTTTATAGCTGTTTATGTTATGTGATTGAGTTCTGGTAGAGAGAAAATTTGCCAGGACTAAAGGTTATTACTGGCTGTTCTGCAACTAATATTGCCTAGAACTAAAGCAATTAGGCTTGACAAAATACGAGCTGCTTAAAAAAATGCACTCTTGAAAGTTGGGCTTGTAATGGAACTTGATTTAATACATGCTACTGACATGGAGATTTTAATTAAAATAAGGAGAGAAAAATAGCTGCTCTGCTAAGACAGGAGTCCAAGGGAGGTTGTTCTGCAGGTGAGCAGAGCGGAGGTGGTTTTGTAGCAAAAAAATTCCCTGAGGAGATGGGGTGGATGATAGAGCAAGGATGGATCCTGAATTGAACAGTAATGATCAACATAAAACTGTGACAAATAACCAGTTTTGTCACTGTATCATTTCCTCCTAGGACACAAGAAATGTTTTTGCAGTGGATTACCTTCACGACGTGTAGCAAACCCCAGAGGTTTAGCCATGAATGGCTGCCATGCATCAAGAAGCACTAATTTCCATGCTTTATTACATGGCTGTCAAAAAGAAGGTGAAAAAAATGCTGTAGGACTGTCCAGAAGATTCTCACTCATCGTTCTGCAAGTGAGCCTTGACTCAGACTTTCAGTTTACACCAGTGGTATCTAAAATACAGATGTGTGAATACTTCATTCTTCTCATTTCTCTGGCCAACCCCAAAAATTTTGGGCTGAGTTGGATCATTTTGAGTCACTGTGTAATGAGACCTATTTTGTTTTCCCAGCAAAATTAAAAACTAAGCCAAAAAAACTGGAAACAAACCAATTCAGAATGCTTAGTTCAAAAAATAACACACTTGATCTGATTATTTTTAGTTTGCATTTAATTTATAATTAAATAAGCCTAGTCTTAAAACATTATGTTGAAACACAAATAATATTTGAATAAAAATGGGGTTTTCTTCTCCTCAGAATTGTGGAGACTTTTAGTTTTATTTTTAGCACAAACTCTTGCCTGAGTTTGGTAATCCTTGTGTCTGGCTTAAATTTTGGAAGGGTTTTTCCAGCTTCACTCACACAACCAAGAAGATATTCCCCCATTAAGACATTCCATATTGGTGTTCATATTCTTTAAATTATATTTTACCAACACTCTTGATTTGTGTGATTCTCTCTGTCTTCTGGGATTTTATTTTCTACTGTCACTCACCAATAAACTGAGGAAGATGCAGTATTTCTAATTCTCTACCTTTTTCTGTACTGAGAATGAGCCAAATGTCTTAGAAATAAACACTTGGCTAAATGCTCTGAGTTCTACATTCTCCATCAGGAGGTAGTTTAGCACAGCTGGATTAAGCACAACTGCAATAGAGCAGTGCTTATGTCTGTAGAAGTCTATTTATTAATCTACTGATCAAAAATTTTTCTATGGAAAAGGAATTTTTATATATCCAATGAGAAACAAAACTACAACAGAGCATTCACATCAGGAAAAACACCAGATATTGAATATTTGTGATAAATCCAAACCAAAAAATACCGACAGGATGACTTTTTTCTATGCATCTTTGAGGTTTCATTGGAAAATGCCTTTCAGCTCAATGATACAAGACTGGCCTGATGGTTAAGAAATGCAAATAAAGCTGTAGATGCATACAGCAACACACAGTATTAATAAACACTGACCTAAGGAGGACAGCAATGGACCAAAAGCAACTAAAATTGCCTGCACTGCTGACAAAAATGTAAGAGTGGCAGAAGTCTAAAGAGTAACAGAGCCAAGAGAAACTGGGAGGTATCAAAGTGGATCTTGCAGAAGCTTCTCAAAATTTTCTGCTGCAATGCATTTTGGGACTTTTGATGTCAAGGTTTGCAATCACGTCTAGCTGTTTAACAGCAACAGCAAAAAATAAACATTTATATGCTCTTAAATAATCTTGCAGTGAGATGTTTCTAGGAAAGGCTTTATTTACATTACCTGTCACAACGGCCTAAGGAGATTGCCCGTGTAATGACGGACAAATCTGACTTACTGAAAGTACTTTAAAGTGTTTGACAGACACTTCCAAGAAGTTGGAAGACTGAAAATAATGTGAATGGTTTCACAAGAGGAAGGCCATAGAAAGCCTCAAGGTTTTTTTAATTTAGAATTCCAGCGAAGCATAACGAGTATAATTATTTGTATTTTGCTGCGTTTTCTAAACTGCATAATACAGTCATTCTTTCACTTCTTAAAGTTGTCATTTTACAGTACAGTTCAGGACTGCAGTGGTAACATATTTTCCAAAGGTCAGTTTTCCAATTATAATCCAAAATTTGATGTTAATATTTTTTCTTATAGCCATGTTGTAACCGCATTCTGTTAATTTCATAAAGATACCATTTAGCTGAGGTAGGTGGTATTCTGGGCATACGAACAGTCACCTAATGTCAACAGTAAGCAGTAATGTAACTACTGACTTCCCATCATTTGCAAAAAAATATTTTCCCAAAAATTATAGCATGTAGAACTAGACAGCATCCAAGTCTCTCACTGGGAAATGACAGAGATTTTCTTATTGCTTTATATATTCCTGAACACTTTTAAGTCTCATTAGAGTTTGCCTGCAATCTTACACAGTCTTCAGTTAATATCTGAGATAAACTTGTTTGCCAAGTCCTGAAAACAGGAGCAAGAAGCAATGATTTGGTATTTTTATCTATTTCTTTTCCATCTCCCTCAGCTCAAGCACCCCTTCAGAGAGAGTCGCCACAGAACCATCATAGAATTAATTCAGTTCATGCAAGCATTAGAACGGAATAAAAGATAGTATTTACTGCTTTACTTAGTGCTGGTTTTCAGGTTCTTGCATTTTCTTTACATTGTTTGCAGTAAACTCGTTGTTTACATACTTTGGCATATTTCAACATGAGCCTCCACGCTAAATTCTCCAAACCACCAAGACGCAACCTCAGCCGCCATAGAAAATTCCCTAATTGGCTTTGGGATGAGGAAAGATACCAAAAGCTTTCTTGTTCCCTTCGGTTTACAGCGGGTTTTAAAGCACGAGCTACAGGATCCTGCTCTTTCCCCTTCCCCTGAAGCCAGAGCCCATAAACGGGGCAGGGTAGGCACAGTTCTGTTGGGTGATGGAGCAGCCAAAGGCAGCTCCCTCTCTGTGGTCCAGACAAGGGGAGGGCTGGGTTTGCATTGATCGTGTTCCCCTGGCTGGAAATAAACAGCAGCTCCTGATGCAGCTCCTCAAACACATTCCAGCTGAAAGCCTCACTTTCTTGCAAGCTTTTGGGGAGTTAGTGTCCAAATATTTGGAGAAGCAAATATTTAATAGGGAAGGAGGCAGGTGAGAGTTGCCAACCATCTCATAAAGAAGGGGAAAGCATCCAGTTGAATTGGCACTCACTATGTCAGTTGTGTTGGTCACCCAAAAAAATCACTCAGGAACCTCTAATTGCTTGCTTATTTTTCTAGTTTTGAACCATGCTGATTTGAGGAAGAAAGAATGAGGAGTTGTGACAGAGAAAGCCTTAGGAATTTTGTCTCTTTGGTCACTTGCTTATGCACATCACAAATGTACCACAGAAGGCAGCAGGAGAACTTATCTTCATTTGTTCTTCAGGACAGAGCAGTGCCCCTTGGTCTCTCCATGCTCTATTCCGAGAGCAGAATTTTCAAGTATGAGATATTTTGAAAGAATCTGGTAGTGACCTTTTTTTTAATAATTATAATTTCTTTTAATAATTTCAGTATATTTCTAAATTTCAGGAAAAGAAATTACTTTCTGGAATTCATCTGGTACCATCTGAAATTTCAGACATAATTAGTGTGTGACAAAAAAGAAAGGTTTTTTGTCTTGTTCAGTTAACAATTATTTAAGTTGGGGATTGGGATTTTTAAAGAAATATATCTTAAGCAGGTACACAAATTAATATTTTTGTGATTATTATTATTTTTAATACATACTTACAGCAGTTTCTTGAGACAATTTTTAGTGAAGAATTACTACTTTCCTCTTCCCTTGTTGTATCTTGTATCAGTTTGGAGCAATAACGACAGTGCATGGAAAATGTGGGAAAATAAAACTGAGAACGAAATAAAAATGAAATCCTGAGCTCATTAAAATTAATGAAAAAGCTCAGGCGAAAACACCGCAGTCGGAATTTCACCTCTGGATTATTTGTTTTCAACATTTTTAAAATTTCTATTCGAAGGTATTGTGAAAAACCTGAGCATTTCAGCCAGAAAAACGCTCCAGGAGGAAGCAGAACCTTCCAAAGAGCCCGAGCTGTTGTGTATTCCACCTGTGAAAGGCGATTTATTTCCTTGCTGATGGATGGGGCAGGGATTCCAGGTGGGATGGGCAGCCTGGTCCCCCAGGAGCGCTCGTGTCCAGCCCCAGGCCAGCTCTGGGGCCAGCGCCGGCCGTGGAGAGGCCAAACCACGCCGTGGGTTTGGAGCACACGGACACACGAGCTCTGCCCAGAGACCACCACACACATTTCCACTTGTGCCTTGAACTGCGTTTGAACCCAGGCCTCCCGAGGAGAGCAGGAATGTGTTAACCCCCTCAGCCCCGAGGCACAGACCTGCAAACCTCTGCCAGGCAGTCTGGGGTTCCAGGTCACGTTTGTACTGAGCACCTTGGTGAAATCATCATAAACACCAAAATAATGGCACATCAGTTAGCACCCGTTCTGCTTCTCAAACGGCTCCACTTCTCATTTCAAACCTGCAGGTAGGCACAGCCTCTTCTCAAGGAATATTAAATTCTTGCTCTTGACAACCCTAACCCTAACCCTAAGAAGCTAACAAAGCTTCTTCTGATGTATTAACACCTTCTGAATTGTGTTCAGTAAACAAATATTTGGCTCAGCAGGCCAAATTCCATTTTCCACCATTCTCTGTGTTTTCATTTATCCCACAGCAACATGAAGGCAAAAAAGTAACTGGCCTGAAATAGTAATTACTGGAACTGAGTCCATCTGGTACAGGAAAGGGGTGTGGAATTCTTTCATCTGTGCAGTGCATGATAAATCATGCACATAAATGCAGAAATCATAGATAAAAACATGACTTATTTTAAGAAAGAAACATTGCATTTCATAGTGAAATATTGAATATTATGCTTAAAATCATTTCAGAAAAATAAGTATGAATCAACAATATGACAGTTGGAGAAATTTTTAAAGGTACAATGACCTATTTCCAGTCCTTCCTAACTTTATGCAGTCATGTCATAAAGTACAAATTTCATTTAATTTCTGCTGGATAACCAGCTGTGGCTTCCAAAAACTGTTAAGAAGATTTTTGCAAAATAAATTACCAAGTGCTTTCTGCATCGTTGATTTTCAGTCTTCCAGCACTGTTAAATGCAATCCTAAGTAAATAAGGTTGAGTAAAGAGAAGGTTTCTTAAGGATCAAATTTTACACTTCCACTCTCTTGATCCTAGAAGTTGGTCTGAAAAGTTGGCACCTGTATTTCAATTTTAATTACTTTGTTCACATGATGTTACCTCAGCAGCTGTTATCAGCTATTATCAGGCAGAGCTGCCGGAGATAATGTAACTGTAGTGACATTCTAGGGCTAGAATTTCTGAAATGCTTTCTATAGCAACAATTTGTGTTTAACATGAGGATTATGGAATTCAATATTTATTACTGGCAGGAATTACCCTTTCATCCACTAGGACCTGCCCATTGTTGGAAAGAGTGTGTGAGGAAGTAGTGGCTCTCCTTCACCAGAAGAGTTTAATGGCTCAGTGCTGAAATGAGATCTATGTCCTCCCTGGTGCAGCAATAAAATTATCCTGCAAGAGGCTGTTCTTCAATGTTTGCAATGGGACAGGGTTACTGGTTTGGGGTTTTTTGTTTTTCAGGGTGCAGTCACACATCCGTGCAGCTGAGGCCAGGGCAGGGTGATCTCTGCCTGGATTTCATGCCTGGCTGGGATCAAGCCCACGAGTGAAGATAGTAAATGGAGGACTGAGATGTTACTAGAGGCAGAGAGCCCTCCTTGACTGTCAGCCCAAAGCTGGCAGAAAATAACAGCTCCTGACAGCAAAGCAGCCTCTTCAGCCCTGGTTAATGATGCCTCTGAGTTCTCCTGCCCCCGAGTCAAGCCTGTGTTTGCTCTCTGCCCTTCCACTGTGCCCCTGGCCCTGCGTCCAGCCAGAGCCAGCTCCTGGTGCTGTGGCCAGTCCTGCTCTGCTGGGCAGAGCCCACGCCCTGCTGGACCAGCCTGCTGCCCACCCCTGGCATCCTCCAGATGCTGAGCAGCTCCCCTGCTGCTGCTCCTGCAGGGTCTGTTCTGGTGGTGCAGCTGCATTCCTGACACTGCCTCGTGGTGGGAGTTGTCTGAGCAGGGCTGCACAAAGAAAGCTAAAAACACAGCTGGAAATATTTTTTTCTCCTCAAAATTGTGGATTTTAAAGATTTGCTCTTAGCTCAGAAAAGACCCATTGAGGTCTGTCTGCAATATCCCATCCCTGACAAGTGCCAATGAGCATTCACAGCACAGAAATTTCCATTGAAAAAATGGTTTATCTACTCAAGTTCCTGAAGATGAAGAATCAGAAAATTCCTGAGGCAGACTTGTTGAGGACTGGCAAAGAGAAATGTGGTCAGGATGGTGTAATCAGACTAAAGTTTTCAAGAACATTTTTAAGGACTAACTGAATTTTGAACAACAGCAAATAACTCTACAGTAAAGACGGCTTTGTTTAATTTCTTGAGTCTGCTAATTAAAAAAAAAAAGTGAATATATCTACATTGGTCCCAGATAAAACAATCCTTAGGCAGGTGGCTTTTTTGTAGCAATAATTTTTTGACGAATATAACAAACTTAGCTAAATATTTCCCTCATGTGTCACATAACTAGATAACCTGATAATTCCTGTCAGATAATTAGAAAAATATGCTAGATAATATTCTAATAAATAATATCCTTGCAGTTGTTCTGGGAGACATCTGGGTCTGACTGCTGGGCAAATTCCTGTCACGTTTGCAAAGGACAGCCAAGCAAGTCACTGCCACGGATCCTATGTGGGGCAACACCGTGCAAAGGAGCTTTCAAAGTCCTGCTGAAACATTTTCCTCGTCCACTGGATGGATGCTAATAGACAGGAGAATGTCTGCAACTAATAGTTCCCTCATTTGGAAATTCAGCAGATTCCACAGACATAAATTTGTGCCCATTGTGAAAGAGCAATTCATTTGGATTTCCTTCATGGCTGGAAATGAGTCCTTGATTACTGTTCTGGAAGTAACCTGGGAAGTAAAGGCTGCTCCAGCCATTCCTGGGCTCATCAGCAGCAGTAACAGCATAATCACAGCCTGCTGGTAGCATTTCAGGGGGCTTTGCTCGCCCTGTGTCCGTTCCCATCTGTTTTTCCTGCAGGCAGAATTCCAATGAAGGCTGCTAAGCCACAAAAGAGCAATGCAAGCCCTTTCCCTGCAGAGAACATCGATTTTGGGTGTCCAACCATTTCTTGACAAGACAAAGTAGTAACAGACCTGGGTGACAGGAGTGAACGAGCATTGCTCAATCTCCTCCCGTGTGTCCACGTGTCCAAATCATTTCAAAGTGATCATTTTTCTGTTTCATTGCTGAGCTGCATTGTCGCAGGTGTCTCTCTGCTAAGTCAAGTGTCCACACAGCAGCAGCTTCACAGTCTGTAAAATTCCTCCTCCATCTTCCCAGGGAAATCTTGGGTACTGGGGGGAATTAGAGGAGTCCATTTGTTTGTATGAAATCAAACCATATCCATCACCACGGGGCCATCAAGCTAATTTGATGTAAACTGAGCAAAGCCTGCAGAGCTGCAATGACAATGAAATTGTTTCATGTTCAACTGTAAAAGCATCCTAGGAGAATGATCTTTTAGTAGTGCTGGCTACTGATGGATTTGATCTTGGGAGTTACAGATGAAAAACTCTGCATCTAATTAGGAATTGTTGGACTCGTAACTCCCAGGCTTTTTCTGTTTGTTTGTTTGCTTTAACTGGGACAGTTAAAAATGCTTTTATTTCTAGTAGCATTTGAAAAGAATCTTTTAGGTTGCAAAAGAGCTCTGAGATCACTGAATCCAGTCATCAAATCAACACTGCCAAAGAAAGCTTAACACATTAAACACAGAATAATTTCTCAGTTGGTAGAGATTCCCATTTTCAGGAAGATCAAGATCCATATAAGAATAGTAATGGAAGTCCCATACAACAGCATTGGCCGGTCTATTTGCATCACAGTGTTTAATAAACCTTATGCATAATTTGCATCCAATAAAGATGTTTTTAAAAATAAAATACAAACATGGAATTCTTTATTGAAGTTACAAACTGGAAATTGCCTCTTTGATGGCCTCTCCCTCTTGGAGAGGTTGTGGTGGTTCCTGAGCTGTGTGTCTGCAGGGCCATGGAAACTGGAGGCTGATGTGGAGCACCTTCTTCCTTCTCCTCCCTGTCCCACTCTTCCCATAAAAACAAAGAATCCTAAATGGAGCTCACCCCTCTCCCCGGGTGTGCAAATAACAGGAGTGTGGGATGTGCTGTCCCCGTGTCAATGGATCAGCTGTAAACCAATGCCTCGGGTCTTGTTTATTAACTTGGAACGATGCTGTGAGGATTAGAAGGGATTTGGTGGACTTCTCCACATTAAATTGTTTGGTTCAGCTGCCTTTGTTAAAAGTGTGCTTTAACTCAGGCATATAATGTATCCCAAGTTACCACAACGTTTGCATTTGGAGTTAATATTATCTATGCCTATATTAACATCGACTGCTTCAGTTAAGCTAGTGAGAATACTCACATTTTATTAAAAAAAAATATATATGAGCTAAATTTTTTGGTTGTTTCTTCTAAAAATAAATAAAAAGCATCATCCTTGCAGCCCTGAAAACAAATCAAGGGTTGCTTGATTGGCTTTTAGTCACTGCCATATGCTTTTTTCCTTAGCAAAGGGCAGTAGGAAATTATTGCATTACACAAGTGGAATTTAAAATGTTGCTGATGTACTTAAGGATGCTCTTTCCTGAGAAGAATCATTATGTATGACCATGCTCTTTAAAAATGTGATTACAACAGTTGAGCAGATGGTAGACACTTGGGGTCAGCTCTAAGGAGATCTGTATTTACAGTGTATTAATAATGGTTTAAACTTTCTCATAAATAGATGTTGATTAATTTTAAATCCATTTGTAGAAACCTAGCATTGCCAGACTATTTCCTGAAACCACAATACAAAGTATGATAAACACCATCCGTTAATCCAGACTAATGTACTCCACACATTAAAAAAATTCACTAAAAGGATTAATGTAATTTTTCAAACATGAAAAAAACCAGATTGTATATTTCATATATACTTTGTGTGTTGAATTTTTGACAGTCAACTCTTTTCGTTGATAGAATTATGTATTTTTATCCTTTGCTGTAACATGCTTTCAAGTAATTTATATTTAATTTTATATTCTGTTTGGGATTTCTTTGCCACTTTGTCACACAGCTAGTTCATTCCATTGAGTGGAAAATAGATTAATCCAATCAGGTGAAACAGCAGGAGGAAAATTTAGGAAAAGCCTATTTTAATGGCAAGCGGACATAATTTTGCTGAAAATAAATAGCATTAAATGGCGAGTCTCAACCTTAGGCATTTTTTAACCCTGTATTTTGGATATGGGGTCAAAAAACAGTTCAGGACATTTCTGCAACCCTGACACCTGCTTGGAAGCCCCAACCTAAAATCTGCTGGGCAGAAATATCGATCAGTTCGTGTCAGCAGAGTTTTGCCATGTTTCCCAGGGGCTGAAGGGGCTCAGTGTGAAAATACCCATGTCCTTGCACACACAGATCCTCATGTGCACTCACAGATATTCAGTGGACAGAGCACATAAAGGCACACAGAGACGTGTGTGTGTTTGTGTGCTTGTTCATGCAAACTGTTGTGCTCAGCCACTTCAAATAACTGTCTGAAATTTGAGGGCAATTAGATTAAAAATTCACCCAACAGATGACACCACTTCACAATCCACACAAATATGAAAACCAAATTTGGGATTACAACAGGATCATTTTATTTCCTTCATAAAAGTTTATGTAAGAGAGAGATCCTCTTCAGTGTAGCAACTGTTAAGCACTGGAGAATTTATAGGCCAGAAAGCAAAAATAAATAGATCTTCAATCAGTCTGTGAGCTATCACAGTCCTGAAATGGTGTGAAGGGACATGCTTTAATATGGGAGCTAGAAGAGGGTGAAGAAATGATGGTGAACTTTCAGCTTGACTTCCACCAACAAACTTTTGTGCATAATATTTTGCATAAAGGCGTAGAACTGAGTAACTTTTCCTTCATATCATTCCCCTACTTTTCATTGTTCCTTGGTTTCTGAAAGATGAAGCCTAGAAATCACCCTCTGAGCAGTAAAGGTAGAAACTACAAATTTTGGCACTGATTTACAAGGGCTGTAGAATTGAAGCACCTCATCAAGGGCTTCTAAGCAGTGAGAAAATTATTGGTTTTCATGTTTGGTTGAAATCTTGTTACTTGTGGACTGGACTTAATGTTCCAAACTCACATGTGAAGTTATTCTTCAGATCTGTGCTGCTACTGAAATGGATAAAACCAAAGAATGAGGGGAAGTTCAGAATGCGTGTAAATCCCACGGCACAGGTGCCTTAAAAGGTCCAAGAGAGGCAGAAGGACTGAACCTCTGTCCTTGGGAAGCTGTTGCTTTTGTAAAGGATATTAATCCCAATCAGCAAAGCAACTAATATGGATTTGAAAATCCCACTGAATTGAACATGGTCAACTCAAAGAGGGTGGGCTTCAGGCTATGCCTGTGTCCAGTCTGGTGTTCAGCTCACTTCTCTCTGATCCCTATCTGCAGTTTCCACATGAGTACACATACTCTGTTTTGGATGGCTAACACAACTTACCAGAATTTGAGTGTGGAATTTGCCATTCTCATATCTATAATTCCTCCTGCTTTTCAAATTCTTCATAAACTGAACAAAATCCTGGTAATCTTTGCACCCTGTGCTTCACAAATCAGAGGGTCTATACACCATAGCTGCACTTCCTGAGGCCCAAGTGCAGAAACTCCACAGGAGATGTGCAATACCCCGGAATTGCCCCTGGTCCTCAGCAGGATTTCTTTCCCAATGTTTTCCAGTGTCACCAAGGACACTTCCACGCCTTCCCCACGCGCTGCTGCCGTAACAGCCCTTTCCCTGCCTGTCTGCTCACTATCCAGTTGTCCTTTCTCAAAATGTTTTCCTACAATGGTGCCAAAAATTTCCTTCTGGTTTCTGGCTGTTGCTGCTTGTCTGCTTCATCTTCTGCGTCCATGACAGAGAATCTTCCAGCTGAGCAACTTCTGAGCCCTGGGGCCACGATGGAAAAGGGACGGCTCCTGTGGCAGTGAGCTCAGGGACCTTCAGCTCCTTCCAGGTCCTTTTCAGGTCTCCAGAATTATTTTTAAATTGGGAAAATTGAACCCCTTCTGTCTCACTATCATGAAACTTGCTCTTTGTGTCCAGTCTTTCAAAAGTTTCTCCATCTTAAGGGACAAAGCTGTAAATTGCCTTGCACATCCAATACATGCCCCTGGCAATATTTGCTTTGTCTATCACATACATGAGTTCTCAGTGATACATGCAAGGGAGGGACTGCTTTGGTTTCATTCCCAGTCAGGTCATGTGCAAATATGGAGAGTTCCTATTTACCCAAATACGTTATTTTCTAATATTCCCAACTTCAATTTTTTCCCCCAACCCTGTGCTAACTTAGTGGTACAATTTTTTTTTTTTTTAACGGTACTTAACTTCTACATGGAACTCACTGGCTAATCCTTCCAGGTTAAATTTTACTCAATAAGTCAGAAGTCAATTTTTCCTTCCTTGAAAAACCAAAATTATTTTTATGCTTTGTAAGAATATTCATATCCTCTTAAATGTTTTCTGAAATATTTAGATGCCATTCTTGAATTGCCTTATTTTGAACGCTTTCTGAATGCTTGGCATTAAGCGATCCTTTTCTTTTCTTTAACCAATTACTAATAACAATGCTGGCCTTCCTGTTTGATTTATCAGCTGCCACACTAAAGCACATTCCAATTCTTTAATTTCCCCAGCATGTTTTGCTGTTCTGTACAGTATCTTCATTACTGCTTGATATTTCTAAGTTCATTACTACATAAACCAGCTATGTTAAAACAGTTTGATTGTATTTTTGGAAGCACAGAAAAACAGCATCAAGTACATCAGTGAAATACTTCATAATGACCTCTGCTGTTATACTTCTTTTGGATCCATTAAAACTGTTTTAAATAGCAAGGGCCATAATAATAGAATAACAGGCAGCTCATGGTAGCTCAGAGCATGCCTGATGTTAAAGAAATTAATTTGCAGGTGTCCTTGGTTCCTGAGTGCTTATTGCTGATGGCACTAAGTAGTGCTTGACTGGAGCATCCATCTGCTGTTCATGTCTCCAGTGCAGATATTTTTGCAGTACTTAGGAGCACTTACTCTTGCTCTCTTAATGTGAGATGGTAGCAAGAGCGTGAGAAGTTTCAGCAGTTTGCATCTGCTGAAGCAAAAAGGAAATGTTTGACTTTCTGCCCAGCATTGCTAAATACAGGCACTTGGAAAATAGGGATGTAAAAATACTCTTTCCCTTGAAAATGTTCAGTGATGCCATTTCCCAGGATATATGGGTTGATTTTTGTTTTTAATAACATGGAGACGGGGGTTTTTGGTGCTGAAATACGTGTGTTAGAATCAATTGTTTAATGTAGTCAGACATAAATTGTGGCTGGGAAGTGCAAAGACTTGGGTAGCTTCCCAGAGGTTCAGCAATTAGAGAGTGACATAATGGTACTTTGATCATAGCTCCTGTTCTCTATATCCTTACCTCACAAAAATTTGGTGAACACGTCCTTCTACAACTCTGAAAAGCTGAATATTATAGGTACACTAAATAATACCTCATGCTGTTTAATACAGTGAGCAAAAATTACATTTCCGAGGGCTTAGGCCTCAGTTCAGCAAAACACTTCAGTTTCTATTTAATTTGATTTGCATGATAAAATCTTCCCTCTATCAAGAAAAGAGCAAGGGTAGCACTTGCCAGGGTGCATGGTGACTCAAGTACACATGGCTCAACTCTGCATCTCAGCTGAAGTTATTAAACTTTGCTAAAATATTTCAGTCAGGTTATTGAAAGGGTTTAATTAATTTTAAACATTTATGAGTCGCACTGTGACCGTGTGCCATGACTCTGGGTGAGTGTGGTGGTCTGGTGTTGCCCACACCACCCATCACCCAGAAGAACCAGTAAATTTCCCATAAACAAGGCGGAAATGCCACAGTCTGGGTAAAGGGCAATTAAGAATAACTCGAGCAGTCTGCACGTGCTCCGTTTCTGCCTGTGCATTTTTCCTGTGTTTGCTGGGGTTTGAACCCTGTTTGATCCTACGAGTGCTCTCCAGCCATGCAGGTGTCTGCAGCTTTTTGGAATGACAGTGGCTCTGCCCATGACGTTTAACGTGGCAGAGGTCTGTGGCTGTGTGCCACGCTTGGCTTCAGACCATGGCCCAAAGCTGGGGCTGGGGGATACAGGATATTTTCCTGGATTTGGATTTTTTCCTGAATTGAGTTTGGAGAGGGACTTTGCAGGATATGTAGTGATAGGGCAAGGGCGAGTGGCTTCACACTGAAGGAGGAAAGGTTTGGATTAGGCATTAGGAGGAAATTCTTGACTGTGAGGGTGGGCAGGCCCTGGCACAGGGTGCCCAGAGCAGCTGTGGCTGCCCCTGGATCCCTGGCAGTGTCCAAGGCCAGGCTGGACATTGGGCCTTGGAGCAGCCTGGGACAGTGGGAGGTGTCCCTGCCATGGCAGGGGTGGAAGCCCATGGATGGGCTTTCAGGTCCCTTCCAACCCATTCTGCGGTTCCATGATTCTGTAATTTCTTTTAGCCCCAAAACACAGTCAGGAAACTGAACATCCTTTAAGCTTTTCTCCTTTCTGAAGACCTGAGTTCATATTTCTCACAAATTTTTATTTTGCTTGGTTCCTGTTAGTTGTGGGTGCATTAGGAAACCTCTGATTTGGAAGAAAGCGCAGTTTTTGTCAGGAGGGTGTGTGGGCATGGGCAGTAAAGCTGCAGCTCTGCACAGCCTGCACGAGGAGCAGCTCCACGAGCCCAGTGCCCGGCTGCTTGGCGCTGCCTTTGTTTTCCATAGCAAATAACCTTTGGCAGAATAACGCTGGTGGCTGTGTGGTGCTGCACACACCTGCTATATATAGCACAGGCCTTTTAGCTGCTCATTAGTAATTTCCTGCACGGTGGACGCAGCATTGGGATGAAACTAAGGCACATAAATCTGACTCGCTTTATTAGGATAGGAAAAATCCCGAGTATGTTGCAGCAGAAATTCAGTCTAATGCAAGTAACAGCTGAAAGTGTTCTTTAAATTCCATGGAGATTCGACTTTTAGAACAATTTTGGGGGATCAGAGCACTATGCAGTCTGTAAGCAAACTATATGAGTGCCTTCATTGTTGGCCCAGATGGCATGACTTAATTAAATAAAATATCTGTGCTGCCTATGTGTTGATGTCTGACACTAGCCCTGGGCCAGGCTTGCAAATAACTGTGGTTTGCTAACGTGTGGCTTTTCAAACAAAATCTGTATTAGCGCTCATGAGCCGTGAGCAGTAATGTGGCCTGGGCTGGAGGCACAAGCTGGGTACTGAGTGATGAACAGAGCGAGGCTTGAAGGAGGAATTCAGCAGCCTTTGGAGACGCTACATTTGGGATGGAATGTACTTACCCTGACATCCTAGAAATCGGCCAGAGGAAAAAAATTGGGCATCATTAGTAATAGCTTTTAACTTCTTTCAGCTATACTATGGCTGGCAGCTGTTCTGTTTCAGGGGGGAGCCAGGACACGGAGGAGAAGGGCAGGAATAAGATGACCTTGTCTCCCAGCAGCCTCAGGAGCAGGGTGGGTGTGTGGGCAGGGCGTGGAGGTGGCACCAAGGCACCCCTGATCTCACCGTGCTGGTGCAGCTCCCAGCAGGACAGGGCTGTCCCTCAGGAACTCACTGCAGCCTCCTCGGTGCTGGGGTCCCTCAGGGACTCACTGCAGCCTCCTCGGTGCTGGGGTCACTGGGGGATGGCCAGGGCAGTCGTGGGGCTGTGCTACAGCACTGTGGCATCCTGCTCCTGCAGTGGCATTCCTCAGTGGCGCCGTTCACCACCAGCATTTGGGCAAGGGATGGATACCCAGGGAAGCAGAGGCTTGGGACCGCCACAGTGGGGGCGTTTTTCCCTCCATTTCCCCAATGGTAAATAGCAAGGTTCTACTTTGAGCTATAAAGAGAGAAGTTACTGTGAAAAGATGCTGTCTGAGGAGCAAAAACAGACAGCATATTCATGTCTAGACTAAAGCATGTGCAAGTTTCCAGGTTGGAAAAAAGGACCAAAGAGAAGTGCTGAAAGAAGACTAAGTAAAAGCTGCCCCTGGCACCTGCAGCACACGGAGAACGTGGGTGACGTAGCTCGAGCAGGGGCAGGGGGCAGAAACCCGTGGGGGGCAGGTGCAAGAACGGGCAGGAGAAGAAAGTTGCTACAGACAGAAACAGGGATCCAGTGGTGATTGCTGCAGACATTTGTTTCAATATGGAATTGCCATTCCTGTGTTTTTCTTGAATTATTTTAGCTAATAAATGGTGTTGTAATCCTGAATTAGTAGAAATACACTGGCTGTGACATGGCAAGCTTTTGGCTTTGCAAATGAGTCTTACACCAGGCACCCATTTTTGCACTCAAAAGTTGTGGAATCCAGTCCTTTATAATCAGTTTGGCTTTTTCCTGTGTTTTGTTTTCCCTCATATGAACTTCAGGAAGGGTTTGCCTTTCAAGTCTGAAATTTCACCTGCCAGTGCTTGCATGTCTGTCCTTGCAAACAGAAGCACAAGTGTTGTTGTGGTTCAGAATGGATCTTCTCTTAATGGACCTGACTAAATGCTCCCAAAATTTCATAGAATCAGAAAATCACATGGTGGCTTGGGTTGGAAGGGATCTTAAAGATCATCCAGTTTCAATCCCCTGCCATGGGTAGGGTCACCTTCCACCAGACCCAGACTATCTTCTGTGGGATATGTGTAGGCAGATCCCAGATCTATCCAAACTGAGCCATTAATCTAAAAACACCCTTTTAATTACAGTAATCAGACATAAGGTGCTGAGGCTTGTTGTTTCAATGATATCCCAAAGGGATGCCTCTGAATTTTATTTCCTGCTAAAAAGCTGTAGATCTCTTGCATTAAGCAGAGCCAGTTGCCATCACTGTCTGGAAACTGAGCCATGATTTTTTGTGCTCACTTAAATCACTTGTAAGGAATATTGAAAAATCTAAGATATTTCATCTTGGAGCTCATTTCCTTTTTAACTACTAATGCCCCTTTACTCAGAAAAATAAATAATTAATATCTGGTCACATGTTGTAGATGATAAAAATTTTTAAAGAGCAAGTCTGGAGCTGGGAGAGAAAACAGCATTTGTGGTGGGGTTTCCATCCTTGTCCCTTTTCACTGGGGTGATTTGGTTTGCAGTCTCCCTCTCCTTAAAACCTGGAACACGTGCTTTGCTTCACACATCTGCCTAAATTGCCTTGGCTTAAACATAATTTAACACTAGATTTAAAGGACCCTTAAAGGTATTGGTTCTTTTTTAACAATATACCTTAGAATCAATTAAGGAAAAAACGGGTTATGCTTCAATGCTCCAACTATGTGGATTAAGAAGAAATTCTGACTGGGAGGGAAGAATGCAGGAGAAGTCTGCCCTGAGGCATCCTTACTGTAAGAGCTGACAGGTCAATGCATACTTCAGTGCTTGCTAATTGACTTTTTTCAGCAGAAAGCTGAACGATCCTGGTAACTCCCTCATCACACAGCACACATGGATAATCGAATAAAACCTGCCCTGCCCTCCTGCACTTTTTCTCAACTCTGGTTCCTGGAAAATCGGGTAATGAAGTATTTTATAGCAGGGCAGACTTGCTCATTGTTTAAATGAAACGTAGTAAAATGCAGTAGAGTGTAACAACATTGAAGAGGGGCAGTGCAAGCGTCCTGGTGTTATGTGTTATATATAAGAATGTCCTATACAAAAGATACAATATTATATATAATAATTAATACATAACATGATTTTATCATGTTTCTGCAGCCTGCACCGAACTACAGAGTAGAGAAACAATTCTGCAAGGTTTGGAATGTGAAAGTGGTTTGGCTTTGGGTTTTTTCCTGGTCAGCTTTGATACTTGGTAGGAAATACTGCAGTGAGGCCCAAAATTAATGAGATTATTGCAGAAGAGTGGTGATGAGCAAGCAGAAGCTTGCAGCATGAAAAGAGTATTGCCGAGGAAAAATAAAGGCATTGAACTGGAATTGGCTTTCAAATTTTTTTTAGACTAGAACACTAACTAATGAAAATATTTGCAATTTGTTTAACAGGACAATAACTCAGACATGGATCTGCTCCACAGGTGCAGCCAGAGAATGTGGAGTTGGATTATTATAAATATATGTATAAAAATAATATATATAATTACAGTCCTCTGCCCCACCCTGGGTCTTTGGGTGCCAAGAGCAGTGTTCCTGCAGGAACACGAGGTCTGGAGGGGAAGGAGGGTCCCTGGGTGACCCCTGTGAGCTCTGCTGCTCTGACACCACGATGGACACTGGACCCAGTGGAATTAAAGCTGGTCTGGACTGGATTGAAGCCAGCACAGGTTGTTTGGTGTGGGCATGCAAATCTTTGCTGTTAAGGCTGGTTAGTTCAGCCAGTTTTGAGAGGGCTCATGGATTCGGGAGCAGCTTGTGACAGTCTTACACCTCATTAAACTTTCACAGAATGCCCAAATATCCCGAGCTGGGAGGGACCCACAAGAATCAGAGTCCAAGCCCTGGTGAATGGCCCATACAGGGATGGAGCTTCAGAGCAGCATTACTGACTGTGATGGATCCTTTTGCCCTTTTAAGGGTAAATAAGTCTATCTAAGTCAGACCCATGTGGACAGAGGTTACTAAAGCCCTTCCAAATCTTTCCTAGTCCTGGTGGGGACTCTTCCTGTTTCCTTTTTAGCTGCCAGCTTGGCCCTGGCAATGACATTTTAATCACATGTACCCACCTTGTTTAGCCAGACCAAGAGGCTACAGCTCTGGTCATTACATTCACTGCTCTTCAGAATAAAACATTTGTACTCAAGCTGTCAGTAAATGTTTCTATTTAGCTGGTGATTTAGTGTCCCGGATTATGCTGAAAATACTTTGAACTGATGGTTTTCTTAAAAGGCCAAACCGCTTCTTACCCTGCGTCCAGTCCGACTCTGAATACACTGGGAAGGCTTATCCAGCCCTGAATGTTTCTGCAGGCTTCTAATAATACGTTGGGAACAAATTCAGAGAATGAAAAATTGCTGTGAAAGTTCTCAAAGTTCTCACACTTGATGGAAGACGAAGCAGATTTTATTATCCTTCCTCAGGATTAACAGTGCCCTTAATACCAGTGGATTTCCCCATGTGGAAGCAAAGAGGGTCCGTCCCTTAGCAGGTATTCACTTGCTTCTTAGGATGCATTTTCCAGGAGATTTGTGGAGTTTTCACCATGTGCTTTCCATTAATCTTGGGATGAATGTCGTGCAAATCCCAAGTCAGCACTTGGAATATCTACCAACTAATTTTTAAAAGCAAAAATTCTTAGTAACTAGAGCTGGGACTACCTGGTACAAAAATCAGTTCTTTAGGCTAATTGTGAAGAAAAATGTTAATTCTTGGAAAACAGATCCTGAAGTAGTTACCTAAAGCAGTGTTTTATTACCATTTATGACCAACCCCCTGGAAAACAACCAAAAAAAAAAAAAAAAAGCAAAACCAACATAAAAACCCAAAAGAAAACAAAAAAGACATATTTCCATATCTTTTAAGAGGGTATGGGTAAGGTAAGCACCTATCTCTGGGAGGGCCTTTTCTTTCAAAAATTGCACTAGATTTTAAGTCCTGAGAGGTTCATTCTGCCCACTCACTGCAGCCCACTCATGGCCTTTTGCTCCTCATAAAAATAAACAGATTTGTCTCAATTTTACAGGAGCAGGTTCTACTGTAGAGCAACACAGAAATGGAAAGTGTACCTTATAAGGACTGCCACTTGAAGAATATGGATTGTTGTTCCCAATATTTTAGAGATACAGAAATATTCTGCAACTTCTTAGAGGTATTGAAGAACTCCCCCAGGAAGATATTCCTGCCACTACCTGAAAAAAAAATGATAAAGGATAAAAGATAAAGAATAAAAATACAGCTGATTCTGAAACCATCCCCTGTAGGGAAATGTGAATCTGGCATGCTGCTTTATTCCCCTGAATGGTTTTTGAACTGTGGGTGTAGTTTAAAATATGTTATTTTTGATACATTTGCATGTGTAGCTGTAATCCCAAGGAAATTTTCAGCAGTAATAAAAACAAAATTAGATACAACCTGACTGTAACTGTAAAATAGAAAACTTCTAAGGACTAATTGTATAACACACTGTGAGCATTTTACTAGTCTTTCCCCTCAAATATGTATTTAAATTAATTGGTTGTTCAGTGCAGACTGAAATGATAAAAAAATCAAAAAATTTGGAATTTTGATAAATGTGAAACATGTGCTTCACTACTTAAGCCCTGTTCTTGTGGTTTGCAGATGATACCAGGGCGTCCAATAATAATAACAGAACTGCACAGAAATCAAAGAATGATTTATTTTAAACTGCTTCATGAAGACAAAATCTGCCAAATCACTAGCAGATTCTGCTGTGAGTGTTTTACTGCTCCTTCTCCCTGGATACTTGCACTTAAGTAATTTATTCAGTTCCCAAATTGCAATAAATCCTTACCGTGTCGTGGAGCAGAGTTTGCAATCCCGTCTCTGCAGAAGGAAAATTCCTGTGCTGTTACCGCTTCACCCAGCCCGGGCTCGGTGTGTAAAATCCGCTTTATTCCTTCCCCACTATGCATTGCCATCTAGCGGCCGTGGCCCCGTGTGCCCAGCAGCAGGCTCTGAGCAGGGACAGGGGCCGGGAATGGCCACTGATTGGGTGGGTGGTTGGGTGGGTGGTTGATATGGGATGGAATGGCCACTGGCATGGGCTGGGAATGGCCATTGATGGGTGGGAATGGCCTGGTGGGCTGGGAATGGCCATTGATATGGGATGGGAATGGCCACTGGCATGGGCTGGGAATGGCCATTGATATGGGATGGGAATGGCCACTGGCATGGGCTGGGAATGGCCATTGGCATGGGCTGGGAATGGCCACTGGCATGGGCTGGGAATGGCCATTGGTATGGGATGGGAATGGCCATTGATATGGGCTGGGAATGGCCATTGGCATGGGCTGGGAATGGCCATTGATATGGGATGGGAATGGCCACTGGCATGGGCTGGGAATGGCCATTGATATGGGATGGGAATGGCCACTGGCATGGGCTGGGAATGGCCATTGGCATTGGCTGGGAATGGCCACTGGCATGGGCTGGGAATGGCCACTGGCATCGGCAGTGAATGGCCATGGACATTGGCAGGGAATGGCCACTGGCATCAGTCAGCTGATGCCAGGCACTGCCCCAGTAGTGGATTTTTTGGTCACTTTTTGGAGAGGACTGAAGCCCTGTTGCAAGGATCTGCTGTTGCACTGACACATGCATGAGATCTAACATTGCTTTTTACTTTATTGTGAATAAAGATCCGTGGGGTAGAAAGAACCAGGCCAGGTATGAACAGAGGCGTGGGCTTTTCCTTGTGGTGTGGAACCCTGCTCAGCTCAGTCAGAGGAGAGGGAGAAATAATTAGTGCCAGGCTTGCATGCTGGCATGACTTCCTACCAAGGACTGTAAAAGATTATGAAGAATTGGATCATAATTCTTGGCCAAAATTCTATCTTCTGGAAGCTCAGATAATGATGGAACAAGGGGCAACAATTTTAAACTAAAAGAGGAGAGATTTAGACTAGATATCAGGGAGAAATTCCTCCCTGTGAGGGTGGGCAGGCCCTGGCACAGGGTGCCCAGAGCAGCCGTGGCTGCCCCTGGATCCCTGGCAGTGCCCAAGGCCAGGCTGGGCATTGGGGCTTGGAGCAGCCTGGGACAGTGAGAGGTGTCCCTGCCATGGCAGGGGTGGAATGGGATGGGCTTTGAGGTCCCTTCACCCCCAAGCCATTCTGGGATTCTGGGATTTTGTGATTCAATTTTCAGACCTCGCAATAAAGAGCAGAAGCTGCAGCAGTGCTCTGAGGGGTGGCTGCTCATTGAGGTCGGGTAAGTGGAGTCTCACCTGCCCATCACATGGGGGTCTGGAAAGGCTTTTTCAAAATCCTCCATCATTTCCTTCAACACAGGTCAGTAATTAAATCCTTCAGTCCTTTACAAAGTCATTATACCAACCTGTTTCCCACAAAGCTGCATTTGGGTGTAGTTAATTTTTACACAGTTTCTGTGTGGGAAGAAAAAGCCACCAAATCCCAATTTTTCTTAAGATCAGTAAAAATAATTGCTACAGCGGTTGCTCAAAATTATTTCTGAAACAGCAATAAACAAGCCACACACAATTGTCTCACCTTTCCACGGTTACCAGAGCTGTTCTAAAAAACCCAAGCAAATATTTAAATATTGATTTTCTCATAACAAAATTACAGTGTTGAAGTTCTCTTTGTGCTGTGCTTTCCATCAGGATCCCCTGTGTCTCACTTGCCACTGGGCTCTTAAGAAAACCCAGCCTTGCCAGTACAACAAGTAGCAAATACGGGGCAATTTTAGAGTGGGGCTTTGTAGTGATTTTTCATAGTGAGGTGTGTGTACATGGAAGAATCTCAAGAAAAATAGTCGTGAGAAATTAAAAAAAAAATCTATTAAAATGTAGTGTTAACATTAATGGGATATAAATGTCTAAGAGGCAAATAAAAATTTAGTTCTCATTTTTGTTACTCAATACTAATTTTTAAGTGGCTTTTTCTTCTTGAATTATGCTTTATTTCATCACTAGCTAGGAGAAAATCAAAGGAGAAAACATACACAAAAGGGTTTGAAGAACTCATTAATAAACTACCTGTCTGTACAGAATCACATCCTGGCAGTGAAAAGACAAAAGCTGTTTCAAAGAGAAATCATTAGAAACCACAGAAATTGACATCAAAACAAAACTCTGATCTGTTTCTGAGCTGTAAATCAGCACCTATTTGTACTAGCTGAGATTTTACTGCCTGGTTAACTGAAAAAACCTTTGCAGTAACTGAATAAAGCCTTTACAAATAATGTCCTGCAGGTTTTGTATTGATAGAGTGAGTAAATATTGAGCATTTGATACTAAGAGAAGAAAAATCCAGCAGTTGGAGATCAGCCATGGAGAAGTCATTATCAAGTAAGGGATTCTCACAATTCAATATGTTTTAAGTGCAAGTATTGTACATTAGGTGCTGAACTGCTGGTGCAGAGGGTTTAGTATTTTAAATTTTTTTTTTTTTTAAGTACTATAGAGAACTAAGGAAGTTTTCTGCTCACCTCAAGTTATACAGTGTGTGAGCAGCAAAGGCAGACATCTGAGTATTTAAGGGCTGAGCTTTAGGTATGTAAGAACCTCTCATTTTAAAAAGGCTTAATTTTTTCTCCTGCAACCTTCTTATATATTTGAACCGGAATTTTGTGGAAAGCACCAGTGTGATCCCAGTGAAGTCACTACCTGAGAGCAAGGGCATGTAGCAAACTCCCAGCTTTGAGGTGAGCCAGCTCTGGCTGGGCTCTGGTTTCCCCAGAGCACGATGAGAGCTCAGATGTTGAGTGCAGACCCCAGCCCAGAGCTGAGCCCATCTCTGTGTCCCATCCCACGGCGTTCCTGCCTTTTTGTGCTGACAGGGGCTCGTGGCAGCAGTTGGCAGTGTTCAGGGGGATGGTGGTGCAGATCTGTTTGTACAAGAAGTTGTAAACTGGGCTAATCTTGTTTGAGGTTCCTGAATTTCCTTCCTTTTGTCTCAGGCTCTTTCAGCACTGCTGGCGCGTGTGGCGACTGTGGCTCTCAGAGAATAACCTTGATTGTGCCTTACACCTGCTTGCACTTAGGAAAAGAAACATTTGTCACTCTTATTTATGTAATTGCTTAAATTGCATTTTAATTTTAACAGCTTAAGTATGTTGGTGGAGAAAAATGTTTTCTGAATGGAAGTTTGATCAAATGCCCAGGGAGCCGGTGCAAGTCTTTCCATTGACTCAAGAGATTTTGTTTCAGGCATTTTATTTAAACAATACTCCTCTCAACCATAACTGAGCAAAGTTACATGTTTTTCATAAAAGAAACTGAACAAAAATATTTCAACCAGCAATATTTACTATAACCTTTTAAAGAAAATGATTGAAAATTAAATCTTTCCATGTTATAATTTTGATGCAGTTTAAAATATAAAGAAACCTGGATATAGTTCCTGAAAAAAGTAATATATCTGCTTCAGTGTTACAAAACTGAATTTCTTCTTGCTAAAATGGAAATTGGATTAGATTCTGCTGGAGTAAACTCAACAATTGCTTAAGTTCTTTTGTGTTATTCTTCATTCCCATTAATAGGAATAACATGATACCTATACTCAGCAATTTCCATCACCGTGGGCTCTTAAATAAACATTAGGAAATATTAGTCTCAAAGTTGCAGGCTCCATTTAGCACACTGCTCAGCTCTGCATTTTAGCTTTGCCAGCCAGACTGGCAGCCCGGGTTTCTTTGGCCACTCATTACACTAATGCTTGCAGGCTTTCCTGGCAGGGCTCCTTACGGAGCTGAGCAGGTTCAGAACGTATCAGGAGGCCTTATCACTCAGAGTAAACACTCACAGCATATTTCCCCTTTGCTGAAAGATTTACATTAGGTCCCTGTTAGGCAGTGGATCAGTTACAGAGCTGCATTTCCTGCGGGCCATAGGTGGGAGCTTCCCCTCTCCCGCCACCCCAGCCCCAGCCTGAAGATGGTATAAAAGGAGGATCCGGCTGCATTTATTTCACTGAAGTATTTTAAACTGCTTAGGAGGAATCTTGAAGGGGTTAAATCATGGCAGTGTCAGCATCCTGAGGTGCAAGCTTCGATGCCCTTGGTTGTGGCACAAAGCACAAAATTCTGCAAACTTCTCCGAGCGCTTCCTGGGGCTGCTGTGCAAACAGCACCCAGCTGATCTGATAAAGTCTGCTCTGTCTGTCCTGAGATACTGATCCAGAGCTTGTCTCAGTGATAATCCAGGCAATTTGTTTACTGATAAGCAAGTGCAGGGAGAAGTTAGGTTTTAAAGGATTGGTTCTTCAAAGAGTGAGTGGAGCCATGGAACCACACCACAGTCGGGGTTGGAACAGACCTCAAAGCTCACCCAGTTCCACCCAAAAGTAGCTCCTGCCAGGCCATGACTGTCCTGTCCCAAGTTCAGTTCCACAAAAAATGGCGCTTTTTTTTTGAGTTTAAAGATATCCCAATTGTGAACAGAGCCCTTTAATTGTACAGCAAAGTGAGTTTCTGTATTGTGTGTTTTTGGAAGTTCCTGCTTCTATGGCTTTTAAAATTCTCATTGTCTGTGCTAAGCAAAACTCCAACATATTTTACACAGCTGCTGTTTCAAATTCCAGACATTCGATGTAATATTTTTGCTATGAAATTCCAGGATATCACTGCTAACTGTACTTTATCAAGGAAAGGCTCACTGAGCACTTCAAACCTAGTAATTTTGATCTACCTGAATAAAAATTTCTGTCTAGTCTGTCCAGCCCTTTGGCAAACACTGCAGTCAGCTATATATATACATACATATATATGTGTGTGTGTGTATAAAAATGTAAAATAAATTTTTTATATATATACATACACACACACTGTCCTAGCTTAGAATCTTCCATTTTCTGCTTCTTAAATTAGAGCAGGTGATTCCCTTTGAAACTCTGGATGAAATGTGAACCTTAGTCCAGCGTATTCCAGTTTGCCAAACAGTGAGGTGACACTGTAGAGCCTTCAGCATCTCCATGTCCAGTGTCAGCTGAATATTCATGGAATCAAGCCAAGTTTGGGCTGAATTAGTTTTCCATGTCAATAGCTATCTGCTACTTGAAAATATTTCTTTTGCAATAATTCAAAATTTTATATTTAGCAAAATGTGTATTAACAAAACCCCAGCCTGATGGTTTTGGTTACAAGAATGGTCTGAAAATATTTATTTTTTATTTACTTTTTATTGAGGTCTTTGGACCTCAGAAGCTTGGGCTTAGCAGTGAGTTATCTAACTAATTTGAAGAGAAGTAGGATTTTATCCTCACAAATATATTTAGCCTTTCAACAAACACATTTTGAAGATAACCTCTTCATGTTGCCTTGATTTATAATCTTCCTGATGTTTTTATGGTTGGTGAGAGCAACATTTGGCTTGGACATGCAAAAACTGGAAGTGCTTTGTTCCAGTGGAGGTATTTTCTACCAAAATTTTGTTTAATCCATGACAGGCTGATTTACAGAAGGTTGTATTTTTTTCATCCTGGATTTTGGTAAAATTCAGTGCTGAACCATTGTTTCTTCTATCTGTGTTATTTTTACTGGGACTAACACCTGCCATTGTTTCCTGTAACTCTCTGGACTTGCCTTTTGCTTTGCTGTCTCTTTTCTTCCACAGCAACAGTGACCTTTAAGTGGCAGCTGACAGGGCAGATTTTTTTACTAGAATAACATAATTAGTGTTTGAACCTTATATGAGTACTTCTGTCAGGTGTCACACAGTTAAAATTCCATTTGCAAAAGCCACATTACACGGTATCAGTGATTCCTGTACTGTAAACACAGTTCCTGGAGGCAACTGGAGATCTCTGAGCTCTGCCAGCAGTGCTTAGAAAGAAATGTCAACACATGAAGGGAATATCTGAATTTTCAGCTTCCTGGGTGTATAGCAAAAATGTCCATTCTGAAAGTGCATTTCATTCCATATAAAACCATCGAGTGTGCTGGGATGGGCACAAACTCTCTCAAGAGCCTGCTCATTCCCTGGGGCTGAGTGGGTGATTCTGTGAGACACGGCCTTAAGCTGAGTGAGGGAGGATTTAGGTGAGATATGGGGAAAAAATCCTTCCCTGTGAGGGTGGGCAGGCCCTGGCACAGGGTGCCCAGAGCAGCTGTGGCTGGCCCTGGATCCCTGGCAGTGCCCAAGGCCAGGCTGGACATTGGGGCTTGGAGCACCCTGGGACAGTGGGAGGTGTCCCTGCCATGGCAGGGGTGGCACTGGATGAGATTCGAGGTCCCTCCCAACCCAAACCATTTTGTGATTTTGTGATAAACACGATTTGGTATTCTATTTACTATCCTATAGATACATACACACGTCTATGTATCTTTGCGTACTTGCTTAAAGAATCAGTCTGCAGGAAACAGATTTCAGGAACCTCACACGCTCATGTAAAAATGCATCTTGACAAAGAGATTCCTGCATTTGGTGTGGTGCTGAACCACTCTCCCATTTCCAGCTCTGCCATCTTATCCCCACTGTGGTTCTGTGCAGCTTGTGTTTGTACCAAAATCCACATCTAAGCAATGGCTTAGATGTGCTCATGCTTTTTCAGAGTCTGAAAACTCTTCCCATTAGCAGCAAAACAAAGAACAATGCTGATACTTTCTTCACAGTGAAGGCCAGGAGAGACTTTAAATTTAGATTAAACAATCAAAACTTTTATAACTTGCTTATGTCATCTGTCATAGCATAAAGGTCAGATATATCTGTGCTTTAATGGCTTTGAATGTGGCTCCTTGGAACCAGTGATATATTTGGGTCAGTGACCACAGAAATGAAAAATCGTGGCTATGCAAGTCTTTCCTTTAATTCCTCACGCAAAGTTTTCCTCAATTCCTTTACAGCACATGTCAGCCAATAAAACAGTAATGTAATACATTAAAGTAAAAGACTCTAGTCAGTACTTTGGGCTGGAGCTGGCCTGTCTTAGATCTCACAGAATTTGGGGGAGCTTGTGTTGCTGTTACTGATTTTGCATGTGATAAGCCAAATTTTGCTTGTCTTAATCAGGTAATCATCCTGCAGATTGCAGTTAGGCAGCTGCCCCGATGGAGTGTGGCCAGGTTTTGGCACATGAAGGGCTTTTCTAGTTATCAAAAGCAACAGCCTAAATGTGACACAGCATTGGATCCCAGTTCAGAGAGGAGAGGAAGGGTTGGATGCAATCATACTTGGGTGTCTCAGCAATGCTGTTAATAAGTGTTTGAAGATGTGAAAGTGGGAACTTGGAAAGCAGGCCACCACATACTCAAATATAGATGTGGATTTAATACAGCTCATTTATTACTGGTGATTGCTTGGAGGCATCATGGACAAAATCCTTAATGTAAGAGGAAAAAGTGTCGGCTGTCACGTTCGGTTCCAGCTTTAATTTCAATTGCCTGAGCAGGAGCAGCTGCGAATTGCTATCAGGCATATGAAGTTTTTAGTGCTAAAAAGGCAGCTGGGCTGGAAATACCCCAGAAGTACATATCCATTTGTCTGGTTAACTTCAGCACTTAGACTATCAATCAGGTCAGCCTAAAGAGAAATGAATGACATCAGTCAAAACAATCGGATATCTCTGCGCAGTGATTAGCTCCGTGTAGCACAAAAACTTAAATAATTTGTTCTTTGAAAATGTGATGATTGATTGGCTTCCATTAGGCTTGGATTTTAAAACATTCCATGAACTCTCAGATAAAATGGCACTAAAATGTTATTGCAATAACCAAATAAATCATATTAGACTATAGTGTATATAAGTACTTTAAAACATTATAGATACTAGAATTCTGTGTATAATAAAAAGGTGAAGAATGTAATCCATGAACTTTTTTTTCCTCATCTCACACCAGCATTATCCATGTCTGCTTTCAACGATAATGTTCCTAAAGAGATGAATTTAAAGTTTTGCTTTAATACATTATATATACATATGTAAAAGTTGTGCAGTTTGGACATGTTTGGCCAAAGGGAGGTATTTTAAAACTTATCTCAGTGCAGAACTTATCTGAGCTTTTGATACTGGTGCTGGCTGTTCAATGGGAGCTCAGCCTGGCAGCTGGGAAATGGGCTGTCACCATTTAACAGTGGTGCCTTTTCTAGTACCAGTTTTGGGGTCCAGTTCATTGTCCTGTTGTACTGGCCAGAGAATCCCTGACATAAAACAATGTTTAGCCTTGAATCTCCTGTAGAGAAATAAAACAAAGCCTTGCTCTGATATGCAGGGTGGCACTGTGGCTAACACTTGAAATTTATGATCATTTTCCTAATATTTCACTTTTGCCTAACGATCCAGACTCTGCAGGCAAATAATTCTGTGAATCATCTCTTACTTCAAAACAAACCATAGGCCCAATGCATGCGAGACTGCCTAAATATTGGAAGCTTTATGGATCATAAATCAGAAGGCAAGGAAAATAATCCCATCAAAAATGTTTTGCTTCATTATTTGAGGATTTAGTCATGGGTTTGAAGCACTGGTGTTGAGCTTAAGTAATTGTTGCCATTGTAAATCAAAGGCAGCAGCACACACGGGACTGCGTTTGAAGCCACTTGGCAGCACGTGGCTTTTCTGCTGGTGGCTGATGCTGCTCTGTAATTTATTTTCTAATGAGAGCAAATGGAGTGGATTGACAAGACCCAGACACCTCCCAGACAGTTTTTGGAGGTTTTACAGGTGTGATTCCATCAGCTGTTTTCTAAATACAATTACCTGTGCTCTAGGGCACTGCCTCATAGTGGAAGCACTGATGTCAATTTGTCCACTTTCTGCAGTGAGTGACAGACTTCAGAGCAAGTGTCACACTTGGGACTCACCTCTCCCTCCAGAGCCAATGAAAGCTTTAGGAAGCTGTCACAGGACCTCCAACCTGTCTGCATTCATTAATAAATCCGTTACTAATTAATAAACAGGACAATTCAGTTACTACATTGTAAGCCTTGAGGCGGGAAGGCTGAAGGGAAACTCAGCAGTGTGTGCAAATTCCTGCAGGGACAACGAGAGACAACGAGGGAGCCCGAGCCTTCAGTGGCAGGACAAGAGGCAGAGGTGGAAGTGCTGGGGATTTACAGAGAGGGTGGTCAGACATGGGAACAGGTTGCCCAGAGGGGTCATGGAGGCCCAGTCTTGGAGGTAATCAAAACCTGCCCACATCCGTGAGCAATCTGCCCAAGGATTTGGGCTGGATGATCTCCAGAGGTGACAGGCAGCCTCAGCAATCCTGTGATCCTAAGGCAGGAATTCCACGGCAATGAGATCTTTAGCAAGAGGTGACCAATTACTGTGATTAATGGCTATACACACTTCCTGATTTAGACATGTATGACGTGAGCATCATCAAAAGTGAAGATTTCATCTGTGTATCATAAAGCCATGTTCAGTATTTGTCATTAACTGATGCCTACAAACTGTAATTCTCATTTAGCTGCCTGTTAGGCTTGGCTTGTCAGCAGGGGATCAGGATTAGAACTTGTCCTTAACACACAGAGCAAGCACAAAGGCTGTGCTGTGGAACTGTGCTGCAGTGGGGTGATGTTCCTGCACAGCCTCCGTGTTGTAGAGCATTGTATTCTGAATTCATACTGTCCATGGAAAGGAGCAGATGAAATGTTAGGTCCTGTTTTAGAGCACCAGTTTGTGGCCCAGCTCATGAGCCTTTAGTCCTGGCCAGAGAATCTCTGACCTGTAGCAATGTTTAGCCTTGAATCTTGTGCAGAGGAATAGAACAAAACAAATCTCTGTGCTCTGAAAGTCTGAGGTTTTTTTGAGTCTTTGGGAAACAGTGTATGCAGAAAAATGTTTAAACTCCTAGAAGCTGGTGAGATCAAAGCTAGAGCTGTGCTGTGTTGAATTTCCTGATGATATTTGCAGATAATATCTACCGCTGCTGGCTTGTTTTTTGATTTTTTTTTCATGGTAGATTATTTGGAATTGGGTGCTTTGAAGGGAAAAAAGGAATTTGCAGTGTATTTGTGCAGTGCCCTGCCCAGTGGGGCTGCTGTGGCAGCAGCAGGGCTCCAGCACAGGGGCTGCAGGAGGATCTCCCTGCCTGCACCTCGGGCACAAGGGGGACTTCGGCTCCTGCCCGCAATGAGGGAGGGGAGCGACTTCTAATGCTTTGATAATTGAGCTCTCTCCTGCCTTTCACAGCAAATTCTCAGCTCCTTCTGTTTGTGGCAAACTTCCACTCTGCGCATCTTATTTATGTCACAGTCAGGAATGCAGTTAAAAGCACCAATAAAAACCACTGAAAAAGTGGAGAATTTGTGGAATATATATATGTGAAACAAATATGTGAAACCTGGCTGTGATTACACTCTGTTGGTATGAAATACACGCACCAAAAAAGCACCAAAACCTAGAGTAGTGTTTTAAATACTGATTAAATCATTAGTTGCAAGACCTTCTTGTGACATCTTTGGAGTTCAGTGCATTTCCTCTTAGGTTGGTCACAAAAACGTCATTGCTTGTCCAGAAGAGATGTTGGTTATGCATCTCTTGGGCAAGAAATTAACATCATCTGAGGTATGTCACTAAATTATAAAGTAAGTCAGGACTTGTTTTCTTTTTCCTGCATGGGAAGTATTTTTAGCTGTAAAAACTACTTCTTTACTGCTGAGAACCTGATGTTCAGATTCTATTAGCAGCTCTCCTGCTATCTCCAGAATCACTCTACATCATTGTCTTTTGCCAAAAGGCTGAAGTTCAGGCAAGGTTATATTTGGATTTTCACTATTATCTTTCATTTTCTCATGATTCATCTTTTTTCAAACATGCAGCTGCTTTGGGATGAAAACTCTCATTTTTGTTCATGATGCAGGAAGCTTGTGGGAGAGGCTGAAGGAGTAGGGCTGCTTGTTTTCTTCTCTATAATTGCCTTTTACTTTTCCTAACAGCTATTTCTTTATTAAATGGATTTGCATAATGTGTACCTGTCTTTTCTGGCCTTTAAAACACCTTTAAATACCTTCCTCTTGTGATTAGGTAGATTTTCAGTCTATTAAAAACTCCCAACAAACAAATTTGATTTTATTTAATTGTGTTGAGCCTTTTTTTCACTTTTCTTTATTTTATACTGACATTATATTCCACCATTCATTTCTATCCTAAATTTGTGACTGAAAATACATATTTTCCTCTGGCCCCCTTCTGGCCATGCTTTTAATGTTCATTTTCCCCTACATGTTAGGGAAAGTTAGTTGTACTTAGTGATGTATAGTAGACTGGACAGACTTATGACTGTAAATATTTCTTATTAACCAATTTTCTTATTCCTAAATCTATACCAGTGCAGGAAAATCACAGCCCTTTTAGAGAATAGATGAGGAAAAGTGATACCAGTGATTACACATTTCCTCAAAGCTATCACGTTCTGCCATGGCTTTGTTCAGGTTACAAAAAGGTTCAGTGCAGGATCCAGTGAATATTTTGGTTGGGATGGACCAAGGCTCTCTATACAAACCACATAGTACATAAGATAGTTGCAGATTCTGTTGAAATACTTTTTAAGAGTAAAAAAGAAAAGTACTGGCCAAGCTGCTGGGGAGACAGAAAGCAAAGAAACAAGACAGATTTGGGCAAGCCCAGCAAGCCTGCACGTAAGAAAATTCACCTGAGGTATCCACCAATACTGATCTGCTCAGTATCAGTCCTACAATCACCACTTTGAAAGCTTTTCTTCCACTAAAGGCAGGTTCTTGCTGCTGGGGAAGAGAGACCCAGTTTTAACACTGAACTGTGTCAGCACATTTCATCTCAGCTTCGGGAAGGGTTCTCTGGGACTGCAGCACAAACAGGACATGGAATACCTGTCCTGGAATGATTCAGGGCTGGTGATAACGTGCAGGGCATTATTACTTGAAAGCAAGCACCCTCTGTAAAAAGCGTTAGTGATGGAAACAACATCGTCTTTTTGTACTTCGTGGTTCAGGATTCGAGTTGGTTTGCAGCGATTGGTGAATGTTCTCCATTGCTGCCTGCCCCTGGGGGCTGTGTCCTAGAGCTGCCCAGCCCTGCTGCTTGGAATGAGCCGAATCTGTCGGTGGGCAAGAGCTCTGGGAGAGGCGATTTTCAGTTCCAATTGTCTGCCAAGCGGCTTTAGGTCCGGCGTTTCCACCCGCCTGCTCATTAGGCACATGTCAGACCCCGAGTAGCTGGTAATTCCTGCAATTAAGGCCACCATTATTGTTTCCTTTACTTAAACAGGGAGCCCAAATTACACGGTTAAATTTAACCACAGGTTGTTGCCGCACACGCTCGGGGCGTGCGCTGCAGAGCAGCGTTAATCCTGTGAGAACACACAATTAATGAGACAAGAGTAGGTTGGGATTGCTACTGGGGGCTCAGACCTTGGGCGATCACATCCTCTTGAAGGTACTTTGGGAAAATCTCGGAGAGCAATCAAAGGAGTGCTGTGGAATGTTAAGGACAGATAAGTTTAAAACTGTTGCTTAAAATTATGTGCATGCTCAGGGATATAGAAATACGATTAAATAGTTGCATACAGCCAGATTAAACCTTTTATTTTCTGCCTGTTAATACTGAGAACTCAATTTCTTATTTAAAAGAGTGAAAAAGGAGTCACTAATATGCTCTGTAGGGAATAATAAAAGCTGAGGAAAAGCAGTACAGGATGCTGTGAACAGGGAAGAAATGAAAACTGAGAATTCCTTGGTCAGTTCTTGAGGTTTTGGTCCAAAGTCCATTTGCTTCTTACAGAAGGGATTCCTACTGACTCTTTCAGTAGCCTGGATTTTGTTTCAAGTTCTTAAATCTTACATTTCTGGTAGCAAAAGAAGCCTACAGCTACAGAGGCATTAATCTGAATTGGCCCAGCTCCTCCGTGCTGTTGGGCAGGGAGCGAGGATGGGCGGGAACAGGGTAACTGATATTCCACGATCCCTGCCTGCCATGGACTAGGATGAATATTCGTATTTGCAGATGACTGTGCACCTCAGAGACTGATAACTGTTAAATACCTCCCAGACCAAGTTTTCATCTCTCTTCACCTCTCCAAGCACGGCAGCTGAGTACAACAAGCAATTGCATGGATCTTGGAGCCAAGTGTTTGAGATGCAAAGGCACAGAGGCTCCCAAAGAAACTTGGAAATCACTTCTCCTTTACAGTGGTGCCCTTCTTTTTATAAACTAGGACTGGGGAGGAAGGTGGCACCACTGTACCCTTTCCTGCTTGTTGGTTTAAGCCCAGCTGTAACGTTATTTAAACGTTGGTTTCTGGATTTGATTGAATGTGCCTTTATAGAGAGAAGCAATGCTCTTACATGAATGTCACACAGTTGTTCTATTTATTTCCATGGGAAAACAAACAGATACAAATCACTTAAAAAAAATGTGTAAAAGCTACAGTGAGTTTAATTTAATCTGAGTGTGTGTTTAATCACCTTTATGGCACTTAAGGGATTCTGTTGATTTATGTATTTATTAACCAGGGTACTTTTGAATCGTGATTCATGAATATACAGCCCATTCAAATTAAGAGTAGCATTTTGGGTCTATTCTCATGGGTTTTAGCCAACTCTAGTAATTTCTGGAATAGGCCATACAGTCTATATGAACTGTTGGAAGCCCCAAACCCTGCAGGGTTAGAAAACCACCAGCTAGGGAAAAATGTGGCAAAATGAAAAAGAGGAGGTTCAGTAAAGGAGAATATTTCATAATATGATGTTTGCCTAGGGAAGTTATACTTCATTATCTCAAAGGTCTTCTCCAACCTAAGTGATTCTATGACTTTACTCTGTACATACACTGCAGCTTCCCCTTCATAAGGAAAAACCCTGAAACCTTATTACCTTCGACATTTTGGAACCACATCTTGGTCCTGTCCAAACCAGGTGCGTAGTTCAAAGAGTTATTCCAACCTTATCACTCAGAGGAGCTCTGAAGCAGAGGAAGGAGAGCTGAGTGTGCATGGAGACACCAACACCCTCAGCTGCACCCCACACACAGCATGGTTATTGTGGGCCTGGGGTGGTCCTGTCAGCATCCAGATCTTCCAGCAGGTTTAACAAAATTCAGTTATTTTATCTGTTAGTTTGATTTTATCATGGAATGGTTTGGGTTGGAACAACCTTAAAGCTCATCTTGTTCCTGTCCTGGGCAGGGACACCTTCCACTGTCCCAAGGCGCTCCCAGTCCTGTCCAGCCTGGCCTTGGGCACTTCCAGGGATCCAGGGAATGCAGCCACAGCTGCTCTGGGCACCCTGTGCCTTTCCTGGCAGCCTGCCCTGGTGCTCTGCAACCACCAGCAGTGCCAGGGCATGGAAGAGGCTGTTGGGGTCCAGCTTTACAGAGACCTCCCTGACGGGTTTCTTCTCTGCCTGAGCTGGATGGAGCAAAGCTGCTCCCACTGAAATGGAGAATTTCTTCCAGTGAATTCTGCAGGAACTGAGAAAACTGTCCTTGTGTAGAGGAGGGATGAATTGCAGTCCCCTTGGTTTGGTCTAGCACCCTCTTCAGCCTTTGTCTCAAGTGGTCAGATGAGAGATTATCCCTGGTGAAAGGAGACTCCTGGTGCCTCCATGGGAGTGAACCACGCTCTGCCAGGGGATGGACGGGGAAACACTCCCTTCCCTCCCACCACATGCCCCACCTTCTCCCCGAGAGCCCTGTCACCTCTCTTTATCTGGGGGATAAATGCTGACAAAGCTGCTGTGTCAAGGAGAGCCCCGGCCCTGACGAAGGCCAGGCACAGCACCCACTCAGGCACTTGTCGTGCACATAAACACTTGCTGTGTGGAGATATGGGAGAGGGGCAGCAGCTGAAAACAGCCGAAATCAGAGGGGCTGTGGGACTCTGCTATTTATCATCTCCTAATTAACTGTTAATTTGCTGGTCTTTAGGTTCAAGCACAGCCCCAGTTCATCACAGGCTGCATCACACACTGCATCACAGGCAGTGTCCAGGCTGCACAGAACTTCAGCTCTCTTCTCACTAACAATTGAGGTGAATGATCCTCCTACTCAAACCGTTCTGTTATTCTAAGGTTTCTGGTTGTACCAAGAATTAGGCACTAAAGCAGTCCCTAAAAACTGCTATGGAATACTTGGTCCTAGGAGAGAAATGGTGACTTTTTAAATTCTTTGCACATGCATAGAGAATGGTAGAACCAACTTTTACACGCCTGTGATCTATCACATCATCCTTAATACACCATCCCAAACGATGGGTCCTTCCCCCAGAGGGTGCTGGGCACTGCCCAGGCTCCCCAGGGAATGGGCATGGCCCCGAGGCTGCCAGAGCTCCAGGAGCGTTTGGGCAGCGCTGCCAGGGATGCCCAGGGTGGGATTTGGGGTGTCTGTGCAGGGCCAGGGGCTGGGCTTGGTTGTCCTTGTGGCTCCCTTCCAGCGAGGGTGATTTGTATGGCTCTCTACTCTCACAATCGAAATTCTCTCTCCAACACGTTATCTATTTAAAATCCCCAGCCTAACTCGGGCACAGGCTGCCCTTCTCTCTGCAGAGATGTTCCTCCTGTGATCTAAATCTAACACAACCCCGCAGGGCTCCCTGTGCCAGCAGCTGCCTCGGGAAGTGGCAAATGCAGTGATCAGCTCCTCTGGGCTGAGGGGCTCAGGACCGGGTTTACAGCCCCCAGCCCCAGAGGCATTGACCAAGGAAACTTTCCCAGGGATTTACCAAGTGCACAAAGTCACCAGCGTGCCTGACTGTGAGGCTGTGAATGCTGGTGGCGGGAAGCAGGGTTTATGTTGTATCTGAAACACTTGCAGCACTCTGTAAACAGCTTTTAATGGCAATACATGTTTGGGTTTTGTTATCAGGCTATGTACTCCCTCTTCTACCTCACTGCTGTCATCTGTGCTGCCATCCCCAGCACACACGCCACTGAAATCATCATTTTCATTCTTGTTATCAAAATATTTTACAAAGAGCAACAGCAGAAGGGAAGTATTTTACCCAGAGGAGCTGAGATGAGGCAGGTTTTTAACAGAGAGGCCTCATAGAGAGCTTGTGACATTTACACACTTTGTGACACTTCATATCCCCTTGTTATAACACCTAGTTAAGGTTTTCCCTTTATGGTCTTTCAGGCATAGAGCACCTTGTTAATGTCAGGCCTCTGGCTGTCCCGACCAGGCTTGGCTGCTGCTGCTCCAACCAGCCCTGCCTGCCAGGGATAATGATTTTGGGGGTGCCTGGAATTAAAGTTAAGGGGCAGCTCACAGTAGCTGAGAGTGGGGTTTGTGCTCTGATAACAGAAAGTGCTTTATTGTTCACTCTGAAATTTGGCAGGATGCTCGAGTATTTATGACAGCCCTGGGAGCCGGGGTGTTGCCTGGCAGAACTGGCTCCTTGGTTAACACTTGGAAATCGCCTGCTGCACAACAGGAGCTTTTCACTGGGATTGCAATAAACTCATCTGCATTGAGAGGTGACCTGCAAACCCCACACCTCCCTTTTCTCCCCACTGAATCTTTGATTTGGGGGAAAGGACTCCAAGTCCAAGCAGTGCAGCCCATGCCTGTATTTGCAGCTGGACTGATTGAGCCCAAATGCAAAAGCCTGGATCAAAAGGGCTGTTTCCTCTGGATCAAGAGACACAAAGGCAAAATTACTGCAGAGCATCCCAGAATTGTTTGGGTTAGAAGGGACCTTCCACATCATCTCATCCACCCCTGCCATGGCAGGGACACCTCCCACTGTCCCAGGCTGCTCCAAGCCCCAATGTCCAGCCTGGCCTTGGGCACTGCCAGGGATCCAGGGGCAGCCACAGCTGCTCTGGGCACCCTGTGCCTCAGAAAAACAGTGACAAAACAGACCCTGGAGCTAATTCAGAAGGAAGGACAGTCAGGGTGTTGTTTCACAAATGTGAATGAACAAATTTAGGATGATTCCATTATTTACAGAATTATGTGGAATTATCCACCTCATCTCCTTGCTAGAGTTTTTGCCTTTGAAGGATGGATGAATGGCATGGAGGGAGCCCAGAGGGGCTGAGGGTTTACAGCCTCATGTATACAGCCTGCTGTTGATTGTGTTGGGCTGGTTAGCATGATAAAAATACAATCATTACATTTATGCATTTCCTTAGGAAATTGAGAATTACAATTACACCAGTTTTGTTGAATTATTGTTTTTCATGTCATGTTGTTTTTCACAGCAACTAGTAGGTTGCATTCACACTGCAACCCAAAGTTCAAAATTAATGTCATATTACAGCTGCATGCAGGAACCCCAGGCAGATTTGGAGACTTTAAAGCAGAGTTGTGATGCTTCAGTAATTTCTGCAACACTCCAGAGCTCCCAGACTGTGCTGCAGAGGTGTCCCAAGCTCTCTGAAAAATGAGGTGGCACCACCAGAGCACTGAGGCCTTGTCACCACACGGTGCACACAAGCTCAGGGGCAACAGATGGACAAGGGCTGTCAGACCAGAGCTGACAGAGAAGAATTCCGTGCTCTGGGGTGTTTTTCCCTAGGGTGGTGTCAGTGAGCTCAGCCACAAGTTGCTGAGCAAGCAATGGTGCCAAGAGATGGAGGGAGTTAGAGAGAAAAACTGTGAGGGCACTGACAGAACCTGAGACACCTCCACTCAAGCCTTGTTAGAGTTTTGTCTTCAGTCCTCTGAAGGGGAGGTGAGAATGGTCCCACTGCCCCACTTCCCACATGGGGAATTCTCATTTTCAGCACACAACTCAGTGTGTTAAGGAAAGTCTGTGGGTGTTTTGTGCTCTCATGAAAGTGATGAATGGCTTTGCACCTTCCCAGGAAGGAAACCCGTGCCTCTGTGGGATCACAGTCCTGCAGCACGCTGCCAATGAGCTGGGAAGGTGAATACCTGTCCCCTGAGCCTGCACACCTTGCACAGGCCTCCCCCTCCAGCCCTGGGTGCTGTGATGCTTTACTGATATATTCAGTGATGCTCAGCATTTTGGAAACAAAACAGACAGATAGGTGCTCATCCAAAAGGTATTTCCCCCTCTTACCTCCCACCCCTCTTTCTTGCTGGTAAAATGTATATGCACTGCAGTTTCTTGACCCCAGAAGACTCTGTAACTGCATAAAATAAATGCCCACATGCAAAGACTACCTTTCTCTATGCTGCATTCCAAAATACTCATTATTCAAGGTTTAAAAATATTAAAATATGCATTCATTTCTTCTAAATAAGCACCTTTCCTGTGATCTTGCCATGTGTTTGGGCATTTAGAGGCTGGATTCAAGCCAGTACGAGGCAGCAGAGAATTTTCTGGAAAACAAGAGGAAGTTTTGGACAGTGTCCTTGGTGGCAGTCCCTCACAGGAGGCAGGTAACAGAAGCAGCAGAAGGTGTAAGAGCTCTGGGGAAGGGGATGGACCTCTGGACCCCTGGCAGTCCTTCCCCTCCTGTGCTGGCCCCTGTGTGAGCCACACTGGCCATCAGTGCTGCACAACTCTCTTGGGAGCAGCCACAAGTTTTTCTTGTGCTGGTAAGTGCCTGGAAGGGCCCTTGGCAGTGTTTCTCCAATGAACCCTGGGATGTGGGTACTCCTCCAGACTGTACAACACTGCTGCCAGCAAAAACACCAGCCTTGGAGAGCTGGGGGCAGACTAAAATCTGATTTATTTGGCTTTTTTCCCTTCTTCCAGAACTGGTGTGAGAAGGGCCAGATCAATTCATATTTGAGCTTTGCTGTGCCCACTCCTTGGTGTTCCAGGGGAATCAGGATTTGTGGCTGCTCTTCAGTGTAAAGTGGACTCACGTTTGTTGGCAGTCACGAGTCCATCAGTTATTACTCATTAATTACCCAGCTTTGTGGATGGGATGTTATCTCATAGCCATTAATTATGCTTTCCAAACGATCTTTAGTTAAGATTTAGGATGACAACTGCTCTTTAGTAGTGGGAAAGAAAAAAAAGAGGTGTGTTGAAATTGCTGTAAAACCCCACATTATTCCATTAAGAAGATGAAAAACAATCTACAAACTTTGTGATCTTATGCACTAGGGCCCTCTTTTCCCAGCCTACTTTTCATGAGCGTGTGAGGCAGAAAGTGAATTGCCAGGAGGGTATAAAAGGCAGCTATGGCCCAATAAGCCTCTAATTCATTTTGCTGACAGCTCTCATCCCTGTAATGGATGCAGCCACTTACTGCAGCTGCTGACAGCAACCATCAGGGACGTGCAGGGCGATGAGACTTCTGTATCTTCTCAAGGTCTCGGAGATAAGCTCATCATTCCCCCTCTCCCCTCCCAGATGATGTATACGCATCGTATTTCCTTGAAATAAATATTTCCATGAAGGCCAAAGATGTTAATGAATTGCTAGTTAATTACCAGTTAGTTATAAGCGGAATGTTTTGTTTAATTTCTGCACTGCAGTACCTCAGCTATGCCAGTGTGTCCTGAGGTGAGTATTCACTCCTGAAAAAGCAGATGAAAAAGGAAGTTTCTCTTACCCTGTGCTCCTCTGAGCCTTGTGGCTGTGATTAATGTCAGAGGATGTGAAATTCCTCACACAGAAGAGCAGAGTCTATTGTCTTTGTTGCCTTTATTGCAACGCCTAGAGCTGGAGCCTGGCCCAAAGGGTTCAGCCCTGCTGGGACCGAAGCTCCCTGGCACATCCCACGCTCTGCTCTGGTCCCTGCACGGACACCCAGAGGTGCCAGAGCAGCTTCACTGCTCCTTCCCTGCCCCTGGGCCATGCAGGTGCCTCATCACCCCTAAAGCATCTCAGACACTCACACACAGCCCTTGTGGGGGTCTCAGGGTGCTCAGTTCTCACCACACCTCAGCCGGGAGCCACCAGCGCTGACTCCAGGGCTGCTGCTGTACCTGGAGCTCAGTCTGGTGCTGGAGCCAAACCCTGTCCAGTGGCAGGGACCAGGGAAGGACTTTGCTCCCTTGGCAGGGCCACCGGAGTTCCCACAGCTGTTTGTAGTCCCCTGGCCAGGCAGCACGACTCCCTCCCTGCCCCTGTGACACTTCCTGCCCGTGGAAAATAAAACACTTCATATGAGACTCCCCTGTGAGAGAAACAAGACAGTAAAATTGGATCAATAACTTGATTAAATGAAAGTTCTGTCACTTCAATGAGCAATATATGAAAGAGCCATTAAAAGTGAAAGGAATTTTGTGCTAGAAAGACTACATATGCAACTGACCCATACTGTCCTCAAATTTGCCTGATTATTTTGGCTGAGACTTTGTTTTCTCCCTCCATCTCTAGATCTTCTTTAGAGTGACATTTAAATACATCACAGTGATTGAAGACCTACTTCATCACCACATTATCCCTTCCCTTTGACCAGAGCTGGAGCCTTCTCTGCTAATTCGTTCGTCTGCTGCAGGAGAGGAAGAGTCCCCTTAAGCTTCCTTATCTTTCCTTTCAAGTTGTCCTGGGACTAACCCGGACTTCCCAAGGGCCCTCTCTGTAAATATGTGATCTATCTGCCTCTGTGATGTCCATGGCTTGTGAATTACTGAGCACTGTAATTAGCAGACTCAATTAACAGTGGCTTGAAGATGTTCAACATCCCTACAGGATTGATCACCAAGACTGGGAGCAGAAAGGTGGCGTGTCCTCAATCACCAAATGCCTGTTTCCTTTGAGTGAAGATAAATCCAGGCATTTTCAGCTGTGTTTTGAACAGCAAGTACTTCAGTCTTTGAGAGGCTGTTGGTTAAGACATGAGGTGTATCCGTGACCTAAGCTAGATTGATCTGCTTCCCCATCCCTTTTCATGCCTGATTTCGTTCTGTGCCATGATCAGAAGACTGATTTCTTTATCAAGTTATATTCTGTACTGCTGGCTGGAAAGAAAATCAGTATGATAGTCACTACTGATTACCCTGGAATTTGAGCCAACAAGTGGGAGCACGGGAACCAGAGTGTCCTAGCTCCAGGTCTGTGCCCCTGACTCTCAGGAACTAAGGAGCAAGCACTGGAGCAGGGGAACACACCACGTGTATTTGCAAGTTCCCATCAGCAAGCACAGAAAACAAAATAAATGGTAACAGAGTTTTGTGCAGTACCTCCATGAGCAGAGACCTGTTTTCCAGGCAGCCTGGTACAACTGAGGCTGCTGCTGCCCATTTCATGCACCTTTCAAAGCAGTTGGATACCCTGGGCCAAATGTGCACTTTAGTTTTGCTTTGTGGAGGTGCCCCAAGGGCCAGTGGTAAGGGGAGGGGAAGCAACAGCTCAGGAGCTTTGTTTAGTGCTTGGGAACTTTTCCATGGTGGATTTCTGTGAAAGAAAGGCTGAGGAACCTGCAGAATGGTGATTCAGTGTCCCGAGTCAGGGTTTAGTGCCATTCACTCTTGCTGGGTCCCAGAAGGGCACAGGGCTCCTGGTCTGGATCTCCCTGTGCCTTCCCTGCAGCTGTAACAGAGTTCCAGAGGCTGGGAGGAAGCTCTGAGAGTGTGGGTGGCTGAAGTGTGTCCTGGAGTCCAACAATCTGCCACTGTGACTGTTTCCTCTTGTTTCTGATAAAAAGAAGAATAGGAGATGTTACATAAAGGACTGACCCCTGAACCAAGGTGCTACAGACAAATCTTGCTTGGCTCAGGGGCAGTTGGTTTCACTGGAGCTTGATTTGTGTCCTGCCCCTGTGGACTACACAAAGTGCACTTCAGAAAAGGAGGGAGAGACTTTTTATTTTAATGGCCAAGTTACATCCTCTCTCCAGCCCAAGAAAGTCCCTTCAAATCTGTACCTCATGAGAAAACTGGAGGAGAAAACAGAATTTCCCTGTGCCCCTCTCCAAAACCAGCAAACCTTCCATGAGAAGGTCCCAAACGCCACCCAAGGCATCTGCAGAGCTCTCCTGCCTCCTCTGCACCATGACAATGGTGAGCCTGGGGCTCTGCTGCACAGCTCCAAATTTGAGCAAGGCCATCGTGCCTGCATATGTGAAGTGTATTTGAAAACTATTGTTAGTAGGATCAGACTAGCAGTAATTTCATTTTAATGGGGATGTTTATGCTGAAACATCTACGAGTACAAAGAGACACAAATCATATCTGCCTTGAATTAATTCTCTTGATAAATCAGTTTCTCAAACTGCACCAAATTACCTTAATGAGGAAAAATCCTTGTTTATATCAACAACATCTAGCCAAATGTGGAATGTTTATAGCAATAATTCAACAATGTCCTTCAAGGAGCACAAACAACAGTGATGAATGCTCAGGTTGTGCTGCTCTTTCTGTTCTCTTCCCTCCCATCAAGTAAATAATGTGTTTGGTTTAAAACTAAATGGAGATGTTTTGGGTAAGCAGTAGTACTGCTGACAGGGAAATGGGATAATTATAGACCTAAATTATTTGCTTAGTAGGTGAAGGTCCCACCTAGCTTGAGACAGTCTGTGCACAGACCCTTTTTAAATCATTCACCCCGAGGTTTGGCTTTATTTCAGGGATGATTTGAGTAATTGTTACTTTAAAAACAAAGTAAGCTTTAGGTAAAGCTTGATGGGTGTGAGAAATTCCTCCCCTGCTCCAGCACCACTTGAGTGACCTGTTCCCCCTGGATATACCTGCTGGTATCGTGCTGGTTTCTGACACCACAGGGATTCCCAAATGTCTGAAAGATTCCACTGGAGTTTTTGTGTGTGCAGGTGCCTTTCCCTCCCTGTGCTCAGCTGCCTTTCCTAGCCACATGTCCAGGTGGGCTCTGGGCATCCCTCAGCAGCAGCAGCTGGGTGGGCATCACCTGCCAGGAGAGACCATGGGACCATCATGGAATTGCTACGGGTGGAAAAGACCTCCAAGATCATCAAATCCAGCAATTAACTTAGCCCTGGCACGTTCACCACTGAACTGTGTTCCCATATCCCACATCCTGGAGCCTTCCAAACACTTCCAGGGACGGTGACTTCACCACTGCCCTGGGGACCCTGTTCCACTGCCTGAGCACCCTTTCAGGGAAGAAATTTCCCCTAATATCCAACCTGAACATCCCTTGGTGCAACTTGAGGCCACTTCCCCTTGCCAGTCTGTTATCCCTGCCCCTGGTTGCCCACTGCTTTCGGGTGGTTCTGGAGAGCAGTGGGGTCTCCAGATGGGCTCCTGAAGGTGGCCAGCGTGTGACAAACACGAGATCCTTGCTGCCACCCTGCTGCTGGGGCTGCTGGTGGCCCTGGCCTGCCCGAGGGCTCAGCAGCTCTCAGGAGTGCACAGGTCTGTGGTGGAGCTCCTGGTGCTGAGCACAAGGTTTCACCCACGTGGGCACAGAATTTGCTGCGCTCAGGGGTAGGAACAGAGGAGGAGGAGGATGGTTATAAAGAAGATATGGAAAAAACCAATGTGGCAAAGAGACTTGTCCAGATTCTGTTTTCTCTGCCAGGAGAGCTCAGCCCTTCCTGGCAGTGCAGGGCTGGGGCCACAGGGTCAGCCCTGATGGAGATCTCGCTGCTTTGCTTCATCTCTCATTTCTTGTTTTCAATTAGAGCGAGGGAGCTACGCACAGGTCTGTTTGTGATTAGGGCGAAGCAAGATGTTCTCAGGAAACAGTTTTTTCTAATGAATTTTTTTGTTTTCTCTGAACATTTTAAACTGCTCTTTGCAACACGGTTGTCGGGTATTTAATTTCTTAATTTATAAGTAAATTTCTAAAAGAGTTCACAGCATTTTTCTTTAATTGGGAATCTGACATTTGGAGTTTATACGTGTTATGGGCTTTTTGGAGGATGTTTTCACTTGTTTGAGCCTCGCATCCTGCTGAAAAGTCTTTATGAATATTTGCCTACATTTATGAATCAAAATCTTCTTTCCGCAGATTTTCTCCCAAAATTCACTTTCAGGAAAATTCTTGCCCATCTTGCCCTTGGTTTGCTCCAACAGGTTCTGGAGAATGCAAATATAAAAAGGGTGCAAATATGTATTAGATGGATCGGTTTTAAAAACTTGAATGCATGCACCAAATCAATATATTTCCTTCAGCCTTGTTTGCCATGTTGAATAACACTGGTTATCATACTCAGAATGTAAAGGGGACTCTTTGAGATCTCTTTCTGTTCTCATAGTTGTACAGCATGGTCGATTTGGCTTATTTTTGCACATATTTCTGCATAGATGTGAAAATTATATTAATCCTAGTGAGCCATAGAAATTTCACAGCAAAAAGCCCAGGCTTGAAGCAAACATCAGAATCTTTCATGCTGTTGTTGCAAAATTGCATGTGTAGGAGAAAAAAACCCCATTGTAAGAGCGACATTCACCACCACCAAGACATGACTTTTTGCTTTCATTTCTATTTTCTACCCCTTTCACTTTCCAAAGCAACTCAAATCATTCCCGGGTAGAAAAAAAAAAAAAAAAAGAAGAAAAATTAAGGGTCCTTTTTTTCTTTAATAAATCAAAATTGAATATAAATATCACTTTGCAATTATGAGTGTTTAAATTCCAAATTTTTTAGGCTAATCACTTTCAGAAACAAACAAGAGATTGAATTTATATCGCCTGCAGTTGTTATTGGAAAGGTATGCCCAGAGATTGCTAAATGAAGTCAGTCCCAGTGCAATTATGATCACTCAAGCATGCTTTCAACGTATCGTGCCAAATTAGGTAGATTTGAGCAATTTGACTTCCTGTAACAAATCTCGAGGGCACTTTTGAGAAAGCACAGACTGTTTACAAACACTCTCAGGTTTCCCGAGGTTGCGGGGAAGCGGCGCAGCACACACCTGTCAAACCCTGACAGCCACATGTGCTGCAGAGCCCTCGCTCCCTCCGCTGGGTACCCTCGACTTGCAATTTAAAAACCAAAAGGCCACCGAAGTTTTAATTGCCTTGGACTCAGTCGTTTGAAAACCAAAATGCTGCAATCTGTTAAATGTAAATATTGTCGGCTTTCTGTATTCAATTTTTTTCCTTGAATATTTCGTTTTTTTTTTTTTTTTTGCAGGGCTTGAACTCCCTCTAGCATAAAAAAGTGGAGATTGTGTATCTGGACTATATACCATTGATGTAATAGTTTAGTTAATGCTGTTGCCCTGTTGTTGATCCAATATAGATGGGCTGCACTTCTGAAAACACAAGTTTCAGCAGATCCTTAGCTGGCAGCAGCTGCAAAACCAGAGCAGCCCTTTTAAAGCCACACATTTTCCACTGAAAACAGACAAAAACTTCCTAGAAAGATAAAAGTTCCTCTTGCAGAATCACTAAAATCACTCTAATATCACAGTTACCAGCTTTGCAGAGTTCTGAGCTTCCAGTAACAGGGATTGAGTTGCTGTAATGCAGTGAGTGCACAGCACGTTTTCATCCTGTTCAGTGACAGTGACTGGAATTAATTAGCAGTAATGACAGTTGTTGCTGTTTCAGGGCCTTGGGCCCAATTCTGTACCTGTGCCCACGCAGTGATTGTCTTAGTGCTTGCTTAGGTTGTGGCCAGCACGCCCAGCACCTTGAAGGACAGAGCTCTGGAGAGGTGTTTTCTTTGAGTTAGCATTATGTCATCATGTTTTTTCCTTTCTTTTTCAAATATTTGAAATTTTTGTAAGAGCCACCACTTGAAGAGCAGCCCGAGTGTCCTTAATAATGATCACAGCATCCCTGTGATGCTAATTCCTACTGGTAGGAATTTGCCCCTTCATTTTGTATCTCCCTGGGGCTCCTAAGCTTCAGCTCAAGTTGAGCTCACTGTGTATGGTAAATAAGCACTAACAGATAACATCTAGTGCTATTTCCAACTTTGAACATTTTTCCAAGAAATACAAAGGTCAAGTGGAGTGAAATTGTTTTTAAAAACAAACCAGCCAGCAAAGAAAAGAATTAATTGCAGGTTTGAAATAACACGACGACGTTGGAAAATAGCAAAAGGGATTTGTAGCTTGAAATCTTATTCAAATGATTTATGTTCGTCATATTTCTGCTTGTAAACAGAGATTAGAGAATAAACTCAATAAATCTGCCACTAAGGCATAGAAAAGCACATGTGCATTGCTAATGTTTTAAAGATTCCAGTTAAAGCTCTAGGTTTCGCTAACAAGCAGACACATTTTTTGTAATGAAAGACGAGCAGAAAATACTTTCCTGTGAATTAATGAGCTAATTTTTGGATTACACTCACAGCTGTTACTACATGGACTGGCTTTGGTCATTCTAATGTGTTCTGATAGTCCCCCCAGTAACAAGGAAAGTGGTCTCACAGGCTAGGAGCAGTTCAAAGCCTTTGATTACACGCCGGTCCTTGGAGCTCCCAGGCAGCCTCCCTCTGCCATCCGTGCTCTCCATCTGCCAGAGCATCCACATGGCAGAGGCTCGGAGGAGGCTGCCCCAGCAATGCATTCAAGATGTCAGGAACCAGCTCACAGCAGACATTAACAGTGATTATTACAGCCCTGCCATCCAGGTTGGGGGGTTTCTGTGTTCCTTCAGCAGTGATCAAACTTAAACTCAGTAATGCGGAGCACAGCCCCTCCGAAAGAGATCCAGGCTTGTCATGCGTCACACTGTTTTCTCAAGCCAAAAATAAATATATTTCTTCTTTTTCCTTCAACTTCTACATTTTGCCTGCTGTTCTATTTGAAATATAACATGTGCACCGTGCCAGCGAACGAGGCCTTGCTGCCTTTGCTCCAGCAAGGCTTTAAATGGGAATCTCCTCTGAGAAAGGCCTGGAGCATTGACTTGGCTTTACATTAACTTTGGGAATAGTCAGCATTTGCTTTTCTGTTCCAAACTTTACTCCTCGGAGCCCTCGGGTCCCCTCACGCCTTGTGCATTCTACACTTTCCATTAACAGATGCCACATGTTAACAGCTCTAATAGAACTTATTAGGTTTAATGGGAGGGTGGTGGGGAGGTAGCTGCAGGATGATGGATAGCTGCAATTCATCCATTAAGAAAGCTTACTTTTAATGTCTTTGTCGGTGTTTTACCTGTGTTTAAAGCATCTCTAAAGTGATCAATTAGCCAAGAACTTTTAAACAAAACTTAAACCTCGGAGCTGACTCTCAGCCTAACAGAAATCACGAAAGATAAATGGGGTTTGTAACACCCCAGCATTTAAACTAATGTATGTGTGGAGGGTAATTGCATCGGTTTATAGGCTTTCATTTATATAAAAAGGAAATCAGTGCTTGGCATGTAACAAAGTTATGTGAGAAATAACCACAATTTGCTGTGCTGCACACTCATAAACCCCTGTTTGTTTAAAACGGTTTGTTCATCAGATCCTTGTTTTCACAAACTGATAATATAAGCAAGGGAAAATACTTTATGATTTGGGTTTTTTTACTTGTTTGCTCCAAATGCTGCAATGAGTTTTAGAGTAGAATACTCTGGGCTACATGTCACAGATTTTAAAAAAAATCAAGTGGCTAAATAATCTAGCTTACAACCAACTTTCTCTACTGTGGAATTACAGGCAAAAGGATCTTGTTACTGGATTTGAATGTATAGCACCCCACATTTTTTTCTGAACCATATAACCACTTATTAAATTGAAATCTTTCCATGTGTTTCAGGTTTTAAATATGATGTTTTCAAAGCATTTGCCTCAGTTCTTCCTGGTGTTATTTGGAGGTATTTTTGGAGATGTGTAAATGTGCAATAATTCAGCTGCCTCGTGTGCAGTGAACTCAAATATTCATGAGTAACTCTCACTACAGGCTGGGACCCCAGAAGCAAAGCAACACCTTCTCACTAGTGCCAGAACGCCAAGCCCATTTCTCACTGAGAGAATGATCTCAGTGAGGGTCCATGATCCCTGATCCATGTTCTTTTCTTTTTTTGTGTGTCCCTGCTTCCATGCACTGCACTCTCCTTGTGTTCTGCAAGAGGAAAACCCAGAAAGACACAATGCTGGCACAAATTCAGGCAACACGTGAATCAGCCACGGGGTGGAAACAGCACCTTTAGGTAGAGCATCAAAAGTAGAAATGGCCTTAGCTTGAATTCCACTCATCCAATTCAGCCTTTTTCTAACGTGCTGCTTTTGGCTGGGGTAGAATTCATTGCCTTCCCAGGGGCTGGTTTGGGGCTGTGCTTTGGGTTTGTGCTGAACACGGGGTTGATGATACAGAGATGTTTCTGCTGTGGCTGGGCAGGGCCAAAGCTTTTCCTGCTTTTGTCTGGGGAGGAGTTTGGGAGTGCATGGGAAGGGAGGAGACACAGCCAGGACAGGGGACCCAAACTGACCAAAGGGATGTTCCAGACCATGTGACATCACACTCATATTTATCCTCAGGATACAAAGCTGGTGGGAAGAAGAAGGGAAGGAGGGACGTTTGAAGTGATGGCATTTGTCTTCCCAAGTCACCACTGCAGGGGATGGGGCCCTGCTCTCCTGGACATTAACAGATGGTTTTGAACCAAGACACATTCAATACACTGACAACAAGAGCATTCCTCACTGAGATTTCTTCTCAAAACTAGTTTTTACCTCTTACTTTTGTGAAAGGTGCATTTGTTACTCATGGTAAGAATGATTCTGTTATTTAAATCATAGAATATGAGTAAGGATTTATTTATATCCAGGCAGTTCCTTAAATGGGAAACAATGCACTGGTGTTTGTTCTAATGCATTATTAATTTCAGCCTGCTGGATTTCTGTTCTTCTAGACCACGAATCTATTGTCAAGAAACAGCAGAATTTTGTATACATTTGAATATATACAGATTCCCAAAGTTTGAAATGGGATGATTTGTGCTCTTTGCAATGTATTTACTCAGAAAGGTTTGGCTCAGCTGGAGCATCTGGTTCTCAGTGTGTTCCTAGATTTAAACTCAATTTTGATTTTGACATAAGAAGACCAAGTGACAGAAGGTCACATATCGAGCCTCTGACCCAGCTGGAATGGAGAACCAGGATTTTTCTGGCTGTGTTGATCAATGTCCTGCAGGGAGAAAATGCTTGTGCAGGTCACCCCATGGAGACCAGCACAGGAGAATACCAAGAGAGTGATGAAGACTCAGTGACATTTGAGACCTTCCCATGGAGGAAAGACCATGTAGTAATGGTGAGAAAAAGGAGTGGGAGCCTCTGTGAGTTCTGTAGAGTGAATTTCTGTGTGTGTCTTCATGGGTATGGTACAGGGAGAGGGAAGAATTCATGGTCTAGTCTGGTCTGTAGACCAGATCTGAAGAGCTGCCCATGTGGTTGTAACAAAGTCTAGGCCCAGCTGATTAAATCTAGTGTGGCAACTGCTTCTTATTCTAGTTTTAAAGGGGAGCCCAGCATGTTGGGACACTCTCCAGTGCTCTAAGTGCAGCTTGTACTTAAATGTCCAGATTTAAGCAAGTTTGGGCTCTGTGCATTTATTTTTCAGCTAGACTCTTGTAAAGTAAAATCACATTACTTTCCCAAAACAAGCCATCTTGCTTCTATGCCATATCTGCAAACAATTAGTCAAAAATGGTACTTATTTGAAGTGCAATCGTCTTAATCTTCCTACGTTAGAAAATTCCCAAACCTTGAGCCAATATTGTGACAGATAGTTTATTATTTGATAACACAGGCATTCTGTACAACAACACTGCTCTGGATGCGGAGTGTCCTTTAATCAAGTGCAGGGCTGGCAATAGAAACCGTGGATGCATCAGTCTCATGAGCGAGGGGAAGTCATCAACGCTGATTTGCTCTGCTGAGAGCACTTATTCCATGTGAAGTGTCTCTTTTGTTCCTCCAGGAACTAACCTCGAGTGCTCAGCCAGGGCTCCAGGACCTTGCCCTTGCACTGCTGCTTCCTTTCTCCCCTTCTCCCCCTGTCTGAATGGGAGCAGGTTTCCATCATGCCTGATTAAGGTAAGGTTTACAATTGCATCTGGAATTACTAGAAACAGAGATGGTCCTTTCGGAAATACACACGTGGGCAGCTGTGTGTTACACGTGACAGCTGGGTGTTCATTTCTTGGTGCAGACCATGAAGGAAATTTGGCATGACTCTAAAATAAAACACAATCATTAGGTCAATTAGCTTCTCCACTATTCTTTCTTTCCTAAGATTTGCCCTAACCTCCTGGCCAGTGCAGAGTTTTAGGTAGATTCTGTTTCCTAACTATGATACTGATGAGGTTAGTTTCTCAGCTAAAAGCCTCGCCCTGCCTAAAGCTGTTAAACCTTGCAGTTCTCCTGCAGAAAATGGGATCCTCGTGTCCCTCAGAGTGACCAAAAGGCTGCAGTGTGCAGGATCTTACAGGTCTGTAAGCTGGTTGAAATTGTTGTAGGTTTGCTTTTCTCCTTTAAAAATCAATTCGAATTAAATCAGTATTGTTGATGTAAATTCTACCAGGGGGATGTCAGCACATGCAATACTCTGACACCTCGTGGTGAGTGAGGTGCTTGAGATTTATTGGGAATGGCTTCCCTGAATTTATCAACAACACATTGCCAGGCTTTGCAGTAAGGGCTCTCTGGTGGTTGTTCTCAAGGAAGAAGAGGAACGTGCGAGCACTGGCAGCCCAAAAAACCCTCAGGTCTTTGGGATGTGAGCTGCAGTCCCTGGCAGTGCCCAAGGCCAGGCTGGACGGGGCTGGGGGCAGCCTGGGATAGAGGAAGGTGTCCCTGCCCATGGTAGGGGGTGGAATGAAATGATTTTTAACATCCTTTCCAACCCAAAACACCCTGGGATTCTGTGATTTCTGCACACCCCGAGCTGGGTAGGCCTGGAGAAAGTGGGACCTGTACACAGCAATTCCAGGTGGTGCAGTGCTGTGCTGACATGAAAATGGTTCATTTGTTTTTTACAGACCTGGAAATTCCTGCCAATGAATTAAGTTTTGGATTGCTTGAGGGTTTTAGGACATACCTCCACAGACACACTCTCCAATAATGGACAAGTAACACGCAGTATTTTATACTAATTCAGAAACCGATATTCTGTAGCTTTCACAGCAATGTCTAAAAAAATTATTCACTGCTAAGATCCCTCATAAATTTCTATAGCACATTTATGTTCCAAATCTGCATTTAATTTAGGTTTAATAACACATTTATAGTCCAGCATATTCACTAAACGCTAAATGATTATTAAAACCTGTGGAGGATTAACAACTCCATAACTTATACAGGAGATACCTACATCAGCCCTGAGCTTGCTTGCAGATATACCACGGCTGCTGAGACCCCAAACCCAACACCTTCCCTTCCAGGAGAGGGGCCCCAGGCCATTCCCGTTATTTCCCTGTGTGCCCCAGACCAGAAGAGCCGGAGTGATCCAAGCTCTGCTGGAACAATCCGAGTGCTCCCACTCACCTGCAGGGGGCCAGGATTTCACCCCTCATTTTTCAAGGCACCGCTGGGTTTTAGTTTTGAAGGAGACAGCCCCAGCTGCTGCTCTGACACTGATGTGGCTGTGATTGAAGCTGTTTAGGAAATGTGTTCTGTGTTTTGTGCCCTTGTAAGGGGTGGGGGATAGGCAGGGTGGGGCAGAAATGCCAGGGATGGTGTGTACTGCAGAGTGGTGTCTGCAGTGAGAGCTTCAGCCCCCCGAGGTCACACGGGACATCACAGATATTTATATGTGACAATAATGCTGAAAACCTGCGAGATGAGGTAGGACACAACTGCAGATGTTCCCAATTCATGACCAGTTCTGCTCTTTGTTTCTCCTCGTGCTTGGGGAGCAGCTGATGAACTTCTGCCAAAGGGTGCCCAGGGGTCTGGAATGGCCCTTGGTAGAGCAGGACAACCAAAATTATTACGCATAAATTATATATTGGGCATGGACACAGGGTCTTGTGTCCTTGGGACAGTCTTTAGTCTTGTGGAAAAAGGCCTTGAGCACCCTGGTCTGGTGGGAGGTGTTGGGGTTGGGGCCAGGTGATCTTTACCCCTTAACGTTCTGTGATTCTGTGAAATCTTTATGATACAACCAGGCTGAGCTGGGTCAGGAGGCATGGCTGGGTCAGTGTCAAGGGTGTGGCTGGCATACACACTTTTGGTGTTAAAACTTCATTTTTTAAGGGTTTGCATTGAAACACGCGAATATTTTCCTAAATTGGAGTAGAGTTTTAAGCCCCTAAGTATTGCCTAATAGGAAAATGGAGTGGACACTACATTCTATGTGTCTTGCATGCTGCCCTTGCCTGCAGTCCTGTTTTAACCAATCTGCAATACATTAGACAAAACATGAGAAGTATTAGACAAAATAACAGAGGCAAACCTAAATTTCCTTGTCAAAATCTCTGTTGAAGCAAGCCTGACAAGGTTTCCTGGCGTGTGCCATGAGGAGTGGGGATTGTTTCTCTGGGCGCTGAGGAGGGGACACTGCGCCAGGGGATCGGGAGGCACCGAGCTCTGCCCAGCAGCTCGATAACATCGGGTCATTCAATCCTGCAAAATACCTGCGAACAAGGCAGCAGCAGGAAGCTGCTGAAGTGTGGAAGAAAGGGATAGCGTCATCTCACACCATCCATGAAATAATAGTGCTTTTTTCCCAGGCGACCTGGGCACCACCAGCATTTCCCTGGCCAAGCTGCAAGAGGAGCCACGGGGAAAAAGTGCTTAAATCCCTCACAAAGTATTATCCTACTGCAAGGTATTACCCAGTTTTGACAAGCTTATCTGGCAATACCATTGATATCCTCAGCAGCGCTGTTCCTGCAGTGAAAAGGGATCATTTACTCCAAGGGTGGATATTTAATTTTTCAAAGCACTAACAGCAGCTCCATGTGATACTCTCATGCTGCCTGCCCTGAACTCTTACCCACATCTGTGCATGTCCTGAGTCACTGAATCTGCCTTGCTGGGGGGCTCAGGTGGTGCTGCATGGGCCAGAGAGGCCCTGCCAGGGCTGGGATTAGCCGGAGAGCAAAGGGAAGGGCTGTGCTGGCAGCCGTGCCCCGGGCAGGGACCTGCAGGGCAGGAGGTCGCTGCCTGTGGGAGCAGCAGGCGTCCCCGCGGGGTTTGCAGCCAGAGTGAGCAGCTTTGGCCCCTCCATCCCTGCTGGGACCTGCTCCTCTGCAGGGTCCAGGGGAGCTGCCATCATCCCATGGGTGCAGTGGGATTGGCCCCGAGCTCCTGCCATGAGCTTGGCCGGGCACTCGCTGTCCTGTCCTTCACCCACACACCCATAAAACACTTCCTTTTGTGGTTTATGAAGATACCGTGGTGTAAAGGATCATGCTGGAAGCTAAAAATAGCCAGAAGCCAGAAGCCAAAACCCAGGCAGTGCCACTGGGTCAGCACATCCCTGTGCAGGAGTCCTGTGGTGTTTGGCCCTCCTGTGGCTGAATGCTTCATTAAATGCTAAACTGACAAGTAAAATACTGACAATTAAAATAGTAGATATGCAACTACTGGTAACAAGTGAGTGCTGGAGAACAGAACTGGGATGTGATGACCCAGTGCTGCTGCTGACAGGCTGAAACTCTGCAGGCAGCAAGGTTTTGGTCCCTCTGCCTGCGATCTGGGTTGACACCCAAAACACAGAATTTTGTTTGCAGTGAATTATGGTTCAAAGCTGCACCCACGACGACACTGTAGAAGTGTTTCCATTTCAATCCATCAGAAACACCCTGATCAGCCATTAATGAAGACTTAAATCCTCTCCCAGGATAGTGAATGTGAGTAACTCAATGGATTCATCCCCATGAGCTTGGGTGAAGGACTAATATTAAAGAAATTCTGTTTGTTATCAAATCTTTCTAGTCCATTAGGACTTGTTTCATTACAGTCCATGGTTTCTGAAATTTCATCCTGGGATTTTCTGTCAATTGCTTTTGAAGCTCTGGACTGGGGAAGGAAGGCTATGAGGAGGCATCTTCTAGCCTGTTGAGGTTTTTTCTTCCTCCTTTAAAGAGAAAATTCCCATTGTGTGATTCGCCTGAACGAGGAAGTCTGGGGGCTCTGGACAAGCTTGTTCAGGCAGTTAACAACAGATTGCTTTCATTGCTCGGGCATGTCAGTGATTACTCTGCTGCTGAGCTCTGGAGGGGCTGGTGAGGCTGAGAGTGCTGGAAGCCGGCCCCAGTTCATTACTGGGGGCCAGCGCCGAGGTCAAGCGCCCGCGCCCGGCTGATGGGGCACCTTGCGCTCCCTGCACGTCCTGGGAGCAGCCACTGACATCCTTGATTTTTCCCACACACAAACTGTTGGTACAAGATGTAATCTGGGAATGAAAGGGCTGTGGACGGGATGATTGGGGACAGCTGCTCCCCAGAGGCCCCCCCGCTAAATACCCTCTGCTTTCCATGGCCTGAGGACAGGAGAGGTGTCAGGCTACAAAGAGGCACAGATGGAAGTGAACGGGATTAAGCAGCGCTGATTAACTATAAGTATTTTTTCAGTAGTGTAATGGCACTTAAACGAGAAGGGGAGGTGGGGATAAAGGAGGGAGGATATGTCCTCAGCAGCTCCCACCCGTCCCGAGGACCAGCAAGCTGTGACTGGGTCGGGTCACCTCTGTCTGTGGGCTCCTCCCTGACGGACATCACTTGGCCTCGAACAAAACGAGTGTCTGTCCCTGCCCTGCCTCCCCTGATTGCATGATTAGTAGAAGGAGACATGTCCTGTTGTACAAAAAGACCTCGAGCCCACTTCAATGAGCAGCGATGGCTCGGGCAGGTTTGGGCTCAAGTTTATGCAGTACAAGAAATTTCCATTTTTTACCAAGAGTGCACCAACACCTTTTCATTTCTTCTGCAGGTAGAGGTGATTCCAGCAGCTGTTCTTTGATTCCCTGCTGGCTCTCCTCTGGTGGAAAAGGCCATGGGTGGGGAGATTCTGCTGGCCTCTAAGTGGAAAGACTTTGCTGACCACACAGGGTTCTCACTTTTTTATTTAAATCAAATCTGAGATACACTAAAATGGATGGAGCATAAACACAACTTAGCCATGATTTTCCTCTGATACGAATGGATGACAATCAAATTTTTTATGATTGGTTACCTTGACACAATAATGAGAGCTCTTAGGAGGTGTAAAGGTGCATTGGAAAGGATGAGTTTCCATGAGAATCCATAACTTTGTGATCAGAGATCCATGGAAGAAGTTCCTGATGTGCAGGATAACTGAGCTGGTTTCTGATGTTTTGATTAATCTGTGTCACCTTAGTGGGCTTTGGCTCAAACCAACAGTAATTTTACTTAACCTAAAATGCATGTTTTCTGCTGGATGTTGTTTGTCTGTCCTCTCAACTGCTGTCTCAGTGCCCATGAGGTTCTGCAGCGCTCTGACTCTCAGCAAAACCTGATATCAAAGCAGTGATGCTGTGTCTTATCAAATTTGTGTTGTTTATTTCAATTCTCCTCACCCCCTTAAATACCCAGTTACAGCAGAATCAGCTGAAAAGTGCTTTAATCTTCCAGAACAGGGAGGTCCTGTGCTTTCCCACCTGGAGTAATGGGAGAAGTGAGGAGATCCAGGAATCCTGGATCAGGCCCCCTCACCATGGATTTTATGCTCTCAGTTGCTTCTGCTGCTACCCAACCTTCCTTGCACTTCGCCATGTTCTTAAGGGCTGCATAAATAAGGCTGAGCTAATCCAAAAGAGAAGGAATTTCCAACTCCATTAACTTTTACTGTAACCTGAGAAAACGCTTTCCAGATTGTTTGTGGGCAAATTGCTCTTGTTAATGGCCAGAGTGGAGCTGGAAATATTGCCTTTCCTGCTGCCGCCAGCCCCCTGCCTGCTCACAGCCAGCCCTCACTCTGCAGCCCTGATCCGAGCACAGGAAAAAGGGGAGCCAGAGTTACAAGTGAGATATTTAAACTTCTGCAAGAAATGGGTTGGCTTTAACCGGGGGTTTCTACTTTATTTCTACAAAAGCAGTGGTTTTGTGCCTGGAGCAGGGGAGATCTACTTAGCAAGAGGACACTTCCAGTCTAATAAAATGTAATTTAGTTTAAAAAGTAATGCAAAGCCACCGTAAACATGTGGATGCCAGCACTGCCCCTGAAATACCAGTGAGTTTCTGTCTCAGCCATTTGCCCAACACTTCCAGCCTGTGTGGGTGATTTTGGGGCTGAAGGACCCAGTTAATGGGAGTTAGACTGCCAGTACCTTCAGCCTGCCTTCACCAGCAAATGAACACCAGCCAGCAGTGACAGTCCATCTCTTCTCCTCTGTGCAGGGACCCAGATAAGCTGTGGCTGCCCCATCCCTGGAGGTGTCCAAGGGCTTGGAACACCCTGGAGTAGGGGCAGGTGTCCCTGCCATGGCAGGGGCCAGAGATGAGTTTTCAGGTCCCTGATTTTCAGCCCAAATCATTCTGTGGTTTTATGACCCACTGAGGCACATTTCTGAGCCACAAGCTGGGTACTGTCAGGGTACAGGCTCCTTCTGCAGCTCCTTTCTGATAATGGCTTCATTTTCCTGCCTCGTGGGCAGAGCAGGTGGTACTTATTTTTAACAAATATTTTGTATTATTAATATTATCTAATTTTATATGACATATTTACATGGAAAGGAAAATTTTGTAGTCCATTAATTAACCTCTTTCTTTGGTGTCCATGGAAACAGCTGATCAAGTAAAAGTGCAGTATTTTAACAGAGCAGATGCGATTTCATTCACATCCTGCTGGCTCTGCTGGCTCCTGTGAAGGATGACAGCGGTGTGGATCTCTGGCCTCCATTTCCCAATGTGACAGCCCAGCATGGATGGCATTTCATTGCACTCATTACACAGTAACATCGTGGTTCTCAGATAAAATGTTAACACAGGGAATGGGCTGCTCCCTCGGGGACAGGAATGTACAATGAGAGAAACTTCCGAGAGGAGAAGAGTGCTGTTTTCATGAACTCAAGTGCTGCACTTGGAAATGGGTAATAATGGCTGGTTTGATTCTGTGCTTGTACATGAAGCCAAAACTTCACCCTGAAGCTGTTCAGCCACCACAGGAAATTGGTTTCTTACAACTTGATTCAGCTGCACCCTTACTGTGGATGAAATCTTTAGATAAATCTCATTTTAAATAGTCTCCATCATCTTTTTTTTTTATATTTACACCTGCAAAAAAAGTCTGAATCCCTAAATCTGCCATGGCTGTGAATATTTCCTAATTCTTTATACTTTTATAGGCTATAGTGGGAAAATGTTGCCCTCACAACATTAAATCCTGACCATGCTTCTTCGTGCTGTGTACAAAGTGAGTAAAGGAATTCAGAAGTGGTACAACACAGAGTATTTCCGTGTCTCGTCCTCTTGGACTACGTCAGTGGGGAACAAGGAGGTTTGATTTAGTTCCCTCAGTCTCTTTAACTTTTGCCTGCAATTGAACGGAATAACTTTCTTGGAAACCGTTTGCACATTGTGACAGTGAAATACAAGTCGGCAAAGCCTCCTGGAGGTGAATCTGCACACATCAGCCATCAGGAATCTGGCATTATGCCTCAAAAAAGGGCTTTTACTTTGCAGGTGGGTCCTGCCCATTTCTCCACAGGTCATGGTGGAGATTTTAGGCCAGCAGCCTGATGAGGAGTGGCCCTGCCTGCCAGGTGAAGGAATGCCAGAGGGCCTTTTTCCCCTACTTGACACGTTATGAAGGCTGAAAGAAAAGCGTTTGGAGCTGTCTTGGATTGTTGAGAGTTGGTGGGGTAAACAGGACTAAACGTGCCACAAACCCCAGCAAAATCAGTACCAAGCAATGCCATTTTTCCACTCCTCTAACAGATTCTGGCAGTTGCTGTTTGACGTAGCTTGGCAGAGTATGAAAAGCTCTGCTCTCTGAACAAGACCCCACCTAATTGTTTACCAGCATCTCCTTTTCTCCTTGGTATAAGCAGAGGCAGCTTCCCTGTTATTTCTGCCAGATGAAGAAAGCATTGAAATAACTCCTATGGGTAGGTTTGGCCTCGCAGAGTTTTCCAGGGAAATCCTGGACGGTCCCTGCCCTGGACGTTTTTTGCCATCAAAGGATTCCAATTGCAGCGTGCAGGTGGTGGGCACTGCCATGGGAAGAGCTACTGAAAGCTGGAAAGTGAGAAGAAACCAGTCTGGTGAGAATCGTGGGTTTTTAGACTGAACTCGAGTTCATCTGGCAGTACTTGGCAAAAATATTAATGGCCAAAAGACTAAAAAATTTAAGCATTCTTCTTCTTTTCCCTCTTCTTCTTGCAAAACTTGAGTCAAACTCTTTTGGTCCTATTCTATGCATTTGTGAGCCTGTCCATCTGTTTCCCTCACTTTCTCTTTTTGAGTGGAGGGTTGAGAGGCTGGCAAAGAGATAGACTCCAGATGTCAAGGGGAAAAAAAAGACAGGAAAAAAATCCCGAGAACTGATCCCACCAGTGAATGTTCTGAATCAATGGACTCCATAGTCTGAGAGCCCGCAGAGCCCTGCTCTGTCTAACAAAGGCATTATCTGTGCCAGGAGCAATCCTGCCCCACTGTATTTGTGCTCCAAGCTTATTCATATTCAGAGGAAGTGCCCTGGGTCGGTGAGTGCTCGGCTCCATAACCCCAAGGTCAGGTTTAATTGCTCTAAAAGGTGGCACATGGCAATGAATGAGCTCTAATGATTTAGATAGTATCTATTTCACATCAAGAAGTTTCCACTCTAAGCAGACCCTAATCGAAAGTAATCTGAAAATTAGAGAAAATAAAAACCATGCCCACAATGACCTAAATACCTATTTCCTTGAATTTTATGCCCTAAATAACCTCATTCCTGGGAAGTTTAATTTTTCCCTTCTGCTAAATATACAATTGCCTGGGAGAAATGATTGGTCATAATCAAGGTTTTTAAAGCTGCAACTGTTAAAATATTATCCTTCTACTAAGAATTTTGGAGGGGAAAGCAGCCAGTGTAGAGGAAGGGAGTGAATATCCCCAGGCTGTCAGAGTGAATGTCCATAGCAAATCTGCTCGTGCAGTAACGCTTCCACTTTTTTATATATGTGCAAGTTTAGATTTTATGTATGATTTGCATATTTATATATTTATGTATATATGTATACATAAATATATGTATGTACATGTATATATACATACATGTATATGTGTATTTATAGAGACATTGTGTGCCTTTACATGTGACCAGTGTGTGTTCGTATATTTAGGTTTATATACTTCTATATTTATATATGTTTAGGTATGAGACATGCAGTATCCTTAGTTTCACCTCTTGCTTTAAATAAAGAATGATTTAATTTTTTAGCGAAAAACACGATTCTTTCTCAGCCTGGCAGAGGAGGTGAGAAGCAAAGGGAAAGGCAATGCAGAGGTGGTGGCGGTGACCAGGACTGGCCCCTTGTGCCCATCGGGAATGATGCTCTTGCATGCACGGGGCTCTGAGCCTTGGCTGTCCCTCCGTGTGTGCCTGTGCTTCACAAAGCTGCCCCTCTGCTGAGCTGTGGGGCTGCAGGAGCGCTGCAGGCAGCACGGGGCTGCCACATGTCTGCAGCTGCATCACAGAGCACAGCATGGCTGGGGCTGGAAGAGACCCCTGAGGTCACCCAGCCCAAACCCTGCTCACGCAGAGCTCCCCAGGGGTCACTCAGGGGCCTGGAGCAAGCCCAGGGAGGGGACTCCTCACCCTCTCTGGTCTCTGCTCCAGTGCTCGCTCACTTGCACAGCAAACGAGATGTTCCTGGCGTGCAGGTGGAACTTCCCTGGAAAACTTCAGTTTGTGCCAATTCCCTCCTGTCCTGTGCTGGGTACCCCTGAGCAGAGCCCGGCTCCAGCCTCTGACACCCTCCCCGCAGTTACTTACGTGCACCAAGATCCCCAAAGGGGATATTGATATATTATTTGTGATTCCCCGATATGGGAAATGTGTGCTGGAGAGATGCTGCAGACTTCCCAGGAGTGTTCAGGTCCCTGTGGCACACCAGGCATCTCCCACCCAGCCGCTGCCAGCAGCAGCAGGACAGCAGCAACTTTTCCCCAGTGCTTTGCCACAAACCAAACACAAACGCAGCCTGACCCGACCCTTGTGGACGTGCTGCGCCCTGAATAACTGGGTGCAGTGCCTAAATTTGGTCGGGGAAGTCCCAGGCAGTTCACCCTCTCGTCAGGCACACAATCCTACACCCATCTCTGCAGGGGCCGTGGGATGTGGTTTGCAAGCAATTAACATATTGAAGTATTTGTTTGGAAAAGCGAGTGATTTCTTTATGACCTTGAGCCATCAAAGACTAAGTATGCAATTAGTTTTAGCTGCAGTGAGGTATTTAAAGTCAAGCATGTGTTTTAGGGCTTTGATAAATCAGGGCATAGCAGAAACAAATTTGAAAATAAAAAAATATACAGAGAGTGGAGGGGAAAGTAATTTCAGACTGCAGCACTGCCATTTTTACAGGTTACTCACGTTACACAGATCTTTTGCTTAACAACACAGATCTCATGCTTAACATGCCATGATTGCCCGTTCATGGACAAAGCTGCTCATGCCCTGCCCTGGGGCAGCGCTGGCAGAGCCCAGGCTGCACCAACCCTGCTGTGCTCAGCCCAGAGCGATGCAGCTCGGGGTAGGGGACACTGAGGAAGAAGAAACCCAGTTCATGTTGCCTTCAGGTACAGGTGGAGCAATGTCTGGTTTAAATTTGAGTATCAGTTTCAGCAGAGGAAAATGATAACCAAATTATGAACTGGCACAGGGTGCCCAGAGAAGCTGTGGCTGCCCCTGGATCCCTGGCAGTGCCCAAGGCCAGGCTGGACATTGGGGCTTGGAGCAGCCTGGGGCAGTGGGAGGTGTCCCTGCCATGGCAGGGGGTGAAGGAGATGAGCTTTCAGGTCCTTCCAGCCCAAACGAATCCATGATGATTCTATAAAAATAACTATAAACACCCTTAGGGGCACAAATAGTGACTTAGAACTTACCAAAGAGAATTTCACTTTTATTCATTTTCAAATTAGTAGGATTTAAACATTCAACAACTTTTCCAGAAGGCTCAGCTGTGGGGAAGAAGGAGGCAGTGGCTTATGTGCTAAACTAAAAAGACTTCCAAAGTCTCCCTGGGGACACAGAAGACTCAGAACTGGGAAGTGTGTGCACATCCTGGCTGACTTCTGGGGGAAGCCAAAGGGACCCTAGTCCTGCAGTGACCACCCCTATGCCCAGCTGAGTGCTATGTGCACAGTGGGGAACAAGACAATCCACTTATTTTGGTGGTATTTAATAATTTTCTCACAGTGTTTCGTCATGTTGAATCTTACACTTGTTGCTATTTCTTCTCAACTGTGTAATATCTTGGTATTGTTGCCTATTTCTTTATGGCTCTTCTAATATAAAGCCTTAAGGAAACACAAATAGAAGAAAGAGGAGCACAACCCCTTATGGGTGAAAGGCTTTTCTTTACAAAAAGATAGAAGCATAGGGGACAATTTAGAGCCTGGAGAGGCACATGCCCTGGTCTGTGTGAAATGACAGTCCTGGGTCTGCGTGTCTTTCCTGCAGACAGTGCAGCAGCCCCTGGGTGGGGAGGGTGCTGCTGGTGGGTGCAGTGTGAAAAATGAGGCTGTCCAACCACCCTGCTGTGTTAAATGCCCCTCTCTTCCTTCCTCTGCTACCATCCAGTCATCTTGTTGCAAAATGGGGACATTTTAAACTATAACTTGCCTTTGCTGAGCTATTGATCCTGGTTGTGTCTGAGATTTTGGAGTTTCCCAAATACAATAAGTGTGTTTACATGCAGTAGTCAGAAAGGAAATTACATGTGAAAGCACTCAATAAGGAGATGGTATTTTGTTGCAGTGCTCCATAAACCTTGTGTTTACATGGGGTTTTTAAGGAGAATTCAAAGCATATCTCCTTTTTGTGATGCATCAACAAGCATATCAAATGATTGTTCAAAAAGCTTGTGCTTTGTGCAAAAATAGAAACCAAATGGCTGAGTAATTTCCGAGAGGAAAAAACCCAACCTGCTACAGCAATTCCATGGTCTATTTAAAACTTCTTTATAAAACCTTTTAAATAATAAAACCCTACACTCCCAATTAAAAATCCTACTGGCTTTTTGGGTTCATGTTTATAAATATTCAACATCATAGGGCCATTACTGGGACAACATTCTTCCCCACTCCAAAGTCTGCTCCTTTCTCTTCTGCAGTTGCTCCTCAGCCCTGAGCCTTTCTTTGATGTGTTTATGGTGCCATGGAACACCTCATGTCCCATGTCCTCGGCACAGCTTGGAAAAGACAGCAGAGAGGAGGGGATTCAGTGTAGGGGAAGCTGAAGAAGGAAATACCCAATTTATGTTGCCTTCAGGTACAGGTGGAGCAATCATTTAATGTAATTAGTTTATATCTTCACCATGAAGATATAAATCAGTTTTTATCTTCAGCAGACCTTGCATTGACAGCTGCTGCAAGAAGATGGGGAGGCCTCACTCTCACAGGTGTCATGTTCCCCTTGAACCTCCACAATTCTTAGTTTTCAGTCCCCAGATTTCCAGCCATCTCCCATTTTTGGCTTCACCCCTTTGCATGGATGTACCAGGGTTGCCCAAAACCTCACAGACCCAGTGCTGGTTGTAGTAATCAGAGGAAACTTCAGTGATTTCAGTCTGGCATATGGTTCTATGTTTAATGCTGTCTAATGAAAGCTGCTTGTGTACACACATAATTTATGCCATATTTTTCCAATTACAGCCCTACAGCTGATCGCTCTGAAATGGAGCTCTGAGTCTGGGTGATGGTAGCTCGAGGCACACAGGCTCCCTGCGCGCACTTGGGATGTGCTAAAATCTGTTCCTGACAGAGCTGTCTTGTTGATAGTTTTCTTTTGCTTAGATAAAGAGGTAGTTCCATGTAGGCCCAGGGACAAACCCGCAGTATTTCCCTGACCATGCACTGTGTGATTCCCCCTGCCCGTGCAGGGATCTGCCCCAGGGCTTGTGGGTGCTCCCAGCACAGCTGACAGTGCCAGCCAAGCCCCGGATGGATCTTACAAATTCATCTTTCCCAAGTTCCATCCTCACAAAGGCACAGACATGGTGTGTTCCAGCCTTTCACATCCCCCAGTTCCCCAAAACAGTGCCACGTGCCAGGCTCAGGTTAGGTTAACATCCCGATTCTCCATGTTGCTGGAGCTCCAGGAACATCATTCTGAGGGTCAAAGCAAGCTGCTCAGCCCATGCCATGTTTGTCTGCAAGGAAATGGGATGTTTATGTTTATTCCAATTGATCCTGATGGATGACACTTTTGTTCCATTTAGCAGCTGCTTGGCCCATTTAATACCACAAAAGGAGATTAAGATCCAAAGTATGTACGGCTGTGTTATGAGTAACAGCCGCTTAATGGCAGTAACAATGAATAACAATTGCAAGTTTGGCTTTTAGCTGTTATTGTCCAAGGTTAGTTTGTTTTGCATACAAATAAATACTATCTATATATGTTAAATGAATATACCTAAGGGCAAAGTGATGTATTTCCAGATAAACCCTCCAACTGTTCTAGATTTCTCAACCAAATAATTCTGGAAAATAATGTCTAGGAAGCCATACAGTGTGTCCACAGGTAGAGCAAGCTCAGGAATTCCCCCATGGAGCCATGCAGAAGGGCTGCAGCCAAATTGACCACCCAGGGGTCCATCAGTCACAAGCAAACTGGCTCACAGGAAAGCTAAGCACACTTTTCCAGAAGGAATGCCACTGTGTCCTGCCAGCCTGCCTTGGGTGCCTGGAATTAGCTCACGGGATGCTGGCAGAAACAATGCTCCAAGGAAGAGCAAATCTTTCACCAGCAGCAGCAATGATGCTTCTCCCTGCAGGAATTGCTGTATGGACAACACAGAACTCCTGCCCCTGCTCACCTCCAGTGCCTGAGCCAGGCTCTGCCTTGGGAAGGGGCCTGGGCCAAGGTTTATCTCATCCAGCCCAGCGTGGCTGGGTTGGAGCTCTGCAGGCCCAGAAGAACCTGTTTATTTACGCCTGTGCAGATCTATTCTGTGCACGTGATTCCTGTGACTTCCCGGGACAGGCGTGTGAGTGGGAAGTGCCTTGTCCAGCCAAGCAGTTCCTGACCACTTGGGGCCAGAGGGGAGACAGTTTTCAGACAGAAATCTCCTTTGATTTCTGCACACAAATAAATTACTGCTGACAAAACAGCTGTAACAGTCAGGCCCCTTTCATTACTGACTACACAATGGAGAAGTCCAGCCTGGCCTTGGGCACTGCCAGGGATCCAGGGGCAGCCACAGCTTCTCTGGGCACCCTGTGCCAGGGCCTGTCTGCCCTCACACGGAGATAATGAGAACTTTTCCTATTGCAAGGATGACTCAGGTCAGTGTGAGGTCTGTAGGAATCCAGGGGGTCCTGCCTGGAATACACCCAGCAGGGCTCTGGAAGGAATAAGAGTGCAAAGCATTAGTGAGCATCAGGAGCTTGATGGAAACAGGACTGCAACAAGGGCAGCGAGATGTGGTGCTATGAGAAGCATCAGGCATGAGCACTGAGTCACTGCATGAGATAAACATCCCCATCTGATGTTGTTTCCTCCTCATATGCTACTGCACCCAGCAAAAACATACTGAAAACAAACAGCAGTTTCTTCTCTGCCGTTAATTGCTTTGCTTGGGCCTATTTAATTCCCTGTTCAGATTTAAGCACTGGACAAACAAACTCAAGCCTTAATATTCTCCTTGTTTTAAATAGCAGATCTTATTTAAGAAGTGTTTGTACAATGCTCTCAGGCACAGGGTGGGATTTTTGGGGAGTCCTGTGCAGGGGCAGGGGTTGGACTCATTGGTCCTTGTGGGTCCCTTCCAGCTCAGGATATTCTGTGATTCCATGGTTCCTCTGTTACTCAAATCACATTTGTGTCATTGCTCAGAAGACGGAGAATCACAGCATTCTTGGTGGTTTAGCTTTCCCCCTCTGCACACAGCTCAGGCAGAAAGCCATGACTCTGAGGGTCACACATCACTTTCTCTTTTGACCTTTGTGGCTGGTGCTGGAAGCTGGTGGCCCAAGGAGCCACCAGGAGCTTCCTGAAGCAGTCCTGGCTCAGGGTGGGTTGTTGCTGGAGATTTAGAAAAGCATTAGAAAGAATCTTGGATTAGATGTGCAAGTAGTCAGTTTAAGGTGGTTTTCAAATGCCTCCATGATAGACAAGCTGTGCTGGAAGCGTCTGGCAGGGAAACAGTGTCTTGGAGAAATGGAGGTGTGTGACTGGGGAAAAAGAAAGGTTCCCTTTGTCTCAAGAGCAGAAAAGTCACCGAATGTGATGAAGGTTTAATCCCTGCAGATGGTCTTTAGCCACAGCATCTTTATTCACTCCTCACCAGCATCTGTCGAAGAGTTGTCATCACTGCTGATGCCAAAAGCCAGGCAGGGAACGATTTGTGTAAGCCCTGCTCAAGATAACAGGCTGGTTAATGGTGATACTCCCTGTCAGCAGCCACCTACACTCAGCCTGACAGTTCCCTTTCAGGGGCTGGGGAGCTCTTATCCGCTGTGACAGGGCCCCACGGGTGGAATGTGGGGAACAAAAGCCCCACACAAAGGGAACACTTCGGGGCTGGAGCGTGTCTGGCTTCCGAGAGGCCACACAGTGACTGCGGATGACGAGGCTCTAATTAATATTTCATTCTCAGAGTGAGTTATCCCTTGGGGGAAGTTAAAGGTTTGCACATTTTGAGGCAAAGTACCGAGGCTGGTGATCCTGAGTTAAGAAAGGATGTTGAAAGGAGCTGCTGCAGTCTTTAACCCTGGGCAAGGGACATGTAAACCATACAGCATTAGTGCACATTTTTAATTGCATAACTTGTTCTAGGTCCTATTTTAAGGTTTGTTCCAATAAATTCGTATGTAAGTGCTGCTAGAAAACCTTCTTCCCTTTCTGTCTCCTCTGGATTCAGGCCTCTGATATTCCATATTGTGTGGAAGGTTTGTCTCTTCTGCAGTCCAGCAGCCGACAGCTTCTCTGCTTATGTGTGACAGAAAACACCTCCCTGGCCGGGACATCCTAGGTGAGTGGGTGTCCTGTGTGGGTGCCCCGGGTGGGTGCTCGCTTTCGCCCATCACAACATCCTCAGCCGGGGATCCCTGCGGGTCCCGTCCAGCCCCGGGAGGTGCCCGGGAGGTTTCCCCGGTACGGGCTGCGTTCTGCCGGCTGCGGCTGTTTCTGAACTGTGAACTCCCCCCGCTGGCGATGGCTCGCTATGGCCAGCAGCCGCCTCACCCCGCCCGCAGTGTCCCTGCCCGGCCGTGCCGCCGGAGCTGCCCCGAGGCTGCGGGGCCCGGGAGGAGCGCTCGGAGCGGGGCTGAGCCGGGGCTGAGCCGGGGCTGTGTGGGACGGGCGCTGCCAGCCTGGGTCTGGCTGTGTGGGGCACGCCAGCCCCTCTCTGCGGTGCCAGGGCTCGCTTGGAACACCGGGATGGCCACGGGAACGTCGGCAGAGCCAAATCCCCTGCTTCTCCATCAATGCTCAATCAATATCCATGAAGGAATATCACGCTCAGACTGCTTTTGACTTGAAGAGGACACAGCCACCAAACCTGGCCTGTGACCCACGTTTCAGGTTGCTTGCATCTTCTTTTGGGCTTTGAACATAAGACATCACTGACTCTCCCTGGTGGAGCTCCAAGAGAGCTGGAGAGGGGCTTGGACAATGGCATGGAGTGGCCAGACAGGGGGAATGGCTTCCCACTGCCCGAGGGCAGGGTTAGATGGGATATTGGGAAGGAATTCCTCTCAGTGAGGGTGGGCAGGCCCTGGCACAGGGTGGCCATCAGAGGGGAGCAGGGAGCTGAGCAGGCTGCAGCTGGCTCGTGGCACTGCCAGCACAAGGTGTCCAAGAGCAGGGAGCAGCGTGGGAGGTGGGAATGGCCTCGCATCAGCAAAGGGAACTGCAGGTTGCATGTGACCCCAAGGGTCAGTCAGGAATAAATCATGAGATGCTGCGTGTTCCAGTGAGCACAGAGAAGGGGAAAGGCTGGAGCACCTGGTGACCTCCAAGAGGGAGGAAGCAGAGGGAAGCAGGCAGGTGTGTGTGTCCATGGGAGGTGGATGATGTGCTGGGCCTGTGGGTGGACACCTTTGGGTGGACCATGAGGTGTCTTGCCGGGACACTCGAGGCCATGGCCAGTTGACCAGGGCTTCTCGGGGCGCTGCAGCAAGCAGAGGTGTGTAAGGCAGTGGGTGACAGATGAGACAGTGGCAGCAGAGCCACCCCCTGTCTGCCCCAGATGTGGGTCCCTGCTCGCTCCTTCACCCACCCTCAGGGACCCCCAGCTGCCTCCCCACCCCTCCTTCGCCGACCCCACAAAAAGGCCAGGCCCAGGCAATTGTGTACAAAACCTGAAATAGTTTTACTTTGCTTTCTTTTTTTTTTTTCTTTTTTTCTTCTTTTTTTAAACTTTGCTCTAGGTTTACTTAAGATTTTGTGAAGTCGATACAAGAGCATTTGATATGAATCGGTAAATAAAACACCGTCATAGATAGATAGCCACGATAAACTTTGTTAGAAATGTACATGTCGCGAAAAAATAATAATACTAATAATAATAATCATAATCATAATAAAAAAAGCCGGCGCGACGCCCAGGCCGGCGCGGCCCTGGTGGCCCTGGTGGTGGCCCCAGTGGCCCTGGTGGTGGCCCCGGTGGCCCTGGCACACGGTGGCAGGTGGCTCTGGTTCCCCGCAGGCGCCGCGCCCCGGTAATGTGTGTATATAAACAAAGCCCATAAGAAATGTACAAATATAAAAAGCTACAAACATTAATAAATTACATCGTCACAAAACACGGAAACACTCCACAAGGTGCTAGTAAAATAACTGTCTCCCTCCTCGTACAAGAAGTTACGCAAAGAGCTGGTACCGGCGGGCAGCGCCCGGAGAGACCCTCCCCGTATAAAAACCCGGCGGTGGTTATTCCAAAAGCTATGTACAAGCTACATTCTAGGAAAAGGGGCCCGGGAGCGCGGGGCGCGGGGTGGCGGGGGCTGCCTGAGAAACGCCCCCGCCACCTCCCCGCCCAAGGCCGCGGCCGAGCGCCGCGGTGCCTCCGCCACGCGCGGCCTTTGGCCCTTCCTGCTCCTGGCCGTGCCCCCTCACCGGCGGTGGCCGCCCGCTCTGCCCGCTCGCCGGGCAGCAGGAGGGGCCCAAGGCCCGCAGCCGGTGCCGGAGCAGGGGGCCCGACGCTCCTCGGTGGCCGAGATTAGTATTAACTTTTTGCGGCTAGTCGCTCTCAGCACTCTGAGAAAGGATATCTATATTAAAAAATATTTATAGCAGGATTCTGTACAGTCCGACCGCTGAAAGTTAAAGGGGTTATTGTGGTGGTGGCCCAGAGCTGGGTGGCAGTGTTCCTGGGGCCACTAGAGCAGCAGCTTCCCGTTCCGGTGGATCTTCAGGATCTTGCCGAGCCGCTGCTTGGCCGTGGCCATCCCCTTCTTCGTGCGCTTCCCTGCAAGGAGAGCAGCGCTGGGGTGAGCACCCACGCCCGCCCCACACCACCCCACAGCACAGACCCTCCAGCTGCCTCCTGCCTCCATGGCCCTGCCCAGCACCTTCAGGGACACCCAGCAGCACCCCTCAGGAATGGGGCTACTGGCCACAGGACAGGGCTTGGCCGGGAGCACGGCCCCTGGAGAACCAGCCCCACCGAGCCAGGGGCACAGTGCACAGCCACCCCCATGCCCCGGGAAGGCACAGCTCTGCTGGGCACCCTCGTGCCCCACAGCTCTGCTGGGCACCCCCTGCCCCACAGCATCAAATACATTCTTTCCACTCCAGCTCTGCAGAGAGCCACAGGTGCCACCAGCTCCTGGCAGGAGCCCAGCCCCTACCACAGGCTACACACAACCTCCCCTTTGGCCATCCAAGCTGCCAGGGTACCGTGCACTACCTCCAATCTGCTCCACTGGAATACCTGGAATTCAGGAAACATCTGCCACACTGCCTCACTTGTCACCAGGGCCTTTCCCAGTGGGATCACACACAACTTTCATGCTACACAGTGCCTATCCAACACACCTGCCTCAGTTACACTTCCTGAGCCAAGTTCAAGTGCAGAGCAGGAGATCCTAGCCCAGACTCCAGGACAGCCTCAGCTTTCTCACACTTTCCCTATGGCAGACAGCAACTGACCTCTTCCCCTCTCCTGCCTTTGGCTGCAGCTGTGTTACTGCCAAGGTTTGATATTCCTCTGCTCCAGAGGGACCTACAGTCAGCACAGAGCTGGTGAACAGCCACCACAGCACCACAGTGCCTGCCTCAGCCCTGGGCAGAACAGCCTTCACGGATGCATCTTCCCCTGGACAGGGCCTCGCAGGACAGGCTGGGATGTGACCCTGCAGTGCTCCTCGCAAGCTCGGGCCGTGCTCGGCACTGCTCCTGCCGTGGGACGCCTCACACCCTGCAACCAAGAGCCCAGCAGCAGAACACCTCTTTGGCTGCCTGGTGCCAGGGCAGGCGAGGCCACGGGGCCTGTCTCTGACTGGATCTGCCTTGCATCCATACGGCTGCACTTGTGCCTGCCCACGGCTCACACGCCACTGAAGGCCCTGCAGAGGCACAGGGTACACGAGTGCTTCACCCTTCCCCACTCCTGCACCACAACCCCCGGCGTTTCCTGGTACCTTTGGCGGAGGCATTGTTCTGCGAGGATGATGAGGGTCTCCTCTGTGTGAGGAAAACACCGGGTGCCATCGGCTGCGATCCCCTGTTAGGCTGGGCGACCCCAAAGGTGCTGGCCCCTGCGGTGTACTCGTGATCTGTGAGGCTGCTGGCCTGTGACTCCAGCTTCGGCTCGGGTGAGCTGCCTTCCTGAGCCACTTTGCTTGCGTTGGGGGCTGACAGCTTCTTTTTGGTATTTTTTTTCTTCTTGCCTTTTTGTTCCTCCTTTAAAATGACAAAGATGAAGCTCAGATTAATCCCCAGGAGACCTTTAGCTAGGGCAAGGGCCAGCGGCGTTGCTTAGGGTCCTGATACCACGACACCCGCGGAGTTGGCCATGGACAGGTGCTCGGGGGCTGCTCCGACACCGTCTCGCTCACAGCTGCACACACACGTTTGCCTCTCGTGCCTCTAGGTCCTCGCTCTGTGCAGGGCCTCCTCGTTCCTTAACAGCCAGCCGGGCCCACACCGACACTGCCCTGGCACAGCAGCGTGGTCAGCATGAGCAAATCTTTCCATCTTCCACAAAAACTGGCACCTCCTATCTTCAGGGATCTTCACACCCTTGCACAACAGCACGGAGGATATTAAACATCCCACTGATTCAGCCTCTGCTTCCTGCTAGGACACACACGTCATCTGCTGACCTGTAACTGCAGCTGGACACACACACTGGGACGGCAGCGGGCTGCCACTGTCCTGTGTCCCTTGTCTACTTTCGGTTCCTTTCTTCATGAAACCCTGCCACCATCCTTAAAGCTCTTCTACTCAGCAGTTCACACCACAGAAGCTCAAGGCCACCACAACCTGCTTCTCCACCAGCTTGCTGAGGTGCCTCACCAACCTCGCTCCAGCAGGCCTTGCCACCTTAGCACCTCACCAGGTCACCTTTATGGGGCTTCTCTGACCCCTTCAGAGACCAGGCACTTACCAAACAGCCAAACTGCCCCAGCTCCTTTCCTAAACTGACGCTTTCCTCACAGTTTACCAAATCCTTGGAAGCAAACCCTGACACTTGCCAGCAGCCAATCTGCACAGACAGGCAATCACACCAGTCAGCCTCTCAAATACGCACCAAATACACTCCTTTGGGGCAGCCTTCTCCTATTCTACCCCAGTAGCCATTCTCACTCCTTCATCTTTCCCTGTGCTTTTGCTCTGTCCCCTGCTGCCTTGTGACATGCTCAGGTGTGTTGTGACACCACTGGGTTTGGATCCCATTTATTTCCCTGAGCCTGCAGACCCTCGTGTCACTGGCAGGACCAAACACTGCTGAGGGCTGGCACAGTGCTACGCTGGGGCACAGCTCTGCTGCTGGGCACAGGGCTCTCCTTTCCTGACAGCTCCTCCTTGCCCAGCAGCCTCTCACCTGCTGTGACAGCTTGGCGGCAGCGGCAGCGAGTCCAGTTTCGATGGAGGCGACTCTCGTGCCCTCTCGCACTGGCCTGTCCTGCCGAGGCACCGAGGGGCCAACTCGTGCTGCAAGGAAAGCAAGGCAGGTGAGGGGCAGGGATGGGCCCATGGCAGCAGCACAGCCAGCACGGGCAGGGGGCTCTGCCCTGCTCAGCCAGGGGAGATGGGGATGGTGCAGCCTCTGCCCTGCCCTTCCCCGGCTGCAAGTGAAGGCACAGGAGCCAGCAGCCTCCAGGCACAGTGGCACGGGCAGAGGCTGCTGATGAAGATGTCACACAGCTGGGCAGCTCCACAGCCACGGGGGTTTGTGCCCACATCCTGGATTATGAGTGTCGTTCCCAAAGGGACAATGCTCCCCCACAGCTGGGGGAGGACATACAGGGTCAGCTGATGAGACCAAGCTTGGGCTGCTTGTCACACACAGCACACACAGAGGGTCCCCTGCTCGTGGGCCACCTCAAAGGGGTCGAGGGGCCCTCTTGCCTGCCACTGCCCCTGGTGAGCTCCAACAAACCCAGGACAGATCAAACCCTTCCAGATCATGAGCTTTAGCTGAGCCTAGAGGAGACTATTCCCACCTGTCTCTCACTGTTCCCACAGCCAACTCCTGAAATCCACAGCAACTCAGCTGTCCAGGGATTGATTCACTGTTATACCACTGCTAAGGTGGCAACCAATTGATCTATCACTATGAGTGTGAGGAAAAGTAAACCAACCAAGGAATGACTTTTTCCTGCCAGCTGATTGAGAGAGAAAGGCTAAAACTGCTTGGCAGGAATCCCAGTGCATGGATCACCTCCCACTGTGCTGGGAAGGGTTAATCCTTCACATGATAAAGAAATCACTAATTGTGTGTTATAGTTTCCACGCTCCCTGAAAAATGGCTGGTTTTAGCAATTTGCATGACTTAGCCTGGGTGTGGGCAGCACAGACCACAGGGACTTACCCGTCGGGCTGTAAGGGGCATCGTCTGAACTTTTCCTTTTCTTTGATCGGGATTTGAACACTGGATTATCTTCGTCTGATTCCAGAGAAGGGTAAACTACAGTAGGAAAGAAAGGCAATAGTTTTAGTTTAGGAAACAGCTGTGCCCTGCACAGAGGCCCCCTTGCTCTGTCGAGGTGCAGTGACCACAGGCACCACAACCAGACAGTCCCCTCAGTGTCACTGAGCACTTCTGTCACAGCTGTGACACTTGGGACTTTCCTCTGCTCTCACCCACACATTTCTCTTGGGAGATGCTATCATTAAACTGTGACTGGCTCTCTGTACTTCCCTATAATCACAGAATATCCTGAGCTGGAAGGGAGCCACAAGAATCATCGAGTCCAGCTCCTGGCCCTGGCATAGGGCGCCCAGAGAATCTGTGGCTGCCCCATCCCTGGAAGTGTCCAAGGCCATGTTGGGCAGGGCTTGAACCAACCTGGGATACTGGAAAGTGTCCCTGCCCATGGCAGAGGGTGGGACTGGATGGCCCTTGAAGGTCCCTTCCAACCCAAACCACTCTATGATTCCATGATAATTATGGCAGAACTGGTGTAACTGGTGCAAACTGGCTTTGTGCCCATTGCTGCTGCAGATGCTTGCTTTCTCTGCCAAAACTCAAAGTAGAATTGGATCCCTTTTCCATGTACAGATTCAACTTCTCACTCCTCTCAGCTGGAGGTTTAATTGCTACTGTGCAGACAAGGACACTCCTGCCACAAGTAGCAGTACCTGGTCCACATTTCTGGGACAGTCCCCCATTTCTGCGTTGACTGCTGCAGTTTCGGGGGCTCTCCATCTTTCTTTAGAGTTTCTCACTGTGCCATGCCTCAAATCCAGCCTCCCCGGATGGCAGCATGACCCTGGACTCTGCAGCCAGCCTGCTGTCCCATGGTGTTTGCTCCTTTGGTGTGCAGACCCCATTCAAGCACTGCTCCTGCGCACGCCCCTGGCCCAGGGCAGGGTGGCAGAGCAGAGGGCACTGCCAGCACTCACAGCTGTGTCCATGCAGCCCCAGGCACACCCTCCCTCTGCTTCCCTCCCACTCACCATAATCCGAGTCCTTAAAACAGGCATCCAAGTGGTCCTGGTCCTCATCGTAATCCTCGATGTCGATGCTGTTCTTTGTGCTTTTCTTCAGTAGCCGCTTTCCAGCATTTTTGTTGCCGCCACCACCAGTTTTTTTTGAGTTTTGTGTGGAGAAGGAGTTGTTCTTGGCCTGATTGGTGCCCCACGACGTCTGAAGGCAGGACTCTGAGGCCTGGAGGTTTGCCATGGAGAGCATGCCCTGGATGGCTTCCTGCGTGCTGGGGGAGGCAGGTGGCTGGCTGCGGGACACAGGGAGAAACAGCAGAGTGCTCAGTGATTCCAGAAACACCAACGCCTCAGACAGCTCACTCCTTCCATGGCAGCTGTGCCAGGAGAGAGTCCCTGATTCCTCTGAGTAGCTGCACATACCACCGGGGCCAGTGGGGAATTTTATGGAACAGGAGTACCACAGACAGCACCTCAGATGTGGGGGAGATGGCCCAGGAGCCAGGGAGGCGTGGGCAGGTCCCTGGGGGCTGTCAGTGCTCTGGGCAGGGCTCAGGGAATTTCCCAAAGCTCACAGCAGAATTCCCAACAGCACAGTGTCTCTACTACCAACTGTCATCATCATCCTCCTCCTCATCATCAACATCTTTTAATATCTATCTATCTATCTATCTATCTATCTATCTATCTATCTATCTATCTATCTATCTATCTATCTATCTTTAATGCTACTTTTCTATACTGCCAAATCATCCTCTTCCTCCTCATCATATTTCAATAGTAATATTTATAATCTATACTACCATCTCCTGTCAAAGGAGTGCTCATGCATCAGCACTGCTGGGGGATGTTGTGGGGGGCTCTGCTCCAAACTGCCTGGAAGTCTTTGGTTCCAGTTCATGCCATGGGCTGCCACCACTCCAGGAGCTGCTGGAAATTAATTCTGAGACTGGCAGAACATATCATCCAATATTTCCAGAATTTTGGAGTTTGGGCAAGTAGTGAAATGCAAAAAAACCTTGCTGTGGCAATAATATTTGTTACACTTGTTACACATTTGTTGTGCAATAGAAGCCACAAACATACAAGAGAATTAACAGCACCGTGTCACTTTCTCCTACTTGAGCTTAATCTGGGTTCTGAATAATGTACAAGACCTTAAAGGAAGTTTCTGGGCTCTAATGGCATTTATTCATAATCCTGAAAATGAGATAAGACTAGTGTTAGTTCACCACTCAACAAAGAGAAGAACATCAGAAAACTTATTTAGGAAAGAGCCATTTAAATCCCTCCAATATCATGCCTTCTCCTCTGCCTTCTCCCCGGCAAAGGAATATTTTGCATCATCTACAAGGAATTATCATATTTTCTTCCAGTCTTTTTCCCTGAACTGTTTTTCCAAGCACTGGACTCTCAAAACACTGCAAACAGACCATCAAATACTGACCACTAAATGGGCAAATCAGAGAGGAACTGCCTTAAGCAACACAAACTTCAACAAATAAATGGTGGGATATGATCAAAAACAGTGGTTCTGAGAGTCAAACACCAACCTGAAAAGGGGGAAATGTCTCAGAGACAGAGCAGCACATGGGGCAGAGTGTTTCTCATTAGGGCACGTGCCTGGTGTGCTTCCATCAGGAGTATTTCAGCTTTCTAAGCCAAAAAGAATTCAAGAAGACTCAGGAAGCAATTTTGAAGCTCTGGAAGAGCCATATTCCCTTTCTGTAGCTTCAGCAATGATTTTTAAAAAAACACATTTATGAAAGTAAACTACCAGAGAGTTACAATTATGGCTTAAAAAGAAACATTTGAAAAGAGCATTGGAGCAAGAACAAAGCAGCCCAAGTGCTCCTGCCCCTGCTCTGTCCCCACAGCCACCTCCAAACACACAGGAGGTGGCACTGGGGGATAGCTCAGACCTGCCTCCAGCCCAGCAGCCTTGTCCTGTCCTCAGGCTATCAGCTGCTGTTGTGGATGCACAAATAGAGAGGGGACACTCTAACAGCCACACTGGCAGTGGTTTGTGCCTTTGTCTGGCACACAGAAGTGTGGCAGTGCTGGTGTGGCAGCAGCACCAGGGCAGTGCCCGTCCCCTGTGCTGGCACTGCCGAGGCCCCACCTGGAACCTGGGCTCAGTTCTGGGCCCCTCATGACAGGAAGGACATGGTGGGGCTGGAGCATGTCCAGAGAATGGAGCAGACCTGGAGAAGGGTCTGGAGCACCAGGAGTGGCTGAGGGAGCTGGGAAAGGGGCTCAGCCTGGAGAAAAGGAGGCTCAGGGGGACTGTGGTGCCAATGCAGGTGTGCCAAGAGCAGGGCACCAGGCACGCAGCCGTGCTGGGCACAGGAGCGATGCCAACACCCTGCATCATGCAGGATGTCATGTAGGGAGCCAGTGCCTCACTCTTCACCACCAGTTCTGCCACTGCCATGTCTCTCCAAGGGTTCAGCCTCTCCAGGCAGATCAACTCCTACCTTCCATCTGCAATTACTGAGTCTTCTACCTGTATCCTCATACTTACAAACTGAATTTGTAATATTTCAGCAGAATATTACTGACTGAGTGGTGGCTCTGGAGAAGTCACAGTTGTATGAAAGTATAGAACTCCAATAATTTCAAGTACAAACCCAGTGTTTTCTTCCATTTTGGAATCAGACCTGGACAAAACAAGTAATTTTGCTCCTTCCAAGATCAGGTAATGACCAGCCCTCCAAGCTTTTTCCACATTCCATTTGAATTCTTCCAGCCTGTTCCCACACTCACAGCAGCCTTTCTACAGGAGCTCTGTCCTTCCCTCTCCCTGCCTTGCTGACACAGGTAGCTGAGCTGCAGTTCCCTAGGTAATGCCATCAGGGCCTCTGGGGTGGCCAGCTGCTAGAGACAGCCCAGTACTTTACAGAATAAAGATTTTCATGATTCAGATAAGGCCACAACCACAAAAAGCCCCGACCTGCTTCCCAAGTGGCTGCTTGGGGTCCAGCAGCTCCAGCACTGGTCTGACAGGGATGCATGCACAGACTGCTGCTGTGAGAGGAGATCCCACCTGCAGGGCAGCATCCACAGTGTACACACACATATCTACAAGTACACACATTCCCTGTCCTTAGTCTGCCTGCCAGTAGAGAAAGATGGGAGTTGTTGCTGAGAGCCAGACGTGACCACACCAGCCTCGTGTTGCAACACTGTGTTTGCATATCGTGTTCCCTCCGCTTTATTTTTAAAAAGCACGTTACAGCCATTTGAAAAGCCCAGCGTAATTATGAAATGAAACACAGTAATTACATTTACCAGGGGCTTTTTCCAATCAAGATGCAGCACACACTGCCAAAACCCGGTGTTTATCCCAGAGCCAGCATTGCTGTGACACATTCCCTCTGAACCACCCCACACGGTGCAGTAACCCAGCCGTGTGTATGACTTTGATTTCTGAAACCACAGAGCCTTCAAACACCCCGGGTACAGCGCCCAGGCTGAGGGGGGAAAGCAAAGGCCTGAGTCCTGCTCCATCCTGGCAGTTTAACCCCTTGCAGACAGCAAAAGACACCCCAAGCAAGGCAGGGAATTGCCAAGGACCATTTCAAAGCACACAGTGAGCTGTGTTATCCACAGAATGGGCAGCAGTGTACACATGGCCAAGGAAGATTTGAGTTCTTATAATAGTTGATAAATTTTCTTTTTTTTATACCAAACTTCCAGCATGGGCGTTTTATTAACCTGGCAACTTTATTACAGCATTAGACACACCTAACTACTTTTTGATGTGTCTAATGACCTGACAAAATGTAACAGTAAAATCAACATAAACACTCATCTCGTTATGAACCATAATGCAGAATGGAAAAGGAATTCACAGGGATGGTCAACACATAAGTGTTAATGTGATTCTTAAGAGCAGGAGCAGAGTTGGGGCCAAATCTGAAGAGATCAGGAAAATCCAGAACCACTGACCCAACTGAGCTCAGGCAACAAAAAATACTCAATTTTCTAAATGCTGCAGACATGGACACCTCTCCCCATGCTCTCCACCACCACAGGAGGTGGCTGTTTGGTCAACCCCTCCTTGCCAGGGAAGGGGCAGCAAGAGAGGCAAACCAGGACTAAACAGAGATCAGATCTCATCTCTAGAAAGAGCAGCTGTGTCAAGAGAAGCCTTCTGCAGAGGTGCAGTGATGATGTGCCTTGGTTGTAAAATCGCTGGCCTTTTTCATCACCACTAGAGATAAGAAGAGAACTGAGAGGAGATTCCATGTGCCCCCCATCTGTAGGAAAGCAGAGGTGCTCGCCCAAGCACTTCCCACTGCCTTATTTCTTGGTGGGAAGAAGAATGATAACCAGAGATGGGAGGGAGGGTAGACACTTTCCTATATCCTTCTTTCAAACACCTGGAATTTGTGGCACCTTAGAAAGCCTCATGGGAGAAATGCTGGCCATTTCAATTACTTTGTTACAATCTCACTAATTAAGAACCGTAAGTCCCACCCTCAAGCTGCAGTCACTGAACTCTCTCCTCCTTTTGAATGGTTCATCTATTACAGCATTATTGCTAAAACTGATGCTCAGCATCTACAGATGTGAAATCCTCTATTTGGTCAAATTATACCACCAAAATCTTTCCTACCTCTCCCTCCAGACCACAGGAGAAAGGAAAAGTTTGCTTACTGGAGAAAAAGCAGTTTCCAAGCTGCACAATTCATTCTCACTCACACACAACCACAAAAGAGCAGTTTTGCTCACAGGTAAGAGGGAAAAGCATCCCTTGGTGCGTACCTGTTGGTGTTATACTCTAAACCCCCAACTTCCTTGCTTGCCTGCAAAAGATCAAGAATTCCTGCTGAACTTCCACTCTCTTTCTTTACTTTGGAATTGCGTCCCGGCTTTGCCTCTGTGTCGATGTGAAGCAAATCTTCATCTGATGAGTCCTCGCTCTGCAAAAACAAGGAAAGCGCTCAAAGAAGGTGGAAACTCACCGAGCTGGCCCACAAGAACAGCACAATCATTCCTGCAGCCTGCTGCTCCTCCAAAGACACACTTTGGAGTTTTCTTTCTTTAAAAAAAAAAAAAAAAAAGAAAAAACCAAGTACAAGGTAAACATCCATTTCCTCGCAGCCTGTAGGCATGGTAGGTTTTTCTTTCCCCTTCCAAAGCTCTGAGATCTGATCCTGTTCATGGGATCAATCCCCTTTAACAGCGTGTTTCCAGGGGCTGTGTTGCCTTCCCAGCCCTGCTCCTGCCCTGCAGACCATGACCCTCTAGGAGAGGAAGGGGCTCTGCCAGCCCAGACCTGCAGCAGGCACAGGACCCTTAATGCTGACAGCCAGACATGGGCACAGACCCACCCTGCCACCCCCCAGCAGCACAGACACGGGCACACACCCTCCCTGCCCCCAGCAGCAGCAGACTGGGAATATCAAACAGGAACGGCACAGATACACAGGGACAGTGTCCTGTGAGGCCCTGGAAGGAGCTGCCTGCATGTGACCATCTCTCTGGGGCTGAGACCTCCAGGCACTGCAGTCTGGTGTCTAATAAAGCAAGTTTTCTCCCCTTCCTGCCCTGCTTTCAGGCTGCTACAGCAGCAGCCCTTACTGCTTGGATGCCAGGCTGTTGTCTCCAGGGGCTCCTCCTTAGGCTCTTGCACCACCGGCCCCAGACCGCAGGTACTGACTCAAAGAGGTCTGCACTTCCCCCAGACAGTCCCAGAGACAATCCAGGGTGAAAAGAATTCCTTACTACTTAAGGCCAAACATTTTGGTCATCTTTGGTTCTGTCTTAACAAACTACTTTGCTTTTTCTGACTTATTCAGGTGTTACAATATGAATTTGTGTTAACCACAGCTGGGCAAAACATTTAATCGTAACGTCATTTTATTTCCAGCATTGAGCTTCAGTGCTAACACAAAGCAAACTCACAGCTGGGCTGTCCCACTGCTGCAGGTGAGCTACACCCTGGCTCACTGACACTGCAGGGCCTGGGCTGGGCTCACCTGGCTCAGCAGTGTTCTAGATTTCAGCCCATAATGGGCAGAGAGACTCTGCCAAGTGACAGAAAACAAGCACTGTAGGTGCTACATCACAGGAATAGAATCTCAGAATGGTTTGGGTTGGAAAGGACCCCAAAGAGCTTCATGTTCTAGGAGTGTCTCCTCATGAAGGTACAACAACCCCATACCTTGTATGATACTGACTCCACTTTTGGCTTCTTAACAGGAGTGTGCTGCAGGGCTTCCTTTTTATCTGATAAAACTGAGCAAATAAAAAGAAACAAAAAGTCATGGGTTTTTTCCCTTCAAAAACCAGCCCTCCTATTCCACTTGCATTTGACTGACAGGTAAGACACGGCTTGCTTTATTAAAAATCACACAGGTTTTAAAGACTATGTTGATTATTTCGAACAATCACCACCGAAGACTTTGTTGAGCAGATAAAGACAAAGCAGGAAATATCCTTACAGGGCAGTTCTCTTTTTGCAGTGTTTTTCTTTCTCCTGATTGGAAACTCATCAATTTTTAGTTCACCGTCATCTGACACGTATTCATATTCATCCCGTACAGGTTTGGCCTTGTCCTCTTTAAAATTCTGCAGTGACCCAAACACGCTGGTATTCAGATGGGTTTTGACACCCTTTGAACTGAAAAAAAACATTTACAAATCAGTAACAACACTCTGAGTAGAAAACAGCTTGTGGCTTGACAGACAATGAGTACCTCCATGCAGAAATCTCAGTCAAATTGAATTCTTTCAGGGGTGCCAAAGCAATTAGAATAATTTTACAAACACATTTCTGACCCTACGATTTATATCTCAAAATAGGATTCTGACCAGAGCTCTAGAAGTAGTTTTAGTGATAGGGTATTTTCTACATTGACCAGAAAGGCAGATTTTCATCTTCTTGTATAAAAAATATAAATAATGACCTTTCAATTTCCTTTTTTTAGTTGATGTGTGTTGTCATATTTTTACTTACCCAAGCAATTTCTTATTAGAGAAAGAGAATGTGAATTTGTTGTCCTTATTTCCTGATAAAGGCGTCTTTTCCGATTTGTGTTCCTCTTCCATTTTCAGAAGTGAATCGGGTTTACTGTTCTGAAAGGCAAAAGACCAAAACAAAATAAATAAATCAGTTAAATGAGTCATTTATGTTTCAGCTTCCCAGGTATCCTCAGAATCGATTCATCTTTAGGCAGACAGAAATAGAATCCTGGAATCCCAGGATGGTTTAGGTGGGAAGGGACCTTAAGACCCATCTGATTCCACCCCTGCCATGGCAGGGACACCTCCCACTGTCCCAGGCTGCTCCCAGCCCTTGGACATTTCCAGGGATCCAGGGTCAGCCACAGCTGCTCTGGGCACCCTGTGCCAGGGCCTGCCCACCCTCACTATTTCAATATTTCTCAATATTTCTTCCCAATATCCAAATAAGTTACCCCAAACGTAGCAAGCAACAGAAGATTTTGTAACAGGAGAATTTGTTTGCACCTTTCCCACTAGAAGTTCACAATGAACAGCTATTTCAGTGAGAAAGCCTGTTAAATTTTCCCCTATCAGAAACCCTATTAAATTTTCCCTGCAGACAAAATGTTCTATTTTGTGAGTGAATTTCACTCACCCTGCATTAGCCCTCAAGGAAGGCAAGCTTCTAATCCACAAGGCATAATTCAGATTTCATTAATTCTAATTTGATGCCGTTAAAAGTGGTTCCTGGTTATTAGTTATTATTCATTAATTATTGATTAGTTACTGATTTCTCATTAGTTATTGATTTCAGACTTAAAGCAGTGGGACTGTGTCAGAGCAAGGATAACAAAAGGGCCCAACATGGAACCATCTCACTTTTACTAATTTGGTGTCACTATGGACAAATGGACAATTCAGCACAAGAATCCATCCACCCCTTCTTCCTTCATCAGGGATTAATTGATTATTTTCTGCTTAATTTTATTTTCTTTGAGAAATGAAAGTTGGTGCCTTGTTCTCTCTGCTTAGGCAGAGCCACAAACAATTCTCTACCCTTGGCTTATCCCTGTGCAGAATTTAACAGGAGGCATTACCTTATATTTCCATTTGGCTTCTGTTTTGCTTTTATTTTGCTCTCGAGCTTCAAATTTCTCCACCTCATTCTGCTTGCTTGCAGATTCCTTATTGGGAACACTTAAAACATTCTTTGCAGCCTGGGAAAAAAGACAGGAAAAAGTCCTCTGAGTGAGGATGGAGTGCTGGCATGTCAGAAACACAGGCTTTATATGGAAAATAATGTGATATATTTGTGAAAACTCCCATTTATTCTTTTTGAACCCCAAACTGTGATTCAATCAAATATTGCTCCTTCAGAGTCTGCAGAAGAGCAGCTGCACTTCTCCTTGATAAACCAACACGCTCCTCTCCCTGTCTGTCACCCCAGGACAGGTTTCACAAACTGCACACAAACTGTTGGAACTCCAGAAACATTTTAGGAAAGATTCATGGATATTTCTTCACAAACAGCGTACAACCATTCCTCTGTCAGTGCCTTGATGGATCCTGGCCCCTACTGAAATCACCAGCAAGAGTCATGCTGAATTAAAGGGCACCAGAACTAAAGGACATCAAAAAGAAACTTGTCCTACATGGGCAAAACTGGAAGAAAACAACTGTTCTATTTTCAGTCACTCATTCTAGAGCAACATCTCAGGCAAGTGAGGCACTTTAGAGACAAGTTCTTTCATCACTGACACCTCTTGATACCAGTGGGTTTCCGGGAGGCTCCGTATCAGTGAATAACCAAGCAAACACTCGAATCAAATCCAAAGCTGGGTGAGAGGAGGGCAATGAGCCAGCAGTTACAAACCTTCCCTTTGCTTCTGCAGAGCCAGGGTTTCACAATGTGCTGCACACATTATTTTCTGTGTGAGACTTATGGAGTGATGCTATCTCTCTGAGGGTGGAAGAAGAGGGAGAGGTTAAAACACGACCCACCTTCCCCTTCTTTGGCGTCTCGATCTTGGTCAGAGCCTCCTTGGTGTGTGCCTCCAGCAGGTCGAGGTTGGGGATGGCTGGTGGGGGGCTCTCCTTCGCCTTCTTTCCTTTCTTTTTGCCTTCTCCCTTCACTTTTGGTGTTTTGGGAGGTTTGGGGGGCTTGGGAGGCTTCGGGGGTTTGGATGGCTTCAGTTGTTTGGGGGTTTTCACAGTTTTGGGAGTCTTTTTTTTAGGGAGCTTTTCTACAGGTGGGGGCGGAGGGGTGAGCTGGACGGGCGACGGAGCCTCCTCCTTCTCCACAGGACAGCTCTCCTCGGCCGTGCTGTTGGCACTCGTGTCTGCTTTGCTGGCTTTCGAGGCGTTCTGTGGGTTGGCACAAAGCAGGAGGTGTTCAGACACACCTGTCCCATTTTGGATACTCACCTGCACCCTCCGTGGGATGGGGAAACAAACCCCAAAGGCCCCCAAAGGTGCGATGGAGGAGGATCTGCAGCACAGGTCAGCCTGACCGAGGCCTCAGTAATGCTCTGCTCACCAATTCCCACCCCCAGCTCCCACCCCCACACTCCTCAAGTCTGGCCTGGAGTAACTGGGGCTTGGTAGGGAATGTAACTCTCTCTGGGTTGTACCATGATGTGGGACTGTTCAATGGCCTGTCCACACAGCACGGATAAAATGAACAGACTTCTGCTTAAAATGCTGATCAGCTTGAGCAAAAACCCTGTCCATTTAATTCTGATGTGATAAATATAGCAGAATCACATTTCATGCCCTCGGGAAAAATTAGCAGTAAAATAGCTGCCCAATTAAAATTAACACTGACTAATTAAAAAGAAATTAGTTTCTGCTTAACTTGCCATTCTGACAATCAGAAAACTTAAATACTACATCAAAGAGGATCAAAGGACAAGACAGATTTCAGTTTTGAGGTCTCTGGATGTGGTTAGAAACAGGGTGGAATGTCTTCCTAAAGGAACTGAAGCAGCTGCAGTCCCTTCTTGCTGTCACACACCTCCACCCAGTGGGACATGGTACCACACTCAAAGGATGATGCCTCCATGCCTTTTACAGCCTAGATCCCCAATGCAGTAAATATAAAAACAGCACAAACCTCACTTAATCTTATTTCTTTGGCAAGGTCCTTGATAAGTTGTGCTGGTTTGAAGTTTTCTGGCAGTTCATCTTCATGCTCTGCTAAAGCCTAAAACACAACAAAGCTAAATTGCTGTTTCTGTGCATGTTTTCTTCAAAAACAACAACAAAAAAAACCCTCTTGAAGTGACTCATCCATTTTTCTTCCTATGTATTGAAATCAATCTTGACTGAATTAGATGTTCATATAAGAAAAACCTTTTTTTCCCCTCCTGTTCTGGATGTTACTGTAACTAATTGTCCTGAGGGATCAACAAAGTCAATAATCTTTTTTCAGGTATTATTACATTTTCACAACTGCAACACCACTTTGCTCACCCCCAGTTCTCCCAGTTCCTTCTCTTTGGCATCTTAGAACTGGATGTTTTGCAATGCAGATGTTATTGATTGCAGAATTTCCTCTCTGCTCCAGCAACTGACAAACAGAGAACATTATTTCAGGCTGCTTCTCCTACCTGTTTTTTAGTCCACGACCTGAAAGCACCATTGAGAATCTTTGCTCCTTGAAGGAGATGAGCAGGAGGTTGTTGTCCAGCTTTATGCAAACCTAAGCAGAGAAAAAACCCAGAGTCATTCAACCACTGACAGCTACAGCTGTTTACAGAAAGCATCTAATGTGAAAATTGTAGCTGGGAAAGCTGAAGTTAACTCTTTGAGACTTGGCCCCCACAGATCAATCCCTGCTATAACCTGATGGTAATAAGCAGTATTTTCACTGTGTCCCAGATCCAGCTGAGCCCTCCCACCCTGTGCTCCTGTCAGGGCTTTGGCTCCCCTCACTCCCATTCCCAAGCTAACTTCCATGGGCACCCATCCCAGGCTCTGGGAGTGAAAAAGAACCATCAGTGGTCCTGTGACTCTAACTGAATCCTGAAAAAGCACCTTGTGGATTAATCACACACATTTTTCTTGTTATGGAAGGATCTGGTGGGTGTCTCCGGACACATTTTATAGTAGGAGAAATGGAGACAAAGAGCGAAGCAAGGCTGAATCTGTAAAGAACATGTACACACAGATGATTGGATCAACTCTGCAGAAATCGGATTTGGAAGCATTTGAACTGCATAGAAAACCTGGGTTTAACTCCCAGTGCTCCCTCTGCCACATGCCTGATGCTCCTGTGGCCCCTGCCCTCAGGATCCGTGGGTGCAGGGAGAGGGGAGGGCTGCCCTGTGCCCCGGGCTGGCACAGCCCACGGCTCATTTGGCTGAAACAGGGAATGAATCCGGACTGACAGGCAACTCGGAACTGAAGTGAACTTCCAGCATCTTTCTATAAAGCAGTTTAAAGCTCCCCTTACGCACAGGTAAGAGGGACAGCTCGGGTCCCTCCCAGAGCACGAGGGCAGGAGGTTCAGGGTGAGCTGGGCCACAGCAGCGTGTTCTGCTGGTATGCTCAAAGCAGTTTTCAAACACTAACAAGACCAGTTTTGGCCACCTGTTCATCCTTTATGTGGACATCAATATAAATTCAGGGTAACTGTCCTCAGACCCCAAAGCTGAGGGCAAGGAAATGCAGTTTTACCTTTGAATTTCTCTAGTAGGTGCTTCCCCATATACCAACACGCCGTTTCAAAGTTTGGAAACTGGGTCAGACTGACGATTTTCAATCGCCTTTCTACTTCATATGCCCTGCAAGACAAAGCCACAGGAACGTGAGCGTTGCAGAGCACGAGTGTGTCCCAGAAGCCCCAGGGTCACTTTGCAGTGGGTCCCCTCGTTGTCCTGCTGCCACGTAGGCTGGAGCCAGGCCAAAAGCACAACATGACAGCACCAGTAGAATACTGAGATACAGATGTACCATGGTTTTATTGCATTATTTGCCCAGAGTCAGTAAAGAGCTGCTTGTATTGTCTGACACTGGGCAGAGAGCCCAGCTGAGCAGGTGGGGGCTTATCCAGCAATGAATGGCAGGTGCCAGGGTAAAACTCCAGGCAGTTTGCCACAGCTCTTCCTTCAGGATGTGGCCACATCAAGCCAGGCACCTCAGGTATCCTCCCGTGTGTTGTGCAACAGGGGTAAGGACAGCTCAGGAGAGCTCAGCACGAGGGAACACAGCCAGAGGGGACAAAGGTGGGTGCAGCATCCAAAACTGCCCAAGAGCCACACCAACATTACAGTCAACAATTCATTATTGCTGATTTATTAAGAACTGAGCCTCTACACAACTTTAGATTTTAAAGACAGATTACCTCATCTGCATTTCCACGCTTAGACTGTGCAGAAAATGTCCTGCAAAGGCCAGGCAGTCTACTGGGGTTAGAGTTGCATAAATCCAACCTAAAAGAGAGAGAAGAGTCCTCAAGACAAAATCTGGAAGGCCAGTACCACAGACTTCAACCCCAACACGATGTCTGTACTTCACTGAGCACCTTGCTCCCTAGGTACCCACACAGCCCAGCCCCAGAACCACACACACTTTGAACAGAGCTTCCTCTGGTCCCTTCTTTGTTTTACTACGTAATGGCAGCTGCTTTCCTGTCTCCACAAAACCCTGCAACAGCTCCTGACGTGCTTTATTACAGTGTCAGAATCAGGTGTTCTCCAAACACGTATTTTCATACAAAAATCTACTCAAGTTAGTGACTCTCTATAAATTGCTCTGTGTTTGTTCCACCATCTGCTGCACAGATGGCCATAAGAGAAACACCTACTTTCCACTTCTTACACTCAAGGTAAAATTCAAGTGTGTAAACATTTGGTGCAAGAATCCACTCACACACAGTGAGTCACTACCAGTGCTCCTGAGCACTGGTCCCAGTTGCTGTCCCTGCCTGCACTCAGATTAAGGCTCAGGGGGGCTCTGCTTCATTTAAATGCACACAGAGGAACAAAAGTCCCTGTCCCAGTTTCAACAGGTAACAGGGAGGGCTGGAAACAGCAATGCAAATGAGGAAATGATTGTCCATGGTGAGAGGAAGGTGAGGAAGACAGGCTGGAGAAGAACTGTGTTCATTTCAAGCCCTGCACTATTTTCTGATTAAACCCCTATCCTCATGAAGATCCTCCCAGGAACCAAGGAAAACAAAATGCACCATCCCCAATATCCAGTGAAAGCCTGAGTCTATCAACTAACCCATAAAAATCTGTGACACCAAGGTCTTTGGCTTGATGTGCAACAACAAATGCATGTTCACACTCATGCAGGCACCTGTAGATCCTGAGTGTCACAGGGGATTATTGTCTGTGACAAGGATCTGGGGGTGCCATGGTCAGAATGCAAATTCATTCAATATAAGTTGTCTGTTAGATGTCAGAAAGCACCAATGTCATGGTGGATACAGAAAGAGAACTCATGAGTCACTACAACCCAGCTAGACCCTGATTGGAACGCTCTACCTACTAGCTTTACTTTTAAAAGGCTGCTAAAATATTAATAGAAAGCAGTAAAAGTTCTGGTTTGTTCCGTTTTGTTTGTAAGCACGTGAAATAAAACCTCTACTGAGAATTAGACTTCGTACTTTGTCAGAGAAAGTTGTCAAATCCCACCCCTCTGGCATTTTGGATGTGCTGCTCTAAAGGATGAGGAAAGCCCTCCTGCCCCAGCCTGCTCACCTGATGGGATGAAGAGAGTCTGGCCTTGTTTAACAGTGCATTTGTAGCATTTATCTACTTGGTCTGCAAAAAACATCTCACTGTGATTTGCTGCTGACTGCCAGCGTTCATACAGAGAAATATTTGCAGAGGTTGGTTTGATGAGATAAAAGATCTTTTCTCCCTGAATTAGAAATATAAAATTAGCAACGAGCAGCCAAACCAAACAACACTGCACTGGCACACACAGAGAGACACACACACACACAAATATTTATCTAAGTATACATGTAACATTGTGTATTTGGGCAGCATTTAAATAAAATTAATTAGTCAGCTTTGTACAGAAGGGCTGAAGGAATTAAATCACAGCTGACCACATCTGCTCAGATTTGTAGGAGTGATGGTGCAAAAGGTTTACAGTGCTGGGTTCCATCACACTGCAAAAACAGGACGTGGTGTCTTTAGGGCCTGGGGTGATGTATGTGCAGAAGGCACTAAACAAATATTAAAATCCTAGTAGAGAGAAAATACACAAAGAACTTCCATGCCCCAGGTACTCCCTCACTCAGGAGACCCTGGCACTGCTGGGAGTGCACCCACTTAGAGCAGCTAAGGCTCAGATACAACAGGACAATGACCAAAAAACCTGAGAGCTGAATTTTGGACAGAGTTTTATGATGGTCTTTGTGTGTAGAACTGAGTTTGGTACTAGACACACCCAAAAGCCAGGCTCCCTCACCTTCAGCACGTGGTACCAGGCAGAAGCCCCCCCAGAGTCTATGTGGAAGTCGGTGTAGCTGTCCTTCACACAGATCAGGCAGTACTTGGTCACTTTGGGCTTAGCCAGCAGAGCATCATCAGGCCAATAATTTTCCACCCAGGACAGCTTCTTAACGATATCAGGAGGCTCTACAAAGCTGGACATCCTTACAGAGAGAATGGAGAGCACACGGGCAGCTTTTAAAACAGAGCACAAGGACCCCGGTATGGCAAGAGGGGAGTGTGACTAAGGCTCGCATGGCAACCTGGAGCAGCTCCTCTCGTGGCAGTGGAACTGCTCTTCATCCAGAAAATTAGGGAAAACTGTTTACAGACACAGATTTTAGTTTTTTCAAGTGTGATGACTTAACAACTATCCTTTGCCTTCTGTCAGCAGTATCATCTATGGCCAAATATTTGCTGAAAGTCACCTCTCCAGCCCCCTTGAGAAGAGAAAGTGAAATGTGTGCCCTTTGACAGAAATTGCCTGGTAAACCTTAAAAATTAGCAAGTTAAGCTTAATATTAATAATCCCAATAACAATAACATTAATGCTTATGGATAAATAAGTCTTGATCTGATGCTGAAAATCAGCGATCTTATTTAGATTGACTAAATTATATTAAAAGCTCAGAAGGAAAACGTCTAATTTGGGTTGATAATGTGAATATATTTAAAATACAAGACATTACATATATTTCAATAATTAATATGAATGAATCTATTTATTTACATTAAGAACATACTCTTAATGGATATGTATCTAAATTTATACAAATAGTTATCTTCATTCACATTGAACATATGTTTCTATTTATTTATTTATATCATTCATTTATTATGTTTTTATCAAATACATAACATATACTATAGTCATAGCTAAGACAATGCAGTGGCATGACAACCAGGTATTGAGTGTTTCATCCTAGAATGTGCTAAATTTTAGATTCAAATAGTCCAAAATCTGGGCTGATAGTGCAGGAGGTGAAGATTCACGGCTAGACACTCTGAAATACCACATCAGTAGGAGTATCTGCACTTCAAACCAGTAAATGCTCCCACATGTCATTTGTGCTCGGTGTCAAGCCCTGATGACAATAGCTCCATTTCCATGGCAGGGAAGATGGAGCTGTGCATTCAATTAAACTGTCACTGTCTACGCTAAGAAATAAAATATTTGCTATTAATGTCTAGATTAGCAGTGTATGAACGACAGCTCCAGCAGTCCTTCAGGAGAAAAGACATCCCATTATTTGGGGATAATGGCAGAAAGCTGAAAAAATCTCTGCCGAGGATCCTGGTGGTCTCAAACCCGCAGTGAGTAGACCTGCTCTCTGCAGCGATGGGCGTGCGCCACTAAATCCCAGCTACAGGGATCAGGGGAATGCCTGGGAAAATTAGCTTGTCATTATCCACCAGCCCTCGCTTTTAAGCCTTCGTGCTGAGGCAGAATGCTCCCCAAAACAACCATTCTTTTTTTTTCTGCTGACATTCATTACCGCCTGTGCAGGGTGTTTGTATGCAAAACGATCTTTTCCTTTACCTGCTGCTTCCCTTCTGGAAGCCTCAGCTCCCCCAGAGGACTACAGGGCCTGTGGAAATGACTGAACAGTTTTGGTGTTCCATATCTCATAGATGCCCCTGCCCACTGCTGCAAGGAAAGCACGGCTCAGTTACGGCAGCACAGCTACAGAGAGCACCAGGCAGTGCCCTCAGCACTGACATCAGCTAATCATGGACTCACAGGATGGCTTGGGCTGCAAGGGACCCTAAAGAGAACCTCATTCTCGTCTAGTCCATAGGCAGGGACACCTTCCACTATCCCAGGCTGCTCCCAGCCCTGTCCAACCTGGCCTTGGGCACTGCCAGGGATCCAGGGGCAGCCACAGCTGCTCTGGGCACCCTGTGCCAGGGCCTGTCCACCCTCCCAGGGAACAATTCCTTCCTAATATCCAATCCCTCTGATCTGCACCATCACCCCCAGCCTGCCATTGGAAAGTCAGCATCACCCTGACCCTGAGCTGCTGCCAGGCAGAGCACAGGTTACCTGGCAAAAGCACTGAAACCACAACTATAACACATGCTGTAGAATTACAGAATTACAACTAAATTCCAAAGTTATTCTCCTCAAAGGACACCCAGTGACGTTACCCTACACCTAAAGTTGGAGCAACCAGAAGCTGCTACTCCATGGTTAAACAACATTCCCTAAAGAAGAAAAGCACCGGGGAAGGTAGAGGCTGAACCCAGACACATGTCCCAGATACAATGCGGGATTCGGTAATTTAAAATTATAATTTATACATAATTCTATGTATGTAAGAGTAATATAATTCAAAAGTAAACACACAGTATAGTGTACAGCTATATTATTGTATAGATGTGTTATATACAACATAATAAATTAGATACAAATTATAAATCAAAACAAATCTGTAGTAATTACCGTGCAGCAGGCTGGACCCTTACCTGGTGTCAGAGAACTCCAGGTTGGTGACGTTTAAGACCCTTTTCCTGTTTGTGCTGTAGTAGTAATCCACAAACTCCTTGAGCTTCATCTTGCAATCTTTCTGCTTGGTGACATCAGTGACATCCACGCTGCGCTCCGGCCCTGCACATGAATTCAGTGAAGAAGAGAGCTTGATGGACAGCCTGCCTTGCCCCTTTTCTATGCTTGGGGGTGAGTTAACCTGTCCAGAAACATCTCAACCTTCTGATTTTCTGACCTTTTCAGCCCTTGGATCCTCCGCGTTGCTTATGTGTGTACCCACACAGACACACACGCATGAAAGACGTGTATGCACATAAATACCCATCAAATGGTGCTTTTGCAGTCACGCCCCTGGGAAAACCATTCCTTGGTAAACTTTGGCTGCTGCCTCTCGTGCAGAGCTGTGGAGAGCAGTACAGGCTGGCTCAGCCCCACTGCCAAGCTGCTACACACAACGAGAGTGACTTAATCTCTAACTACAAGCTCCCACCACATAACAAACACCGAAACCAGCACAGCTCGCAGCACAGACAGTATTTTACAATACGCTTTACAATTTTCTACACAACCAATAATTTCTAGGGAGCAGCTGGGCTCTGAGCAGTCCCATGTCAGCTGCTTGCTGGGCACCCACCAACGTAGTTCTCGACGTCGCTGACATAGAAGGTGGGGGCAGGCACAGCCAGGCCCAGCCCGTCCTTCTTGGGCACCAGGATGGGCTCTGCGAAGCCCTTCTCCTCCAGATACTCTGCTGTCAGCTGGCTGCCGGGCACTTTCACCACGATGTCTTCAGCACTGCAAAAGCAAACACAGACTCAGTGGTGAGGGGTCTCCACGCAGCGTTTGGAATGTTCTGAGCTCCACTGCTGAAAGGAAGGCGCTGTGAGAAAGGAACTGCATGCAAATTGGGCTCATAAGCCAAAACCCCATCCATTCCAAAGCATGAAGGGCACAATAGAAACAGGCGACATCAATCACTCAAGCCTCATGCTCCAACTACTGGGAAGTCCTAAAATAACATCTTACAGTAAAAGAGCATTTTCCTCAGCTGTAGGATCAGTCGAGCTACCAGTGATCAATGTTAAAGGAATTAGTGTTAAACGTTTCACTCTAAAGAAGGTAAGATTAAAAACATTACCCAATCTCAAATCAATTGCCCTAGGAATGCTCTGCAAGTCATTTCAAAGGAGTCAAATAACGTGCTCAGGAAATACTCTGCAGATCATTTTGAAGTGGCAGGGGCACCTTCCACTGTCCCAGGGTGTTCCAACCCAGCCTTGGGCACTGCCAGGGATCCAGGGGCAGCCAGAGCTGCTCTGGGCACCCTGTGCCAGGGCCTGCCCAACCTCACAGGGAACAATCAATTTAACTGTCATCACTGCCACTCTTGCCACTCCCGTGCTATTATCACATGAAACATTTTAGAACAGAATGACACAAATTATACTTTTTGCCTTTTTGTTCTCTTTAGTGTTCCTTTTGACCCGAGACCCTCCCAGGCCCTCACTGGGGGCTGTCACTCACTGCCCTGAGCTGGGAGTCAGCAATGATGCTCCTGGTCCGAGCCCCCTTTCCCCCAGCACACTCTGGGTGACAAGTGCTGGGGCCTGCCCTGTCACATCTGCACATCTCATTCATTTGCCTTGGAGGAGAAAATCTCTCCACAAGACTTTGTGTCCGAGGCCCAGATCTTGCAGGCATCTCTTTGTGCTACAGACCCTTCTGTCTCAGGAGATTCCATTTGGCAGCAGGATTTTCTTATGCACACATTAATGAGAAACAAAGAGAAAAAATGGGGGCTGTATTATTTATAACAATTTTGGAGTGACTCAGAGATCCTGCATACGTGACTGCAGTCTCAGAGGCCACCTGAGGTTACTGAAATCAGTCTGCCTGGGCCATAAATCTTTTTTTAAAATGAGCTGTGCAACCTGTCAAATTATAAATTACCAAAACAAAAAAAATCAACAGCAAAGATAAAAAATCTTGCAGGCCCCAATAAAAATAGCCAGGCAAGTAAAAATGCTGGATCCTGAGCTCAGCAAAACACATCTGTAAAAGCTGCGAAACACCTTCCAGAATTATTGTCAGTTTTTAACTTAAGCCTAAGACTAGTATCTTAAATTAAATGTGAAATTAAATTCTCCATAAAAAGGAAGAAGTTCTGTGTTTACTTTGCCAGTCTCCAAGGATTCTTCTAAAATAATTAGTTATTAATAATTAAGGATTTATTTGGCTACAGCCTACATTAAAGAGCCAAAAGAAAATGATCGCTATCACAAATGGCTGTGGAGCAGCCTAATAACATGTGGGACATGTCACCTAACAATTAGCACCATTCATTACCCCAATGAGAGAGCCTTTGTCACCCAGCAACTGAGCATGCCGTTGTTCTGTCCAAGATGGGGACAGACTTCAGCAAAGTCATTAGAATTTTGAGAAGTGGAGAATTCTATGCAATAAGTGGGTTAGTTTCTTATAAAAGTGGATGTTCTAGGAGCCAAACATACTCTGGCTCAGTCTGGAGAAGAGAAGGCTCTGGGGAAACCTTGGAGCCACTTTCAGTGCCTAAAGGGGGTTTATAAAAAACAGCAAGAATGACTTCCTAGAGAGGCAGATAGTGGTACGACAAGGGAGAAGACTTTTAAACTAGGAGAAATTTAGATTGGATGTTTGGAAGGAATTGTTCCCTGTGAGGGTGGGGAGGCCCTGGCACAGGGTGCCCAGAGCAGCTGTGGCTGCCCCTGGATCCCTGGCAGTGCCCAAGGCTGGGTTGGGCAGGGCTGGGAGCAGCTTGCGACAGGGGAAGGTGTCCCTGCCCATGGCAGGAGTGGCACTGGATGGGCTTTAAGGTCCCTTCCCACCCAGGCCATTCCATGATTCCATGATTCTTGCCTTTCCAAATCCTAGCATTTGTGGAAATCCACAGGAACTGGGCTCAGCTGAGAGATCCAAATACAGCTGCACAAATGCAAAAAAGGGAAGAACCTGGGACATCTGCAATCAAACAGCACTGGTTTAACCATCAGTGCTGCTCAATGCTTCCAGCACAGCCCATCCCCAGCCTCACAGCGCTGCCCCTGCACCCCGTCCACACCAAAAACCCACCTGGGAAACGTCCGACTTCGAAGCTCTTTTATAAACACCTGGCTCCCGTTCTGTACAGGCTTCACCTCCGTTGTCTGGCCGGTATCATGCTTGTGCCAATTTCTTTTCTTTTTCACTGAAAAAGAATTAATTGGACAGCTATGTTAAGTTGAAGATAATTATTAAGACATTGGCAGGAAGGACAAATCTTCATTTAATTTCTCACACGAGCAGAGTGGAGGGAACCCCCCCTATGGTGCCCTGCAGATTTTAATATTGCTCTCAATGCCCCATTAGACAATTGTGGTGCAACTGAAGATGCATCACAGAGTGAGCAGTGAGCGTTTGGGAGCACGAGGGCAGCAGTCAGGTAATTGCTGAGCTGCACAGCCTCACACAAACACCGGCTCTGGACACCCTGGGCTCCACTCTGACCCTCATCCTCAGCAGGAAAATCCCAGGAAGCCCCTTGGCATGGCCTGCAGAAGGGATCTGTGGGAGTGCATTTGCCAGGAATTGCCTCAGCCTAAAGCTCTGTCCAGCAGCGCCAAATTTGATCATTGTTTGATGGGATTTTAGCTGTGCCCTGCACACAGCATGGACAGGGAAGGTGAGGGGAGGGGAAGAGGAAAAGGAAAAGGAAAAGGAAAAGGAAAAGGAAAAGGAAAAGGAAAAGGAAAAGGAAAAGGAAAAGGAAAAGGAAAAGGAAAAGGAAAAGGAAAAGGAAAAGGAAAAGGAAAAGGAAAAGGAAAAGGAAAAGGAGTTAGTTGCTAGGACTGCAGGGAAGGGAATTTATTACGGCTCAGACCTGCAACTGATGACAGATTGAGGCCCCTCGACTGTGCTCCCAGCGAGGGATGGACACACAGGACAGTCCATTGGGATAAAGGGCCAGCAGCAATGAGCACACGTGAGCCAGTCAGGTTTCAGTGTGGTTTTGCCCTGCCTCTGACAGCCGCATAACAGAAAGCAAGAAAAACTGGTCCTGCTTTTTCCCTGAGTCAGCACTATCTCCCTCAGCTGTTCCTGCTTCCAGAGTGTGTCCAGAGAAACTCACTTTGGTAGGAATCTGGTTTTTTCCATATTTGTATCCTTTCAAGCCTCTGTTAATAGATTTTTCATATGTCACATCGTACTTTCATTTTCCACCCTTGTTTTACATCAGGAAACTCAGTGTTTTACCCCAAGCCCAGACCTCGTATCAAAGCAGTGAGGGAAGGCAGCAGACTCCTCACGGAGTGCACCCACTCCTCACTCTTTGCACACACACAGATCCACTCACTTTTCCATCAGGAAAGGAATCTGGAGGCCAGAACTACAATACATGAGATTTGGAAAGAGCAAACTTTGCTTTCCCGACCATAAGCTTGGAATAACTCAAAGAAAGACGTTTCCCAGTGAGTCCATCCCAGGTTTTGCACAAAGCATGTTGGGTTTATTAGTTCCATGCAGGCTCCAGCCTAGCTGGAGATATTCATTAAAGCTGCTAGTTCTTTATCTTAATGACTCTCAGGCTTAGTGTATTAATTCAATGCTCCTGGTAACAAAGGAAACAAGCCTGGCTTGAATGCCAAACCTTCCTCCTCTCCCTCCCTTTCCAGCCTCCACCTCCTCCCCCTCTCAGCACATCCGAATCAACACCACGAGTGTGCTGATTGCACTTGCACTCTGAGCGCCAGTCCCAGGGAAAGAGGTGTCACTTGCCACAGGAAAATTAAAGAGCTTATCCTCTAAGCACGTTCCTTTATTACCCCTCAGATAGCACAGAGCCTGGGGAAGAAAGGCGACAGATCAGTGCTGAATTAACAAATTCACTGCAACTCTCCCAAAACCTCCCGGGAGCTCTTTGCCTCAGCACCAGGTGCTGGCAGGTGTCCACCTCTGCCATGAGCCTCCCCATCCACCTCTGCCATGAGCCTCCCCAATCCACCTCTGCCATGAGCCTCCCCAATCCACCTCTGCCATGAGCCTCCCCATCCACCTCTGCCATGAGCCTCCCCAATCCACCTCTGCCACGAGCCTCCCCATCCACCTCTGCCATGGGCTCCCCAATCTACCTCTGCCACGAGCCTCCCAATCCACCTCTGCCATGGGCTCCCCAATCTACCTCTGCCACGAGCCTCCCAACCCACCTCTGCCACGAGCCTCCCAATCCACCTCTGCCACGAGCCTCCCAACCCACCTCTGCCATGAGGTCCCCAATCCACCTCTGCCATGAGCTCCCCAATCCACCTCTGCCATGAGCTCCCCAATCCACCTCTGCCATGAGCTCCCCATCCACCTCTGCCATGAGCTCCCCAATCTACCTCTGCCACGAGCCTCCCAATCCACCTCTGCCACGAGCCTCCCCATGCACCTCTGCCATGAGCCCCCATCCAGCTCTCCTGCAGAGGCAGCCTGGATTCCTCACTGCCAGAGCGTTCCCCAGGAGGGGCTGTCTCCTGGACAGCAGCTGTTGTCCATTACACCACATCAAACACTCGACCCTTGGCCATTTTCAGCCATGCTTTCTATATTTTCTCTTTACCACGAACACCACAGTAAGGACTCAAGGCCCATTTCTATGTGCAACAGATCCCAGCTTTGGCCAGAAAAGCTACTTTTTTGTAATTTGTCACAGATTTCTTTTTCTGCAGATCTTTCTGATCCAAATTTAACCTCTGGGAAGTCCAACAGTGGAAAAGTGAAATGTATTTTTATGAAAATGGTATCTCAAAGTGAATAATTCATGGGTATACGTGTATTATTTCAAACATATTTGTGCAGAAGGGATCATCAACCTGAATGCTCAGGAAGAATGGAAGGGTGGTCAGGGATGGGAAGGGGCTGCCCAGGGAGGTGGTGGAGCCTCCATCCCTGGAAGTGTTCACAGAACAACTGGGCACGGCACTGAGTGCTCTGGTCCTGACAAGCTGGTGGTCAGTCACAGGCTGGACTCGCTGACCTTGGAGTTTTTCCAACCTAAATGACTGAGTTGGAAGGGACTTTAAAGCCCATCTTGTTCCAGCCATGGGCAGGATGCTTCCACCACAGCAGGGACACCCAGAAGCAGCCTGTGAGCTCTCCACTGATCCACACTAAAGGCTGTAACTCCTTAAAGCCAGCCACAGCCTTTGGTTCACTTGCAGCTCTGTAATTCCACCAATTCCAAAGGATTTCTCCTGATTTTCACTGCTGCAAACGAGGCAGCAATCAAACTGAGCATTTCAGATTGTGTTATGAAAATGAGCCAAGCCTGCCCAAATGAAGCCCTTGCATTTTATTGAAATGATGTCAGAAAATGTTGGATGAATATGGATGATTTTTGCCAAAGAGGAGTCCCTACACATTTCATTAAACAGGAATGGCTTAAAATGCCATGTGACAGGAAGCAATCTTCTGAGAGCAGCCACTCACCACAGTGGTAATGTGGAAAAATGTAAGGAGAGGAAAATGATTTTTAAATTTGACATCTGGAAAACATATCTGGTGGAAGGCGAGCTCCAGAAATACATGTATATTTTTAAATCCAGACAAGTTGCATAACAGACAATTGGTGTCTGTGTTTCCTTTTGCTAATCTCACAATAATTAAATCCTACCAGCGAACTACTGGCACTGGAACAGCTCTTACTCCTTTATTACACAGCTGATAGTGCTGGATAATGGGTCTGAACAGGTCCTGGAGCAGCTCAAAGCAAAGGGAGGGATGTCCCTGCCGAGCAGGACGTCCTCCATGCAAATTCCCAGCAGGAATTCACGAGCCAAGCCGCTCCCGCCTTCACTTCATCCGTCTTTTAACTTCCCTGGCCTGTTGCACCCTGCAAGGAGGGGCTGCAGCTAACAGCCTCCCTTTCCCACAGAATCTGAGATTCTGCACGTTAGTGGGGAAAACCACTGTGCAGTTTGTGACCTTGTCACCAAAACTCAAGGTAAGGACAGCAATAATTTATGTTTGAATAAAATTTTTGCACTTCACTTCTTTGATGATTGGTCTCGTACATCATTAAACTGTCTGTGATGCATTCAGAGGGAGAAAATGAAGTGTCCTTGCTGTCCTACAGAATGGGATGTGTGGAATTGAATGGTCTGTAATCCCACCATGCTGCATCCCCAGAGGGAAGAGGGTCAGGGGACACCTTCTGAGGCCCCACCTGCAGAGATGCCTCCGGATCCGGGGGCTGCTATATCAGAAGGATGTGGAGCCACTGGAGTGATCCAGAGGAGGCCATGGAGATGCTCTGAGGGCTGGGGGCCCTCTGGATCCAGGCTGGAAGAGCTGGGGGTGCTCACCTGGAGAAGGGAAGGCTCCAGGGAGAGCTCAGAGCCCCTTGCAGGGCCTAAAGGGGCTCCAGGAGAGCTGGAGAGGGACTGGGGACAAGGGATGGAGGGACAGGACACAGGGAATGGCTTCCACTGCCAGAGGGCAGGGCTGGATGGGATCTTGGGCAGGAATTGTTCCCTGTGAGGGTGGGCAGGCCCTGGCACAGGGTGCCCAGAGCAGCTGTGGCTGCCCCTGGATCCCTGGCAGTGCCCAAGGCCAGGCTGGACATTGGGGCTTGGAGCAGCCTGGGACAGTGGGAGGTGTCCCTGCCATGGCAGGATGTTGGAACTGTGCTCCAGCAGCACTTTCTGCTGGGCTGCACGAGCCAGGCTCTGGGACACAGCACTGGATTTTTATTTGGATAAAAATAACTGGATAGGCAGAAACCTTTGTAAAAGCATCAGAATATTGTTGTCAATTCAACTCTCCTCATCATAACTGGTACATTAACCTTGCAATCTTTTTATCAAAACTGCCATGTCTTGAATTCCAGGATGACGCACCCCAGTTTTTATAGAATTGATATTCAATTCCTGATTATAGGCTTTTGCTGCTCCTGTCTGGGTTTTTTTCCCTTGCACTGAAAAGGAGGTGCCTTTCATTTATAATTCAAAACAAAGTGAAAGAAATCAAAGTATCAGACCAATCTCAATGTTATACATTGAGACCCTCAGAGGCCCAAGATCCTGTGCTGCTGCTTCCCTCCTGGGTGAGGAACAGTCTGGGAGTGTCTGCAGTCACCCCCCTTCCCAATCCCAAATCATTCACTTCAATAGGATTTGTGGTTATTTGTGTAACCAAGAATCTTCCAACAATACACGAGAAAGGCTGATTCTTTCAAACCAGAACATTTTGTAGGGACATACTGATTTTGTTACGTCTTTCAGAACCAGCCCCACAGCAGGGATTTGCCAGCTTCTCAGTTGGACCCTCTGGGAGACAGGAACAGCTGCAGGTCATTCAGGTTTCCAGTTTACATCTGATTTTCAGAAAATCATAGTGGAAAAATTATTCCCTTTTTTGCCCACAAAACTGACACTTCAGACTCCTCCCCTTTCCCACTGGAAATTTTTTAAACTTTAACAATGAAAGCAATACAGAAATAATTGCTTGGGTCAAAAATTCTGAATTTTAACTCAACAGGAGTCATCTTCCAGTCACCCCTTATTTCACACTACATAAAAGGTGATCAGGATTCCTTCAGCTCCTGCAGATGAGTGCAGTGCTCTTCCTCTGCAGGATGCCCTGAGGTTGCAGAGCAGCAGGATCCTCCCTAGCACTGTTGCTTATTTATAATAACTGGTTTTCAAGCAAAGCATTTCATGTTTCATGGGGATTGGTTTTTCTTTTTTTTTTCTCCATTGTGTAATAGAAAGAATTTGTGAATTAATTTGACCAAAGCAAACACATCCCACGATTCCTTCCCAGACAAAACTCCCACTGAGATCAACTGTCACTTTTGCTCAGGAGAACCTTTTTCCTGTGAAAGAACTGAAGAATTGGCACTCTCAGTGTATCCTACAACTTTGACTGACACGGAAATCGCTGCAATCCTATATCCAGGCCAAGCACAACAAACTGTTTCTTACTCTTCTCATCTGCAGACAGAAAACACCACGTAGGTTCCAAAACTGCCTGCATTAGCACTTAGCTGCCTCCAAAGGGTTTTTCTAGCCCACATTACTGAGTGTGGGCACAATTCATGCAAGGAAGGACTCTTTTTTTTCATGGGACCAGGGACTGCAGTTGTCCAGGTAAGTGCCTAAGGCTGCAGCCAAAGCTCCATGATCCAAGCCGCAGCTTCCTCCCACCAACACTTTTCTTCACCCTCTGGTTTGAATTCCAGCATTTGTGGCACACGGTACCCAGGCGTGCCTCTTGTAATGACCAAAATAAAAGGCTCCTGTTGCTCAAACGCCCCGACCCTGCCATGCGTGGGGAACTGGCTGCACATGGGTACTTACAGGTCGACTTCCCGTGGGTTTTCTCACAATTTGGACAATGATAGATGTCAATATCTGGTGCTTCTTCTTCTTCCACACCGACACAGCTGGAACACAAGAAGGTGAATCTGACATTAGCCTGACCATCTCCAAGCACACAATGAATAATGAAAGCCCTGCCCAGCTGCATTGACCAGCAAAGGCCCTGTCCAAACCAGGTTTGGGGGCCTTGTACACTGCCACAGACTGGGTTTTTGTAGCCTACACCCTTGAGGTGCTGCTACAAAAGCTGCCACCCAGAAGCCCACGGGGAGCTCACTGTGGAACTCCATGAAGATGTGGCAGAGTCCCACAGAATGTTTTTTTTCCCAAGAAGACCATTTCACACCCACACAGAGTTCTCCCAGCACCATCCCACGTAAACCTGGTTAACAAAACACATCTTCACTAAACATGTGTGGGCAGCTGTGAAGTGCCAGGGTGATCTTGGCAGGGGATACCACGTGCACAACTTCCATGGGTCCCACCTCTACTGCACTGCAGGAGGATGAGGAGGTGAAGCAGACCCCTGGCTCAGCACTCCCGGCTGCCAAGGGGATGGGGCTGTGCCAGGATGCCCCTGAGGTGGGCTTGGATGGGACACCCCAGCAGCACCCACAGCTCCTGGGGACACCCACGGACAATCCCACGGGAGCACAGCGCTGGGCAGGAGCCAAACACATGGCAAAGTGTTGAGACACCCCAGACAAGAAGCTGCTGCAGTCCCAGTGCCAAGCACCCGGCCAAAGATCCAGGCCCAGCACTGCTCCTGCCCACGGAGGAAGAGCAAAGGGCCCTCTGCTCCCGCTGCCTGTGTCAGGAGCAGCCCAGGCTGCAAGGTACCACACAGAGGAGAGTTCAGCGGGGTGCTGTAGATCCATCCTGTGTGCCTGGGCTCCGTGGGAGCTCAGCTAGGCAAGAGCACCCAGGAGAGGCATCAAAGGCACCTCAAGCACCAGCCAGGCAAGGCTGGATCGCACCATGCCGAGAGCTCTCCTGGGGTTTCTCTGCTTCACCGCCTGAAATGCCTCCTGAGTGCTCTGCAGTGAGCAGGGAACAGCTCCCAGTGCTCTGAGCGAGCACAGAGCACCTCCCAGTGCTCCTCAGCTCACAGAGAACACCAACACTGCTTTTCTGCCAGGGAAAAGGCATGGGCAGGGGTCGTGCAATGCCATCTCCATGCACAAGGCCACTTTCTGCCTCCTGGCATTCCACCAGCAGCGCTGAGCAGCAGCAGTGCAGGAATGCAGAGCCTACAGCTCCTGTTTCTGCCCCAGAGGAAGCAGAGCAGAGGATGGTTGCTCCACTCCCAAAGGCCAGGCAGCAGCGTGAGCCACTTCTACCAAGCACTTCACAGAACCTCTCAAACCATTCTCACTCTGCTCAAGCTCTCCAGGACAACACCAGCACGTCCAAAAGCTGGTTCAGCCATGGGAGAAGCTCATACAGGGTGGACAGAGCAGCAGCACCTGGGGCTGGTCCAGGAGCAGGAAGGCCATGACCTGGGTGCTGATAAAGGAGGGGTAAGACACCATCCTGTGCCCACCCCTCCCACACGAGTCCCTGGATGCGCTCCCTGAGCAGCTCAGGGATCTGGGGTGCCCTTGGCGGGGTGTGCAGGTGTCCAAGGACCAGCACAAGCACACCTGGGGCAGGGGAGCAGCTGCTGAAATGCACCACGAGTCCCCACTGCCAGAGGCGGTTTTGGAACCCCTGCTGACCCCGAGGCACACACGGTGCACGTCACCATCACAAACCACAGACACACCTGCTGTCAGAGCACAGCAGCAACACAACCGAGGCTGCAACCACGCTGGGAAAGGCCAAACTAGCTAAGGTACAGAAACACATCTCTTTTACTACCATTGTAAATGTTGTGTCAAAATAAGATCCTGCCAGAAGCCTTGGTGGCTATGGTGCCCCTGTTGCAGCTGCCAATGTGGGAGCCAGCTCCCTTCAAAACAAAGAGCCCGGGGTGAGAGGAGCTCTGCAACCAAAGCCAGAGACACTCTCGTCTCTGTGAACCCAGACTGGGAACAGGAATCATTCTTTTGGAATTGTGTCAAAGCAACTGCAGATTTGGCTGATTTTTTTCATTAAAGAGTTACTTGAAAAAATACAAAATTATTGTGTGTCCCTGGGAAGCCAGCACAGAAAACTGAAGTTTGCCGACAGGAAAAATCATAATCACAACAATCCAGTCCTCAGAATCCTGCACATATATAGAGAAAAATATCAGATTGGTAGAAAATACCAGAAAAAATAGTAGAAAAATACCAGATTAATCAGTAGAAAATTTAAACAAACCCTGGCAGATTAGAGCCAGTGCAAGAGAACGTAGAGGATTCCTTTAGCCACAAAGCTGTGTCAGCTGCTTATACCAGTGGATTCAGCTTGCTAAGCTCAGTAAAGGTATGGATTAGGCTCTCTACAAGGGCTTGAAAAGTCTGTACTACGGAGATGAGACCCTTGGCACTGGGTGGGAGAAGGTTTGACCAGCTGTGGCACAGGGCGATGGCTGCAGTGTGGTGGGAGCCACTGTTCTGAGAGCGAGTGAAACATCTGACAAGAGAAGTAAAAATAACTGACCTCAAACTCCAGCGGGCCCCTGGAAGACACAGTCAACTTTTCCAACTACAGCACGGCCTTGGAATAAGGTTTGGCCACTTACAGCTGCTCACAGGGAGAAGCTGCTGCCCTCGCTGTGTGGGAAACTGGGAGTGTGAACTGTCCAAGGGATCCCCCAGCTGAACCACCCCGGGACATCAGTAACCAAAATATCAACCCCTTCCAGGCTGAGCTGCTCCTCTCAGCCAGCAGAGCTTGGCTCTCCAGGCGTTGCCACTGGCAGGACTGCTGGTGGGCTTCCACATGGAAATAGGCACAGGAGGCTGAATTACCACAGGCAGAGCCAGACTGCCCCAAGCACCCACTCCTGCCAGTAGAGGAACAAGGTTCCCCCTGCCTGTACTGGGTTTGCAGAGCCAGATCTGGGTAGCAGGGGGATGTGACTGACCCTTGGGCTGGTCTGAGCATTGCCACCTGGGAATAAAAAAAGCAGAAGGGGACTGCCAGCCTTGGTAGAAGCCAGGGCCCCATTCTGAAGCATCTCCTGCCCAATTCACTAATGTGTTTTTTCTCAGGGTGGTTAATTACCAACAATATAGAATCAAAGCATTTCTCCAGCTGAAGAAAACCAAGTCATCTACAGTGACTGAACAGTGGTGTCCTCCCCCTCATCCCCCGAATTCCAGCACAAATGGCACTCTGTGGTTTGCATCCATTGGTTTTTCCCATGAGAACACTCCACTTTGGTCCCTCCAGATTTTTTTCTCAGCCCCATTTGCCCAAGAGAAACAGACATCAAAAAAACTCAAACCAAGCACTTGAAAATGATCAGATGGGTCTAGAGGCAGCTGGCAAGGGATCACAGCCAGTGTTTGATCACAGGTGATGTGCCTGGGATCCAGGCAGTGCTCTCAGGATCCAGCTGCCGTGTTTGGGATCCAGGTGCTGTGCTCAGGATCCAGGTACTGTGCTCGGGATCCAGGCAGCGTGCTCAGGAGCAGGATCCCACAGCGGTCCCACAGCAGTGTCAGTGCGATCTGGGTGTGTTCCCACTGGCAGGGAAGAACTGGGAAGAGCTCCCAGTAGCACTGTTGGGTGATTATGCAGGCCCACCAGTGTGACAGAACTGGAGGTACCCAGTTCCCGAGGCAGAGCTGGCCAGGGACAGGCAGGGAGTGGGGCACATGTAGCAGGAGGTAGAGCAGGGGCCTTGGGAGCAACAGCAGGAGCAGACTGAGCTGCTCCATTTCTACCAGCAGGAACCCATTTCCAAAATCCCAGACGCTCCAGACCAGTGTGGTGCCAGCCCAGCAGGACCCCAGGGCCGCAGGAGCCCCCAGGCAGCAATGCCACACTCACACTCCAGCGCTCTGTGGCAGAGATGGTGACACTCGCACAGCACGGCCACCCCAGGCTCAGAGGGGCACGAGCACAGCCAGGGTGTCCCCAACAGCATCCCTGGGGGGAGGTCTCTGACTGTGAATTATCTCCTGATGCTGCTTTTTAACTGTGAGACAATGAGGGCGTCTGGCAGGACCAAACACATCCCTGGGGAAAGCATCAGGATCCCAAAGTGGCTTAGAAGGAAAGAATTTTCCCGTGGTGAATCCCAGAATCACAGAGCCATGGAATTGTTTGGGTTGGGAAAGCCCTCAAAGACCATCGAGTCCAACCATTCCCCAGCAGTGCCAAGGCCAGCACTGCCCCACGTCCCCAGTGCCACATCCACCCTGTTAAATCCCTCTGGGAATGGGGAGTCCACCACTGCCCTGGGCAGCCATGCCAAGGATGGACAACTCTTTTGTGAGAGAAAACCCTTCCCAGACACCCCACAAACCCCTCACTTGCTGTCCCATGGCCACTAATGCTGGAGGGGCTGCAGCCATGCAGTGCGAGCTGGGAGCTGGGGATGCATCTGCAGTGCAGGGCAGGGATGTGGGATGTGGGATGTGGGATGTGGGATGTGGGATGTGGGATGCTGGAGCAGCAGCCACCACCACCCCTCGCAGCTCAGGAAACCTTCCTGCTCAAACACAGCAAAGATGGCCTAAGAGATTAATTATCCTGCATCCAGGAATATCTTGTTGGAACAATTTTAACCAACGTAATGGTTGATTTTTAAATGGTCATTAAGTGATTTAACTCATGTTGAGGCAGTGTAACACTAATTTGATAATAAGATAAAAGGGAAACATTATTAAAAATGTATTTGAATTTTACCAAAACTGTTGTGGGGAAAAAAAATAATAATGACAAGTAAAGGCTTTGATATTGCAGCTGTTTAAGCTGATATCTCACCCATGTTACACGGACTTAAAGGAGAATTAGCACATTAGAAGCTTTTGCAGTCAGAGGCTACAAATTACATTTTTATTAGAAACTCTGCCTTTTGCCACTTTAAAATGAAATTGCTTCTGTGTTCGCAGTGAAGAGATGTTCAAGTTTCAATATTCTGATAAAGTTAACAATGATTTTTTTGTTATGCAGGCAACAATAATAAAAGGTGTGTAAATTAAACTGGTTTTATAGTATGAATGTTTCTGGCAACCTTGGGTTGTCATCTGCAGGGAGGTAACATTTTAAGTAGCTTCAGGAGAAAAATTAACCCACATTGTATCTGTCCTATCAAAACCACGTCACCTCCATTATCAACCAGAAGACAAGTTTAGAAAAATACGAAAAAACACAATAAACAAGAAAAAGGCTCTTAGCTGGGGGAGAAAATCAAATCTAGGAAAACAGAAATAGAGCCAAAGAAAAAACAGGCTAACTTCCCAACCCCTGACATCAACCACGTGCTTTATCTGCTACTGACAAGGGTCCCAAACCCAGCACACAGGTGGAACACAGGGTGTGCAAACAGACAGCGGGGTTTGGGTGAAGGTTGTCAGTCAGTGCAGGAGGGAACAGCAGCAGCACCTGAGGAGGATGGCACATCCTTCACTCTGTGCTAAACACCACACTGACCACACAAACTGGGTCTGTTTGTTTTCCTTTGGGATACACAGGTACAGTCAATCTGCAGGGTGACATAGCTCAGCATTCATCTGGCAATAAAAACTCCCTGCAAGGGAAATCCACTGTGGCAAAGGCATTACACCACTTTGTCTCCTCTCCATTGCTGACATGTTCCAACATACCCCTGGAGAGAAGCAGGCTCTGTACAAGAAGAGCAGATATTCCCTATGGATATGATGGGGGGTGTCTAACAGGGCTGCCTGAGTTTATTTCCCAACAGCACCCAACAGAGCAGTAAAGACACTAAAGCTTCCCTTCCCTTCCCTTCCCTTCCCTTCCCTTCCCTTCCCTTCCCTTCCCTTCCCTTCCCTTCCCTTCCCTTCCCTTCCCTTCCCTTCCCAGCACTGCTCCACCCCAACTCATGAGGACAAATGAAGCTCCATGAAGCACAGAAGAAGAATTCACAGCATTTATATAGGCAAGAAGGTCATAATTAGTGATTAACCCAAGCTCATCCCCATCCCTTCACGACTGGCATTCCTCGGTGTGTCACTGATCATGGGTTGCACAGTAATGCTCTTCCTCAACAACAAGGTGTCATCTGCACAGAAGACACCTGTCCAGTGCCAGGAGCCTCCACCACCTGAGGTCCTGCTGAAAAGCAGCACTTCCCAGCAGTGGAGAGGCTCACGCTTCATGGTTTGATGCCAGGCCAATGTTAAGTGACAGCAGATTTTTGTGTCCGCACCCCAGCATCCCGAAATGCAACAGCCAACACTGTGAGCACAGGAGAAGTTAAGAAAAGACAAAAAAGGGGAAAGAGGGAAGCTGTTTTGAGAGCAAGGAAATGAGCTGTTCCACGGGTTCATGTCTCCTGGGCTGTTTTCCTGGTGGCTTTACAGGATGAACTCTGACCAGCGCTCTCCCCTCTGTGCTCTCCAGTGCTCCAGAGCAAACAGACAAGCCTTTTCCTAAGCAGAAGGATTTGTCTCATCTAATCAGTCACATGTTTTCATGAAACAAATTTTGGAGAGCTGAAGCCTGCTGTCAGCTAGGGTTAAAGCAAAGCAGCAAGCTCAGGAGTCATTCGGGAGAGCAGAGACACACGTTGGTGTCACTCCAGCAGGAGAGCCAAGGCCAAGGACAGCAGAAGGAACCCGTGTGCTGGTGTGGGCTCAGGGGTGAGGGTCCCCTGCATGGACTTCTCTAATTAAGGCCTAAATGAGAGAGACTGGACAGCCAGGATTTCACGTCACCTCTCATACACTCACAGAAACACAAGTGTGGAGGGAAAGGTGTTCTTGCAAGACAGGAGCCTTGGACTGGGGGCTCCTCGAAGGAGGCAGTGCCCCAGCAGGAGCAATGCCCACGGCAGCACAGCACTGTCCTCTCCAAACCACATCTGCTGCAGGCCCCTGAGCCTCACACACCAAAGTATGGCTGGTGACTCTGTGCTTTGCCTTGCTATAAATAATAAGGTTTCATTTCCTTCACAGAGCTTTTGATTTGTTTCCTTTGGGAGACTCACAGGTTATAATGGCATTAATTCCTATTTGCCAACCTTGTCCTTATAAATGAGGATCTTCATTAAATGAATGTTAAGCGATGAGCACTATAATTAGGACAGATTTAAAATGCAGTGTGCCTAAATCAGAGACTGCCCAAGATGTTCTCTTTTTTATTAAGATATAATTTGAAGGAGAATTACTGCTTAGTTTAGAACAAATTATATTTTCCAACAACCTTTTCTCACTGAGGGAATGTGCAGAGCAAGGAAATACACCTTGCTTCAGAAGTGAAGCCCAGCTCTCCTGATCCCTACTGCTGGCAGATGACATTCTCGTGAAACATGCTGGGTGAGACTCTTTTCCCCCTAATTATTTTATGTCGACTCAAAATTCTATTCAGTCTTGATGTCATATACTTTAAAATAATTAAAGACTCAGAGACTGACCCCAACAATCAATCACACAGTTCCAGCTGACTGCAATGCCTGTCATCTCGATGACCTCAGAGGCAACACCTTGAAGAGGTGAACACCTTCCCCATGGACTGGGGAGAACGTCTCATGCTGTTTTTTGCACAGCAACAGATCTCATGCCCCATCCCCTGGCAGTGCCAGCCCAGGCCAAGCCCCCATCCTCTGCCATGTGCAGGACCTGAGCTGGGCACAGGACACCTGCAGACTCGCTGCTGAAAACTGGGCCCAGCCTGTTCAGCAGAGAAGCTGCTCAGCCCTGTGTGATTACAGCTGGCCTGATGTTTGTTCTCCTCCTTCTCATCACTGGGTTTCCCAAAAGCAGATGGGAAATGAGCCAAGAGGGAGGGAACCAGAGAAAGAGACAGTGGTAAAAAGCAGGAATAAAAGAAAGCTCAAGGAAAAAATTGCCAAGCCCAAATTAAACCCAAAAGGTCAAGAACTCCATTAAACAAACAGAACAAAAATAACCCTCCTCTCAAAATCTTTCTCTTAGGTTTCTCTATTCCTTGTGTAACTCCACTGAAAGAAATGGCACTGGTCCACAAAACAATCTGGCCACATCCAAAAATTTTTGCAGGCTGTGTGGCCATACTGCAGCTGCAGGGAGCAAGAAGGGCTCATCCCGACCTGGGAGCAGGGGAAGGTGACAAAGCAGACAACACTGCAGTGCAGGGCTGCCACAGCACCCCAGTGCATCCCAGCCCTGCCCCAAAGGGTGCTGCGAGGGCAACGGAGCTCTGCCCCAAGGGCCAAGCCAGCAGCCTGCAGGTGTGAAAAGTGAACTGCACACGCCTTGTCTCTGCTGCTTTCTTCCTCTCTCCGACTCCTTTCACCAGGCACCTTCTGTTCTGTGTATGGTTTCTCCTTCCTCTTCAGCTGCCGTGCAGGTGCCAGCCAGCAACCGCAGAGCCGCGACACCCGTCCCCTCAGCGGGACACCCCCGACACAGCCCTGCTCTTCTGCTGCACAGCTCAAACAGACACACCTGAACAGACGCATTTTACACTCTACAGAAGGATTCAGAACCAGAGCCAGTGAGTGGGCAGCACAGCCCTGGCTCCCCTTGCGCAGCCATGGCCGGGTGCAGGGCAGGGGCAGCCCCACAGGTCACCTCCCCAGCCTGGTGGCAACTCCCCAAAAACCTCCTCTTCTATCTCCACACATACTGCAAAACTTCTCTATGGAATTAGTGCTGGGTTGATCAAATAAATCCCTGTTTATCTGCTGCACATAACTGAGGGATGGAGCGATGAAGTGCATTCTCTCACATGCACTGGAGGCAAGTGCAACAGTGAACAAAAGATCCGCGGAATTGACTGATTTTCATGATCCTTTTAGAAAGCACAGGCTATATCCTGCCCAGTGCATAAGGGAGTAGGAAGGAGAATTGTCTCAGGGAAAATAATCCTTGTGTTATTGTATGATCAACAAAACTGTGATGTCAGTGTCTCAGCACTTCTTCCTCACACAATGTGTCACCTCAGCTGTTGACCAGTGCTCCATGAAGAACTCCAGGAGGCAGCCCACGGGAACAGCCCACTGTCAGAACAGCCTGGTACAGATCCAGCACAAATCATCCTCCACAGAGAAGTGCTGCAATCCAGCCTTCGTGTGTTTTCACTCACAGGGCACCCTCTGCCCAAGCACAGGTCAAACTACTTTACAAAAACATCTACTATTAGCACGTGCCTTTTTTTCCTCAGCAAAAACAAACTGGTGACATTGTATAAAAGAAATATCACCCACCTTGGGAAAAAGGGATCAATCAAACAGAAATAAATGAAGTTTCTAGATCGCAGCAACCTGCAGCTACTGCACAGCCCTAGTCTTTGCCAGCATCACACTGCTATGTGGCCTAACTAGAACCTGTGCACGCCAGCAACAAATCTGTTATTCAAAGCTGGGAGTCAGAACCCCCAAAATCAGCCATGGCTCGCTGCTCAGCTCCTCGAGACCCTACAGAACAAGGTCACAGCTTCAAGGTTCAGTGTAACACACCACGCAGCCACGAGGGATGAGGAGGGTGGCCACTGCCAGCTCTCGAACCAGGCCGTGTCCAGGCCCTAGAGGCCCCCACAGCCGGCGCCCAAGGCTCTGAGTGAGCCCTGGCAGCCACCAGCCCCGTGTGGCAGCAGGCAGCTCTGTGGGCGTCATTTAACCTCAGCCTTTCCTTGCTGTCCCAAGGATTTGAAGATGAAAAAGATCTCTATCAGGAATGGCATCCCACAAGTGGCCCAGGTGGTAGGCCACCTTCCCAGGAGAGCCCCACAGCAGAAGGAACCCCAAAAGCTGGGCTAAACCCAAGCCCTGAGGAGCAGGAGCCAGGATCAGCTGTGCTGCAACACAAACCTGTGTTTACCAAGCACGGCATAGTAAAATGCATCCCTCATGTCTTGCCCTCTGCAGTTCTAGGAATTACCTTTAGAAATGAGCACACACATATTGGGAAATCAGCCATTGTGTAAAAGCCTCACAAACCGACCGCAGCCTTGCCCTGACTCCATCATTCCACTTCTCCTTCCAGCAGGAACATTACTACAAACACCACTGCTGCAGTATCAGCTGTGCAGCACCCACAACTCAGCAGGCTGCCTGTAACGCCGGCCTGTCACAAACTCACCCCTGCAACCAATGGATCCCTCGGGAATTTTCAGTTTTGTGACTTGTCCTCCAAAAGCCACAACACTCAGAGTAACACCACTCCTTTGTGTTCCATGTTCCTTCTCACCCCTCCTGGCCACACCAAGGACCTGCTCATCCTGCGTGTCACAGCCACAGCCACACGTGTGGCAGGAGCACATGTGTGACTGAATGACAGACAAATGCAAATAAACTAAACAGCAGCAAAGCCCCAGGCAGCATCATTAAGTTTGTACAGCAATAACCATCTGTACCTGTGTGTGTTTATACATCCATATATGTATTTATACACAGCAATACAAGCCTGAGCACTGCATGTGTTTGATTTGCTTTAATTGTGACACCCATTTATATAACGTTTTATATAACTTATTTTTAAATCTGAGGTAACTTCTCACTGTAATTTGCATGAGCATGCTCAGATCTCGCTAAAAAAACTGATCAATGGTTGGTTCTCATTTTCAGTCACAGTACCATCTTCATGCATTCTTTACAGATATATATAAATATATAAACATGGAAATCCTGATAGTACCCTGACGTTACCTTTTCATGCTCTGCTTTGCATGGCAAACACCCTGAACCAACTGTAATGCTCACAGGGGAAGCTCCAAAATGAGCCAACAGTACAACGAGGAGGGAAGAAGGAACAGGAATGATTTTCACTGTCATATTTACAAAGAACTTACTATATTAAACCCAACAACCACACAATTAAAGAATGATACATTATTAACAGAACCTCCAAACCATTCTTGACTGTTCCTGTTGTTGAGCTGCATAACCTGCTCTTGTATCTTTATTTAATTTCAGCACTTCAAATACATTTTCAAAAGATTAACATCAAATTTCAAATGACCTAATTACAGCTTTATCACATTTTATTCCTATTTCAAGATGCAAATTGGCTCTCTACGTCTCCATGTCCATCCATGCTGTGCTTTGCGTGTTCTTCCCGTGCCATCCTCGGGCTGGCTCAGTGCCACCATCACCAGCCCAGGTGGCAGGACAGGGTCCCCTGCCCAGGGAGTGCTGAGTGCTGTCCCATTGCTGCAGACAGCCGTGGTGATGGCCCAGCACACGGCACGTGTGTGTGGGAATGATGGACAACAGCCTTGGTAGAGGGAAACAAACAAAACCCCCGTGTTTAGAACAAAATCCATGGTAGCAATAGGCATAAACCACATGAGTGTCCTCAGGTCGGGCATTCAGACCTGGGCTGGTGTGAAATGAAGTGGTGTCCTTTGTGTACATGGACTTGTAGGGATTTGCTCCCCCTGGTAATTCCCCCCTGGCTGGACACACTTGCCTGGCTAACTGGCACCACTGTCTCCCTCACACCCTTCAAAGGGGCCCTTTCACGAGCTGTAGGAAGCAGCAGGTTGATGATGATGGATCAGCCAGTGTGGCTTTATCCCAGGGCCCCTTTTCTCCCTCTTGCCTCCAACAAGACCCCTACTTACTGAAGCAGGTCCCAAGGCCCTGCTGCTGGGGACTTTGGGGTTGTGTATGTTTGGGGTTTACTGCTGCTCACCAGCAATTCCAGAGCACAAACCCACACACCACATCACCTCCTGCCACTGCAGGTTGGTCCTTACAGCTTTCACAACAGCATCTTCTCCACAGCCCTGCAATAACCTTCAGCCTATCTGGTGGTAGAGCAGTGCAAGCTCCTGGAAAGGTCATGAGCCATTCCTGGAAAATGAATTCACTCTAAATTAGCACTATGTTTTACAAAACTCTTCTTTTACGCCCCGTTCTGGGATGATGCTAGAGCCTGGCCCAGCGAACACAGAGCATCACTCTCATGACATGCAGGACCTCTGGATCTCACTCCTGTGAAAAGCACAGCGTGACTGCAGAGAGAGCTGCAGCACTGGGAATGTCCATTCCCCGGGAAGGGAAGAGAGGGTCAGGCTCATTCTAACCTAGGGAGACGTGAGGGATTTACAGAACTGCTCAGGGTACGATGATTTGGCCAAGAGCCAGAAGGAATTCCAGGAGGAATCTCTGGCCTTGCAGCTGCTGGTGCAGCCAGCAGAGCAATTCCCAGCACTTCCAAGGGTCACACCTGCCGTGTACTGCTGAAGCCTGAACAACCTTCCAGTGTGGCACAGCAGCATCCTGCAAATAAATCTGCCTAAACTGAAATGTGAACTGAAGCAAAGAACAGCAGGAAGCAGACAGGGCTCTTCCGAGCTCTGGGCAAGGCACCTGAGGGACTCAACACTCCTCTGAACACACGGAAGGAGGAGTTGGCAAGCTCAGTATCAGAACTGGATGTAACTGGACATTTTAAATGGAACCAAGCTCCCAGCTTCTCTGGGAAGCACGTGGGACCCTGCCTCAGATGGCAAGCACAGCCCTGGGCAGCACCAGCCCTGCCCAGCAGCCAAGACCAATGCTCCCAGGGCTAGAGACCAACAGCACTTTCCTGCTTACACCTTTAGCATCTCCCTCTTCAGAAATACAACAACAAATCCCACACATTTTAATCCAGCTGAAGAGCACAAACAAAAGAGAATCCCAGTGAAGCTCAAAGTACTCTTGAAAAAGGATTTCCTTCACCTCAGTCCCCAGTGGGAGAGTTTACTCCTACAGTCCTATTCTGGCAAACAAGGTCCCTTCAAGATGAGGCTTTTCTTCTCCCTCCTTATCAAAGCTTTTATGTGGGTTGCTGTCATTTACAAGCACAACACATTTAAAAGTTTAAAAAATAAGTCTGATATCAAATGTAAGCAGTAACAAAGTAACTTGTCTAAAACTGATTTCCTTAAGTTTCAGATGATGTCATTACTGGTGAATAATAGTGCAGACTTGAATTTGCTGCCAACAGGAAACACTGTAGTATGGAATGGAATGGAGTGGAGTGGGATGGAATGAGATGGAATGGAAGAAATAGAATAGAGTAGAATAGAATAGAATAGAATAGAATAGAATAGAATAGAATAGAATAGAATAGAATAGAATAGAATAGAATAGAATAGAATAGAATAGAATAGAATAGAATAGAATAGAATAGAATAGAATAGAATAGAATAGAATAGAACTCTCCCAAGCTGGAAGGGACCCACAAGGACCACTCACTCCAGCCCCAGGCCCTGCACAGACACCCCAAATCCCACCCTGGGCATCCCTGGCAGCGCTGCCCAAACGCTCCTGGAGCTCTGGCAGCCTCGGGGCCGTGCCCATTCCCTGGGGAGCCTGGGCAGTGCCCAGCACCCTCTGGGGGAAGAATCTTTCCCTGATCTCCAGACTAAATGTATGTCACAATCTCATTTAATTTTGAGTCTGTTTTCAAGTACTCAAGGGTGTTAGAAATGCCTAATTTCACTTTTTTGCAATTAGCTTGGTCCAAACTGACAGGGAAACCCCAACATATTTCTTAATAACCCATGATTTGAACTGCAGAATCCCAACCCTGGCAGAAGGTTGGAACAAGATGAGGTTTACGGTCCCTTCCAACCCAAATGATTCTGGGATTCTGTGATTCTATGGGAAGTCACAAATTTCCTCTTTTTCTGCTGATATTTTTCTTGCCTTTTTACAAACACGACATAAAGTGTTAATATTGTTTCACTGCTTGTGACTTATCAACACAAAATCAGAGCTCAGCCCTGGTCTTCTTGAAGAGAAAACCTTACCTGACTGAACCCTTCCAGCCCACGCAGGCTGTGCTCCACAAGACATACTTCCTTCAAAAGTGATTGTGACATTTTCTGTGACAGTTCTGTCCCCTTGAACCCTGTGGCACGAGCAGGACCTGGGATGGCAGCGGGCCAGTGCCACTGAGCCTCCCCAGCAGCACAGTTTGCAGTTAAAGCAATCAGTTCTGCTCTGAGAGGGATTTCAGAGCTCCAAGAATGCAAAGAAACACGAAATTCAGAAAGAGCAACGAGAAGGCAGCAGCAGCCGGCAGGTTCAGACCGTGACCGTGGGCAGCCAGACAGGCTCTGCTCCCACTCACGGCGCGATTCCGGGTGAGTGCTCTTCAGAAACACCTCCTTGACACACATTTTCCTTCCTCAAACCATTCGCCAGCTCTCACACCACAAAAAGCAGAGAAAATTATTCTGAAGAGCATTTCTAGTGAGTGCTTTGTATCTGAAAAGCTTCCTTGCACCAAAGCATAAAACAGTTCTGCTTGCTCTAAATAAAGAGTCCCAAGCAACCAAAAAATCCCAACTAAACAACAAAACCTGCCCACCCTCCCTGCAGAAAGCCTCCTGGGACAAAGCTTAGGATTGACAACCTAAAAACATCCAGGCTTGGCTCATTATTGAACACTAAATGCAACAGCAGTTCTGATTGCAACTGACACATTGAATAGATAATTTCCTACAGCCCCTTGCTTTGGAAGCACCAGGGAACAACCCCAGCTCCAGCCTATTCCAGCCCTTTGGGCATTTTTCAAATAGGATTGTGACTGAACTTCAGCAACTACTTCAGTTCAGCATTTTTTAAAAGGAAAAATTTAGCAGTACAGTATAAAGGGACATAAACTGTATATGGGACTTAAGGAGCAGCCAACACCAGTTCAGGGCAGCCCCAGACTAACTGGGAGCGGAGCCCTCTACCCAGTGCCCACTCGGTTCAGGACTGCTCTTCACACCATCTCCTCACTGCTGGAGTCACTCTCAGCACCCATTTCCTTCCCTGCTCCCCTCTCCTCACGTCAGGAGTGACTCTGAAACACGAACTCCCACTTTTCAGTAACACCCACAGCATCCCACCAGGGCAGGGGGCTGTGTCCAGCCCGCAAACCAAGGGAATATCACCACATTCCCTGTGAATGGTCACAGGAGGAGCACACAGCTGATCACACCCAAACCTTGGAGTTACCCAAGACGTAAAATAAGGTAATTTTTGCTGAGAAAAAATGAAACCCAGAATGGAATCCCACAAAACTCCAAAAGAGCACAGGGCATTACCTGCCTTTCCAGAAACCACAACATGCACACAGATCTATTGATTCCAATAGCAGATGTATTGAGAGCTACAGATTGCAACACACAGTCAGAAGTCATCGTGGATTGTCACTCCCCTGCCCTGCCAGGGGCTCGAGGAGCACAGTGCATTCTAGACATGCCTTCAGCCTCAAAGAGAGCATTTTCTGAAGACCCCGAGCAGCAGAGGCTGACTCCATGCACTGACAGGTTTGCTGGGCTCCAGAGAACAGAAACTGCCCAGGCTGGTGCTGCACAGCTGCCCCTGAGCTGCAGTCAGAGCCTGGCACAAGGGGAGCCAGGAGGGCACCTGTGACAGCAAATTCCAATCCAGAGCCTCAGATTCTGGGATTCTACTGAGGGAGCTCCAGTGGCCTGCCAGCCACCAGGATGGGAAACTCAGCAAGCACAGACCATAACTCTGCTGTCAGCCCTTCCAGGCTCTTCTGACTGTCTTCCAGAGCAGCTCCACATCCCTTCCTCTTCTAGAGATGAACTATTAATTTTCTTCATTATGTTACATATTACATCTTAAATATGAATGCACTCAAACTGACATGCACACATGAGAGCTAAGTCAAATCCAACCAGAGAGAAGTTGATGGATTTGCCAAAAGCTTGGGAGGAAAGGAGGGGCAAAGCCAGCAATAGAACCTTGTCATCCCGTATCTTTGTCCTCTGCATGAATCTCTGTGTTTAACTGGTATGTCTGAAAATACAGAATCCCAGAATGGTTTGGATTGGCAGGAATCCTAAATCCCATCTCGTTCTACCCCCTGCCATGGGCTGGCTTGGAACACTTGCAAGGATGGGGCAGCCACAGCTTCTCTGTGAACCTGTACCAGGGCCTGCCCACCCTCCCAGGGAACAATTCCTTCCCAATATCCCATCCATCCCTGCCCTCTGGCAGTGAGAAACCACTGCCCCTCGTCCTGCCGCTCCAGGCCCTTGCCAAACTCCCTCTCCAATTATATTGGAGCCCCTTCAGTATAATTATATACAAATAGTGTGTATTTAACACAGAGTTCTGGCTTTAACAATTTGCAGAACAACTTTAAATCCAGAGGGTCTTTTGTCCCCACAGCTCTCCAAACACTGAGCACTCCAACCCGAGCCTCAGCCCCTCCACAGCCACACACAGAAATGCTGTCAGACCGAGGAAAGCAGAAACAAACGTGAACAGTCCCTCGGAATAAATGCTCAGACCACTGCATGGGACTGTGACAGAGCTCAGCCCGGGGAATCACCCAGCTCCTGCCGAGGGGTCCGGCCCCACAGCGCTGCCCTTCCAGCACACCCCGGGAGCAGCCAGCACCCAGCCCAGGGCAGCAGCACACCCTTCAGCGAGCCCTCGCTCCCAGATCCACCGAGGCAGCCTCCCCACGGCCCCAGCTCCGAGGGGTGCAGCGGTGTCCTCAGAAACCAGGGGCTGCTGGAGGACGTGGGAGCGGAGCTGCAGGGGACTGTGAGCGATACCACGGGGTGAAGCACGGCTGCTATTTCTGATAGCGCTTGTAAATCGCACACGGGAGGAGGCAGCGCCGAGGCACGGCGTGCCAGGACACCCCTCCGAGCCATGGAGAGGGCTCTCAAGGCCTCGGATACATTTTTTCCAGCGTTCTTTGGACACGGAGCTGCACGGGACAGTGACAAACCGAGCCAGGGCTGCAGAGATTTCCCGGCCAGGGCTGTTCTCAATCCCCGCTGTATTTCCTGTTTTGTCATCGGGCTTTACCCTCTTTTCAGGCTTTTTTCCTCTTTTCTTTTACCCTCTTTTCACGGCAGACTGACCAGAGAAGCAGGGTAGCTTTGCCCAAACACCTCTGTTGGTTTGCAGGGGTGATTCCGACCCAGCCCCGCTCTCCTGCGGGATTGCTCCTACAGCCAACAATCCCGGGAGCTGCTGGGCTGCAGCTTTGCTCCACCACCACGGGCTGTGACTAAATGCAGCACATCCCACACCATCGAGGGATTTCACCCCTGCAATACCCACTTAGTGCTAGTTCAGCAGAATGCAGAGGTTTCTTCTTGCCCCAGCTCAGAAAAGGCTGAGGCCTTCTGCTGTTAGTCATGAGCCAGCTCCAAAGGCAGAAACCCAATTTCAAAACCAGACTGCTTAAAAAGCAAAGCCATATCTGGCTCCTTTACAAGTTTCATGCAGATAACCGACATTTGTCTGATAAGTTACTGCAAATATAAACAAAGCAAAAGGGAAACTTGAATGTGGAGTAGAAGAGATGTGAAAAATATTCACTGAAACATGGTCAAAAGCTAAAAGGTCTCTGTACAGAACTAGGAAGTGAAGAGTATTTCTTGGACTGTAGAAGAAATGTTCAGCTATTTCAGCCAAACCCAGATGAACAATTTCATCATCTCACAATTGAAGAAGATGATTTGAGCAGAAGCACATCAAAACATTGACAGAAACACCTCAGTGAGAAAGAGACTCCACCAATGCAATAACACAGCACCTGGAAACTGAAAATAAGCAAACTTGGGTTGGAAATACATGTGACTTTTTTTCCAATAAAGAACCAATAAACCATCAGGACATCTCACTAGTGGATTTTTTGACTTCCCCTCAAGACTAGCTGTGCTTTCTTTTGGCCAATGTGCTTGTCCTGATGCAAAAGAGTTGGTGGATAAGAGTTCCCAATACTGCCAAGAACCACTTTGGCATTAAAGGCTGTGAATCCATAGAACATGATATCTACTGATATCTAGCAGAAATATTTCACTTTTTTTTCACTTGCTACATCCTTCCAGTCTGCCAGATGAGGCAAAATGCTGTTTCTGAGAGTAAATGTACTGTGCATTTTGCTAAAAGAGGAAAACACAATGAAATCCATGAGCAATTCCTTAAAAACAATAAGGCAGTTCCAGATTACTGGGTTAACAATTGCAAACAGGAAATTTAAAAATATCTTTGTTTCTGCAATTCTGGTTTATTTTTTCCTCTCAAAATATACTATTGCTTAACTTTCTGCTTGTCTTGACTACTTGCTAAAACTAATGGATGAAGCACTAAAAATTGCTGGACATCCCAGCAGAAGCCTGTACTGGTTAGCAGGGAAACCAAGCACATCCACACCCTGTGGAACACAGTGGCCTCGCTCCTGCTCTGCCTGTAAGCACAGGACTCAGCCCTGGCCTCACCTGGAGAAGCAGCACTCTCAGTTTTTGGGGATGTGCCTGGGAGGAAAAGAAGAAGGAAACTCCTCCATGGGCTGCTGGCTGGGAGCCCTGCACATTGTCAGCCTCTTCCAACAGCCTTTCCAAGGGCCCAGGACAGTGCAACAAGGAGGGATTTGCACTCTCCAAGAGAGGAGAGAATATTCATCCCTGGCACCCTGGGTGCCCTGGGCTGTGTCCCAGTGCTGGAGAGCACCAAGCACCAGAACAAAGCAGATCATGGAATCGTTTGGGCTGCAAAAGACCCTCAAAATCATCCAGCCCAGCCATTCCCCCAGCACTGCCGAGTGCTCCACTAACCCATGTCCCCAGTCTACATCTCTTAAATGAATCCAGGGATGGTGACTCCACCACTGCCCTGGACCGTCTGTGCCAGGGATGACAACCCCTTTGATGGAGAAATTTTCCCCAGTATCCAATCTAAACTTCCCCTGGCACAACTTGAAGCCATTTGCCTCAAGATATTGCAGCCTGTTCACGCCACACTACCAGAGACCATGGCCCCCAGGACACCCCTGTCCCTCAGAGTGCCCTCCTGAGGGGGTGGAGGTGCTCAGTCATCACAGGGGGTGGGGGACCAACACCCCATGAAAAATCTACATGAGACACCTGGTGAGACTCTCCCAGCATCCCGTTATTGCCATTACATTGTATGCAAGAGGCACTTGGATGCAACAGCCAGGTAACACCCAAAAACAGCCCTGCATTAACTCCTAAAGTGGACTGTGAACAGGCTCATTTTTTTCAGATAAAACTCTGGAAAGGAATTACTATTCCTATCAGTCAGGCAGTGTAAGATATGCTAATGTACACCCACGTTGCAGGGTTATCAGCCCTGATAAGATGCATGGCATGGTCACTATGGCAAACCCACGTGATTCCAAAGCCTTGGCTCACCTGCACCACAAACCAGCCTCCAGCACTGCCACAGAGCACCTCTATAGGACACTTTTAATGCCACAAACCACATTTCAATAAAATATTTTGAGAAGTGCACACCTACAGGCTGCCACACAAGGGAGGGCTACCCCCATCCAGGAGAGGGCCATCTGGGCAAGGAGAACACAGTTTTTGGTGTAGATATATGGTGCTACTACTACAAAATTATATTGGTCACAAAAGAAAAAACATAGTAAGGTAATATTAAAGATGGTGGCCTCTGAGTTTCGGAAAGCCTTACAGTGATTTTATAACACTTTTTCTCTTCCCCAGTATCTCCCCATACGTAGTTACGCTGCTTTGACAATTTTTGTCAAGACATCTTTAGCCATTTTCTTTATTATGGAGCTATTCAGTACTAAGGAAAAAGTTCCCCTTTGCTTGCAGAACTCATTTCTTTGTTGTGACATGGCTGCCATCCCACTAGTGCTGAACTCAACAGGTACCCAGGTGCCCACAGGGCTGCTCATAAGACAGGGCAGCTAAAGGCCTGGGCTGCTGGAGAGCACTCATTAAACCACAGTATTTTTCTTTCTTTTTTTTTTTTTTAGTTAAACATGAATTGTGTTTAATATTTCTAACATTTTATCCTTTCAGAGGTAAAATCTGGGTAAAACCTTCTAGAATTGGAAGAATCTTTATATACAAAAATCTTCTGTGATCTGTAGTGGCTCTCAGGTACCAGCAGGCCAGCCCTTTCCACACTGCTGTCCACTCTTGGTGTTACTTAGACTTGGATTTTCTAGTATAGGCATTAGCATGGCTCATTCATGATACCTGTTGTGGGCAGTTTCCCAGAAAAACTGAGCCTGTCATCTTGACTAACTCTTCAGGAAAAATTGAAATAATCTGAGATTTTTAGTTGTTTGAAAAACTTATACACCTTGGTCCTGTCTGAACTCGGCACGCGAGAGGAAATCATTCTGGGCACAGCACAATTAACCTCAGGGATTCCCTCTGCTATAATAAAACCAAAGCAAATAGCACTCTAGTTTTGGGATTGTCCTCATCTTCAAATTTTATCCAAATTTCCAAATTTGCCCACAGCTAGTGGTAAGCCTGGGTAAAAGAAAGGAACTAGATGCTGCCGTGTAAAACCAGACCTGTTTTTTGAAAGAGAAAAAGCTGAATGCTCCGTTATGAGCATAAAATCTGCCCACACACAGGGTTTAGCTTTGCAGTGTAACAGAGAAGTGCTTTTCTTAACCCAGCCGTCTTCACTCTATGTCCCAGGGCATCCTGAGTAACTCCCATCATCATTTTAGGCTAATCTGATAACTGCATGAGCTGCTTTTAGGTAACTAAACCTCTTACTAAGTTATTGACCACTGCTAGGCCTGGAGCAAGAAGGTTTAAAGTTTAAATATACACAAAGTAATAAAATCAATACTTGTTATTTTATTTAGGGAGTATGATCACACCCTGCAGCGCCAGGTGTGTGTTATAAAAACAGGTAACAAAATACTGCAGAGAAAATGAATAATTTACCTCCCCTCACCTACAGCTGTAACGAGTAACCCCGTACAGATTTCTAGTTGAACAAACTCGTACAAAAGGACTTGCCTTGTCTTGGATATGAGGTTCTGTAATGTTTCCATTGTAGATGAGACACCCAGAGACCTCTCATTATGGACTTTTTCCAGCCCCCAGCAACTTGTCAGCCAGCCCATCCCTGCTCCCAGGAAGGAGGAATGGAGGGTGTCACTGAGGGGCACAGCACATACCCCACAGCACAGTGCCACCAGCAGCATCCCCTGAGGCTGAGGAGGAGGCAGAGCTCCTCACACCCCCTTGTTCCTGTGCCTGAGCAGCACGTGGCCGGCCCAGGGACCCTGCCCATGGCCTGTGGCACAGCTGCCACCAACCTTTCTGTCCAGCCAGGCCTGCCCTTGGGGCAGCAGAGTGACCCGTGGCACCCGATGAGTCTCAACTTCCTCCTACATCAGGACCACTCCCTCTTCCTCCTCCTTTCCTGGCCTCCTTCAAAGAGCCACCTCCCTCGCCAGCAGTCCCCAGGCCCCGGCTGTGGCTGCTGCCTGCAGAGCTGGTGCCAGGCACAGCAATGCCAGGACTCCTCCTTGGGATGGCACCCACGGGAAGAGGAGCCAGCACGGGCAATGGAGGGGCCAGGGAGCCACGGGGAGCCAGCGTGGCTGCTCGGGGCAGAGCACTGGGGCAGCTGAGGTGTGGGGTTTCATCAGCCCCAACAGACACAGCAAAGAGCACACGACCTGCACAAGAGGGAGTCAGGCAGCCCCTGCCCCCTTCGGCATCACCATCCTCTAAGATCATCTCCATCCTTCCCAGACTGCTGGAAGCTGCTTGTCTGCAGCAGCTCAGGCAGGCAGAGAAAACAGGAATGATCAAACCTCAGTCTCACAAGGACTCACAGCGTTCTGTGAACACACCAACAGCTCCACGGCTCAGCACACTTCAGCAGTGCCCAAGGCTCTCCAGTGCATTTGTCCCACAAGTGGCGATAGCTCCATTCCTGTCTCCAACTTCTAAACTACATTATGTAAGTTTAACACACTTTTGATACTTTGAAAAATATCAGTTTGCCATCAGAACTGCGGAAATTGCCACAGAGATGTTGCCCAGCCTCAGGTGCAAGGGAGACTGTGACTGCTGCAGGGATAAACCCACGAAAAACACTTCTTTTAAATATATGGGAACTCCTGTCAAAGGGAAACATGAAATCGCCTGATCTGCTTCTACAAAACCAAATCAGAAATTACACCTTGTTTTTTTCTGAATTGCACACCGTACATCGTGTCAAAAAGAAACAGAAGTATGATTAAAACACTGGGCAAGCCTCCTGAACACGGGACAGCTCGGCACACTGGCTCGTTTTTGGTCGCAGCACCTATGTAACATTGTATTTTTGGTTGCAGTACTATATAACATTGAATTTTTTTGTTGCAGCTCTGTATAAACATTAACATGAGTGCTTTGGGTGTCCAGGAGAGATTTGCTTTTATACAACTAAATCCTGATTTATTTATTTTTTTTACTATCTATTTGCTTGTGTATTACCAAGGAAAGCAAACAGCGTCATAGATAAGCAGTTTGCTACTAAATACTCCATGAACTTCTCTGATACAATTATCTCAGGTTTTGACACTGTGACAAGTGAACTCCTCCTCAGTTTTCTTTCTTTAAATCAATCTCTGGGCGCTACCATAAGCTAAGGAAAAAAGGGTACAACCCCCCCTGCCAGCAGCGCTACAAATCAGTTCTGCCTCTTCTGCCCCTTCATTCACAAAATGAAACACCTTTCCTCGTGCTATTGACCCTGAGCTACCCACAAAATGATCATTTGCTTGATCAGGTACAACCAACCTCTTTTCCTCAGTCTGAATCAAAATTCGGCATCCTGTGCAGGCAGCTTAACTCCTTTTGCTGTTTAACTCTTCAGGAATCCACTCTATCATCACCTTGCCTGAAAATCTTAATTTTTTCATGTCCTTAAACTTTCTAAGTTTCAAGTACACATGCTTGCGGCTTCTCTCCAGCCTCACCTCCCCATCTGTGCCCGAGTCCTCACTGACGGAGGGCAGCGCGATTCCTGCGAGCCTCCTGTCCCGGACCACACGTGCGGAGCGCCCTTCTGCCAGCACTGCCACTGGGACTGGCCATTTCTGCATTTCCCTTCCTGTTTCTACAGAGCTTCTAGAATACATGGCAGAACATCATTCCTCACGCCACGGCAAAGTGCCTTGGATAGTTTATTCTGCGCACGGGAGATCCGCGGATGCCCCAGGGCCCGCTCGGGCACCGAGAGCCGCACCAAGGCAGCGCCTCCGCCTCCGCCTCCCCCGGCAGCTGTTTGGAGACGCTGCTGGGCGCTGGTTCCGACCAAAGAGCGACAGCCTAACCCGACTGGACCCCTGTCGCAAAAAGCGCTCATCCAGGTGATTTACCTGATTTTAATTGCACTTTTTACACTTCAATCACTCCCGGGGAATTGCTGCGATGCCGCTGACACTCCATCCTGCTCCTCCGTCACACCCGAAGGGAGCGGGGGGTCCTGCCGGGGTCTGCCCCCGCGTGTACCCCCTTCCCCGGTGACCCCTTCCCCGGCCGCCCGAAGGGTGCGGAGGCTGCCGAGGCTCTCGGTCCCCAGTCGCCTCCCTCGCCCCCATCGCACCAGGCGCCACCGAAGTTCCGCCGCCCGCCCCAACTCCGCCGCGGCCGCCCATTGTCTGCGCGCCGGGAGGCGCTTTGGGGAGAAACGAGCCGAAAAGCAGAGTCCTCCGCCCCGCCCGGCCCCCGCCGCCGCTCCCCTGCCCGCGGCCCCGGCTCGCAGGCCCCGGCTCGGGGCAGGGCCGGGGGGCGCGGGGTCCCCGGGGCGGGGGCGCTGCGCCAGCGAGGGCTCCCCGCCCGCTCCCCCCGCGCCCCGCCCGGCCCCGGCGCCGAGGGGCGGCCGCTCCCCGCAGCCCCCGGCCCCCCGGCCATGGCCGCCCTGTCACCGGGGAACATCCCCCGGCCGCGCTCCGCCGCCGCGGGGAGCCGGGGCCGAGGTGCCCGAGCCCTGCCCGGGCGGGAGGCCGAGGCGCCGGGGCCGAGCCCCGCTGACAGCGCGGCCGAGCCCCGCAGCCGCTGCCGCGGCCCCGCGCTCCCCGCCCCGGGCCCGGCCCCGGCTCCGGCTCCGGCTCCGGCTCCGGCTCCGGCCCCGGCTCCGGCTCCGGCTCCGGCTCCGGCCCCGGCTCCGGCTCCGGCAGGGACGCGGCGCGGAGCCGCGGGCGGGCGGCCCCATCCCCTCCCCGGGCGCGCACAATGGCCCCGCCAGCCCGGGGCTCCGGTGTCACCGCGGGGGGAGCAGCTTTGTGTCGCGAATCCGGCCCCAAACCCACAAAACACACAAAACCAGCGCGCGGGGAGCGCGGGAGCGGCGCCGGGAGCGCGGCTCCTCCTTCCCCGCTCCGGGAAGGCCTGCGGGAGGGAGCGCGGCGGCGGCGGCGGGGCCGGGGCGGCGGGGCCGGGGCCGCGGTGCCGGGCGCGGTGCGTTACCTGCCGTGGAACCAGTCCTTGCAGGCGTCGCACTCGATCATGAAGCGGGTCACGTCGTAGGGCAGCCGGCAGATGCAATAGACGGGCACCGTCGCCATGTTCGCGCCGACCGCGGAGCCGCTCCCGGCTGCCCGCCCGCCCGGCCGAGCGGAGCGGAGCGCGGCGGGGCCGAGGCGCCGCGGGGGGAGGCACGGGCAGGAAGGGGGGAGCGAAAACACCGAAATAATGCAAAATAATAAAAAACGCTAAAAAACCGCGATCGTGGATTCAGGGCTCCCGAGGCGCGGGCGAGCGGTGCCGGAGCACAGGGAAGCGCTGCCCGGAGCCGGGGGCCATGGCCAGGTCCCGCCGCCCGCCGGCGCCGCGGGCCGGGGCTCTCTGTTGTTGTTGTTGTTGTTGTCCCTCCAGGATGGTGATTCCCGGTGCTCGGCGATCGCGGCGGTGCCCCCTGGTGACAGCCCGGCGCGGCCTCCCCGGCGGGCCCGGCCTTGCGTCAGCCCGGAGGGAGCGGGGCCGAGCGGGGCCGAGCGGGGCCGGGCCGGGCGGAGCGGAGCGGAGCGCAGCCGAGCGGGGCTCCCCGGTCGGGGCCGGGGCGCGGCGGGGGCTCGGCGGAAAACGCGTGTTTTTGTTAACCCCCGCCTGCCGGGAGGGAGCTGCCCAGCCCAGCGCCCCCGCCCGCCCCGCCGGGGGGGCCTGGGGGGCGGCGCGGGGGACGCGGAGCGGGGAGCGCTCGGGGGCTGCGGGCACGGGGGGACCCCGCTCGGGGCGCCCGGGGCTGTGCGGGGAGCGGGGAGCGGGCCGGGCTGCGGGAACCGGGGGCTCCGGGCGGCCCCGAGGGCGAGGAAGCCCGCAGAAGTGGCCCCAAGTGCGGTGCGACCCGCGGGAACAACGCCCGGGCCGGTGTGCGGCTGGGGGCAACGAGATGCACACCGCGGCCGGCTCACATCAAAGGAACCCAAAGGAACGAGCCTCTTCCCATTCAGTAACATGATCTTAGTGGGGGTTTAACCAGCCCGGGGCTTTACTGGGGCTTGGAACGAGACGGTCTGTAAGGTCGCCGCCAGCTCAAAGCACCCTGTGATTCTCTATTTGTATGATTTCTGCTTTTAAAGTCACCACCTCTGCTCACAGCAGCCCTTTCCCTGCTGTGACACCAAGGGGATGGTAATAAACACCTTGTGGCCCCAAGAACCAGATCACAGCAGCATGTGGGCTGTGGGGGGACACAGGGGCACTGACTGACCACGCACCCCGACACCACACATCCCCACAGACACCGACCTCCTCCCATGCAGAGGCAAAAGAGGAATCACGGAGTTGGAGCAGAGGCTGAGGGTGCAGAACCTCACTGCCCTGCCATGCCAAGGCTCTGAGAGGGGTTAAACAAATGGACTGGGGACTTTTGGAAGGACCTCTATTCCCAGAGTGTTCAGTGGCCACTGGAACCTTTCCCTGAGGAGCGAGAGCTTCCTACAGAGTGGCTGCAAAGGGCCTCCCAACAAAGGTGGGATTTTAATTCTCTTACAATGGATTCAGCATCTTGAATCCATTACATTTGGTGGTGTGGCAGGGAATTTGTCTTTGAACAAAAAACTAAAACTGACATTTCTCAGACTTTTTTCATCTTTCTGCAAAAAATCCTCAGAATCACCTGTGGAGGACAAGGGTAATTCAAGAAACCAAAAAAATTCAGTTTCAATTTTTTCTGCAGGGAGGCAGCTGTTGCTGAATGGCTGAAGAGAGGCTGTCAGGATCATTCCCTCTGCCCACTGCATGGATATGCCACGGGCAGGACTGTCATGCACAGGGCTGTGTGTGAGTGACACACTCGGCCCTGCCACAGGTGGCCTCTGACACAGCTGGAATTGCAGTGGGAGGCCCTGGGCCTGTGTCCTAAACTGTGACTCGATGCTTTTGAGCGTCTCAAAGTGTACCAAGGGATCTGTTTCCTTCATCACAATGCACCATGTAAGAACCTGCCCCCTAAAAACCAGCCCTGTTTAAGTTTAAATCTATTGGTCACAGCTTTAATAGTTCAGAGCTTCAGCCAGAAAGTAGAAGAGCAAGTCTTGGGAGTAAGGCAGGATGAGGCAGAACAGCTTGGGAGCCATCACAGAGCTGCACACACCTTTACAGGGCTCCTCGATGCCAGGGACATCTCCCAGCACCACTCAGCACAGGGTTTAAATGAGCCTCTAGAGGCTGGGATGTCCTGTGGCACAGGATGGTCACGAGGACTCTGGGCTTTGTGCCTCTGCACACACCAAACACCAGCAGCTGCAACCTGAAGGGCCTCCCTCCCTTCCTGAAACCTGGGCATGGAAGCAGGGGGTGGATCCATGACCTTGGAGGCCTTTTCCAAAAAAAAAGATTATTCCCTGAAGCAGCTCCTCCACACCATGTCCCATTTCCCTCTCCCAGTTGTTTATGGGCTTTGTTCACCCAGCCCCTATGAGCTGTGAAGAATTTTTCTCATCCCCTTTCCTCAGGCCCATGATCACCTCCATGCAAACAGCCTTATTTCCAAAGCACCACCCCAAATTCCACAGTTAGCATGTTCCAGCTGTGGCAATGGGGGAGCCAACCCTCTGAACATGCTGGGGTTTGGTCACTACAAAGGGCAGCAGGGCCATGCCCGAGTGCAGCCAAGTGTTCCTAGGGGCTGGAATCATGTCCAGCTCTTCGTTGTCCGTCACTGGCCCTCAGGTGATGCTGTACCTGGCAGTAGAGTGGTGTGTCTGCGGTTTTACTCCTGTTTTCACAGTGTCCATGTTTTTATGGACACTGCCAAGTGCCACAGCCAGTTGGGCCATCTGTACTTGTGCTGGAGGATGCTGGAGCTGACTCTGCATGGAAATGTAGAGGCTCTGTTCCAGCAGCTCAGACACCTTACTCATCGTTTTAACAGAGATTAATGGATTAAGAAACTTATGGGTGAGGTTGTCCCACTGTCCTGAGCTCTCCATGAGCATTTCAATCCAGAAGGTGCCTGGCTGCCCTTGGGCTGGGAGGGTGAGCAGTGGAGCTGTGCCCAGGTGCCTCAGCAAAACATCATTTGATCACAGAGTTCACTTGTTTGAAACCTTGAAGTGAGTTTTTAATATGTATTTTTAAACCGATTGGAAAAAAGTCAGCGGCACAGGCCCAAACAGATGGCAGAGCCCCTCACAGTGTTGCTGTGCATGGCCACAAGTGTTCTCTAGTCCAAAACTCCACAAAGGAGGGAGACACACAAGCCCATCACTGCCGCAGGCTGATCCCCACTTATTTCATCTCTTGCTAGGGATCAGGACACTTCCTGAAGCATCAGAATGTTCATTTTCCCCCAAATTCAAAGCATCCAGGAATTTCCCAGGTAAAAGAGGTTTTCCAAGTGTTTAGAACTTTTTCTGTTTGCTGAGAGCCATGAAGAACCAGAAACCAGAGTAAGATAACAGAGGAATCACTGTTAGATGAGAAATGTTGGTTCAGCTTTGTCAGGGATCTGAAGCCAAGGGCTGTGGGCACGGAGGAACTTCACCAGAGGTGGCACCTGGGGACATCCTCCTTGGGACTTTATGGGGAAGGTGCAGGGTGGTCTGACATGAACAGCAGAATCTGCTGCTGAGCGTGAACCCTCCGAGGCTTCATCCTGAGGCATCACCTTGATGCAGCACCTGGAAATGAGGGGAACCTGGGGAGATCAGCACCTCCAGCCGCACAGGAAGGCTCCAGGCACCCGTGGGTGCTGTGCCTCGGCTGGCATCCCCAGGAGGCACCTGGCTCCAATGCCACCCTCCTCCAGCAGTCACTTAGAATCCTGCTGGCAAGCCCTCTGCTCCCATCCTATCCCATCCCATCCCATCCCATCCCATCCCATCCCATCCCATCCCATCCCATCCCATCCCATCCCATTCCATCCCATCCCATCCCATCCCATCCCATCCCATGCAGTCCATTCTTTCAGATCTTTCTGGAAATGGGTCAGAGGGCTTTGAGGGACATGGGTGGTTTTGAGCACCTCCTACAGCCGATGCTCACTACTCAGCCTCATTGTTGTGCTTGCACTGGACTGTGTTGTGCTTATCTCCAGAGACTGGAACAAGAAGGATTGTCCCAGAAAAGTGCTGCCCTCCCTCTGCATGAACCCTTCTCCAGCCACATCTTGTTCTTTTCCAATGGGGTGTTATTACCAACAATCCTTGATTATTACCAACAATCCTTGGTTGGCTCCACAGCTATCCAGCTATCAGTGGTTGAGACATGCACATTACCCCTTATCTTCTGGGATTCTACAGTGTCCCACTCCATCCCATCTCCATCCCATAGGTGGGACCCGTCTGTACTTGGCAGGTCAGTGCGACCGGACTTGGCTCACTTTACAGGCTTTGGGTGCGATCTGAAGGATTACACAGACTCTCACCACAGGCCGTGCTGCCATCCGCCATGGGGCTGGATGGATAATTGCGGGGCTGGATGGATAATTGCGGGGCTGGATAGCGGTGCTCTTGGGCACCGGCAGCACTGAACGACGCGCCACGGTCTCCTCCTCATCTCGTCCCAGCGCAGGAGCGATGCCGGCACGTCCCGTTCCCCGTTCCCCGTTCCCCGTTCCCCGTTCCCCGTTCCTCGTTCCCCACTCCCCATTCCCCGTTCCCCCTCCTGGCTGCAGCCGGGCTCTGGGGCTCCATCCGGGGGTCACCGGCGCCGGTCACTGAGAGCCGGGAGCGGCCGCAGGAGCTCAGCGCGGGCAGGGCTGGGCTGCACCCGCCCCTGCGGCCGCTTCAGCACGGGCCGGGAACACCCGGGCAGCCGCGGCGCTCCCCGGCCCGGCCCGGCCCTGACGCGGCTCCGGAGCCGCCCCGGGCCCGCCTCCGCCGCCCGGCCCCGGCAGGAAGGGGCGGGAGCGGCGATGGCGGCGGAGCGGCCTTCCTGCCCCGGGCCGGGCTGGGCCGCGGCACCCCGGGACACCGCCCCGCTGCTGCCCGGGACGCCGCTGCTGCTGCCCGGGACCCCGCTGCTGCCCGGGACACCGCTGCTGCTGCCCGGGACGCCGCTGCTGCTGCCCGGGACGTCGCCTCACAGGCGGCAGCGGCGATGGCTGGCGCGGCATTCCTGCCCGGGGCCGCTCCGCCCCGCTGCCCTCCCCGCTGCCCGGGACGCCGCCCCGCAGGCGGGAGCCCAGAACAAAACCGGGCCGGGACGCCTGCGCTGGGCTTCCCCCGACCCGAAATCTTGCCCCGGCCGCGGCACAGCCCGAGCGTCGCTGCTCGGTAACACAAACAGCGAGGGAGGAGCCCCGATGCCGTCGCTGATGGCACAGAACGCGCAGTGGCCCCGGGTGCCACCTAACAGCGGATTCTCCCAGTTTAACTCGGTGCTGGTTATTCCATGCCAGCTGCCAGGCTGGGCTCGGAAAGGAGAACTGCTGGGAGATGGGAGAAGGGTGCCCTGGGGCTGGATGAGCTCCAGCGAGGGGGGAATGCCGTCAGGGCAGAGCAGTGCGGGCGTGGGGCGAGTGCCCCTGCAGGGGAGCGCGGGGCCGCGACCCTCCGGGTGCTGCCGGGGAGCGCAGTGGGGAGGAGAGAGAAGGCCGAGTGCTGTCCCTTGTGAGTGCTGTCCCTCCCCTGTCCCTTGTGAGTGCTGTCCCTCCCGAGCGCTGTTCCTTGCGGAGAACCCGGCGGTGCTGCCGGGAACGCGGCCGGGGCGCCGGGCGGACGGGCCCGGCAGGGGAGGAAGCTCCCCGGTCTGCACCAAGGGGTAAAGCTGCAACTCCGCGTTTTCTGTCAGCTGGATCCCGGGTAACAGGCTGTTGGTGCCCGGCTCTGTAGAGGCATTGCCCACCACCTTGTGTATCAACCTCTGTGAGCACCTGCGGTTCTTCTTTAAAAAACTGCCCCCGTTATTTCTGTCTTATTTACGTCTCTTCAACCATCTGACATTGAAAGGTGACATGTGAAGGAGCTGCACACAACAGCAAAGCCAGGGCATGACTCCAGCCAGGTGTGGTGTCCCCCAGCAGTGGGTGAATCACAGAATCCCAGGATGGTTTGGGTTGGAAGGGACCTTAAAGCCCATCCAGTGCCACCCCTGCCATGGCAGGGACACCTTCCACTGTCCCAGGCTGCTCCAACCCCCTCCAACCTGGCCTTGGGCACTTTCAGGAATAGGGCAGCCACAACCAAAGGCCGTGCTTCCCTCCTCTGCCTTTTAGGAGGACACCACAGATCCTGCCAACTCAACCACTTGACTTGGGCATAGGAAAAACTTTTATTTACATGTTAATTAAAAAAATACTTGACAAAAAAGGCATACAGTATTTTATACTAAAAGAATAAAGATTTTTATTAAGCACTGTAAGTTGCATTCAATAGCCTTCAAAGACACCACACCACAATCCATCTACAACCAGCCAAACCCAACAGTAGTTCATTCTTGCACAATCCATGAGTTGGGGCAGAACTCCCTTCAACTTACATTAAGATACCTACTTAGCTCTGGCGGGCAGGGAATGGGGAATTACACCTCATTTCTGATCACTAATGTGTGATGAAGAGCATCAGGAGAATTATATGAAAACGAATATAAAGAAATGATTCTGATTTTGAAGTACATTAAGTTTGGAAACACTAACAAAAACATCAAAATGATACAGGTATATTTGCTTATACTAAATTCTTGATGGGAAAGTTCTCAAGAACAAGCCATTTGTTTCCTGCTACAGAAGGGGGGTACTTTTTTTTTGAAGATCAAAGCGTTTTTTTTTTGTTTTTCACAGAATTTCATATTTGCTAATATGAAGGCATAAAACAGCAACAGAGAACAATAATGCATACAGCAATGAGTACACCAGGGTAACGTTGATATTCAAAACGGCTAGATAATTTTTTTTTAAAGTTTTAGAATAAATGCAACAGAGGTCAATAATCACAAAATTTTAAGGTTAGAGCAAGATCAGTCAATGACTAAACATAGTTAACATCTTTTATAGGACTATTACTGATTATTAGCTTTTTTTGTTTTGCAAATGGGCACAGTACTTGTAAGAATGGAAGAAAGAGGACAATAACATGCATAATATTAACTACACACTTTAAAAATCATGAACCATGCAGAAGTTTAGCTCAAATAGTAGTACTAATGGTCTACGTCTGATTCAAAACCACATAGTTCATTGATCACGGATGCATGGTATTAGTCACAAAAAGTTTCCCAACACATTGTGTTTGTTTTGAAAGGTCGTTTGCATCTTCTATGATTTCAAGTTTATCTCCGTTTAACTCGCTCGTAACGTATGTATGATGTCTATTGAACTCAGCAGAACTGCAGTGTTACTGAGAATTGGTAGTTTCGAGAGTTTGCACATTTTTAACACAAAAGAACCACGGCAACGGTGATGAGATTTCAGAAAGAAAAAACTGTGGTTGTGCCTTTTTCCCCCCATAATCATGAAATCAAAGCCTTAAAGAAAGCTTTATTGTGACACAGTAATGCAAAATCAAATATAATGGCATACATATGGTGCCAAGTACTAAAAATTATAGTTTTAAGCTATATATACTTAAAGACTGCCAAAATTTGTTTTCTTTATATTTCAAAAAACAAAACTACAAGCTTTTGTCATAACCAGTTTAAACTTTATGTATACTTCATTTTAAGTGCGGGAGTCAAATGCTCTTCATTCTCTTTTTTTTTTTTTTTGTTTTATTGTAGCATTTTGACTACAACTGGTTAAAACTAAAAAAAATGTGTTGTTTAAATCTCTGACATCAAAGAGGGATCCGAATTTCCAAAGTCCTCATTTTTCTCTTACGGAAAGGAAAAAATGTACGTAACTGTAGGCTCTCTTTCTTTCCAGATATTCCTAATCCTGACCCTTCCCAACATCCTTCACCCTCTATAAAAAATAAGTTTACTCTTCTTTTTTTAAGACAGTGGCCTCAAGAGCATCATCTTTAAGGCAAACACTGTCTGCATTTAGTGCATTTAAGTGAGGATTCGTATTGCACATTTTAGAGTCATTACTCAAGGCACTTTCAGACTGATTGGAAGCCCTGATGTCTCCTGTATTCCCATTCATCTGGGAAGCTGGTTTTTCCTCAGTCACAACTCCATTTTCAGCCAGGGATCCATCTGAAGACACAAGTGAGGATTTAGATTCCTCGGATTTTGACTTAAGTTCTTTGGCTACTTCTTCTGCTGAAGCAGCGTAAGGAGGTTTGCCCTAGTTGTTAAAAAAAGAAGAGAATTACTGAAGAACCAGTGCTAAAAATGTATATAAATGTACAATCTGATATAAGGACACTACAACAGGCAGCATGCAGGGCACAGGATCGTGAGTGAACACCAAATATTAGGCATTGCTGAAAGAAGTGGCCCACGAAATACACGGAGAGGATTTTCGGTGTTCCCCAGAGCCTTCTGATGCCCCCGGGGCAAATGCTTTAGCTTTAACTGCGATGTTGCCCTCCTTTCACAACATCAGAGCTACATAAATGTCTGAAACACCGAAACTGAGACTCAGTGTGCAGCTGAACTCTGCTTCTTGGTTCATGTGTGTTGTGATTCAGTGGCAGGACTCCGTGTTACTCAAATACAAACCCGACTGTTTCCAGCCAGCGTTTGGAGTGCAGAGGCACCATGCACTATTTCCTGCACCAAGCTATATGCTTCCAAGATTAGGAAAGGGTTTCATACAAAAGCATATAGTAAAATCTTACAAGACTGAGTATAGCCATAAAAACCAGACTGATGCAGCATACAATTAGTTTTTAAGTATTTATAATTAATCTTAGCGTTCCAGAAACATAATAGGCTTTAAACAAACCAAAATAAGCAGGTTAGGCTGCTAAGAAGCAGCACACTGGTCTGTCACACTGTTCACAAAGTCAAGTGCTAAGAAATGGCTTAAGACAGGGACACCTCAAACAGCAGCAAACAGCTTTGCAGTACAAAAACCTCAATTTTTACCTACCAGAACACCTGCACTAAGCTGCTGAAGGATTTTACAGAAGGACTTTGCAGCTGAGTCAGAACTGCTGTTCTCCAGCATTCTCATTATGCAGACAATCACAATTCTCAGTCCCATTGCACGTGGGGACAGGGACACTGATCACTGTCACCGTGCCTCTTTACAGACATCCTTAAGTTCAGCTTTCAAGACATGCTTTAGTTTCTTTTCAGAACAAGAGCTAAAGGTCTCATCTTGGGATAAAACAGACCAGTTTGATGTGCTGGATAGATCCAAAGAGCTCATTTTGGTCAGATTCCCAAGCTTTGGGGAGGAAGTGCCTCAGGCTGAGCCTGGCCCTGCACAGGCACTGCCTCGGTGAGGCAGACTCACTGCCCAGCCTCACCTGGCTATCACAACCCACTCACTACCTAGGAAGCTTCCCAAGTTCTCCCTGCCATGTGCATTTTAAATCACCTTTTTTCTCTTCCTGTAAAAGAAACATCCTATAGGGCCTTGACGACCACAAAATGCAATGAGCTCAGGTCCACAGAAAATGCCATTTATCTTTCTTCTCCAGGTACAATTTTACACACAGGTCCTTGTGATCACAAGTATTTACCATCCAAATTACATATCATTAATAAAAATGAAAATACCCAACCTTGATGGCACTTGTCAAGACACCTGCAGCTACCACCTGAACTACACTCCCATATGTACACCTGTAGTAAGCCTGGAGTATGTGGGAGCTGGTTTTCAGGATTTCCTTTATTTCAAAGCTTAAGGTACTCAGAAATCAGATGCTGTTATTAACACAGTGGCTTCTCTTCTATTTAAAGATGGAAAGTTTCAGATCCACAAGTACATCAGCAGACATATACACTCTGTGTACACAGAAATTTAACAAGGAAGTATTTGAATTTTTACACCTGTAAAACAGTAAGTTTTACTGGAAGTTATAGTTGCTTCAATAACTACAGGAGAACATTCTCTCTCTTACTGTCTGACACCTGAAAACACCCCCCTACTCTCAGGTCTCCCTGACAAATGGCATGTCCATATGACATATTCATTGTGGAAGTTTTTCCAACTATTTACTACTCATTCATCCAAACTGCATAGCAGCCAGAACCATGGAAAAGGGAGGAAAACAGAACTCTGAAAGCAACTGGCATCTCATACAGATCAGCAGTCTGCCTCAGCTATATTTGAAGGATCCATGGACTAGACAGAAGTCACGATCCATGGACGCTTGGCAGGGTGTCACCGGAAAGGAACCTGCACGCTCAGGGGGCAAAGGCTGCTCTGCTATTCCCAAGAAGAAGTTTAGAGTGACCTCTCAGATCTGGAGCATGGCAGCAGCAAAGATCCTTCACTGCTACAAACTTTCCTTCATGAGGTTGGACCATGGTCCCAGAAAAGAAATTGGGGGAGAGTGGGGGCAGGAACAGAACTGCTAATTTGTTTCAGCTTTGTATTTCTCCCATTTTCTAAATTTTCTTCTACTCCCACGGCTGGTTAGAGCTGTGTAGGCACAGGATTCATGTCAAAATACATTCTTCCAGGTCTGTCTTTAGAAGCAAAGTTTGCTTTAAGTGAGCTGTGACACCAGCCTGTCCTGTCACCGCTGTGCAGCTCACAGCTTCCACGAGTCGCCAGAAACACTTGTAGCTGTTAAAGTGGTGCTGGTCTGGAGTCCACCCCAGCCCAGCCTGTCACAGAGCGTGCTGCAGTCAGGCACATGGCTTCATTACCTGAATTGCTCCCTGGCTTTTATAACCTCGCCCATAGTACCTTCCACCTCTTCCAAAAGTTCTTATCACCGGAGTGGAGATAACTCCTCTAGGACGCCTGCAGGGGTGGGGAGAGGGGAGAGAATAAAACACAGATCAGTTTTGTTTACAACTGCTTTACATTTAGTTTTGTTGGAATATTATTTCCCTAGCTTTGCTGTCTAGGGCCTGTCATCAACACGTCTTTGAAGAGGCAAGATGACGAATTCTGAACTGCAAGGTTCTACTGCTTGCAATTGTATCAAACCCAACAAACCTTTTGGGTCTGGAGCAATAAAATGTCTGTTTCTATATTTCTCTTCTAAAGAAACAATAAATGATACTTGCAAGCTTCACAGAAACATTTTCCAAGTGTCAAATTATCCCCATGGCAGTTTAAAACCAGAGCTCAAAATACTTTCACCTTACAAAAATAGCAATTTGAACCACAGTGAAGGCCATTTCTCCCATTTAATAACAGTTCCCCATACAAACACACAAGACAGACACGATCTGATAAAAGGAAGTGAGGCAAAATAAAAAAATCGCCTTGGTTTTGATGGGAGAATACAAAATTATCTAAGAAACTGAGGGAACAAAGGAGTTTCACCTGTATATGGCATGTGGCAATTGATACGTTGGGATGCTTTCCAATGGAGACTCCCAACTTAGACACATTAGGTGGTGATTTTTGGTGTGATTCAGTAAAGATTAGATCAGATAAAACCAAACTTCCTCACCTTGGTCTCCAGTTGTGCCAGGGGAGGTAGTTTAGATTAGATATATTTGGAAAAATTTGTTCAGAGAAAAGGGTTGTCAAGCCCTGGCACAGCTGCCCAGGGCAGTGCTGGAGTCACCATCCCTGGAACTGTTCACAAAACATGGGGATGTGGCACTTGGGGATATGGTTTAGGGATGAGCATGGTGGTGGGTACTGGGTTGACAGCTGGACTTGATGATCGTAGAGGTTTTTTTCAATCTTAACAATTCCAGTATTCAGCTACAACTGCTTTAATTCCATCATTTGCAGAAACTGAACTTCCCTGTCATGTCCAGAATACCGTTGTCCTAAAAATTCCTTTTGTTTTCTCTACTAGAAATACTGGTTTGCTCTAGAAGCATGGGAATGCCCCGAGTTCCCTCTGGATGTGCTGCCCAGCACTGGGAGGTCCTGGTGTGACACCTGACCCCACTGGGGCTGGCTGGAGCAGCCAGGTGCAGCTCAGGTCCCTGAGCTGGGTGAGGCTGAACTGCCCAGGGGAGCAGCACTGCCCTGTGCCCCCCCAGTCTCCTCACGTGCTGTGAATTCCCACACTGGGCTGTAAGAAATCAAATTCTGAGGTGTAGAAGCAACAGCAGAGAATGAAGAGAGAAGAGCTGTGGTTTGCATGTGAGTCCCTCTCACTGTGTTCCTTCCTTGCTGACCCCACTGGCTCTCTTTCTGCAAGGTCAAAGCGTGCCCTTCAAGGAGCTGAGAAGGACTTTTCCCCCTCAGAAAATCACATTAAATATACTGATGGATCACAGCCAATACAAAGCAGCTGGTACAATTTTACACAGTAGGAACAATATCTGAGCTCAGCGTTGCAGAGACATGAGGCAATGGGGTGAACAAGCCTGACTCCATCCCCTCTGGTGGAAGAGAGAAAAATGGAATACCAGTGTGCAGAACTGGGCCATGAACTGAGACAACCTGCTGTAATGTTTCCTAGTTGTGACCTTTGGTAGGAAATAACCTCTGCCAACATGAACCTGTTGTTCAAGCACTGGAGATTTAGGCTGGGTATCAGGAAAAGGTTCTTCCCCCAGAGGGTGCTGGGCACTGCCCAGGCTCCCCAGGGAATGGGCACGGCCCCGAGGCTGCCAGAGCTCCAGGAGAATTTGGACAATGCTCCCAGGGACTGGCTGGAGGTTGTAAAGGTGTCCTGTACAGGGCCAGAAGTTGGGACTCCATGATCCCTGTGGCTCCTTTCCAACTCAAAATATTCTATGGTTCTGTGATCCTGTCTTTAGGCAGAACCCTTAACACGAGCATGTTTTCCTATTGGTTCTAATTTAGTATCAACCAACCCAACAAACAGGTAAGCTGCCTGCAGTCATTTTCCCTCTGACCTATCCCAGTAACTCTACATCTGAAGAACGTCCTATCAGTGCTGATTTGATGGAGACAGGAAGATCTGGCATTGACAGTTTTCCTGTCTCTGGGGTGACAACTTGCACCCAAACCTTACTGCCTTAAGACAGCACCTCCAACAAAAAGAAACCTCAGGTATTTTATCTCAAATCAAAAGCTACTACTGAAGAATCATATTTCTCTGTCATAAAGGTACTGGCAAGAGCCATGACACCCTCTCAGTGATCTCTTCACTTTCCAGATTAGGAGGGTTCTCAGTTCCTGGCTACTGATGTTCTGCGTGAATCCAGGTATTTCCCTGTTCAGGAGATGGAGGAACTGCTGTCCTGTGTCGATGTAACCCAGCTCCGAGCCCAGACCCTGCCTGGGGTGCTCTGGCAGACACTGGCTTTGGCAGGACAGCAGCCACCACCAGCAGCACCTCCCCACACAGAGTGCAGGTCACTGGGAGAAGCAACCAGCTTCTGTTCATGTATCCTCATGAAAAACAGAACTGATGATCATCCAAGAACCTCATTTCAATGGTGAAAAAGATTATTTTGTCCCCTGATACCCAAACAAGCCTCATGCCTCCTCACCTTTGCTCACTCCCAGTGTCTCCAGATGCTGCTCTGGATCAGCACAGGTCTCCCAAAAACCCCCCACACCCGCACAGGTGCCTGACAGTTGTCTGAAACACCTAAAACACCACTCAATGCTTCTGTTTCAGCAGCTGAATCTCATTCTAAAGAAGTGAGCAGTCCCAGGTAAATGTGGTCCCCTGGGAGGGTGGGCTCTGCTCACACACCACACTGTGCTGAACCTGCTCCTGCCTCTCCCTGTCCCCACAGCAGCTCCCCTTCTCCCAGGCCTTCAGACTAACCCATCTCCTCACTCGGCCCAGCACTGACAGGCTTTCCAACAGCGCTCACTGACTCCAGCGTGAAGCTTCACAGTGCCCACTGGAGTAAATTAACAGAGATGGAATTCATGCAGTGCAGTCTTTCAGACTGCTGCTCCCTAGCTCGAGGTGGCAATAAATCCAGCAGCTTTACTCTACTCCTGATACAGACACAATACATAAATCATGTTAGTTTAGGACTGTCTCCTGTAATAGACATGACCTTAATTAAAGATAAGAGAGTTCTGTAAGGCACAGAACCAGCAATCCTATGGAAAAAATATAATCTTAAAAGTAATGAACTAGATACTTCTGTAATAAAGTACTTGGTTTTCAGACATGTTGTGCATCTGTAACTTCAGCTGTAGTGAAACGAAGTGGAAGAGCAGAAGAAATTAATATTCTTTTAAGCACACTTCCCTCATGACTGTAACAGAGAACTATTAAACTTAGAAATGTCCTTCAGGTGTTTTCTGCTTCACAGGATTACATAATGTAGTTATTAAAAATGTTATCATGCTTTTTAATAAATGCCCTGCCACAAAAAAGAAAGGAATCAAATGTAACGTACCTATTGATTTCATGGGAAAGTCCCAAAGTCATCTCCTCATGCAAAATCAACCTCTCAGTGTGTATATCTATATACAGATATATCTATATATCTATATCTATATAATCTCAGATTGAGTATGAATTTTATTTGCACATAAAAAATGCTTATATCTATACAAATAACTGGTTAAAAACATCTTAAAAGGAATGCCAAAGCTTTTCTTGAATATTCAGTGGGTATAATTGACCCTAGGTGTCCTGAAGTGTGTCATATGCAATCTCTACTGCCTCCAACGTTTCCCAGTTGTCCTTGTTTCCCCAACCATTAAATCCCACATGAGAAGCACATTCCCAGGCTGGCACTTACCCTCTGGCTGGTCCTCCCACGGACACCACCTGCAGAGGAAATGGCCCTCTCCCCCCTCGTCCACGTCTGCTTCCAGCCCAATGGCCGACTACAGTGCCGGCAATTTCAAGTTTCCCTCCCTGAGAAGGAATAGGTTGGACTCCTGCACATAAAAGCAAAACCAAACTTTGATCTTCACAATCATCACAGAAAAGTTCCAAATGAATGGAAAGCTAGTTTGCCCAGATTTCACCACATATCCCATTTCCTCTATGGATACTGTGAGATTATTGCTCATTTTGCAGTATTCCAGAAGTGTCAGAACTCCAAGAGTCTGCTTCCCCCACCCCTTTTTAAAAATAGATATGAATTCTGAAAAGAAAAATGATCTGACATGAGTGCTTCAGTTTCAGTAATTAAAAATATACTTGAGATAAGCCTCAAGAAACAAGAGGAATTTTACAAGCCAGCTGAAGATTGCTTTTTTTCCTGCATTCCTAATGAAGAAGGAACTCTTGCAGGTTCAACGCCCATTTTAGCCAACAGCAAGTATCAGAATAGACCACACAGATTACATTGGCAATAAAGAATTTACTAGGCAGGATAAGCTGTACTGACACTAAGTTGCTATTAAAATGTAGCATTCAAAGAGATCTGGTTTAAAAGGTGGGTTTATCCTTTCCCCTCCAAGAAGGCAGCAAAATTACAGCTGTCTAAGATGCAACTGTAGCTTCTGTCTTTATACTTGTGTTTTGCCCTGAAAAATCAGCTCTGGGGCATAACGTGTTTCAAGACATCCAGGTATGTCAACTGAGCAAGATGTTACTGGTAAGACCATCAGCACCAAAAGGGTTACAAACCACAGTGGTTACACAGCCATAATTAGTCTCTAGTGTTAATAGGCTGGGAACTACACTATTGATTACATCCAGAAGGTTCCTACTTCCCTGTGCAAGTCCTTGAGCTCCAAATGCAGATGGTTTGCAGGGCCAGAGTTATTCACACATGAAGCATTAGAGGTATGTTTGCTCTTAGGATAAAAGCTCAGAGGCCAGAAAGAACAGCTAAATACGTGGGAAAAATTTACCCTGAATAGGTTTCCATCATCCCACATCATACAGGAAGTGAGCAATGGGCACACAGGTAGGGAAGTAAATCCCACTCCTGTGTCTATGCCAGCACTGATGCCAGCCAAGAAGGGCTCAGCAGTAATACCAAAGTCAGTAATTTCTACGCTGGGTCTTTGAAAAAAGCTCACCTGCCCGCAGATTTTGGGAAATCCCTGTTAATACAGAGGCAGAGGCCAGTGGGTTACAGATGCCCTCTTTGCCTGTGGGAGCACAGGAGACAGCCTGCCCCGCTGGGCTTTGGGCTCTGCTGTCTTTGGAGGAGGGTTTCTAGGCAAAGGAGGGCTGGCGCTGGGGGCTTGCGGCAGGGACGGGGAGCAGAGTGGACAGCAGCCCAGGCAGGCTCTAGAGAGGGAAGCTGAGACAGTTAGGGAGACAGGGAGTCAGTAAGAAAGCCTCAGACCAAACCGTACAGTGGAGGAAGCCGTTGCCAGAAGCTCTAAGAAAAGGGGTTTGGGTATAATTACCGCCCTGAAACTTGCTAGTCCTGTTGCTGTCATTGCCAGAGAAGGCTCCGGAGTGTCCTGCCGCTGCCGCCACCCGGAAGGCCCGGTAAGCGCCTGTGGCTACTGTTTCCCCATAAGGGCCTCCGAAGCCATAGACTCCTGTTAGACCCAGGGTAAAGAAAGACAGGGGAAAAGCTGTGAGGGGGCCAGGCAACCGGGAAGGCCCCAGCAGAGGTTGCTGCCTCCTTCCACCCGTCCAGAGGCAGCTGGGAGGGCCGCGCTCCCGCGGGCCGGGCTCCTGTGGGCGACGCTGCAGCACCGCGCCGAGGGAGCCCTGGCAAAGGAGTCCTGCTGTCCCAGCCAGCAGGGAGCTTCTGCTGAAGGGCAGGCCTTGGGGCTTGCAATGGGATCCCAACTTCTCTGGTGTGGTAAAGGTTTGTGACAACTTTCTGGCAGTGAGCTCTGGTGACTACAGTCATGGCACCCCTGGAATGCCAGTGTCCAGTATCCATACACCTATGGGCCTTGGGATGGAGAGATTTTGAGGAAGGGAGCAATTCTAAGAAGAGCCTGGAATGGTCATGTCAGTATTTACATTTGAGGGTGCCAATGGTTATATGACTGTAGCAAACAGAGAGGAGTGGGGAGGGGGAAAGGTTGTCTTCAACCCTGACAGTTAAACTGTGTCTGTTAATTCATAAATGTTTTGAACCAATTTACTGTGCAAATCAGAGCCTTTTCATATCACCCAGTGTCGATCCATTCCTCTTTTTTCTAGTTCTACAACAAGAGTAAAAATATTTTGATCTGGCAGTTACTAAAATCCTGATGAAAATACGCAGTAATACAGCACATTCTGTATCACTGGGCTAATAAAAGCAACCCCAAAATACAGTGATTGGCACATGCCAACACAAGCTGACCACTTGCTTTTATGTATTTTCCCTATGACATTGAACAGGGTTGGTAGTTTTGGGAATGGGCAAGGTAAGGTAAGGTGTGGCACCGCTGTCCCATCACTTACCAGCAAAGCCTCTCCCCCTGCCCTGAGGTGGTGGGACTGGCCCAAAGTGTCGAGGATACATAGAAGCTGGATAGAAAGGCATGGCAGGTGGAGGAGGGAAAGGGAGAGGATGGTTCTGCCTGGAGAAATTTAATCCTTCTAGGATGCTTTGACGCATCTTTTCAACCTTGGCTGCCTGCTCAGCCTAGGAATAAAGAGAAGGTCACAGAGGGACATTAAAATTCTCATTTCAATTGTATAAAGCTATTTTAACACAACAAATTCAAAGAAAAACGCAAAATAATAGAGGAGAATCATCATCCTAAACCTAGGCTGCAAACCAGAGTCTCTGCATACAGGCTGAAACATGCCTGGAGGGTAACAACCCTGAGAGGAACCACACCATCAGTGGCAAAGCTAGGATCAGCTTCCCTCAAGTCAGGAAAGAGAAGGGATACAATTTCATACCTTTCAAAAAGTTAAAAACAAAAAAGGTTTGGGTTATTCAGTAAACTGTTTTATCAGTTTACTGGTTTTACAGTTAGATAGTAATTTTGCATGATTTGGATACAACAAAAATCTCCTTCATTTGTATTTTAAGATGGTTGTAAGAAATGTGAAAAGATTTTGAGCTGAGGACCCCAAGAATGACTTCACAGTCTGTAAAATCAGTTAGAAATCACCAATTTTCTTTCACTACAAACCCAGTGCAGCTTAGTTCTTTGGACAGTCTGACCCAAAAAGATGGGACTTGAACAAATGAGCAGAAAGTTTCCAACTTGGCCATTCATATCAGTGTTTCATTTTTCAGAGAGAAAAAAAAAATTAAGTTCAAATTGATGCCTCTTCTTCCAAATCTACCCAAATGCCATCCTACTCATCAAGAAATAAGGGATTAAACAGCAAAATCCACCCATTAGCCATTCTCCTCATATTTGCCTTTAAAAGCAGAGATGACACATGAGGTCAATGATGACAATCCACCCCATGAAACCCTTGTGGGCACATGGGACACTCCATCTCCCTGCACAACTACACACCTGACCATCACAGAGGTCGATGAGCGGAACTTTCTCCCGGCTTGCTTTGATGAGCTTGGTCTGGAATAATTTCCCATCAAAATACATCCAGGGACAGCAGTGCTCCCATGGAATCGGCTGTCCGCAGGCGTCGTTGGCAAAAAGAGCCATATCCACACCACTCATGAAGAGAGCTGACAGCTGGATTCCACGGGGATCCAGATTCTCAATCTGTTTAAAAATGTGGTAAATTTAGTAAGATCGCAATGAGATGTAATTCAAAGTTATTCCAATAGTTACGTTCTTTTCAAAACTCTTGCAAACAGAGGGATTTTAAAAGGTCATCCAGACTTTCAGAAGTTTGAGCAGAAGAATGCACCAGAACCTCTCACTTGTGCATGCAGAGCTGCCATCTTCAGGAGAGCTGTGGTCCCATCCACCTGCTCTGGAGACCAGAGATAAACACAAACCCCTGTTTTCTTAACATAAAGTGCAGGAAACTACTTCTAAAGAGACTTACAGGAATTAGCACCAGAAAACTTCATTAAAAATTTTATTCCAAATAATAAAGTGCTTTTGAGATGTATGACAGAACATCTCAGGAATGAACTCAATGCAAAATTCCATTTTTCTTCCCATATAACACATTTCCTTCTGAACTCCTTTATAATGGATTTTCTATTAGTTTGATTCACGGTTTTGCTTTAAGAACACAAAGTAGTGTTCATGCATACAACAGCTTTATTTAGGATGCAGGATTGAGACACAAAGGTAGAATTAAACAGTGAATAATAGGTAGTGGTCAAAGCAAAAAGGATTTACTTGCAGCAAGTGTATTTTTAGCTCTGGCGTAAGAAAATATCACTACTGGTGTTCTCTGAAATACTTCTCAAAATATCAGCCCTTGCTTGGGAACATTTTCAAGACCTTGGTATTAAATTTTAAAATTAAACTCTATTACCACCTTCCTTATGCATAAGCAACCTTTAAGAGCCCAAAGACTATCCTGCTCATTTTGCAGATACATAGCTGGGTTCAAATTCAGCTGCTCTTTCTGTCTGACTTCACAAGCTGCTTCCTGTGAAGCCAGTAACAACCCTGAGGGAATTACTGAATCTTCCAGCTAACCAACACATCTTAGGGAAGTAATCTGCATTACTTTATGTGTGATTGAAAAATAAAACAATTACTATTAAACCAAAACATTATCTGCTCGTCAGCCACAGAAAAGAAATAGCCACGTGCTGGCTTTGAGAATCCTCTTGCAGATCTGATATCAGTGACAAAATATTCCTTGGAAAAAAGCCCAATAGTTGGAATCTCAATGAGCTTAATTACTGTTTCTCCTGAGAAGAGGGGTGCTAGGTTTGCTGCTCATGTCTGTGCCCCTCCATAGGGGATACCTGTAAGCATGAACCAACCTGGGAAACAAGGGCCACTTCCTCCCTGCTGCTTTACATTGTGTTACCCACAGCAAGAATACCACACTAACTAGCAGTTAGCCAGGAGTATTTACTTCATGTAAAGTAAATGCCACTTTCAGATTTTAACTTTTAAAATCCTCAAAATAATGATTTCTACAATTCTACGAGAATTCATAAATTGTTTTACTTGTTTCTCCTGCATTTTTCCACTCAAGGTTATGTAAGTCTCTCTCCATTCTTACACTTAGCTGCAAAAATCTTTTGAATGCTGAATTGTAAGAAAATACCCAGGTCAGTGTTCGAAAACAGCAACACTGAGAAGCAGCCTCTGTTTTCCTTCATCTTTTCAATGGAAGCACGTTTTTTGAACTTCCAAGACACAATTACTTAACAAATTGTGAGAAAAGGTTCTGCAGTATAGAATATGTTTAAGATTTTAGTTACCTTTCTGATTAGTGAAACAGAATGGATTATGAATCTCTGCAACATTTTAAGCCACTAAGATTAATATTTTGGAAAGTATAGGTGATTGTGCAAGGCTTTTAGTGAGACAGGCACATATAAATCAGCCACTACAGTTAATTCCCAGATCAGCTGGAAACAAATCTCTTAAATTATGTAAGCTACAGTTAAGAATTACCTTGAGTTCCTGAAGCTGGTCAGGTTCATAGAGCTTTGGAGACAGTGCTTGGGCAAGGAAAGCATCGAGTTCCTGGCGACGCAGGATGCGCACCCCCGGCCACTGTACCATATACCTGTAAGGGAAGCACGTCCCGTCAGGGGCTCCTTAATGGGTAAGCCAGAAACCCCCAGTGTATGTATAGAACATGTGACAGAAGAGAAACATGCTGTGCCAGTGAAAAGAGGAGCTTTAAGACAACACTGTTTTTGCATACTAACTATTCTATGAGGAGAAACAGTGTTTTAGTGCTCAAAAGGCAAGATGAAGTTCCATAGAACCAAAGACAGATTTATATTTATCACTCTCAAAAATGGCTTAAATTTTACCATGTGTAAGATGCTAACCTTGGATTCTGAAAGAACTACAAGCTAGTTGTCTTAAATAATTACCCCAAATGTAAGCATCTCCCAATTCCTCTGTCAATTTTCAATGTGAAAATTAAATAGTTCAGGATTTTGGACCTTGTGAATTTCTCTCTGGAAAGCTGAAATACAGAATTAATACTTCTACTGTTGATTATCATCACCTCAACTGGATGAGCAATTCTAACTCAGGGAGCTCCACACACCACAGGCATCATCCTGCAAGCTCTGCATCCTGATAAGCTGCTATGCAGCTTTCTCTGAACAACTCTCTTCTGCTGCGCAACTTCACCCACACAAGCCTCTGAGGCCCCAAAGTTGGTTTTTTACTGAGCTGAAGCCTCGAATATACTAAGGGAAAACTAATTCAAATGATACAGCCTCTTTGCAACAAAAGATCTTTTTTGTCTTCCCGTCAATCCTTTAGAGACTGAAGAACTACACAACATGCTTTTCTACAACCATACCAAACTCCCTCTCCCAGTGAGGCTGCAAATATGAATTAACACTTTGTACAGAGATCCAGAGCAGAACCTTTCCTGGGCTCTGATTTCCCCGCAGGTGACACTGACCTTAGCACACAGCAGAGCACCATAAGATGAGTGGGCACATTAGTTGGGTTGAGCATTGCTGGTGTGTCTGATCGCATACAGGCCAGAAACGCCCTCATCCGTCGGTTCTTGTCTTCCACAGCTTTGCCCAGCCACAGCTTCTTCAGGTTTGGGCAGGTCCACTCCCTGAAGGCCAGGGCTTCCACCAGCTCAGGGGTCTGAGGAGATTTGCCTTTGTAAGCAGCCCATTCCTTAATTATCACCGGTGAAACTGCAGAATGGCAACACCAGAAAGAAATTAGGCTGAGCTAGTTATTTCATATTCCAGCATTCATTTCAAACTTCATATGCAAGAGATTTTGATTCAAAAAGCATCACTTTGAGACTGCAAGAGTGTGCTGGATTACACTGCCAAACTGGTAATTCAAACCCTGCATGAAATAGCCTTTAATTGTGATCACTGTCAAATTAAGTGTATACAGACATGCATACGCATGGAATGTCATGCTAATATTTTCAAATGAACATACAACATAAAGGAAACACACTATTTTTCTAAAACAAACAGCACAATTTCCCCTGGAAGTGTTCAAGGCCAGGGTGGACAGGGCTTGGAGAAACCTGGTCTACTGGAAGGTGTCCCTGCCCATGGCAGAGGATTGGAACTGGACAGTCTTCAAGGTCCGTTCCAATCTAAACCATTTGGTGATTTTAACTTAAAAATGCAACTTTCCCCTTAAAAATCTGTGTCATGTCTGTGCGTGGTCATACTGTCATATCCGACAATCCTTGTGTGTGATCAGAAACTTACAGTGATAAATAAAAATAGTACATAAGCACAAATATATCCCATATGTGCCCTTTTAAGAACAATATGATCCTAGTGATTTTATTTGAATCATAGTTAAACCTGGCATTATTATACTTGTCTGTAGCTGTTCAGCTACTGCAATGGAATAAGATCTCAAATATAGGTAGGTTTGGAGTTCTTCTCCCTAAAAATGTTAGAAAACATTACTTTTCATAAACCTCCCCATTTATTGCACTGCTGTCTATGAAGAGGTTAGTGGCTTTGAGCCTAAGCTCCCTTTCATCCACATCAGCATGAAGACAGTTCACTCTACACTGCTGCTAAATCATCTCCCTTCTTCTATTTGAAGACAACCAGGACAGAACATAAGTGCAAGTCAAGGCTGAGACATGATACCTTTGGCCTTGGAGCAACCCCGAGCCTGACACAGTTCACAGCGTGCCTGCACCCTCCTAACTCTGAGCCCAGTTATGCAGTGTGGAAAGGTTCAAGGAACTTGTTAGTGCAGGTTCAGGTTACGGCCTGGGGAGATTCCCTGCGGGAGCCCAGACCTGCTCTTTCTGCTGGAAATCCACTGGATACAGCCCGGGGAATGCATCCCTCTGGTGCCAGCACAGGCCTATGGCTACAAAGCCTCCTTCAGCAATGGGGCAGCAGCCTAATGTGTGATTCTATAGCCAGGGGCAGGCAAACCACGGCAGAGGTGACGGTCAGGACTAAAGAAAGAAACTCTAAAACACCCCAAAGAGCTCTCCTCTTTTTGGGAATAAACCCAGCCTAGCATTAGTTACCCTTCACAGAGCTCAGGGCAGTTTCACAAAGATCACACGCAGCAATGCAAATAAACATTCTGATATATTTAGTTGGTCGCCTCACTCTAAAATCATGTTCTATTTTGGTTGCTCCCAGGTTCTATACACCACCATGCTCTAAAGATGGGCTCCAAGGGCCAGCAGAGCTACCCTGCCCTGCTCATCTCTCCTGGTTTCTCTGTTTGCTTAGTACGCCCAAAACAGCAAACATGAACAAAAGGATGTATTTTATGTGGGCTTTCAACCCTTCTGTAATTGCTTTAGGTATCAGAAGTAATGCTGCACACACCAGCAGTGTTTCCCTGATGTTTCTTTCACTTACATTGAACACATAAAGACCTTAAGCTTAGAAGAAGGGAATGTTTTACGTCTATGTTTTCTATCTCACATTTCAACATCCAAATCTGGTTCAAAGCTTTTAACCTGTGGATGAGAACTTCCATGGCTCTGTGACATGAAGGTCACAGGAAGAATACCTCAGCCTGTTTTCCAGTCACATGCTACAGAGGTCACATTAGAGATCTGCACTGGCTTCTACGTTGTGCTAAACAGTAATCATATACAAGACCCCTAGAACGGCTGGAGTGGAAACAGACCTTAAAGCCCACCTTGTTCCATCCCCTGCTGTGGGAGGGTAACCTGTGCCAGGCCCTCACCACTCTCACCAGGAAGAATTTCTTCCCAATATCCCGTATTTGCCCTCTGGAAGCCATTCCCATTGTCCTGCCATTCCAGGCCCTTGTCCAAAGCTTATTTGCAGCTCTCTTGGAATCCCTTTAGGTACTGGAAGGGGTTCTAAGTCTCCCTGGAGCCTTCTCTTCTCCAGGCTAGAGTCTTCCCAGACTGTCTCCATAAGAGAAGTGTTCCAGCCCTCAGAACATCTTCATGGCCTTCTCTGGACTTGCTCCTGCAGGTCCACACCCTGTGCTAAGGACCCAGAGCTGGATGCAGGTAACCATGCTTCTTGTGGGAAGGTTTAACATGAAGGTCCATCTAGTGGGCTGGAATACAGTTTCCTCTCTGAGTGATGGGGATGAGGAATTGCAGCTGAATCCATTGACAAGCAACTGTAGCACTGTCCATCCGAAATTAGCATTTAACCTAACAGATGAATCCAGGACTTGTCTATAGCCACTAATTTGTCCAGGACATTCCTTAAACCTTTGACAAATCTGTAATGAGACTGCTGCCAAACTCACTGCATCTTCAGCTGCCAGAATATCTGTCCTCACAGGGATGTATGGCATTTCCTACCACGACTTCCACTGAGAAATGAGCAGTACCTACCTTGAAAACTATGTCGACTACAACTAGGATCAGCCCCATTACCATGGTGGTTATATTGTTTTCATACCAAACCTCATCCTACTGCTCATCAGCAGGTTTGGATACCCACAGAGGCCCAAGGCACCACACAATCTATGGACCTCTACTTTCAACAGTGCTCTCACGACGTGCTAAGGTCAATCCAAGCAGAAAGGGTCAGCATCAACCTGCACAGCAGTAACCTGCTGGATGAACACCAGAGTGCTGTTACAGCCTCTGAAGGCACCAGCCACACCACCCCGGCAGAGCTCTGGCTGCCAAGCACAGCTCCAGTGGTTCTGGTCTTATTCATTAACTGTAATTTTTAACCTTACAATCCTTCCTGACAGCACAGCTTGAGCTCAGCACGCTTGATTTTGCACGAGGGCTACTGCCCAAGAGACACGGCTTTCCTCTTGGCAGGGCCGGCACCAGCTGAATACATCCGTGATGGGGAGCAGCTCATCACAAGGTGGCTGGGCTTAAAATAACAAACCTTGGGATCCAACCAGGAGCTCTGACAGCCTGAGCAAGTGTGCGTTTTGCCACTGAGCAGAAAGAGCAGATGGTTTCACTACGCACATGTATTTATCAGGACATGGAAATAACCTGTTTCAGAGCTTGACACGCAGAGCAAGGGAGACCCTTGGTTTCCATCCCCTCTGAGGGAAGGACAGCACAGCCAGCACCGTGCCCTTGGCAGCCAAACACAATCTGGCACTCTGTGACCCAGACTCTCCTGTCCTCTGGGAGCAGAGGTGAGGCCATGGACAGGAAAGGCATCACTTAGCAGACAATGATCACTGAAGAACACCACTGATTGCTGCTTCTGTTGTTTCTCATTAGCTTTTCAACTTCATACAAAAAATAATGATTTAGAAGACAAGAACCCATCCGTTTCATGAAAGATCCATTATCTTGCCATCTATATATTTAGTAATAATCCTGAGGTGTCAGTTTATTATGCATTTTTCCCAGCCTTCCATAACCCTCATATGCAATATCCTTGCCAATTATTCAGGCACTATTATTAAGTTGCCAATGTTATGGTTTGTACAACAAACATGACAGGATTTCAGATATTAATATTCATTACCTCTCTACATAAATCTTAAGGACCATTTACATTTCTTCAGAAACTAATTTCTTAATTCTCTTAACATATCTTAATCCCTAAATTTTCTCTTAATTGTCTTCATCACTGCATTTCATAACTCATTTTTGAGAGCGGCAAAATAATTTAGACACTGGAGGAGAATGAGCACCTAGTTCATGATAGCCTGGGTCCTCAGAAAAGTTAGAGAGGGCTAATCAGTGCTTCAGACACTGTTCTCTCCTCACATCTTGCACAGACTGCCCAAGTCTTGCTGCTCTGTAAGAGAGCCAACCAAAATAAAGGCATTCCTGCACTGGAGCCCTTTCATACCCCACACCTGCACAGCAGCTAAATCCATCTTTACCGGCACTGCCAGCTTTGCAGCGAAGCAAGGAACGTCTGGGCCTATGTTCAAATTGGTTTTTGCTTTTTTAAGAGCTTGGTCAGTCCTAAGCTAGAAGTAGGTCAGTAGCTGAATACGTCCTACAGCAAGATTTGCCAGAGCTCCTGTAACTAAACCAAGTCAGCAGCAGTGTGCTTACCCTCCACTGAGAATAAACTCTGGAAAGCAGGATAAACGAAGAGAAAATAGAGATTATATAGGCTTCCCCAGCAGCCTACAGAGAACATTCTAGGTTTACAAGATTAAACCTGAAGCAGACCTCCAGAATTCAGCCGCTTCACCAAAAAACAGGCTGTAGTACACTTTTCAGGCCAGAAGTCTCATGAGGATAAATGAAGACTGCAAATAAAATCACTGTTTTAATCCTCGAATAACCTTGCAACTTGAAATACTACTATGCTGTGTGAGTTTTAAGAAGTCTGTATGTGTGCTGAGGTATTATTCAAACAGGGTAAATGCTGATTCCCACAAAGTAACTGGCACAGACAAATGGCTTTTTAAACATCATTGGGAGATTATCATCTTCACTGCAAATGTACAAAAACATTTCACAATTACAAATGGAAAGAGCAAAGGGAATGAATATAAAGTTTACAACTGATACTTATTTTTATCCTTTTACACATGAAACCTGTGAATAATGATTTCATACATTCTGAATACCTGATTCTTAATTTAGCATAGTGACAGCAGACTCCTACATTTAAAATACTTGTGCTGCTGGTACTGTGCTTCAGCACTCCTGTAACCTTTATAAGCTGCTATTGCAAAGTTCAGTCATTTCCTTGCATGCATTTCATTATAACAAAAGCACTCTAGCACGAGGACTGGAATGGCAGTAATTCCTGGAAACTGAAGACTTAAAAAGACAACTTCCAGATTAATGAGAAGATTAACATCCATCTCTCTGAAGAAGACAAAGGATCTTCTGACAAGGCTGTTTGCAAAAGTTTAGTCTGTCCTCACCCAGGTCTACCTTTGCTTGCATTACACCCTGGTTTCTGTGGGGCTTAAACTAGGTTTTTATATGCCAATACCCGAAATACACAAGATACTTGCAAATTTCCCTGGGGTACCTTCAGGGACACATTTGGGAAGACAGGGCAAGTTAACCTGTGCACCTCTCATTTTTTAAAAAAGCAGGGAGATTTGTATGCATGTACAGAGAACAGAAGTTTCCTAAAATCCCGTTCTGCCATACACAGAAATGACATCACAAGCTGACATCACTGCAGGTCTGGCAGCAGCTTAAGCAGACGTTCAAAACCAAAGCTCAGAGCTTGTTTAGAAAAGGCAACATTTATCACTCTTAAACTACAATAGGAAATAAAATTTCAAATTAACAATATCAAATTAACAATATCTTTTTCTCTTATCCACGGTATCCAGTAAGCCCGAAATTCCTCTGGCATCAGCTACCCTGACGGGATCTTAGCAACAATTCCCATTCACATCACGGTACAAGTGGCTCTGAAACCACAGCAAAGGGAAGTGGAATAAAGCAGGGGTTCTGCAGTACGTACATTCTGGTGGAAGTCTGTTCTTTCTAAAAGCAAGCCTTTCAGTTTTCTTTCTGCTTTCTGCCAAACTAAACAGGACTCCGTAAACATACTGACGCACTGGCCTATACAGGAGAGCAGCAGGAGGCAAGTCTTTGTTGGCTTCATCTTCTATAGAAACGGCGATTTTGATTTCACCCTTTGGCATGAAAGAAAGCAGAGAAATATGACATGTTACAGTGAACAAAGAGCACGTAGGGATGCACGGGAACCCAATCCAACCCTAATACACATGTCAGCTAGTCAAGACAAATGTGAGTCAGTAATAAAGTGGATCTCAGCTCAGGGAAGGATTAACCCAGCCTCCCTCATTTCCTCCAGGTTCTGTTGCTTTCCTCTTTCCCGTCTCCATCACGCACATATTTGTTTGTCTGGACTAGCTACATGTGAGGATTAACTTAATATTGCACTTTTAATACAGGCACTTGGAAAAACAGTAGACATGGAAATAGAGCAATGTGCTTTTAGACAGCGAAAGCACATTTGAAGCTGATCTAGATTTCAAGCAGTTATTTTAAAAAATATTCATGCTGTCTAAAAACACCAGTCTGACTTTTTGCTGCAGGATTTGAAACAGTATTGGGGACTCACTGCAAAAAACAATGCATGAGCACACCTGGACAAAAACCACCTAACTGGGAATTACTCGAGTAAGGTAGGGTTTGAATACATGTATGTAAAAATTCAGTATTTTATACCTTTTAAGAAAAAAAGCACGAAAAAACCTTCCAACATTTTCTCTCAAAACAGCCACACTGTTTTCTATAACTGCACATCCAAACATGTTAGGATGTTCTTGGAGAACGACTGACTGCACTGCTCCCAAAAATCAACTTTTATGTTTAACACTGACAAGAAAACACTCCATTGTGCTACTTTCTCATTAAAAAAAACTATTTAAACTATCCCAGTAATGAATCCTGAAGGTGACACCTTGAAGTGATTACATTAGGATATTGTCAGGTTTAACTTGGACAAAACTACCTTAGGTTTAAGGTTATGTCTAAAAGGTCTCTCTCAGTAACAGCAGCATAACCTGGAACATGTGCCCATTTCTAGAGAATCCCCATAATTCTAGCACAAGGTTCAACAGTTCTGCATTAGGGTCACAGAGACCCTCTGCAGCTCCAGGCTGAGCCAGAGGGGCTGGAAAGGGCCTGGCAGGAAAGGCCCTGGGGGTGCTGGTGGCAGCAGCTGAACAGGAGCCCAGGTGGGCAAGAAGGACCAGGGCACCCAGGCTGGTTCCAGCCATGGTGTGGCAGCAGGACCAGGGCAGTGCCCATCCCCTGTCCCAGGCACTGGTGAAGCCCCATCTCAAATCCTGGGGTCAGTTTTGGGCCCCTCACAACAAGAATGACCTTGAGGGGCTGGAGCATGTCCAGAGAAGGGAACGGAGCTGGGAAGGGGCTGAGGGAGCTGGGAAAGGGGCTCAGCCTGGAGAAAAGGAGGCTCAGGGGGGACCTTGTGGCTCTGCACAAGTCCCTGACAGGAGGGAGCAGCCAGGGGAGGTCGGGCTCTGCTCCCAGGGAACAGGGACAGGACAAAGGAAATGGCTTCAGGTGGCAGGGGTGGAGTCCCCATCCCTGGAGGGATTTAAAAACCACATAGATGGGGCAGTTGGGGATGTGGTTCAGTGGGGGCCTTGGCAGTGCTGATCTTAAAGATCTTTTCTAACCTAAATGATTCTGTGATTAAACATCAAGTAGTATTTAAACATGCTAAGAATATTTGGCTATGAAAAGTGTGAAACAGAACTGACATCAATGGTCTTCACAGACCTTTTGATTCTTCACTTCTCTTTGACAAAAAAGTGTAAGAACATGACAGTGACATGAGCCGTGGTACTAAACAAACAAAATGGGAAATAGGAAACCCAAACCTCAACCTTGATGCAGTAGCTTTTAGTTTGATGGATCTCAGATCTGCCTGTGGTCCTTATTGTCCTGAAGAGGATTTTTAGGGTGAATAAAGGTTAACAGGAATGGGGACAGTGCCATTTTGCTAGCTGCTGGTATAAAAGGGATTTCTTAGAGGTGCTGTGTTTCTTTCGGGGCCAACTATCAGCAATGGGAAGGATCAGATGGGAGGGAAAACAATCTCAGTACTTCTGAATGCTGAAAATAGAAAAGACTTGGCACAGACACCAAAGCACATACACAGGAATTTTTAGATGGAAATGGTCTCTGCATAAACATACACACAGAGACAAATACACCCAAGCATAGAGATATACAAATATCTGCATATAGTTGGGAAAAATTAATTAATTTTGTAAAGAAATACTTCTAATTACAGTAATCTTGTATTTATTGGAACAATGTACCAGATCAGTGGTTAGAAAACGGGGGGAAAACTGGTTCAAAAGACTAAAAAGGGACCAAAACTTAGAGCATTAAAAAGGATGTAAAAATCCGATACTCTTTAGCCAGAAATGCCAGGGCAATTATCTTCACAGAATCATTATCCCACAGTACCTCATTTTAAAATGTCATACCTTAGTTAGGACATGAAAGATGTAGGGATACATTAACCCCTTCTTGTGCCTGTGCTCTGCCACTCGTAATACTTCAGGTGCTACCGGAGGTAATGGAGGGGTAGTAATATCCATGTGGTTTCTGGTGGGCATGGACAACAGGCATGGGATTTGTGGATTACTGGTTTGATTCCCTTTGACATCAGCTGCCTGACTTCCTGAAGAAGCACTAGAGGAACCTTCTGCCTGTAACAGAACATACAAAATAATGTGCTTCGGATGTGTCCAGAAACATACCAGGAGATCAGCCAAGAGAAACAGCAAACTTCCTCCCTCACCCCCAATGAAAACAGTAAATCCTCACATCACGCTGTTGCAGTGTGCAGAATACATTATCCAAAGCTGGCTGCAAGGTTTTCAGGAAATAGAAACCTTCAGCCATTGTCTGCTAGTAGAACCAAATTACTAAGAAAATAAATATTACAATAAAACTTCTAACTTATTAACAGCAACAGTAACTGTTTTTTTTTTTAAATTATTTAACTGCATAATGCAGAAATGGACTGACAGCCTTTTAATGACCTGTGAATGGCCTCTCAACTCAGTATTTCCAAGATACTCCCAACTCAATGTGTTAACTGAGAGCCACATAGTCTGTAATTTATCTAGACTTCCATAAACATAGTCCTTCTCGACTTGCAATTCTAGACAAAACAGGGAAAAGTACATAGTTCAATTAAGTAACATGCAAAATACATAGTGTCAAACTCAAAAGCCTGGTAAATGTTGTTGGTTTCTTTGGTTGTTTAGGGTTTTCTTGTAACATAAAAGATCTTTTGTCTGAGAAGATTGTAAGAGAAAATGGCAAAGTTTTCTGACTGAAAGATTAAAGTGGCATTCTCTTCCAGTTCTAGAAATGCAGTTCATAAATTTATGGAAAAAAAAAGTGATGCATAAAAATATACTGTAAACGTCCCAGCTTTTATAAGGATTTATGTTGATTTCTCACAGATACGACAAAAAATTTTAGAGTTCATTAGTCTTCAAAACTGAAAGCTGGTTTTACCTTAAGAGTTCATGTTAGTTTCATGCCTATAAATTATTAGAGCAATAGTAAAAACTTCTAAAATCAAAATTTGATCACCTGATGACACATCATGCATGAGTATTTTCACAATATGTGTAAAGAAGTTCACATGCTTCCTAAGACTTGAAAAGCAAACACAAATGGCCAAAGCATGAAATCCCACAGAATACGTAACATAAAAAATAGGCCCAAACAAGCTCAGGTGGTTCACTTCAGACCCATGGAAAATACAAACCTGCATGCAAAAAACAAAAAACTCCACACTATTTCCAAAAATCTTCTACAGAATGGTGTAGGTAGTAAAAACAGGCTCTAGCAAGGTATCAAAGGGAAACCTTGTTTTCAGATGACACTTTAATCACACAGTCAAAGAGGATGTTACTGAAAGATCGTATTTTAGTTGGTAATATGGACTTCATTTGAGTTATAAAAATGAAAATATATAGAAGAAATGGTTAAAACCTGTAAACCAGAACACTTCCAACGCCACATGCTAACACCAAATGCTTTTACAGCACAGCTTTATTAAATCTGTGTTATAGTATCAAATACTCCTATATCAGGTTAAAGACTTCTGTCCCTGTCTTCTACTACCCCAACAACTGTAAGTCAACAACACTGAACCACAGCGAGAAGTTTACACAACTACCAATTACTGGGGGCACACAGGGAAGAAAGAAGACAAAAAACCCCACATGACAGCAATGCTTTCCCTGACTGCACTACCCAGTTTCTTCCTGCATCTGCTCCAGCAATGTTTCAACACCTAAGCTGAGGAAACAACACAGTTAAAAGGGGATTTTTTTCTTTAGAAATATGCATCCAGCCAAATGAGAAGAGCTTACCTTTGTCATGTAGAATCACACTGTGAGATAACTGCAAGGAATTTTGACATTTAAGTCAAGTGAAAGGAGTGTCAAGACTGCTGCTACCTGTCTGATCTTAGCTGGATTTTCAGCACTTTACCTCAGAAATTCACACAGCTCACTCAGTTGAAATCTTCATAGAATCACTGGAAGGGACCTTCGAGACCATCTCGTTCCACCCCCTGCCATGGGCAGGGACACTTCCACTATCCCAGGCTGCTCCAAGCCCTGTCCAACCCAGCCTTGGACACTTCCAGGGATGGGGCAGCTTCTCTGGGCAACTTCTTAAGGAGGTACTACCTCTTTTTTCAGTCATTAATGTTCACCTCTCTAGGAAATGAGTTCATTTACAAAATGTACTCACAACCCTTCCTGTCGTACTCAACAGATACTTCTGCCTCCTCCTGCAACTGAGGGCTGAAGAAGTGGTTTAATAATATTTAAAAAAAATAGGCAAGTAAAGCTCAGGAGCATTAATACATTAAACAGGGTATGTTTAAGTCAGCCTGTGTGCACTGGAAAGTTTAGCAAGTGCTTGTACAGCTCTGGCTCGGTGTGGGAGCTGTCCCTGGGAAAGGACACGCTCAGGGCTGCGGGGACCCACAGGGCTGCACACACGGCCCAGCCCAGCAGAGAAGAAAGGAATGTAATAGGTCAAATTAGCATTTGCATACGGTGACTAATCTCCAGGCAGACACAGCTCTCCTACAGGCGTAGTCTGCAGAAATAATAACCACTGATGGATGAAATCATCCACTTGATATTTTAAGCACAAAAGCCCAAGTTTACTGGAATTCCTATGCCAAAGGTACAGGGAAAATGTTGTTTGCTTACAGTGTAATAACTCAAGATCAGGGGTTTTTTGACAGTTAACGGTGTATGGCTCCACCATCAAGGCACAGAGGTATTAAGTGCAAATGCTCTGAATATTCTTTCCAAACACAGCTCAAACTTGGAATAGAGACCACCATATTCTTGATTGAACAGTGGTTTGAAATCTTACATCTAATAATGACAAATCTTTATCAAGGGCTTATCTAGGCCATCCTTACCTAGTTAAGCAGCAACAATAACTGGTCCCACAGAGCTACTTTAACAAGTATTATGTGAAATTCCTACCATGCGTTTATAAAGGACTTTCAACTCCTCAGCTGAGCTCTAATACACCTGCAGTGGCCTGTGGCTAACACTGATGGTGTCAGAGCTGTGCTTACTGCACTGTGGGTTACAGGACACGGGCTGACTCCACAGACACCCAGACTGATACACTCCTTCCTCAAAGTCCAACAGGCACTACTGGAAACCCAGAGAGCAACATCTGAGGGTGAGACTGTTGGCTAAGGGACAAACAACGTTATTGATTTGTTCCTGGTTTGCATCTAGTATTTTTTAACACATCCTATTTAATGTTTGTTTTTATGTATATGCTACAATGTCCTTGGAAACCTCCCTCCTGTACTCTAAAGCTGTTGTTTCCTAATTCACAAAGAAGTGTAAAGGTTTGCACTAAATACTATGGATCAATATCGAAAATCCTCCCCCGAGTTTGCTGTAAAGCTTTAACACAAAGTATTAAACTGTGATGTTTGGAATTTAAGGAAATACCTTTGTTTGGTCTCCCAGCTCTCCACGCGTTTGACCTTCTGACTGGGTTCCTGGTTTTTCCCAGCCTATTTTGTTCCCACTGACATGGCTGAAGGACAGCAGAAAGAAAAACATCATACTACAATGCAGTTTGAGAGACAGTGAAATAAATCTTTGGTGTCTGTGACTGGAATTTTGGGCAAGACATTCTGATTTTAAGGGATGCTGTCTATTAAAAACATCCATTTGCAGGAGTCTTAAAAAAAATTTCTGACATTCACATTAGGCTTCTTTGCAAAGTCACATTAACCCCAAATTTAGGAAGTGTAAACACTACAAGTTCTGTGAAGTTCCTTAGTTTGTAGCTTCTGAAATTTTAATGAATTATACTGTGAAGTAGGAAGATTTTTTATACACAGTGAAGGACTGGAAGGCTTTATGACATTTACCAAAACCTCACTCTCTCAATAAAACATAAGGGCAGAAGAGAAAAAACACCCAACACTATTTGGTTTTGGTTTCCTGATTAAGGAATATGGCGACGAGATTGAACCATGCATATATCTGCAGTCATAGTGACCCAAAACCATCTTTTTAAGGTCTATCACATCACTAATTTACATATTTCTGCAGGGCCAGGAGTTGGACTTCAATGATACTTGTGGGTCCCTTCCAGCTCAGGGTATTCTATGATTGATTCTACAATTCTTACTTTCAGGATACAGGTAAATGATTTTAAAAGTAAATTTATTTTAACAGAAGCTGAGTAAGAGAACATCCTCATGAGAAACTTACTTCACTGCACCCCCATTGCCTTCATCATTGTCAGAGGACGAAGATGTAGAAGAGGCAGGAAAATAGGTTGAATCCACATGATTAGGGCTCCCACTCTGGGCTGGATTTATTGGAGAAGACCGCTCATACAATGGTGTGTGTTTTCCTTCGTGAGGAATGTTACTGTAGTTGTTCTGCTCAGACAGACTTTTCCCACCTGTTTCCAAGGTGATGGCTGGCTCAGAGAGGCTGTATGGGTATGGACCCTGGCCTTGGGCCCCACCCTGACCAGACATCTGCTGGGCCTAAAATAAAGGGATCTCTCTTGAGTGAAGGCAACTACGGCTTTGCTTTTAAAACAAAATGCATTCTTTAATCAAGAGGCCTTTTCCAAATGTATGCATTAAAACTCAGCCATCTTGAGCATCCACAAAAACTGTTCTACCAGAGTCTGCAGCACCACTTCATTCCAGATTTAAAATTCAGTCAGTGACTGCCCATGCCAAAAAAGCTGGCTCCACCTTTCCCACCTGGATTCCAGTTTGCTGAGCACAGCAGGCCTCTCCTAGGGAGCAGGGCAGAAGCTGCACTTACCACAGGTTTTGCTTGTAGTGAGGTCTGTGGAATGTTAAGCATCTGAGAAGGAACATATGGTGGCACTATCCCAGGCATACCAAACTGATTCGGTCTGGCTGCTGTATTGCAGGGGAGGAGGGGGAAAAAGAAGGAAAAAAACCCAAACACTCATGAAAACACTTAGTATTTGACACAAATGTTACCCTGTTTGTCCTTTTGCTTCTATGGTTTATTTATTCTTGTTCTGTTAGCATTACTGTTTTCTCCTATGGCTTTAAGTCAGTTTTATTCATTTTTGCCTTTCAATAAAAATACTTTGTAGCTTGTGAAGTGTATTTTATGTGTCTCACCTTCCTTCAGGTCTTTGTATCTCTCATTGTTGCACATTCCTATTCTACCTGGGAATCAAAGGCAGCTTACAAGAAAAAAAACCCCCAAGAGATGCCATAATGAAGATGCTGTCAACGTCAAGCAGATACAGAATGCTGGCATTTTGTCATTTGAATAATCGACCTCGAGTAGCCTCTAAACTCTTTAAAGCAGGTCTTTGGATGTAAATAAAGACACCCCACACCCTCAAAAAGAGCAGGAAAAATCTGTGTCAGTGCACCAGTATGGTAACTGAAAATCTTTAGAAAATTTCAGCTAAAATGACATTTTAGTGTTGAGACTGGGGCATGAGTAGGAAATGCTGTGATCACACATTTTAATTTTTAAGCCTTAAGAATAATCAGCAACACCACAACAATGTGTGGCTACAATTTGAGCAGGTTTGTTATGACATCAAAAAATCAAAGACTATAAAGGGATTCCTGAAACATGCCAGCAAGGACAATGAGAAACAGTAAATATGTTTTATTGACTAGAAATAGGACCTGTCCTCATGAATGGGAAAGGACACCAGACTTCAGTTATTCACAGCATCATTCTCTCAAGTGTTCCAATGCCAGAATGGATGCTGCAATAGCCAGGAAGAAAAGTAAACCAGGTTGTTCTCTTCTGGGGCAAGAACACAACCTCAGCACATATCCTATAAAAACCTTCTTCTGAAACCTCTCTTCAAGTGTCAATGAGAATTGCAAGAAGATACAAACATTTTTGTAGATGCTGCCACCAATACAATTGCTGATTTAGGGTTATTCCAGGTGCTAGTTAAAACGAAAAGCCTGGTTGCTGTCATTACTTACCTAGGTAATGTGGTGGATGAAATGGCATAGGTTTATTAGTTGCTGAGTAATAAGCAACCGCTCTCTTAAACCGAGTAACTTTGTCATCTGTTCTAGACTAAAATAAAAAAAAAGATCTGTCAGAAGCACATCCAGGTTTGTCACCTGTAGGTCAGCACAGGGCTGTACAGTAGTTAATGTACACCATATCTCAGGATTAATGCCTAGGGACCCTCCAGGGCTGCAGCACTGCTCCAGTACAAGAAATGTTATGTCAACCCATGTAAGGGTGAAGTTTAAACATTCAGTCTTCATCTATAGCTGATTCTCAAAGGCAGTGCACACAGCTAGGCTACAAACCCCTCTGGTCATCAAGAATTTAAAGCACTGAGGGTAAACACAGTATTTTCACCCTCAGAAAGCATGGAACATGAAATTAGGAGAGCTGAGCCACTGCAAATACCAACAGATGCTCATTATCAACTGATCAAACCACTATTTTATCAAGTGCAATTCTTCAACACAAATGTACAGCAAAATCGATTTAAAAAAGAAAACAAGACAGTATTTGGCTTTATACTTTACCTGCGAATGCTGAAAAACATCTTTTGCTATGGCATCCAAATCCGTGGTGTCCTGAATGTTGCGGACGTAGTCGGCTACGGCTTTGATCACTACGTCACACGGCGGTAAAACTAACTGGTGAGCACGTACCTGCGCGGGCAAACACGGCAGCGTCAGCACCAGCACGCGCGGGCAGCCCAGCCCTCCTTCGCTGACTGCACCTCCCACAAATTCCCTGCTGCCTGTTACTAGCTAACTGCTTTTGGGCCTTCCACTTTTGTTTTTTAGACTTCACCTTAAACAGTGACTTATACAACTGCAATACACTTATATATATGTGAAACCTCACCTCTGTTGTAAATACCTGCTGGTTAAGTATCAGCTCCAACAACAAACAAGGTTAACAATGCTGATTCCTTCACTCCTTTCTAGTGGGACATTTCCCCCAGTACAAAATGCTTCACCTAATTCATCATACACCATAATCTTCATCACACATTCACATATATATGCTGGGAAATATCTTGACACAGTTTATTTTCTGAGTGTAAAGTGATATCAGAACTGATGAAAAAGATCCACTGGAAACCCTAGACTTCCACCTCAGCATTCAACTGGTTCCTCCTGAAAATAAATCATGACTTGGCCTATGATTATGGGAATGGCTGCTCTTATGTGCCCTGTGTAACCCTACATGGGGAACAGAAGCTTTGGGCCAAGGAACCATTCTGGAGCTCTGTAATATTCCAGGCAGGAAGCAGTGCTGCCAGCTGGGTCTGACCAGCTCCTCAACCATCGGCAGCCTCTGCTCCCACCCCGAGTGCTGCACAGGCTCACAGGGCCAGGAACGAGGTCTCCAAATGCGTGTCCTACATTCTAGAGGAAGCCTGAGCAATTCCTAAAAACTCTGGCTGAAACCCCTGCACAATTCTGAAGCACTCTGCCTGGGTCTATAGGGGCAGCTAGGTTTTTGCTTTTAACATCTTTTAATATGTCTGTTTGCAAAATTCAGTGATTCAAAACTTGAGAGATCACTATTATGATTTAATACTATTCTACTTTTAAGATACAAAAAAATATGAAAAATCTTTGTCTCCTTATTGCATTCTACACAGAGAGATCATACTTTACCAGAAGATAGTGCAATTCAGTTTTGTCAGAAACATTTAAGCAAAATTCTGATTAATACTTCATTCATTTTATCTTTGAAAATTTAAAACGCGTACCACAGCTCCTTTTCATTTTATACAGAGTCTGCCATATGTGATTATTTTCTTCCCTGCCCTTATTTGATCTACCTATGATGCAATTTCTTACACTGCCCTCTTCATATTTAGGCCATGGAATTTTTGCCAGAGTCCCATTTTTATTAATTTCCTTCTCCTAATGTCTACTTTTTACAAATGTCAGGATATTCATTCTATATCTGGTCATTCTCTGCCAGAGATGAGCTCTGTATTTTGTAAGCCTAAATTAAACATATGGTTAAGGGACCTTGAAGTTCATCCAGTCCCATGCCTGCCATGGACAGGGACACCTTCCACTGTCCCAGGCTGCTCCAAGCCCCAATGTCCAGCCTGGCCTTGGGCACTGCCAGGGATCCAGGGGCAGCCACAGCTGCTCTGGGCACCCTGTGCCAGGGCCTGCCCACCCTCACAGGGAGGAATTTCTTTCTAATAACTAACCTAAACCTGCCCTCCTTCAGGTTAAGACCATTCCCCCATGTTCTGTCACTCCATGCCCTTGTGAAAAGTGAACAGTTAAGAACAGTTCTGTTCAGTGTAGTCAGTGGCAGGGTAATTATTTCTATCTCAGATACTAAAATCTAAGTTTACACCAGTGTGTACTCTGAATATATATAACAATATTAAATATAGATCACACTCACACGTAAGCTTAGAGTCACAAATATTGATGATAGAATTTTGCCCACATTTTGCCAGAAGAAAGAATAGATTTTCTTCTCCCTGGTAATCCAAGTCAGTTGGTGAACACCTCCCATTTTCTTTGTATGTGTAACAATTACCCATCTCTAAAGCAGCTGAATCATTCCGTGGCTGTGTCATGCTGGATGTGCTCTCTGCAGAGGCCTTGCAGAAACCCTGCACTGCTCCCTGAGTGTTCCTGCAATCTCTGCTTGGAAACACAGTGGATGACAGGAGTAAGCAATCTCCCGTTAATTTATGTGATCTCCATGATGGCAATACTGAATAAACCATATAAAGCTGGCATCAAGAGAAGACATCACATCACTCTGGCACTAACATTCAGCTCAGGCCCTGGAAGAATGAAGTGAGGCCTATTAAGGGCTCACTTTGCATATCCCTCCCATTTAGCTGCCTATAAACAGCCTCAAGATCCTACTGGAGCATACTCTTAAATCCTGAAGTGAGGCCTTCTGAAAGTATGTTTTACAGATCTAGAGACATTTCACATATTTGGATTTTCTTTTCTTCTGTTTCAAAGACATTCAGTGCAGATGTGAGAACACCCTCAAAACTAAGAGTATCATGACCTACACTACACAAAAGTCTGACATGAAAATGGTGAAATAAGATGTACTTTCCTGACATTAAAGAATAAAATACCTTTCTATTCATTTCAGAACTCTCCAGAAATCCAAAACTGTAGATTTTGTACCGAATCATAAAGAATGTTTCTAATCCTGTGTGCATTAAAATACAAGCTAAGTCTTACTGCATGTTAGGGATAGGAAAAATTCACACTTGCAGCAGAAGTTACAGAGCATGTGTTGGTGGTTCAAACTTACTTTTAGTGTCACACAAAGCATTTCAGAGCAAAAGCAGCAGCATGTTTTACCAATTTCTCATTAGAAGTTACTTTTTTCCCTTATACTCTGGAGAAAAGTTTCAGACAAGCAACAACACGGAAAATCAGTTTTGGAGGCAAACATGGGGGTGGGTCCCATTCATGCAGGCAAATCAGGTTGGAGAGCTTACACCTGAGAAGGGCCCAGTTTCTTTGCTAGTTGTAAAAGGACTTCTTCAGTTTGTGACAGAACACTGACAAAAATCACAAGTCACTTACTTGTGCACTCTGAAAAGACTAAGTGGGGAAAGGCCATGCATTCTATAGAGGTAATTGTCAAAATGAGAGGCAGAGTAACATTACAAACACAGAAGCAACAAGACAAAAATATCTTGGGTTTGACAAAATAAACTTGCAAAAATGCTTTTTTGGAAGAGAACAGACTCAGGTAAGCACAACTCCACGGGATGACTAGGGTAGTGTAGAAGGTACCTAAGCTACGCCTGGGAAGAGCTCCCCAACTCTAGGAACACCCCAGCTGCCCATCGCCTCCAGGAAGCAAAGCCTGTAGAAACTAATCAACTAATCACTTACTGCAGTGCCAGCTGGAAACAGATAATTGGTTCAGTTTCATTTTCAAACCATTAAAAAAAGAGACCTCGAACATTCAGTTGCTGTGAGACAACACACAGAGAGCATCTTTTTTCTGCTGACTAGTGAAAAGGCTGAAGATATGAAGAGGAACAAGACTTATGTCAGAAAGCAAAGGAGAGATCAGAAGCACAAGCCAAAGATGTGATACAGACAGACTTCACCGAGACCTGTGTGACAGCCCAGCACACTCCAAACCTGAGGGCTGGGCTGCCATCCAGAACTCCCTGACAAGCCACAGGGGTGAGCCAACAAGAGCCTTCAGAAATTCTATAGCTACAAAAGTGAAGCCTTGCACCTGGGCAGGAATAACCCCTGGCTACTCCCCAGGCTGGAGGTGCGCCAAAAGGGACCCAGGGCTGGAAGGCAGCAGCAGACTGAACAGGAGCCAGCGGGAGCACCCTGGGCTGCACAGCAGGAGCACAGCTGGAAGATCCAGGGATCCCACTCCTCAGTGCACAGCAGATCCACTCCAGAGCACTGCATTCTGCCTGGGGCTAGAGCCACGTGTCCGAACAGTTGAGCTGGTTCTGCAGAAGGCCATCCACATTGTCAAAGAGTTGGGAGCAACTGCTCTGTAAAGACAGGGCTGAGGGAAGGGGGCTTATTCAGCGTGCCAAAGACAAGGCTTTGGAAATGCAGCCTTCTGCTACCCACAAAAAGGTAACTGCGCACACAGAGCCAAGTTCTTCACAGCAGTGCATTGTGCAAGAGCAAAAGACACCAGACATAGCCTGAAACAAGAAGGGCTCAGACTGCACACAAGGCAAAGCATCTTCACCGTCGGGACCATCAAACCACAGGGCAGGCTGCCCAGACAGGCTGTGCAGTCTCCAGCCTTGGAGATTTCCAAGACTAGTCTAGGCAATGCCCTGAGCAACCTGCTCTGACCTCAAGCTGACCACAGTTTTCACAGGAGGCTGCACTAGATAACTTCCTGAGGTCTTTCTGACCTGCATTATGATGACCCTTAGCATTAAAATGCCCTATGAACAATGAGGCATTTATTTGAAGTGTATTTTAATAGTGTCACCTTTGTCATTTGAGCAGCAGCAGATTACCTAAGCATCTACTTCACATATTAGTCTCCCTCTGGCAAACACCCTCTGAAGTCAACAAACAGCAAGACAGGAATTTCCTAGAGAGATTCAGAGAAGGAGCCTAACCTGCATATTTTGGATTGCTTTCTAGAAGCATCTCTGCCCTCTCCACTGAGATGGAACAACTAAGGAGATTGAGTTTCCCTGCATACTCTTCTTATTTATAAAGGGAGACTGCATTAAGCTTTGTTTCTAAGATTACTCTGTGAATGAAGAGTCAGCACTTCTTCAGTGGTCTGTGCTCCCAAACAGGCACCAATTCCTTCCAGAGGTAACAAACTGCCCTCCCAAACTCATTCTGACAGTATTGCACATTGATCTTGAAGCTCCATACTTTAACCAGTTTTTCCAGAATAAGAACCAAATTGCCTTTAAGATACATCCCAAAGCACACAAATAATGCTGGTTCTAGCAATCAGATGATTTCTCAGGAAATCTGTAAACTCTTGTTGCGTCAAACCCCTGATGTGGGTGGTCATTTCAGTGAACTCTGCTCTCAGGTAGGTGACAGGACTCAAGTGCAGGTCTGCACACTTATCAGATGTTTCCACAGGGACATCAGGACAGACAAGATCCTGACTCAGAAAAGATCACAGATCCGGCTTTTGATTCTTTCTCCCTGTTGCAGCACCCGCAATTCATATCTCTTCATTTAAATTTGGCCACAGAATCTTCACCGTTCTGCTGAGCTGACTGGTAATTGTTGGTGTCTCCTGAAAGGCTTTTCATCCAGCACACAGAGACGTTGTCCTGACTCTGGGGTTCATTTCCTTCCACATGTTAAGTATGGATTTCTTCAGTCAGGTTTTCCATTTTCCTCCCATCTTCCCATTTCTACTCAGCTGTTTCTGGATGAACACCACCCTTCCATTTTTCCCCTCCCTATGGCAACTCCAGGGGAGACCCAGCAATTTCCACCAGCAAAGCTGGTAGTTTCTTTTCTAAGTTACCCTCTTCCACTGGTGAACTGGCAAAGCTTCTCTTGCAGAAAAAGTAATTACTATTTTGCTACAGCATAATAAAAGATTGAAAGAGAATGCAGGAAATAAATTGTATTTTATTAACTGTCACAGTTCTCCCCAAAAAGCAACAACCCTGGCCACTGGAACAGAATCTGTCAGCTTTGATGCTCAAGACCATACTGTTCTAAAGACAAAAGATTAAAATCTTTACACAATGAGAAAAGGCTTTTAAATCCTGAACTGAATGAGGTGTGGGATTAAAGCCCTTGGTTCCCGAGCATGGAGAACACTCAGTTGTGACTCTAAATAGACACAACAAAGCAAAGTTTGTAAGCACAGCCCAGGAAGGACATCCTGGGGAAACACAACAACTTCCCCCCATTTCCAGTTTTCATGAGGGCTTGTGCTTTTTGGGACTGTTTTGAAACTACTCCTTGCTATCAGCCTTGTGGGTAATAGAAACGTTTTTTAGTGTTTTTTAAGCATCCATAAAATTTACAAGTAATATTGCTTTGTGCAGATCTACATTGAAGAGGTCCCTACAGAAAGCTGTGGTGACATCACTGACGTACTAGCATGTCAATGAAATTAAACTCAATTAATGAGCTCCTGAAACAAGTTATCATTTCAAACCATGAGCACTGTGAAATTAAAGCTGAAACAGGCAGTTGTTCCATTACCAGTAACTAAGGAAGACTGGTTTGCTTCAGATGTGTCCTTCCACCTGACACAACTGGCAGGCAGAAGACAGAGGTGCTGTGGTCAGTTTGGGGCTGTGCACTGAACAAATGGCCAGCAAGCTGCCGTGAAATTCAACAAATCCTGTGTTGTGCTAGCCTTTCCTCAGTCAGGGCACTCATCTGGGGCTTTGCACTGACAACAGCGCAGCAGTTTTCACGGAACCTTTAACAGCCAAATGGGAACTGCTTTCATATCTAATTACATTGGCCAACAGATAAAATCCATCAGGGAGGACTGCCTAAGGCAGGCCAGGATGCTGAGGGTACACGTTTCACTTCCTTGGGATGCCAGCTACAAAGCCCAGTTGGCGTTTCCACTGAACAGGTACATCGAGAAGCAAAGATGACAAATATCTAATTTTCATTTAAGTAATTCAGTATAAATTTAGAGGGCTTTCCAGGAGGTCTAGGTGTCTGAAGTCATAATCTGATCTGACTGACAAACAAGTCTGCTCAGGCTAGACCACAGAAAAGAATCACCAGAAAGTTTATCAACCACCTGGAAAGAAGCCCTACATTTTAACCTTTTTAGTAAAAAATGCAAATACAAACACACTCACTCATTTTTCCACCTCATATTTTACAAGGAAGTAGCAAACATGCATGCAGGTTTTGTTTTGCCACTGGAATGTGCTGACACTTACCTTTCTAAACACCAGAGTGGCAGCAAAATAGAGCATGAGTGTAACATCAAATGTCACAGCTGTTCACTAAGCAATGCATGTGCAAGCCCTAAAAGTTCTGATGAAAATCTGGAATCTGGTTTTAAATTCTACCTTTGGCAAAACAAATTTTCAAGGCTTAATAAACTTTGAGAACAGAAGGGGAAAAAACCCACCTATTTTTGCTGCAGAGTTAACAAAACAGTCTGACAGAACTTACAAAAAGCAGATTATTTGTTGCATGGTACACCTTAGGAGAAAGGCAAACAGATACATTTGTTGTGGCAGAGAGAAAGGTCACTGTGATCCCATTCTCTGATGTGTCCAGTTTCCCTTTTATAGCCCTCTACTTGGCAGATGCACGAGGCAAGTGTGATGAAGCAGCAGAACACACATACTGTAAACTAAGAGCATCAGGCAAGTTACTTGTCTCAACCCCCCCCAAAACTACCAAAGGCCACTTTAGCTTTCTCGTGCAATCTGTTCTCCAGCATATTTACACTTTAAATTCCAAAAACAGACTATTACACACAAACTCAGAGCAGCAGAAAATAAAACAAGATGGTAGGAAGATATACAGCTCATTATTTTTGATAGCTGAAGAACATGACTAAACAAAAAACTCCTCCTCAAGAAAGAGAAGAGCAAGAAGCTGTATTCTCCAAGCCAAACCACAGTGTAGCTCTGGCTCGTGCAGCTGAAGGGCACTGAGGGGGATCACACAGGCTAAGTTTAGCCCTGTAAGGCCAATGACCCCAGACACCCTGTGCAGCCAGGGACGGGGACACCTGAGGGTGACCGAGCACAGGGGCCTCACAGAGCTGCTCTCAATTAACCTATCACATTGTTCTTGTTAACCAGTAGCATTGATTTTAGCTTAATTTCTCCTAATTATATTAAATTTGTACCTTAAGTGAAGCTAGTGGATGTTCTGGACCAAGTAAACTCCAATGAAAGGAAGCCAAATCTTCATCAGGTAGAATATGATTACCTGGAACATAAGGCAGAACTCATTTAAGTACACTGTAGAACGTTACACACTGTTTCTACATACAGCAAACAAATCTGCAATCAGTCCTCCACTCCCGATCAAGAGGATTAACAGATTAAACTTGCAGATAGCTTTCTGTTACTCCAGAAAAACCTAATTAGCATGCTGCTGCTGCAGCAAGAGCGTGTGAGGAGCACTCTTCCATGAAACCAGCTCACCTGCAGCAGCAACGGAGCCAGGCACAACACGGGGCCCACCTCGAGCCAGTGTGTCCTATCAGGGAATCCTCAAGAGATTTCACAATGCAGGTGCAACAGTGTAAGAACACATTCTATTGCTCCCTGACACATGCTGGTAAGCCCCTTCTGCATCCCAGCACGTTACTGATCCACATGGGAGCTGCCTCTGGAATCTGCACTCTGCTCCACTGTGCAGCACGGGTCAAGCAGCAAGGCACCAGCCAGGTTTATCTAACCCTCAGGAACGCCAGCAGCTCCAATGACACTTAGCAGGTTCCCAGTTCCTGAAGTTTCTTTTGCTGATCTGACCAGGTCAGATGGGACCTTGGGCTGGCAGCAGGGAAGGAATTGGGAAATTATTTTGTTGTTTCCATGGACAGAGACTGTATTTACTATACTGTTCATACCTAATGGAAGATCACCACCTACACTGGTTTTTTTTCCCCAAAGCACATCACACGCAAAAAAAAAGTTCTTACTAGGAAACATTTCAAACATTTTTATTAATCAAAGACATAACTAATCAACCTCTGATGGAGTTCAGTGACTGTGGATCCAAATTTACAGAGTTAAACAATGTATTAACTTAATTCTGGCAGAAAACTTCAGGATATATTCAATACCTGGTTTTATAGAGCAGCAGCTTATTAGTGAATGCACTGTTCATAAAGAATATGACAAGATTCTCTGAATATTACAACAATTGTTTTCTTTCTTGATCTTTTGCTTGTAAAATCATCCAGTTTTCTCTTAATGCTCTTAATGTGAAAGCCAGGAAAGCTGTCCCCTGCCTGGTGACAAGCAGATGCCTTCTCAGGGTGGGAAGTCTTTGTGTCCAATCAATACTTCACCCACTACCGAGATCTCCAACAAGGAGATGTTATCATCTAAACTTTAATCTCACATCAGAAAGATTCCACAAGTTTGCATATGATAGCCACACTCACTGATCTGGTCAAGGTAAGATCAGACAGTCTTTCTAATACAGGCCTGCAAAAATCTATTGTAGCCAGAGCAGCACAGTTCTGTGATAACTAACAATCGCTCCTGCAGATGCTACCTTTTAAAATAGTCAGGGCTTCTCTCCCTTCCACCAAAACCACAATTTTGTTTGGTCTGCATCTGTCATTGCAGTTAATTCCATTCCCCAGAACACACATAATGCAGTGTTCGATCAATTCTCACCATGCACGTTGAAGTGCAGCAGTGTCTTTTGTGGTCCAATTAAGAAGTGATGCCTGTACTTACCTTATGTAGTTCTAAAATTTACTGAGAAGCAGAACAGGATTCCATAACTAAACATGTTACAGAGTGCTGTCACAGTGGGAAAGAGATCAGCGTTACATAAGCAACCTCTATTTCTTGACCTGGCTGAACAACCTCAACATATATTGATTTTTCCCATTTTAATGGCTTATTTTAGTGTATGCCTTAAGTTTTTTTTTTTAAGCAATTAGATACTAATTGAAGCCACTGCCCTTTCTAAAGAGTTCGCTGAATTAGAGCCCTGTATCTCACACTGGGTTTGTTTTCCTACTTGCTGAAGCTTGGGCTGCTTTTCTTGTTTAAAATTATCCTGCAGTATTTGAGTCAAAAGTTACAAAATAACCCAAATCAACTCCCTGTTTACATCAGCAGCAATTAGAACAGAATTTTTAAGAGCACGCTCAAAGGATGCAGTATCCAGACCACATGCCAAGGATACCCTTTGTATTATAATGCCACAACTATAAACCCCTTCTGGATGAAAATCTGTAAGAAGGAAAAATCTATAAACCAAGCCAATCAACCACAGTGCACACAGAACCTCATCTGAAAGCAATCTTTAGAAGTTTGCCTCGTTGATACAGTCAGAAAAATATTTTGAAGGAGTATTTCAATAGAGACTATCCCTGAACAGAACTCAATCCCAAATCACTTGCCACTGAGAACAACTTTTTAATTGTCCAGTTTAGTGTCATTCCTCAGGCTTCTCCAACTGCTCTATATAAGACTGGAACTTTGAGGGTGATTTTACTCTTTCAGCATTCCCCGAATTGATTCTTGGACTTAATGACATGAAAGAATCTGAATACAAAGAAACTTTAGCTTCCGGGATACAGGGAAATATATCCTTGAAGTTGAATATGGCTATCACAGCTATTGGGATAGTTTGGGCCTTCTGGAACTGTAACCATTAAATCAGCAGCTTAACTGTAATTATTTCAGAATACATTATTTTATTCCTACACAAGTACTAGCATGGGGATTTATACTGCTGCACTCAGAAAAAAATCCATGTGCCTTCCCATGTCATCAAATGCTCACTCATTCCTTCCCATTGTGCTTTTCTTCATTCTACTTAATAGGATCAAAAAAGACCCAAAGAGGCCACAGGAGCAAGGGCAGAATAACCTGTGAAGCCAGACAAGCCCTCAGATATTCAACAAAAATATAAAAATTCAGATTAGAAAATGAGCCACCCTAATTTAAACACATTCCGTGCTACACACAACTATATGCATATAGGCACTTAGTATTCTATTTAAAAAAAAAAAAGTTACTATATTACCAAGGTTGCAAAAGTTAAAACATGTTGCCAGTACTTATGCCAAACTGTATCTGTTTGTTGTCAGCTCAATAATCACTTTCTATCCCAAATACCTAGGGTTCCTAAAATTCACTCATACAAAAATAACACAAAAGCCCCAAGCACGGGAAGATCTCTGGAGTATCTTCTATTCTAACCCTGACTTCCGTGAACTTTATTCTGCTTACTCATACTGAATACACACACATACAAGAAATGCAAAGGAATACTAAGAACTAAACTTGTAGCTGACCTGGGGATCTTTAACCTTTGTATCAATTTGAGGGGGAGGGGGGAATGCCACCAAATCTCTCTAGAGTATGCATGCGAAATCACCTCAAATTTCTTTCTCCTGAAAAATATTTGGTCATGAAAGACAGCAAGAGAGAAAAATAACCAAGAGCTTCTTGCATAAAACTGCAAAGCCTTCAGAGACTTTATCAGAACTTTTCTACTGTTTGATATAAGCAAGCAAAGTCTCAGCAGGCCACACAGCTGGAATTGTGGCAACTTGAAGCCACACTTCCCATCAAGTCCATAAAGCATATCTGCAACTGGGAAACTGCTTTTCCAGCAGTAATTCTTACTCACTGAACTGGCATGCCCCAACTTATTTATAGACTCCAAAACAAAGCCAAGCAATAGTAGTCTGTCATGCAATTCCTGCAATGGCAGCTCAGCCAACCCTCTGCCTTCCCTCCCTACACCTGCACAGGCAGGAAAAACACACACTGACAAAAAGCAACTCCAACTAGTCAAACACTTGTGGCTTTCTACTGCAAGATCCATTGGTTCTTTCCTTCTTAACATGGAAGGTGCCTTCCTGGACTGGGAGCTAAAATATTAGCATTTAAAACAGTAACACAAAACCTCTCTCATTCAGAGCTTTCAAAGAAGTTTTATTCCTCTATCATGTACCCATAACTGAAACAAAGTGAGTGAGAAACTAAAAAGAAAATCCCGTTTACTTAATTTGTTTGCACAGCATGACAAGATCAAGAACATGGCTGCTCCCAAAAAGCAGTTAGAATGCTGTTCTAAATGAATCTTATTCATTGGAATCAACTTTGTCAGTAATTAATTCACTCTTCTGTCTGAGAGTGTGACAGTTATTCACTATCACTGCTATGGAAATAGAGTGTGTTAGAAGTGTCCCATTTAAGCAGAAATGTGAAACTGGAGACATTCCCTCCTATGCTGCTGGGTATGAGAAGCTCATGAGCCTGAGAAGCAAGAGTGCTAAGAAAGCATACAGACAAAACCCATGGAATGGTACAATGCTGGTCACTTGTGCTTTCAGAAATGTGGAGTTTCACTCAATTATACAGTTCAATATATTTCTGTTGCAGCTGACGTGCTGCCATATTTGTCTAATACTCACTACAGAGAGGGCAAAAAAGCCCCAGCAAACCAAGCACCTTCACTCCATATGTGTTATTTTTAGGCAGAATTCAGGACAAAAGCATACTTCCAGTCTGGAAAGTTTACCACTAAAACTAGACCTCATACTAGACAGGACCCAAACTAGAACCACAGCTGTCCTGACTCCCCCCACCCACAGAGAACATTCTGGCTAGCAGAGCTCTGCGAATCCCTGCTTTCAGCTCTTCTTTCTAGACAGCCACAATTTGCATTGCTCGAAGGTTTCTACAAACTGGGCATGCCTGACCTCAAACACACATCCAGTCCACCTCACACAGCAGGAATGTCTGGAACAAAGGGATGCCTTTCCCCAGGTGCTTTGTCAAATTACACACACATTATTTTAAAACAGTTAATAGAAACTGAAATTGTAAGGCTGACTAGCAGCATCTTCACTTACCTAAAAGAGCAGCAAAAATAGGAAAGCGATTTGGATTCAGGTCCAGTTGCTTGGCAACTTCATGCATTAGGTATTGGCTTGTTGTGAGGCTTTTCCCATTCCGGCTCAGTTTTAGGGCATGGGCACTGAAATAGTAAGGGATGTTGCACAATGCATAATCGGAGTCATATGCAACCAAACCATGGAAACCTTTTTCTCTGCAGAAAGCAATTACTTCTTGATGATGATCCTCAATGCTCTGTGCAACCTATAGTGGAAGATAGAGCAATTAGCTCCAGTGTAAATGGCAGCACTGATTTATCACAACTATTATGCTACAGTGGGTCTTTCTGAAACTATACATGTGCATTTAAAACACTTGAGATATTTTTAAAGTAATTAAAAAACTCCAGTGACGCAGCACATACGGACAGGACGTAAGTAGCACTCGGAAGCACAGCACACGCTTCTGGAAGGCCACACGCATTCTGTACGAGTGAACTCATCTGAAAAAACTGTTTATTACCAGAAATGCTTGAGCTCTGAAGATGTTACTGTTCCAGTGCCTGTACCAGCTCATGGGGAGAGCCCTGAGGCTGTGGGTACTCCAGCAGTCCAGCACACCAAGATGCCCCCCATGATCAAGCAAACCTATGATACCTTCTACAATTTTTGGACCACTTTTAAACGGGCCAAACACACCCCCAGATGAACAGAGATAACTTTGTTGACCTTTCAAATGCAAACTTCGCTGTATTTAAGCCAACTTTTTTCCCCTTTCCACCTTCAGCCTATCCCTTCATGCACAACTGTATCTGATGGTGCAAACTGCCTTGAGTTTATAACCCAAACTTCACCTCTCCACTCCTGTTGCCTAGCAAAGCACATATTTTAGGCTACAGAAATCAGATGACTCGAACAGACATGTGCAGGGAGACATGGGCCAATTCCTAATGTTGGAAATATAAAAGGAATCCTTTCTAATCAAGAAGTTTGTACTGAAACTGAAAGTCCCATGGTGACAGGTCAGTACCTACAGTCCTGCATTCCAACACACCTTCAGGAACTGCTACAACCACAGTGTGCATACGAGCACACTCAACTACAGCCAGCCGAGGGCTTTGGATCCCTAGTGCTTCTACCATCCACATGCATAATACACATAGTGATTCAGAAATCCCCTTGGAAGCTGGGTGTTGGTATAACCCACCCCCACGGAGTATTCCATTTTAACAACAATGTAGATAGCAAGCTATCCCAAAATAGACTAGTACAAAACTATTAGCTTCAGTCTCCACAGCACGCATGAATAACTACAGCCTTAGTGCCAGCAAGGCTATTTATTTCCTCTGCAGAACAGGAGAGAAGGTCCCAAACTCCACAGCCCATTCCAGCAGCCCCTGCAGTCACCTACAGCAAGTTTAGTGACCCTTTCTCTTCTACTCATGTCCTGCACTTGCCGAACCTGATGCTGAACTACAGTAATACAGAGAGGTACATCAAATTTTACTTCTCCCATGCACCTTTGTGAGATGTTCCCTTTCAAGCCAAATCCTGAGCAGAACAACTAACACCTCACCTGTTCCTGCAACCAAACACCAGCTAACTAAGCTCTCCCTACTCCTAATCCCACCACCCCGTCTGCCTTCAGAAAATGTTACCTCTTCAGAAACCTCCTTGATGGACTTTTTTTGACGCTTACTTTGTTCGTGAGAAGAACACACATACTCATTTTTTCTCACAATGATGCTGTCCTCTAGCATAAGGTGTGGGAGAAACCATAAACACTTTTGGAAAAATTTAAAGACATCAGACTTACATAGTTCCTAACTAAAGGAAGGCAAACTTAGGCTTCACCCCACCCCCACCCACCAGTCTTCACAGGTCTTAAATTAGAAAAATCCCTCTGATGTTTTTTAATGAAGGGTAGATAGATGTAAAATATGTCCATATATCTAAACCCAACCTCTCTGCATGCACAATAAGCAGCTCTGATCTATAAAAAACGAAGTGAGAACTCCTTCTGCAGCACTAGGTGTGACATGGGTGCGCAGATAACGCAAGAGGAAGCTCGGTGTGCAGCTCCTCTGATTTCCTATGAGCTATTTCCTCTACCTCCCCAGCCTCCAGTTCCCTCCCCATTTTATAGAGCTCTCTAACCCAGCACAAAGCTGCTGTGTGTTCAGGGAATACTAGAATCCATGTTCAAATAACTCAACCATCACAGGGAAAAGAGCTGTATTTACCAAAGTACAGTTAACCCACAATGTAAAACTCCAACTAAAGATGAGAGTCAGAGAAATATCTCATGGCTCTCACAAATGCAGAGGTACCCAGGAACATGCAGGCTCCAAAACCAACCCAGGGAGAGGGGACGTGGTGGAAATCACAGCCAGGAGTTTGGAATATTTTCAAGCCTAAATCTTGGGTAAACATTAATGGTGCTGGCTCAGAAAGAGAGAATCCTGCCTGAATAAATACACACGAGCACCTTTAGACACTGAGAACAAAACAGTCTCCCCAAAGTATTAGAGTTGTTAAGAACTCCACTGCCTAAGTATTTAAATTTTAGCAAACCTACTTCGCATAAAAGTTTCTTTTAAGAATTATTCCCCCCCAAACTGAAAAACATCAGGTCACAACAAAACTAAGAACCCGCAGGATATTTGTTATAACCTGGAGGAAACTGTTATTTTTACATCCTGCTGAAACCATCTGTGAGTGATTTATAATTGTTCTGGATAGAAGACATTACTCTTTTTCTCCTCTCTAATTACCAAAATAAATTAAATTCATAGCCAGTTCCTAGTTTCACACAGAAACCTACTCCAGACTCAAATGTTCCTAAAAATATGAAAATCAGTTGCATATTTAAAGTCAATCAGTATTCTCAAACCCAACTTCTCCAAACGAAGTGAGAAAACCCTACAATTTAACAACTGTCTTATGCATGTGTAAATTTAAAAAATCACCTGTACATGTAAATAAAAATCACACCTTCAAGATGCATTTCCTCTGCCCATCAGGAGGGCTACACCAAAGTGAGAGTGTGAATAAAACTGAAGGAAGATTTAGAGAAAAAAGATAGATGTAACAAAGCAGATTTAGAAAGACAGTGAATCATGTAGGAAAAAACAAAAAGCAGAGAAGGAAAGTGCTTTAAGCTCAGGAATATCTTTGATGTGTATTATGCACTATAACCATGAAATATCCTTGTTAACCTGAAAATGAATCCATTAAAGCTAGACTTATCCACAGAGTTTCTTGACAACTGAAAAAAATGAGGCATCAAACAAATTGCTGATATCCTTCCCATCTCCAGGACAGCTGAGCAGGGCAGAGAACCAGTGCAGTTTGGACACGCATGGTGGTGGCTCAGTGGTGTGGACAGCAACAACCTCTCCCCCCACAGCCCTCAGTACCTGGTAATGAGCTGCCAGCTCCCAGGGCTAACCTGACACAGACAAATAAATATACACCTCCCCAACCTCCTCCAGCAAAACTGGAGGGATGTTGTGTTTATTGAGATTTTGCAAGTTTGAGGTACTTTTTAATGACAGAAAAGGGACTCAGTATGAGTGGGCTCACACACCTATAACTGCTTCCAGAGATTAGGAGTAACGCCTGTCACCAAGAAACCATAAAGGAGCTAATGCTGCAGCTGCACTGGAAAGTAAACAAAATGCTACAGGTGGTACCGCTGTCAAATGCAGCAACTTGGTTTGGATGTCATGTACCTGAGTCAGGTCTGAGACAGAAAATGTTTAACAAACTAACAGCCAGTTCAACATGCTACAAAACTATTGCAACCACCAAATTCCCACGGATACCAAAATAGCTGGCTTCCTGCTAGATACTATGCAGTTCCATGTTGCATTAAACCAAGTCTCTACTTCAATACATTAAAAGAAAAACAACATTCTTATTTTACCCCATTCATTGCTTTCACTAATGATCTCTAAGTCTCTGTAACAAATGAGGAAGATTTATAATGCACCCACAAACAGGTCAAGGTAAGGACCTTCACTGCATGGGCCCTAAAACTTTTTGCTGAAAGAGGAAAACTACTTCCTAGCTACAAAAGGTTCCCAAAAGCTCAAATGATAGGATGTTTTTGCTATCATGCAAATTCCCACCATCCAAAAAACATAACACCATTTGGCTTCTACACTGACCAGGAAAACACACGACTGCAGCAGACACAGCCATAACCTCCTCACTTTAACCACGGCCAAGCCCAAGGCATCGCGTCTGGCAGATGCCCTGCAAGGACGAGCTTCGCCTCCGCTTCCAGCTCATTCCACACGTGCTCTGCCCGGCGCAGCGGCCCCGGCCTGGTGACCCAATCCCCGCCACAGCCGGGGCCACCGCGGGGAGGGACTTCCACTGCCGAGCAGCCTCAACTCGGCATGGCTCCAGCTCCGTGCTCCTCCACTCATGGGCCTGGCCCAGCGAGCTGAGAGGGAGCCACAGCGATTCCCGCCCTGTTGGCAGAACTAGGAGAAACTTCACCCAAAGTCACCTTTGGGGTGAGCTCCTTGGAGAGAGGCATCTGTACCCCAGGGCTGCAGCCCGGCCAGAATGTTTCTAATCCGCGGAAAGGCCAAATAACATTAAGCTGCTGCTAGTGATCGAGCAATTCCAAAGGTTACATAATATTTTTCTACACACAAAGTAATTTAAGATAATAAAGCCTAGGAGTATGTGCTTCCCTCCTGCTGCTCTTCCCTCCCCAGCGGGAACGTGAGCAGGCAACTCCTAAAACTGCAGCTTCATCCCCGGGCTTGTTTTTCCAGCGTCTTGTGTTTCAATATACACAATCGCTCAGCTGAACAGAAACCATCGTAAATCAGGAACGCCGTGTGGGGAGATGCGACGTGGTCATATCCTGCAACCTTTGAAATCGTGGCCTTCGAGCGCAAGATGGCCATGGAGCCCAGCTCCGACATGAAGGGCTGCCTGTGGGGCCGGAAAACTGAGGCTGCCCCTTAAAACAAGGAGTTTAAAAGAAGGACTGTCAGCTTGGCACTCCTGATTGCACAAACCAGAAGTGTTGCTGTTATGGAGTAAGGAGCCAGTTATTCTACAACTGGTTCTAAAAGCTTGTTGGTACTGAGTAAACGCTGAGCAAAACACGAAAACCTCCATAAAGCCAAAAGTGGCACCCCTGTGTTTTTTGCAGCAAGCCATTTCCCCTCCAGCCAAAGTTTAAACACCTCGCCTGAGCCGGGAACTTGTTGCAGATCCATCCTGCGCGAGAACTAAACTGATTAATTATTTTTTCCTCCCCTCAATAATTAATCACAGAGATGCTTTTCGCCCACCCGCTCTACCCTGCGGTACCACAGCCCACAAGGAAAGAAGGGACATTTTGAGTCAACGGAGCGAAAGAACATGGAGGCAGAAGCCGCCCTGCTGCCGGGCCGGGCCATGGGCGCTGCCGGTCGCCCCGCCAAGGCCGGAGGCCGGGAGGCCTCGGCGGGGCGGCGGGCAGCGCCATGTAAATAAGCCAAAATCCCCCGGGGATTGAGGCCGCCGAAAGTTGTGCCGCCCCCGCGGGTCTGGGCGACATTTTGAGGCGCTGAGGGGAGCGGCTGAGGGTGCCCTCCTCCCCCCGCGGGCAGCCCCCGCTGCCATCTTGGCGCCGGGAGGGAGCGGCGGGGAGGGGGCGCCGGGACCCCCGGGCGGGGGCACCCCGGGCTCCTCCTCACCTTGATGTGGAAGCGGATGAGGGCCAGGCGGATGCAGTGCGCCATGCAGACGGGCGGCAGGAACCAGACCTTGGGCGGCGGGGTGCCCTTGTTCTGGACGTGGCTGACGATCTGCTGCGCCGTCTGGCGCTCGTTGCCCTGGCGCTTCACCCACTCGTGCAGCCGGGCCTTCTCCAGGGCGCCGTTGAAGAAGACGAAAAGCTCGATGTTCCCGTTGAAGCAGGCCTTGGCCAGGGCCGCCAGGTAGCCCAGCATGTGGTTCCACTGCCCGCCGCTCACCCAGTCCGTGTAGAAGCCGCCGTAGAGCCGGTGCAGGCAGTTGTCGGCGTCGATGAGGAGGCGCAGCGGGGTCTGGGGGGGCCGCTGGCGGCCCCCACCCACGAGGCTGCCCCGCGCCAGCTTCTGCAGCTCGACGGGCACCACGGCGCTGGGGCAGTGCTTCTCGATGTAGTCCTGGAATCCCTGCACTCCCATGGTGAGGACCGGGCGGCGGCGGTGGGCGGGCGAGCGGGGGCCCGGCGGCGGCGGCGGCGGCAGCAGCGAGGTCTGGGCTCGGGCCGGGCGGCGCGGCGACGGCGGGCGGGCGGTGGGAGCGGTGGAGCCGGGTGGGAGCGCTGGCTGCCGTCGGTGGCCGATCAGGGGGGAGTTGTATGGATTAGTGGGGGGCTCATGGCTGCCGCGGCCGCCATGTGCTGCGCTCACAGAGCCATGGCTCGGGGATCCGGGCGGCTGCGGCTCCGACTGCCGGGGGGCGGGGGAGCGGCCGGGCGCGCAGGAAGCCAACCCGCCGCCGCCGCCGCCTGCGGCAGCGAGAGCGGAACGGGCGGGACTTGGCGGCGCCGCCGCTGCCACTCACACACCGCGCGGGGCCGCGGCGGGAGCGCGGGGGGAGCGGAGCGCCCTCGGCGCCGCCCGTGCCCGCAGCGCGGAGCCCCTCACGGCCCCCTGCCCTGCCCTCCCCTGCGGCTCTGGCCCGGCCCGGCCCGCCCGCCGCGGCCGTTGCATAACCCGGGCATGCGCGGGAGCGCGGCGGAAGCGAGTGGCGGGGAAGGGGAGGGGGCCGGGGGCGGGGAGCGGCGGCGGGACCCGGGCAGGGGTCTCACGGCTCGGCCCGCACCGGCCTGGCCCGGGCCCGGCCCGCTCCTGGCCCCGCGCTGCCGGGCACCGGCGCTCCCGCAGCCGCCGTGGCGGGCCCGGCTCGGGGGAGCGGCGCCCCGGGCACCTGTTGCTCGGGGGTCCTGGGCCGTGGCAGGGCAGCAGAAGCGGCCCCGCAGCGGCTCGGATCGGGCCGGGGAGCCGCGGGGCTCCCGGCCTGGTGCCGCGCCCGACCTGGGCACAGCGCCTTCCCCTCCGCCAGAGCCGGCGCGCCGTGACCGGGAGCAGTGACCGGCTGGCCTGGCCTCTCCCCGCTCCGCGCTCGCTGCTGCTCGTGAAGCTTCCAGCTCGTAGAATACCTCGGGCTGGAAGGAACCTACGAGGATCATCGAGTCCAGCCCCTGGCCCTGCACAGACACCCCAGCATTCCCACCCTGGGCATCCCTGGCAGCGCTGCCCAAACGCTCCTGGAGCTCTGGCAGCCTCGGGGCCGCGCCCATTCCCTGGGGAGCCTGGGCAGTGCCCAGCACCCTCTGGGGAAGAATCTTGTCTTGATCTCCACCCTAACCCTCCCCTGGCCCAGCTCCAGCCGTTCCCTGGTGTCCTGTCCCTGTCCCAGGAGCAGAGATCGGAGCTGCCCCTGTGCTGCCCCTCGGGAGGAGCTGCAGCCCCCGGTGAGCTCTGACCTCAGCCTTCCCTTCTCCAGCTGAGCAAACCAGGTGCCCTCAGACACTCTTTCTACGGCCCCTCCAGACCCTTCACCGCCTTCATGGCCCTCGTTTGGACTCTCTCTAGTAGCTTTAGACCTTTCTTGTATTGTGGCACCTGAAACTGCGCACAAGACTTGAGGTGAGGCCACACCAGTGTAGAATAGAGAGACACAATCACCTCCCTCTGATTTTGGCAGCCTTTTTCAGCTTAGACATGCTTAAAGTGGCAACTGCTTGCATCTTGAGACCGGCCATCCACAGGGCAGCCAAACTGTTGCCATAACTGGTAAATGAGCATAAATATCAGCTATTAAGGGAAGAAGCCCATAAATGAGCATAAGTATCAACTCCAGGAAGAAACCTGCTCTTCACTGCACTGGCAGTGACGAATTACCTGTCTTTGGTTTTACCAGATGAAATTATTTTTAAAAAGGCCAAGGTGAGGACTGTGCCCAAGCTTCAGAGGTTTCCTGCCAGTTTATCATTGCAATAATGCCACAGCGCCTGAGCAGTTCTCTGCTGTTCAGGTGTTGGAAAACTACAGGAAATGTCAAGCTGCTGATGCTGTATGTTCACGTTAATATTTTATTAATAAGGAAAAGCATATTGTTAATGAGACTTCAGTCAGGCCAGATTGGCACCCACAGTAAATATTCCCAGCAGGGAATAGCAGTTGCAGCAGGAGTGGGCCGGCTCACTCCCAGGCAGTGAGTGCCATGGGTGTGTGTATCTGAGCCCAACTGGTGCAGGATCAGGATGATGGAATAAAGAATGCTGAAAAAGCTATGGAAGTAACCAATGACAAGTGCATGTTTCTTCTTAGAAATCTGTTTTTGCAGTAATCTGAGAGTGTGGTTTCCTAAGTAAATAGTCTGGTCTCTTTCCAAACTACTTTTCCCTTAGAATTGTTAGATTATCCTATAAGAATATTGATACGTTATAATAACATCAAAATAATAAAACCATTTGGATCATTTTGAGGAACACACAAAATATAGCAGCAGGACAATAGTGCTAATAGAAGGAAAGCAGATCAAGGAGGGAAAACAAATATCCCAAAAATCATGAAAATGTGGTCAAAATAACAAGTGCTGCCATACATGAGGTGCCTGAAAGGCAGGTTATCAGACAGCCCTGCATGTATTCAGTGCTCCAGCAGTGCAAACAAGCCATTCTCTAAGTAGCCTTGTGAGCAATAACTGAGTCAAGAAGAATTCACTTCTTGTTGTTGTCTCACAGGGTCTTTAGTTCAATAGTCTTAGGAATGGCAAATCATCTATAAATGAAAGTTTGCTTGTGTTTTTTTCTGTTTTGTTGTTTAGGAAGGAAGCTAGTCCAGAGAACATGCCACCAGGAGCCTGGCTGTCAGCATCCTTGGAGTCAGGGAGGTGCAGCGGAACTGAGCACTGCCCAGCTCATGTGCCCAGCCACAAACACAACCCTCCCTCCCCAAAGAAAAGAGCAAGGGGAAACAAGGTGCTTCCAGAACTTACTTAATACAAACTAAGAGTTTGGCCAGACAAGAAGACAAAGGAAAATAAGTTAAATTTATGGAAAACAAAATTACTCTGGAAAGCAGGTAGATTAAGCTAGACTTAAAGAGCAATTAATCAAAGACATGAGGCAAACGAGGTGTTTTTTCATCAACCAGCAGCAGAAAGCCTGCAGGATTCATCAATGTTCTTCCTCAGCTCTGAGACACAGCGTGTTCCACTGTTCCCAGATGTTGGTTGTGTAAAGGAAGGGTTAATAGCAGTTGGTATTAAAGTCAGTGACTCATTATCCAACCTGAACAGAAGAGAATTAGGAGTGGCTCCCTCAAAGGAAGGAACTGAACAGTCATTAGGAAGAACTAACGAATAACCGAATAACCGTGTCAGAGCAAGAACAGAGATGAGTGTTATCAGTTTAGTCTTGGTTCCTCTGTTAACGAAAATCAGTCCCACAGTGAGAGGAACATGGACACAGGCTGTGCAACGGATTAGCCACAGTGACCTGAGGGGTCCATCTGCCCGGGAGTAACAGATACATATGTTATCCAAGGAAAACACTTGTTTGACGTGATTCCCCTTAATATTTCTCCTCTTTTCTCAGCCTGGTGCATCTTGCTGTGGAGCTGCTGCCCCAGAACTCTCAGTTCTTCCTGCTGCAGAAGAGCTCCCAGCCTTCACCTCACTCACTACCAGGTCTGCAAGTGGCCATGGGCTCACCCTGTGGGCAGGGTGCTTTTCTGCATTGCTACTCCAGTGCTCGCAGTTCTAGGCATGCCTCTCACTTAGTCAAAAAAAGTTGCAAAAATACAAGAAATTGAAGAAAAATTGTTGGGGTTTAAATAAGTATTTGGGATAAAATTTGTCACTTGTTGCAATCTTGCTCTGATTTTGTATCATCGTATTTGCTACCATGTGTGACATCCCTTTCTTGTCTCTTATGTTGCTGCAATTAAACCATATACCATCTCACAAAATTTACAGAAGGAGATTTTCCATGTTCAGGTATCTCCACAAGATATCAACTAACACCATCTTGCTTAAGCATACAGTATTTTTTTTCAAATATATATGATACTTCAGATGGAACATTTTCCTCTCAGGACAAGGATGTGCATGTAGAAGGCATATCACTGGATTATTTCAAACACTTATCGGTCTCTCCATCAGCATCAGCTCTCCAGGGACTTGGAGTCTATTTCTGGAACTTCTCCTTTTTTCAGCTTTCTGCAAGACATAAGATTGCAGAAGTCCATAGGTGATTGCTCAGCTTAAACACATTTATTGCTAACAGCTGCTTTTTTTCTGAGAAATAATATGATTCTTTTAGCAACAGCTTGGTAATATCAACTCTCACAGCTTCTTTTGTAAAACTTTCTCTTTGCAAAGCAGACTTTGCTGAAATCTTAAGTTTCAGCTGATCTGCCCTCACCCTAGAGCAGCATTCCTCTGCTCTAACATTTCAATTTAGTTTAAAATTTATTTTCTGCTGTAATTTCCACCATAGCATTAAAATTGTGTGGAACGTTTTTCACCGATACCTGGTGAGTACAGCTTGCCCCTTCTCGCTGGGATCAGCCCTTTTTTGTGGAAGCAGGGAAGCATTCTACAGGTACTCGAAAGTGGACTGTTCCTCTGCGTTCTCACTGACTACAATGAACTTTGGTGATTGTTTTTCTGCATCTTCATTTGCTTTTCTGTTCTGCTCTGGCATTGGCTGTGTGGAATTTGTGCCCTTCTCAAGCTCTCCATCTCTTCCAGCTTAAGCCCCTGGTTTAACTCTGAGGACTTTTAGCAAAGGCTCTGAGGCGTGTACAAGGTCTTGTAAGATCGAGTCCGACCATTGACTACCAAATCCGGCACTAATCCATGTCCCTAAATACCACATCTGCATGTTTTTTGAACACTTCCAGGGATGTTGACTCCACCACTTCCTCGGGAATCTGTTCCAATGCTTAACCACTCTTTCAGTGAAGAAATTTTTCCTAATATCCAACTTGAACCACCCTTGGCACAACTTGAGGCCATTTTCCATTGACCTATTGATTGTTACCTGGAAGAAGAGCCTAACACCCACCTCGCCACAATCTCCTTTCAGGTAGTTGTAGAGAGCTTTAAGGTCTCCCCTGAGCCTCCTTTTTCTCCTTCTTTTCTCTTTCAAATGATAGTGCAACATGCCAGGCCAACGCTGACCTCTTTTGTAGACAGGAAGTATGGGAAAGCCACTTGCTACATGAACGGCAGGGGAAAAGAGTTTCTCTGATAGCGTGCAGTGAAGCCCACACTGAGACCTTGGACTACCAATCCAAAGAAAAGATGATTCAAAAGATAGCATACTTTACTGCAGCCCCTGTTGTGCTCAAACTCAAAATTTTTGATTGTCCATGGAGGCCAGCCCTTGAGGAGTTTGGAACCCCGGGCATATGTGGGGTAAATGATGGTGTTGCTCCAGCAAACTTTTAGGGCAAGAAAGTGACTGGCAGCGAGTCCTCTGAGTGCCTGGGAAAAGCAGGCTGGAGGAGGAGGGGGCAATGACGCTGGCTGAAAGAATTCCTCCTTTCAGAGAACAAGCAGCGCTTTCAGAGCAGTGGATGATCAGCCACAGCACACACTACACAGATTACATCAGGGCCATTCTCTGCCTTTGATTAGTTTTAAGAAACAAAAGCATGAAAATTTTAAGTTCTAAACTTGAATTTTCAAGAGGAAAGGCATAAATAGTAAGGGCATTATGAAGCAGGCAGCGGGAGCTGGTGGGGAGCACTGGTTCTTCAAAAACCTGGAACAGTAGTGTGCTGTTCCTGTGGCAGTTGTGTGAGACAGACAAAAAGCCAGTATTTAGAGTCTGTTCTACAGCAGTTTTTGCAGGAGCATCAATAATATTATGAAAATATACTAAGAGAATGCTACAGCTTGAAATTATAACAGATAAGATGCATTTGCAAATGGTATCGCGAGAGCACGTCTGAGCTAAAATACATCTACTGTGGCCATTTCAGAAGAGCAGCTATTTACACTTCCAACACTTTAAAAACATGTCATTTTTGTTGGCATTTATGCAATTAACACAAGTGTCTCAGGCATGGAAGTAACAGATTTAGCTACCTAAATGTGGGATAGGGCTGCCAGGTTTGGGAGCACCATCCAAGCCAGACCTTCACTTTCAGTCTGCTACAGCAACTGAATCCTTCATCTTGCCCAGACACACGCCAGCACGGTCTGCCAGCGCGTCACCCGTAGGTGTGGATCACTCAGTTATTTGTCTTACCATTGTCTGCCCTTATTTCATCCCTACAGCTCTTGCTGCAGAGTCTAAAATGTAAGTATAAAAAAAAATAAATTGATTTGAATTGCAAAGTATAAAGTTCTGGGGCTGCGCCTGCTTGAATCAGCACACAGGATGAAATGAGGTCCATAAATCCAGACTTTTCAAAGTAGTGGTCTGGACACAAGGGATACTTTGTGCTGTTGCCTTCCTGTCACATAATGGCTCTACCATGTCCATCCCAGAGGCACGGCCGCCACTCCTGCGACAGGGTGCTCCTTGAGCTGGTGCAGTTGGAGAAGCACACAATCCTCCTGTTGTCCAGAACTGGCCCACGAGCCACCAATTAGACTGCTCTGAACGACAGCATTCTGTTCAAAGGGCTGCTAATTGTATTTTAATGATGATTTAAATGCTGCTGCTGATAATTTCAGAGACATCCAGATCACTAATTACTCATAGTCTATGTTGAGCTTTAAGCAGGCGCAGGCAAAGCACTGTGGAATCATCAAGTAGTGTTATTAATGTTCTCAAAGGCCTCCACTGCCCTCCCACATGTCAAAAGCATCATCTCCTGCTCCCAGGCCCGAACCCAGCCCTGGCTGCTCACACCTGGGATCCAGCTGCCCAGCTGCAGCACACGTTCTTGCAGCATTCTGGAAGTAGGGAAAGAGAAGCAGCAAATCAAAATTACTTACATTCATTAAACAAAATTCTACCAATATGAATAAAAATTAACTAAAATTCTTACGACAACTCTTCTTCAGAACATTTTACCTTTAAGATAAAATACTAGCTCAATTGAGCTGCATCCCTGAACACGGCGTGGTCAGGATGTTTGAATAAACTCATCAAAAATGCAGATCCTAACAACCTGTCTGCACAGACAGGAAGGGCATTGATCTGTTGGAGCAAGTCCAGAGGAGGCCACCAAGATGATCAGAAGGATGGAGCACCTCTGCTACGAGGAAAGGCTGAGAGCATTGGGATTGTTCAGCCTGGTGAAGAGAAGCTTCAGGGTGACCCAGTTGCAGCCTTCCTGAAGAAAGCTTACAAGAAAGATGGAAAGAGGCTATTTACAAGGACCTGGAGTGACAGAACAAGGGAGAATGGCTTCAGATTGACAGAGGACAGGTTTAGGTTAGGTATTAGAAAGAAATTCTTGGCTGTGAGGGTGGTGAGGCCCTGGCACAGGGTGCCCAGAGAAGCTGTGGCTGCCCCTGGATCCCTGGAAGTGTTCAAGGCCAGGTTGGACGGGGCTTGGAACATCCTGGGATAGTGGAAGGTGTCCCTGCCCATGGCAGGGAGGTGGCACTGGATGATTTTTGAGGTTCCTTCCAAGCCATTAAATTCTAGGGTTCTCTGCCTCTTGGCTCGCCGTTGCAGCAAGAGCAGCAGCGTGGTGGGAACGTGCCCGGCCTGCAGAGCTCACAGAGCCAGAGCTGTGCTTGTGCAGCAAGTCCCAGGGACTTCAGTTTCCAAGGCTGGCAAATCAATACCTGCCATAAGCATGAAACTCCTTCCCAAATGTTTACTTGTATTCTGTACAAGATGCTCATAGTGTGTGGAGGAATCCATTCTCCAGAAAAAATATTTAGAGTGCAAGTCACAGTTTTCCCCTTCAGAAATTCAGCCAAAACACACCAAATCTGCTATCCACTGACAGCGCAGTACTGGTCAAGATGTTTATACATAAAACACTCTGTCAGTGAGAGTAAAGCGCATATCTTGCCTGTGTAATTGATATCTAGAAATGGGGAAGCTGGCTGAGTCCTGTTCTAAAATATGTGCTTTTACGAGAATGTAGGTTAGCTGTAGTACAGTGGATTTTACATGCCAAATCTAAGCATTGAGGATTTTGAAGAGACTTTCAATGATGCAGGAAGAAAAGGGAGGCTTGTTTTCTCACTGGAAAATAAAATGCATGTAAATAAATCGTAACACTGATTTTTGTGGTGAAGATCTATGTGAGATGAATCCCTTTATTGTCCTAGAGTGTCACTAATCTCCCCTCAATTTGGTGTGAGATTGCTGGCCTAGGACAAGAGTGAGGAGCTTGCTCCACTCTGTGACCAGGCACACAGTGAAGAGAGTGAGATCCTCTATGCTCACCTTCCCCCAGCGATGTTGTGCCTGGAGCTGCAGGGGCACCTCTTTGCCTCAGCAAGCCCCTGAAAAAGCCTTAAAGGAGACATTTGCTTGTGCAGCTCAGGCGGCTGGTACAGAACAATGAGATTTGCATGTGGGAAAAATTTTGCGTGCAATTTTTTGCAGCCATCTGACCTAGGAGTTTTACTATCTACGTAAACAGTGTGTCTCACTTGTCTGAGTAAGGCTTTAAATGGTTTTTTTTGTGTGTCTCTCCTTTTCTGAGGGCCGTGCCAGCTGTGGCATCTTTGGAAATGAAAAGTCCTGAAAAATTCTTGCACTTTGTAACCAAGTGCTGCTTTTTTTCCCTTTTACATCGTTGAAGGTATTTAAAACTGACTAGATATGAGGGCAAATAATTCCCCCTTTTTCTGTTTCAGCAAACACCTGCCTCAGCTGCCAGCATGTTCCTACAAACCCCACAGCTTGCACAGAGCAGACCAGCTGAGCTGATGCCAGGAAAGTGAAGGTCTTGTAAGAGGTAACGTTTAAACTTGTGTATTCCCAGGTTTTGTAATTACAGGTTAGTCATTTGGTTTTCATTCTTTTCAGCAAGGTCTGAGATGTTGGTGTCGTAGGTTTTCTGCCTGATCTACACAGATTACTTCCTTATCTTCATTTATCCTTTTAAAGATACATCACTTGAACTTTATCCTGTGGCTTTCTTGCCTAACACCAGTCAGCAAAACATTCAAAAATTAAAGAATTAAATATTTTTGTATAATGGATAATCTCTTTTGCAAGAGATGAAAAGAGTTAAAACCTCACAAGCTTGTCACTCGATGACAGAAACCCTGATTTCTGGAAGTTGTACACACGTGCAGCCTGGCCTGTGTTCAATGTCTTGACTGCCATGAAACTAGAAACATTACTTAGTGTAAAAAATTGGTAATCTAGTTCTGAAAAAGCAAAAAAAAAACCAAGAAGAAAGGGAAATACTACACAGTTGTCATTTATGAGAGCATTCTTATTTTCCAGATGACATCAGTTTAATTCTCCAGATACTCTCACTATACCCAGCAACTTTTGATCTCCCCCCACATAATACAGCACAGGAGAGTGTCTCTTTAAATTCATTTATGAAATAATTCAGGACTGTGGGTGTCTTTGATCTATTCTTCTCTGCTAAAGTACAGAAGAGAAGAACATGTCGCTTAGCAACCCCGCTTAGCCAGCACTGGGGGAGGCAGGAGGGATGGAGGGTCCAGAGCTACAAAAGGGGAGGCTTGAGCCCCATCAGGAAACTAAATTTTGGACAGTCTTTCTCAAAACTGAAGCAAGCAAACATGATTGTTTGCAGAATTGGATAATTGGGTAATCTCACTTTTTCCTTTTTTTTATTTTATATCCACTTATGGTCTATTAATAGCAATCTTCCAACCAAATGAGAAAATCTGGCATGGGATGGACAACACAGGCTTCAACAGCTTCAGGGCTGGGTTGCAGCTGAAGGGAACCTGAAGTTTAATTTTAAACCAATTCAATAGATTTTAAATAGAATTAATGTTGTCAAGAATAATCGTAATTAATTTCATACCGCAGTTTTAATCTTAACACTTCAAATAAATGTTGTGTGAGTCTCATCCTGTTGTACAGTTGGACAGCCTAAGTGTCCCCAGCCTGCCTTATTCAGGGTCACTTACCTTGTTGTAAATAAGCCCCAGAATTCTCTGAGTGGTTACCAGGCTGTGATTCGCTGGTAACTAGGTAACATCTTAGAGCTGCAAAAAAATACCAGTTAGGAAAGTAACTTTGCACTGAAGCAGATGAGCAGCCCTGAGCCCTCTGTCCTTCCTGCAGCTGCAGGACGGTGACATCCCACGGAGCCATGGCAGGAGCAGGCACCAGCTCAAACCCTCCTGATCTTGCCCCTGCTGACCAGTGCTGGCCTAGAGCAGCCCTGCTTTATTTTCTTCCCAAACATCAAATTCTGCAGCAATGTAGGGCTGAGTTATGGAAGAAAAAATGATGCTAAAAACCTGTGTCAGAGGAAAAATGGCAGAACTACCCACTTCAGCATCTCACATAGACAAAAAATAGCTCAGAATGAAAGACAGGTAAATTGTTACACCTGGTCTTCTATTAATGATCATAAAGATTATTTAAAATCTTCTTAATTTTTGCACCCCTTTCATTTACTAATCACCAATAACTTATTACTGAACAGTTGAGAGAATCACTAAATTCTAATGGTTCATGTTTCTCCCAGAGCTCAGTGCAGGCAATCCTGTGCTCAAACTCTGTAGTAAAACTGCAGATTATTAGACTGAGTACCAGTCTATCCACAGGCAGGAAGCTTGTCTAAACTGGCATCTGCTGCATATTGCAGCAATTACTAACATACCTGAAAACAGACATTATTGGACTCTGAAGTAACATTGTTTTTATCTAGTAAGGGAAGTGGTAAGTGCTAGCGTGGAGCTCATTCAGAGCTAAGGTTCTTAGAAGAGTGTACTGAAGAATTTAATTCATAAGTGACAAGATAATTTTTACTACCCATATATAGCAAAGACCTATACAGTAGAATCCTGTCTTCAATGGGAATTTTTCTGGTTACTGTAGGGGTGCCTGGATTTTACCCAGGATCTCTGAGTGTGCTTTTTGTATTGGCAAATGCTCATGTAATGTGATTCTTTGGAGAAATTTAATTAAAGAAAAATGCATAAGGCACTTGGCATTAAGTGGTCTAAGTTTGTTAACGTACAATATGGAGAATGAAGCCCAAATTAGAAGCAAATAACACTAACTCAACTGTGAACATTTCCATTAAAATTGCTTTAGTAAGAAACTTCTATTTTTGTAACACATATTTTCTCTATACTTTTATGATCCAAACAAATTTAGAGGCATTATTTGAAGTCTCACAAGCTGAAGCAAACCCTGTTGACTTGACTTTGTCTTTGCTCTCAGTTACACCACAGTTAGCAATTCTTTACTGTAACTCAGTCCTGAGAAAGTAATTTTGCTGACTGCCTGAGGATGAGGAGTCCAGCAGCAGTAGAGCTCTTTTACTTGCACTTTTGTTTATAGTACCAGTTCATACACATAGTGGGTTTTAGGAAACAGAAATATGTCATATCCATAAGGCCAAGATGCTCTTTGTTGGAAATTCTTGTTGCAAACAGTTTCTGTGATTCCTCTGACAGATACAGAACATCTCCAGCTTCTTGAGCAGACTTTGTGAGGCTGATAGTCTTGAGGAATATGTTTGGAACTACACTGACTTACAAACCTGTACAATTAACATAGCTTTCTGGTTATGGCATTCAGGTTCCCAGATCAGGATGATGCATGGAAAAAGCATGCAGATAAGGCATCATTTGCCCAAACATGTCATCAGAAACTGACTTCCTAAAGGTATGTCTCAAGTGGGAGAATGCAAACAGATACGTGATATTTTTCCATTTCAGAGCAATCATTTTAATATCACTATGATGCAGATTACCTTCATGACTTCTTAGTCCCAGTACTGGCAGAGGGACAGTGGTCTAGATTCGCAGAAGCATCATGTTGGAGAACTCTCAGTTTAGTGCAGCAATTCTTGAAAATATGTTGGCCCAGCTGGCAGTACTGGGGAAAAGAAGATTATCTCTGGCATGGGACCACACTGCAACAGCCCCTGTTCTCAGGGAAGAAGCTCTAAACTAAAATGTATCAGACCATTTATTTCTCTTGTAATCTCCTCCTAAATGAAAATAGAATTGTTCAGCTTTTATCATGATATATAGAAAAGTGTGAAGGTAAAAATAAATCTCAGCTCCTCCTCAGTGGAGGGACAATGGCTGTTTTTTTAAACTAAAAGCCCACTGGTCCCATTGCCTTCTGCTAAACAGTCAGGCATCGCAGAAAGGCTTTTTGGTGTTTGAGGCTCAGTTTCCCCAACGATCAATAATTGCAGCAAGGAGAACTGCAGAGGGGTTGGACATCTTTACTGCCTGCAGTACTACCACCACGTCTGACTCCAGCACCAGGCAGCTGGAATATGAGTGGACTGAAAAATTCACTGAAATGCTTTGATGTTGTGTAGATGCAGAATTTGAAAGGATTATGAGTCTATTTTTAAAAGGAAATTAATAAAAGACATTATAAGGCTATGAAAAATACTGGGTGATATAAAGGAAGATCAGGAAATTCTTGTTTTTCTCACAGTGTAAGGAACATAGGCATTCATGGAGAGAGACGCAGTGTGCAAAAATACTCAAGCAAACCAAAAGAAGCCATTCCCTGCTGGATTTCACTGTGTCCTTACTGCCTGCTTCAGCTGAGTGGGGACCAAGAGCCAGCCTGCCCAAACCAGCCCTGCTCGCTCCTGTCTCTCACTGGAATCACCCCAAGTAGCACCCACATGGTGCTGCAGTTCTGAAAATTTGTGACTGGAAGCAAATGGTTTTGAAGGAGAGAAAAACTAGGTTCAGAGAGGTCCATGTCCTCAGAAGGCCTGCTGAACCACGCCTTTTTCCTTGGAAGAAGTCATATTTGCATGACAAATTTACATGTAGCAGTGACAGTGGCAGAATATTTCCAAGAAAGCGGAATTATTAATGTTTTGGCAGCATGAGATTGTTTTTTTCCCAATTGCAAATGTTGCTCCATCTGCCACAAAACCATTGGTTCCAGCAGCATGGCCTTCCCCGTTAAAGGGGCATCACAACACATCATGCTCTCCATTGGTCATTGTGGCAGTTGTCACCTGTCACTGCCACAGAAAGCTTGTCCTGCCTCCTTTTCAGTTCCAGTTCCAGCAGCTGTTCATTCACCCTTTGGTCCCTTCTGTTCCAGGCTGAACAGCCATAGCCACCTCCATCACCTGGAGCATGTGTTCCATGTCCCTGTCCATCCCAGTATCCCCCTGCTACCCTCACTCCCCAGTTGGATGTGTCCTCTTGCCCTCAGGGACCCAAGCTGGAAACTGTTCCTGGTGTGACACTACTGGCCTGAGGAGACAGGCTCAGCCTGCTGGCCACCCTTCTTTGGCAGCAGGTGATGCTCCCCCACTGCCATGAGCACACCCTTGGCTCACACTGTCACCTCTAGGTCCTCTCCAGCAGGGCTCCTGCTCACCCAAACAATTCCCAGCCTCTCCTGGCACTATGTTAGCAGCTGTGGGTCTTTGTATACCTTGTTCAACTTGATGGGATTTCTGCTGGCTGGATCCCAAGTTCCTGAAGATTCTTCCCCAAAGGTTACTGTGTGGCGTGTCAACACCTCGACCCTAATTTAGTGTCATCTTCAGGTTTGTTGTTTCTGCATTCAATATCATCAGCCAGGTGACACTGAAGGTGGTGAACAGCATCAGTCCTGGTGCTGACCCAGGAGAGCTCTGCTTCCCCTCAGCCACCAGGCAGGCATTGATGGCTCTTTCAGTCTAGTGCCTTTCTGAGTAAATTCTCTGACTGTCACATATGAACAGAGGGAGCAAACTGCTTTTCTGTTTGATACCTCAATGGTGACCTGTTCCTAAAGGCTTTGAACAGAGGGTAGTGGACTATATAGTGTGCAATAGTAGCAAAGGCAAAGCATTGTTTAAATTAAATGGAATTCTGTAAGTAGACTTCCAAAAATCACATTAAACTAGAAATTGTTCCATTGTTCAACACCTAGTCCATTTTTTTTGAGTATACAAAATACAGAATATACATTGTTCTTTTGCAATTAAAAAAATGAACATTTTTGTCTTTTTTTCTTCACTGGCATCACACCATGTACAACCTCTCACCATGTACAGCAGCAGGAGGGAGAGTCCTCCATGCCAGGACAGCCAGGGGACTTTTGTGGCACACCAGTCATCCACATCTCATCCCTGCTTCAGCTCAGGACCCAACCTCACCTCCCAGCCACAGCATTACTGACTTACCTGGGACAGGTGAGTGGCTCTGCCTCTGCAGTCTTCAGCATCTTCAGAGTTTAACATCATAATGAGTCTGTTTCTGTAAAACACTCTGTTTTTAGCAAAACATCACATGTCCACAAAGATACCTTCCTGATTTCTTTTTTGAAATCTGAGCTATAATGAGGGTAAAAGGTATGTGATTCCTTAAACCTAAAGGAGTCATCCAACATAAAAAAGCAATCTTAATTCTAAAATCGCTGTATGAGTGATGACTTGTAATCTATGCAGTTTTATCTACTTGATAATACCCAGCTTAGTGTTATATCTACAAAAAAGAATGAAATGAGAAAATTATTCCTTTGATATGCATTAAGTTATTCAGTTAGTAAATTAGTGAATCTTATCCTGTTATTAGCTATTAGCATGTTACACTTCTTGATGTTGCTCATGAAGAATGCATATGAAAATAAGGAAGGAAAGTCCCTTTTGAAGTTCCTGCAACTTGATTTCTTGACATTTCTTTTAATTTGTGACTAACCTCTTGAATGCAGTATTCTACTGTCTGGTTTTATGAGAGATTCTTCATTTTCAATTTGTTCTCCCATTGATCAGACTTTTTTCTGAATGGGTAGCTCTCAAGATAATTAGCCTTTCAAGGAAACCATGTTCTCCTAAACAGTTATTAATGAGTATCTCTCCCATTCAGTACTCTTAGCCCTTTTTCATTAGGGAATTTTCAAGGCCTGGTCAGCCTGTTCCTGGTGCTGCTGAAGACAGCAGGAATCTCTCTGCAGATTTGAGGGAGAACAAGAGCAGACCCTGGGTGTGAAGAAACATCATTTGCATTAATTTTGTCTTTGGCAGATGGCTGTGTTCTAGGAGAACCTACAAACAGTTCTCGAGGCTCCAGCAGCACGACCAACACTGCTGGCTCTGCTTCCACCTCCTCTCGCCTGTGTTTGTCTGGTTTGTCCCCAGCTGTCACTCCCCTGCCCTGGGTTTGCTGTTTTCATCTGCAGTTATGCACAGCCAATTTCGGTGGGGTCTTATTCTGTACTTCAGGTTTCTATAAGCAACAGAAAATAACAGTTGGCTGTTTTGTCTCTGCTCTTCCTGATTCTGCAATCCCTAAAGACCAACATCTTCCTTTGCAATAGACACTGGACATTTTTTAGAAGAAATAGATCAAGGACTTGAATAGAAAAATGTCTCAGAAACATCAACATCACCTTTCAGGTAGAAAATCAATATGAGGTTAATGAAATTGAAAAAAAAATTTCAAATAAAACCCCAGGTGAGCCAACACAGGTTGTAAAAGTCAGTATAAATGGCTGACCAAACAACTGTCGTGCAGTCATAACTTAAAGGGAAGCTTCACTTGGGAGAAGAGCAATGTTTATAGAGAGGCTAATTTTACCTTATTGAATACTATTAAAATACCTATTAAAAGTTACAAGTCGTAGTCCAAAATACTGCAGTGCAGCTCAGAGGAGAGCCAGCACAGGCTATGAACTGGCCTCACATGGTGATCTATTTCTGATACCATAAAAAATACACTATTTCAAGAGCCCCGGCAAGCTGCATGGGTAGAGCCCTGCCCTTGCTGCAGTTGATAGTTTTGCTAGTGCCATCAGTGAAATGACATTTTCCTCTGGTTTTAGCCCATGCAAGTTTAAATACTGGGCCAGGAAACCCTTATCAGTTCTATTGCATGCAATACCAGTGATTTTAAACACATTTGCTTAGGAGGATTCCTAAATGGAATCTGAAAAGTGATCTATTATTGGAAATTATTTTTGGTTTTTTTATTCATTCAGTTTTCCTAATTGTGCCATGTTATTTTGTATGGTAGTGTGCTTCTGCTGTACCAGGACAAAATAGGCACTTAAGCCTTTTGGCATATGAGGTGAGTTGTTTCCCTTCCCGATTCCACTGGAAAATCAACAAAAGCAAGCCTTTAATAGCATGAATTCCATTATGACCCACCTTAGCAGGCACTTAAATCTTGCAACTGCTATGATAATTTATCTTTGAACTCGTTAGTAGCAGTGCATAATTAACAAGTAAGCTGCAGGAACATGCAGTTACTCCGTGTTTACACGGTATTTGCCGTGCAGTTGTGGTGTAATTACAGAGATTATACCTGCTCTCTAGAGTCAGAGTACACGGTGTACCTCATTTTGTGCTGTTTCACACCAGCAAAGCAGGGCACAGCACGACGGAGCTGAACAAATGTTCCCTTCTGCAGTGGGTGGAAGCGAGCCACAGGTACAGAGCGGGGCAGGGGCGCGCAGAGAGCCGCGATTCAGGCCGGGGCTGCTCGGGGTGACAGCCTGGCTGCTGCCCCTCACAGCCTCTGTGTTCTGGACTCCTGCCCTTCCAGTGATGCAACTGAACTTGAATATGCAGATTCCAAGTCAGGCAGGCTACAGTTCGGGGCTTTTTAGTACAGTAAATTTCCCCTCTGACGTACGCTATTGTGGGTTTCTGTAATAATTACAGAAAATGCATGGAAAGAATCTATCTTCTTACAAAGTTTTAATTTTTTAAAGTTTGTTTGATGCTAGCACATCCCCACTGCTTTGCCCTAAAACTACATTGGTATCACAATACCAAATGTGAAGTTGCAGCACGTAGGTGCTGGGAAAAAAATACCAGCAAGTGGTGGAAAGTGCTAAGAAATAATGCTGTGCCTCTGAGTTGATCACAATTTATATGATTCAGCATAAACTATAAGGAAAACTAAATTTAAAGATTCTATTCTGTTTGAGATCCACCAGGAAGGGGAATACTGTACAAATCACTTGGTGCCACTGCTCCAAAGCAGTCTTTCGACTCATGCATGCAGTATTTCCTTCTCCAAGGAGAATGCACAGGCCTTTCTAGAGCGCGGATACAGCACCATGCTAATTAAGCAACTCAACAGAAGAAACATGGATTCATTTGCTGTTGCCAAAGAATAAAATTGCACTTCAGCATACAATAAAACTGTCTAAGAGTTCCCTGTTCTGCTCCAGGTGGAAGGAAAAGTAGGGAGCTTTTCTGAGTGTATATTATTGTTGTTCAGCTTCATAATAATTTTGCTGTCTTGAGGGACTTGATTTCTGAGCATGGTGTTAACAGCATCTCACTCTGAAGGGCCAGCAGTGAGACATGACAGGGCATGAGCTGCGCTGCCTTCATTTCCAGTACTGTGTTGGCAGTGTACAGCTACATCACCAAATGAGATGCAAATTACCCCGATATAATTATCTCATTTGAATGTCTGGTGGTGATTTCAGTCTGTGCCACAGCCAGTGCTCTCATTTGTATTGGTTCCACTGACCTTGGGAAGGCAGGGGGGGCTCCCCCATCCCCGTGGCTGGGTTGCTTCTGGCACCCAGGCTGGTGGGCAAACCTAAAACCGATAGTTTGAACCTTGGGTTCAGGGAACTTTGATGCTTAACACCAACAACTTATTTCTTTTGCAAACTACGTTATCTGAGGAGTTGTGCATGAGCACAGAGAGTTAACATTTCAGTCCATCTCAGATGGTGCTGGTTAAGGACATGAACACAGTGCACTAAGTCTTTTCTGCACTGACAGATTTGAAAATCATTTCAGAAGAAGTTAGAAAGCAAAAATAAAATAAAACTTCTTTTCTAAAATTCCTATTTAAAAAAACGGTATTTGGTTTCTCACTAGCAGTATTTCTATGTGTATATTTTTGATTTTTAACTATTTTTCAAGGTCTTCCTGTTTTCATAGTGGACAGTAAGGAACAATGGAAGAGATGCCTGTCTGTGTCCCATTTACAATCACAAACATCATCATCCATGAATTCCATGACTTTTTCATTTCCATTTTCCCTACTTAACATCACAAAGTGCTGGGGTGGCAGCTGCAGCAGCTGTTTACAGTAGCTGGAATACCAGCAAAGCATTTTGCTGGCACCCCAACCAGAGCCAAGCCTGTCTTTTACAGACGCCTTCAAAGCAAACATTTCAGGCCAACTGCGAGACTTGGATTAGAAATTCTAAAGCTCGTTAGCTCTGACGTCCCACAGCACTCGGTGTCTGAGTTGGCTTTTACCTCCTTTTCCATATTGTCAGAGTCACTCCAGTGCCTTTCTTTGTAAAAGGGCACAAGGTACCCAACCCAACCCCCACTGAAAAGTGAAATCATTCCTTCGAAATTTTGTCTTAAAAACCAGTATTTTACAGGCTGAGAAGGGCAGTTTCCTCCATCTAAAAAATGGAGAAAGAAGAGCTTTGCACTGACTCCAGCATGGTCCTAGTCAGACTCTTCAGCTGAGGTTCTGATACAGCCTTGTTTTTTGTTCACATGTTACAATAACCAGGAGAATCCTGCCATTATTTCTAGGAATTAAGTAATTTTTAAATGGTGAAATTGTGCATAATTTCAATTGTTCTCAGGGAGAATACTCAAGATGTTTTTTTGATGTTTTGTTCACAGAAACAGACACGTGATGCAAATTCATATATACAATGAATGGCTTTGGGACAAATGTTTGAAGACTTCTTGCAACAAATTGCTCACAAATGATCTACAGCAAGAGTTACTTCCAGAATGGTTACTGCACATGTGTTTGGAAAAAAGATATTCAAGCAAATCAATTTGCTTGTGGACAAATAACAAAAAGAGAGAAAGGAAAAATTCCTCCAACAAATATGAAACTGAAAATTATTCACTCAGCTCAGTTGGCAACAACCAATTTCTGTGGTAGTAGGAGCTCATGGAGTAGGAGGTAACTGTGTGAAGAATGATTGATTTGGTATCTTATATTGCAATTCTGGAAGGGCTTCAACATCTAATTTAAAAGCCATCTTCCTCCTTTTACCCAGTAAAGAAAATAAAATGATAGTTGATGTCTGTGAGCTGTTTTGGGCAGATAGGATCTATTTTGTGTCCTCTGGACACTGACAATGGCTAGCTCATAAGAAAGAGCAGTTATTAGAAAAGATCTCTCTTGCCAGAAAAAAACCAAACAAAACCTGTGTAAGGAAGGATGTTGCCATCACAATCCTCTTTGCATCTTCCCAGGAAAGACACGTAATGAGTCTGAACTTGGTGCATCTTTGAGTTGTGGAGCCTTGTGTAAGCTGCACATCCACCAGCCCATCTTTAGGTACGAACACTGATTTACTTCCCTCTTGGAAGGATACAAAGCACAACTGAGGCTCTGGCGTGCTGCAGTGGGATGCCAGCAGAGTTGTCTTCTCAAAACAAAGTGACTGTAGCATGCTCTGTTTATGCCTGTGGAGTGGTGGATGAGAGTTTAGCATTCAACCCTTCTTAACTCCTTACACGTGTGTTCCTGATTGAATATGTAATTCCTGATTTATTCCCAAGCAGGCACATGCTCTCTTTCCAAGGCATAGCAGATGCGAGGGAGTCGCTTCATCCCTACTGCTTCACTTCACAAAAACCTTAAAATGCTAAAGCCATAAATAGGCATTATAGCACAATCTTCAGCTGAATGATCTCCAACATTACTGCAGATCTTAGTCATAGTGAAAGCTTTTACAAGCTGCTTTGAGCTAATGGCAAAATAGTTTTCATTTAAAGCAGTGATGTGTTCCTTCCCACAAATGCTAATTGCTATGATTCTATTGTGAGTTCTGGGCTTAGTTACACTGAGCTTGAGTTAGCTTGTTATAACTTAACTCTAACCATTGACCAGAGAGTAATTTTACCATTTCTATGGTTTTAGAGAGAAAGATAGAAGATACACTTCCATGTCACCAAAGTCAACAATGGGAAAAAGGTGCATTTCTGCAAGAATGTCCTAGGCAACCTCCTCAAACAACAGAAGGACGTGCTGCAGAAGGGGATGTTCAGGAGCCGTTTCACCAGCCCACAAGGATACAGGATGAGGACATCTGCATCCAGCTGAGCCATGCCAAACCACCTTGACTTCTTGACTCTTACACCTTTCTTTCCATGCTGCAAATCCACGTTAGATTCAAGACTGCTTGAAATGTCTGTGGATGGCAATGCCAGTCCATGTCTGGTGAATGTCCTGCCCACCCTTGTGGCTTTAGGAGCCCTTTCTGCAGCACCTGCCTCCTTGGTGCAGGAGCTGGGGCACACAGTAGCTCATCACCTCACAGTCAGAGCATGGCTGATAGGTTGGTGGACTAACTTCAACAAATTCACTGCAGAAGAGCTTTAATTCTGACTATTCTAAGAATATAGACAAATTTCTAGCCTGCTTCCATCTGCAAACTGCAGATGCATATTAGGTTGTTTGACCCTGTGTACAAAACCCACCACTGCCCTTTGTCTTTACTTTCCCCATTCCCTCCGATTTGGGAAAGTTTGCCTAGAAAGTGTAAGAAAATACTCAGCTGCAGGTCCTCCTAAGCCCACCAGCTTTTTTTTTGTTTGTTAAATTTGCTACATATAATTAACTCCACTGAGTTTCTGCCAGGCAGAATTTGCAACTCAAAGTACCCCATGCATGCTGCAGCACTGCCAGGAAGTAAATACCACCACAGTCACCATAATCACTGTTTTTCCAAAGAACAGGTATGGCAGACAGGTTATTTTAGGCTATAAATGGAAATCAGAAAATGAGATTTTCTTTCCCTGCTAGTTCTTCTCCTGAAAATTTTAGTCCTTTCCTCTGTGCACATGCTCTGGCTGCTGGTGGCAGCATATTGGTAATATGGGTCTCTCAGAGCATCAGTCCCCGGAGCCTGTTCCACAGCACTGAAATGCCAGTGAACATGGGAAATCATTCCCACTAGTACCAACATGCTGTTTGTTGATATAAAATCATGTATTAGATCAAAACCAGATTGGGATAGCCTGATTTACTCCATGACTCCAGTGACAGTTGATTTAAAATTCAGGTTTACAAAGTAAGTAAAGGTATTCCCCAGCTACCTGCACTTCCTTTTCTAATAGTGGTAATCCATTTGCAACTCTCAGTTTTGCAGATGGCCTTTTACCTCCTGTGGATGATCAAAGTCCAGTCATGAATGCAGGCACTCTGGACTCGCAGTCCTGTTAATATCAGGGATGTCTGGCCTTGCCTTCAGTTTACAGCACAGACACTGTCATCTAAATCATCCATACCACATGGATCTAATGCAAGATCTTCGCATGGCCTATAAATGTAAGAAGTTCCAGTTATCATTCTTCTATCATCAGTTCTATCATTCTTCATGTATTATGCATTTTTTTTTCTGTAAAAAGCTTTGCATTATTAGGAATTCAAGAGATTAGGTTTTGCTACAGCAACATTCTGATCTCAGAACTTGAGAACAGATCCTTAGCATCACATGCACTTTTCTGTTGCCCCTAATGGTAACGAGAAGCATTTTCTGGGCTAGGAAATACCCTCATTATTTCCTGACAGGGTGATACTAGGCCTATATCCCCTTGTTTGATGCAATGCTAATCACAGGTATCCCTTGACCTGCTGAGTAGCCAGTATATTTTAGTCAATTGTAGTACTACTGAGAAGCACTCTCTTCCTGCCTATAGGAACAAAAACCCCATTTAACCTTGGAAAAACACGATTCATGCTATTTTCTTCACTGAAGGAAAAGGAGTGGGCTTTTTTGGGTACAAACCTATTCAGTGAAAGATATCTTAGTCAACAGGGGTCAGCTCTGGCACTGAGACAAGACGAAAGATTTTGAGAAAATATGTGAAAAAAACCAGATGGCTTTAACTAAATTAATAGAAACCATACTTCGTGTTTTACCCAGCCATCACATGTGATAATCCTGACATCCCAAACTGTCGTCACAGTCATACTCTCTCATTCTCTTAGTCCTCCATTTTGCTTTGTCATTTACAGCATTCATGTGCTTGACTTCAGGCAGCCTGATGCTGTTCACAGGTTACTTGGTTTGACGTTGAAATTGAAAAAACATTTAGGAAGCTGGAGGACTGTTATCCAGTAAAAATTCTCAGAGCACAGTGAAAGATGTAAAGTGACTGAACTCTTGGATCTACTCTGCAGAGGTCCTGTCCCCCTCTCTCTCCTTGCCCACCACCAGCTGCAGCCACCCTTGCTGATGCTGCTTCCTCTGCCCCTTTCTCATGGAGGCGCCTTTCCTTTTACATGGTTTATTGAGATGTCTTCATCCTCATCCCTCTCTAGTCCTCCTTCAGACGCAGCTGGAGACCCAGCTGTTACCTGTGCCTGCCTTCTTGCTCTGTCACCAGCTGAAAGCCTTTTAAACTGTTTGGCAATGGCTGACCTCCATCCTTTAATCCCACAGTTTTCTTTGTAAAGCCCCTTGTCCCCGCACTCCTTTCTCCCTGAGCCACTGTGGTTCCTCAGAGCTGGAGGAGCAGCAGTGACCAGATGACAGCTATGAGGACACACAGCTCAGCCAGCAGCATCCTGACCTATAGCAGAGTCCAAGAGTCCAATAACCACTGAAGCTTGGCAAAGCTATGCCTAAAGGGCGGCGACTACAGGTCCATCCCTGTATTTACAGCATCCACCAGGTTCTTGGTTCCATTGATGATCCGATGGGCTAGCAAGGAGAACTTGCATCAGGATACGTATCAGAAAAGCAGCTTTTCCCAGACTAGAAATGAAGATCAGTAGGCAGAAACCCTCACTGCCTAAATAGGGCTCAAATCTGAGCAAGAAGTGTGGGCTAATCCATCTGCCAGTCTTCTCCTGCTAGAGTTGTGCTGCTTGAACAAGGACTACTCTGGTTTTGTTATTAATGTTTACTCATATTGCCCCAACAGGCGGTCCTGTGCCTGCTGCTGTGCAGGCACAAAGGAACAGGCCATCCTTGCCCAGAACATCTGCAGTGCTAAATCATGATCTTCATCTCCTGCTTTCCCAGCGTTCAACCAGAGGTTATTTTTCACCGCTAACCTAAAAGGGCTCAGAAGAAAGCTCTGTCTTTGGTTTAAATAATTAACTACTTTGACCTGGATATTCTGAGAGGCCCCACTAATCTCAGCCTTCACAGCAGTTTCTAAAATAAAAACAATAGAATAAGATTAAATAATATAAAATGAAATTAAATAAAATAAATTAGTCTAAGTTGCCATCAGTTTTATGACCGAGCTCTTCTGCCACATTCACAGCTCACATTTGGGATCAGACCTGCTGCTTCTCTGTCCTGGTCAGTTTGTGCCCAAGGCAATGGCAAGACAGCAGTTTATTTCAGCTGAGAATTTGATGCCAGGCTATTTTGGGACTGAGTGAAACTTGTCCTCCATAATTACTTTACAATCAGTGAAGAGCTCTTTCTAGAGCAGCCTGATGTGATACAAAACACGCTTTAAATATTCTGGGCTTGTACTGTGTAACAGCAAGAAAGGACAATGGCCTGGAGAGTGCAGGGTGTTCACTTGAGAGGCCACAAAAGCACTGTGGCTGTGACAGAACCAGCAGAAACAGACCATTTAACCAGCCCTGGGGCTGCTAAAGGGGGCCAAGGAAACCCACAGGAGAGCTGGAAAGTTTATAATGCGTTATCTCTGTAGTGCTGTGTGGAATTTTGTTACAAAAATATGTGTACTTTAACAAACGAAGTATCAACCTGTGACTTCATTTCTGTGCTGAGGAAGGAAGGTGGATGCATCATTTATTGGGATCCTCAAGGTGAGCACACCCTGCTCCCGGGGTGTTTAACCCCCTCAGCAGTGGTGACTGCCCGCAGCCGGGCAGTGAGGGGACAGCAGCCACACGTGTCCTGTGCTGTTACCTGGCACCAACACATATGTCCTGTGCTATCATCTGGCACTGAGCACATGTCCTGTGCTATCACCTGGCATTGCACACGTGTCCTGTGCTGTCACCTGGCATTGCACATGTGTCCTGTGCTATCACCTGGCACTGCACACGTGTCCCAGCCCCTCCTCAGGCCCAGGTCAGACAATCCCCATTTTCACACCCGCTCTCCACAGGGCAGTCACCGAGCACTGGCTGAGAGATGACTGCACAGACCTCAGGGTAGGGGAGGGCAGAGCAGATGACGGAGCTGAGGCCCCAACATCTGCCTGCAGCTGGACACAAAGGGTCTCTGCTTACCTGCCAAGGCATGGCAGCCCCTGCCCTGTAAGTCCGGGCTCCCACCTGTGACTTGCACGAAGAAGAGAGTCAGAGAGGGCATCGTGAGGGCGGGTTCCTGGTGAGTTTGCCCCCAGGTACCCACCCCTTCAGTGCCAGTTGCTGGTGAGGAGGATGTGCACCATGTCCCCTGCACGCAGCAGGACACCAGGACCAGCTCTCAGCAGCCTCTGCCAAGGCTGAGGTGTGCGAGGCCAAGCGAGGAGTTTCCACCAGCCCTGACCTTGTGCACGTCTGTACTGTGAGGACACCAGGCAGCACCGCCAGCCAGACCCCAGGGTGTTAATGACACTTAGCAAATCTCACTTGCATCTTGGTTCGGGCTGTGACCAATCTTTGGTGCTTGGGAGGATGGGAAAAAAATAACAACCCAACACCCACAAGTTAGGTGATCTACCAACAGGATTTTTTTCTTACCCCCCCCCCCCAGATAACCCTAGGAATCTAGCAGGGGAAAAACCAAAAATGCCGTCTGTTTCCAACCACAGCAGTCCACCAAATCCCTCAGGACTCACAACAAAAAGCCATCTTCTCTCTTCAGGAATTTCTACTCCATTGCACAGTCCTTCCATGAGCTTCTCAAACCACCTCTGCAATCAGAAGATGCTCCAGAATTTTTATCCTGCCCTACTATTAACTGTCTTCTAATTTCCAGCCTGCATTAACTCAAGACTAATTGATCTCCATTAAAAAAGTCTTTCCTGCACAGGAATGGATGTGTCCCTTCACCTGGTAGCCCAGAATAGGTCTGTAGGTTGCTAAAACACAATATTCTCAGCCACATGGGAGAGTTGCTCATGTTTTGCTCGTAGGGCAGGTACCAGGGTGCAAGTCCTGGGTGGTGAATCCACTGGAGCTAGAAAAGATCGTCTCCCACTCATAGATTTGTTATATTTGGGCCTCCATTGTGTTTACTCCCCACAAATATTCTGTCAAAATGAGATTAACAGTAAAAATAATTGCAAAGGAAGCAACCAAAGCAATTATTGTTGCATGTTTGTGGAGCAACAAAGAGTTGGAAGGGGCACATGTCTCCCAGGCACTGTGCTGGCCACGGCCAACAGCTCCGTGTGGGACAAGAGTGCGAATTCCAGCTCCCTTTGTACCCTGAGGAGATCCAGCGGCACCCGCATCTCCATCCCTGCATCCCTGCTCGGGAGGGCGGCACTGCCCTGCCAGGGCTGCTTTCCAGAGCCAGCCTGTCCCCCTGGGGAGACACCACAGCCACACTCAGGCAGGGTGGGAGGGCTTTTAGGGTCCCTGTCTGGGTTTACTTAGCGCCTGAGCTGAGCAGTGACCGGGACACCGAGTGGGGACACCAAATCTCCCAAACCCTTTCCCGACAGCGGCCGGCGCCGGCGCTGCCGCCTCACACGGACGATGGGTTCCTTCCATCGCTGCCGGGCTCACACAGAGCCTCTGCTTATGCTCAGTTTTTACAAAAAATGGGCTCCGTGTCCCTGTGCAGCGACCTCCTCCCGGCCGGAGGGAGCGCCGTGTCCGCGGGCTGCAGCGCTGCTGTCCCGCTCCATCCTCCCCCGCTCCCGTGCTGGGGGCAGGACTGAGGAGCTCTGCTGGGATCCTCCCCCAGGCATTTCGCCACCTTTTTTTTTTTTCTTACCCAGCAATGCATAAACTCAGACACTAAACACAGTGCCTGGGTGGCTGCCCCAGTAAAGCAGCGATAAGGAGCGCAACACGCGGGCTCTCAGCCTCGTCCGAGCAGCTCAAAAGACATTTTCCAGAGACCTTTTCAATTTTGCAAGGAGGTTTCTGGGCAATTAAATAATCGGTGAACTTTCTTTGGTTTTAAGGTACAAAACTCAGCCTAGGAGGTGAAACGGAGTCAGACTGGATATTTTGGAGGACGGCAGGAATCAGGTCTATCTGATCCCGCATATTAGAAAAACAAGGCGCGGGGAACAGACTGCTGCTTTCAGTTGACTTAATTAGTTTATACACTGAAACTATGAATAAAGGGGCTGTGCAGTGCTCTGGCTTCAGTAGTAACCCCGCAGCCATGACAACAGCGAAGCATTGCTGATCACCATGACAAAGAGCTGAGAGGGCTGCTGCCACAGAAAGCCAACTCCGGCCCATCAGGCATTCGCTGTGCGTGGAAAAACCCACCCTGGAAAAACCACCCTGCAGCTGCTGTACTTATCGCTCCAGTTCGAGTCCTCTGGAGAAATCAGAATTTGGGAGCAGGTTTGGGCAGCTCACACATGTCCATGTTGTTTCATGGACTGCTGGTAACAGCAATGTCTTGTGAAGCCAGGATGTAACACAGAGGTTTCCTCAAAAATAGAGATTTGAATAGTTACAGGCCAGTAACAGAGTGCTGCGCCCCTGCCTGCCCCAAGCTCACAGCCTGGCCTGGCACAGGGGAATTCTCCAGGCTCCAGCCCACATCTTGAGGATTTTGTCCTAGGTCTGATTAAAAAGGACAATAAAAAAATTCCATGTTTGCTCCCAGCCCTTCCCTCTGGTTCGTTCCCTGGTAAGAGACAGACTCAGCACTGAGTTGGCAGCCAGAGGGATGACTCTGTCAGAGGGTGTGCATCCTCTGTGCCCAGAGCACCCTTTTCTGCCCTGGTGCCCCCGTGGAGCAGCCCCAGCTCCCAGAGACCCTTCCCACGCCCCTTGGGATGCTCCAGCTTTGCAGAACAGGGAGCCGAGGAAAGGAAAAGGGGGGCCTTTGCTTTTTCATCTGGAAAACATCATCTCAGGCTGTCCCCCAGTAGAGTCCAGCAGGGACCCCCTGGCCCAGCTGAGCTCCCACCCCCTCGCCCATGGGTTGCCAGCCCAGCCCCACCTGCCCCACACAGGGGCCAGCACTCCTGGGGATGCTGCATTTGCCACCTGAGCTCCTGACACTGAGCACAGCAAAAAGTTTACCCAGAGAGATTAAATAAAGAAAATAAACAGTGCTATCAGAAAGACATGCAATTGAGGTTTTCCCAACAGGATCAAGTCCACATGCCTGTGAATGCAGATGAAGCACCCAGGTAAAGGAGGTAACTAAAGCATCTCAGAGCTTATTGAAAAGTGAGGGAGGCTCCAAGAGGGTCCCACACCTCTGGGACAGGGCCACAGCCTCACACTGGGCACTTCTAATTCAGCTGGAGCTGGACACAGGAAACCTGCTCATAGTGTCACCTCACGCTGAAGTGGGGCATTTGGGTTTGCTTTGCAGCAGTTGTGTTTTCCCATGGAGAAACCATCCAGGCAGGTGATTTCTGAACAATTTTCCTTGTCTGCTTCTGTAATAAGAAAGCAGTGAAGAATAATCATACAATCACAGAATGGTTTGGTTTGGAAGTGACCTTAAAGCTCTTCTAATTCCTACCCCCGGCCATGGGCAGGGACCCCTTCCAGTAGGTGGAAGGAAATAGAAGGAAAAGGACAAATAAAAGTCTCTAAGTGCTGAACCCTACAGGATGCATGTCCCTTTACTTGTCTTCGCTCATCAGTAAACAGAAATATTTTTCTTTCTGCATTGCTAATTGTCAGCTTCTTCATACCATCTCTCAGTGATGAATAAATACAAAATAAATACAGAAATATGCTCCTAGAATCCTACTGCCAGAGAGAATGGGCCACTGCCAGGGATTTTCAGGGTGTTCATCTCTTCGCACGTGTGAGAGCAAACCCACAGGGAGGGTGCTGGGAGGAGGGTGCCTTCTCCCATCCCTGCGTCACCAGCCAGCGTTGGGCATGATACAGAAGGTTCATTCTGCCACCAATAGGCAGCATAGCAATGCAGAGCTCCACTGACACCAATTCATGGGTATTTTTAAAAAACCCAATGCATGCACTGATTTAACAAGGATAACAAACACGGGTTACCTTCCAAAGTCCCCCCAGACAAAATGTTTAGGGCTGCAGAGCCCTGTGGACGTCCCCTGCCATCCCTCTCCCAAAGCACACAGGCCACTGAGCCCAGCAGCTCACATGCCATCAGCAAATACTTGAGAATGGTGTTGCTCTGTTTGACATTTTTAGCTGGCTCCCCATTTCCATGGCTGTCACAAGCCCCTGGAATCCCTGTTAAACCTCCAGCAGCCTCAAACATCTCCACATGCCCCCAGGTGTCACATTGGTCTCTCACCAAATTAATTCCTTCTTTTACTTTCCAATTATTCTCCTGCTCAGACCACTAAAGCACCGAGAAACTGCACAGAAAATAAACCATTTAAACATTCTCTAAAGTCTTACAGAAACTGTACAAATTCAGAGAGGATTTTGAAACCTTTCCCATCTTCCCCACCCCTCAAAATCAGCAGCCACCCAAACACTTCACTGCTTCAGCAGCCCCTGAAGTTGCAGGGAACTAAGCTGCCTTTCAACATTTGCAGGGATTTCCTTCCATTACCACAAAATTTTTTTTTGGTCAAATTAAAATGCCTTTCCTTCCAAACACACATACAGGTTCTAATATATCAACTGATTTTACTTACTACTTCAATAAAAACAAGAACTGTCCTGTTCCATGTGGGAAAAAAGTAGAATTCTTCCATAAACTTTAATGCTGTTTGTAATAGTTCTCAACCAAAAGAATCCCTTTTCCCTCTGTAATTTCCTCCATTCTTCCCTTTGCCAGCTGCCATAAACCCCCAGCACTTTCATCCCTGGTGCTCCAGCAGGGAAGCTGGGATGAAACACTGGGACCACAGAATCCTAGAAGGGTTTGGGTTGAGAGGGACTTTAACAGCCATCCTTTTCCAACCCCCTGCCGTGGGCAGGGACACCTCCCACTGTCCCAGGCTGCTCCAAGCCCCAATGCCCAGCCTGGCCTTGGGCACTGCCAGGGATCCAGGGGCAGCCACAGCTGCTCTGGGCACCCTGTGCCAGGGCCTCCCAGCCTCACAGGGAACAGTTTCTTCTTAATATCTAATCTAAATCTCTCCCTTTTTAGTTTAAACCCATTTCCCCTCACAGACTCATGGGATGAATCAGAGGATCCCTTTCATCAGGTCACCCCAGAGGAGCTCAAGGACCCTCAGCAGCTCCAAGCTGTCGAGCAAGCAGCAAACACATGGGGACCCTCCCAGAGGGAGCAGCCCCTCAGAGGAGAGATTATCCAAAGCCAGGTGGGCTGGGCAGACGTGGGGAGCAGCCACCAGCCAGGGCTCGCTGCGGCTTCCACTCCTGAGCTTTAATCCTGATACTAATCCTTATTTTTAATCTGAGTATTAATCGAATATTTATAAAATGCTTATCTGGAGTCAGAGGCCCCTTGGTTCCCTGCGACTGTGGGGGAGCTCAAGGGTCTGTGGGAGCAGTGAAGAGGTTCAGAACAACTGAGGAAGGAAGTCCTGGACCCCAGGAGAAAATCATCTTTGAAACTTGGGAATAAAAATCTGAGATGAGGGCACAGTGCTTTGTCTCTGTGACCTGGAATGGTGGCTCATCCCTGGAGGAGCAGGTCGGGGACACCGCCCGTCCCCCGCCCAGCTGGCAGGAGCTGCATTCCCAGCCAGGGAAAGAGAGCAACCCAAAGGGAAACAGGAAGGTTCCCCGCTCGCCTGCATCCCCTTCTCCCACCCCCAGGGGGAGGGACAGAGGTCTGGTCCCTCCTGCGGGCAGAGGAGCCCAAGGCCAGCAGGGATTTAGCCTTTACCACTTACCCACTCCTTGCTCCTGTGCAGGTGATGCCTCCCAATTCCTCGGAGAAGGACAGGGCAGGAGGCACCCCAGAGAAGCAGAAAATTAACATAAATATGTATATTTTGGCCCTGGGGCTAAAAAACTCTGAATTAACCAAGTGTTTGAACGGTTCTGGAGCTTTACACGTACCTCCACCTGCGCTCTCCTCACCCCCGCTGGTGGACAGGAGGGGCCGAGGTGGAAAGGAAATAGGGAACAACAGCATCAAAATAAGATTTATTATTTAGAACCAAGATTTGGAAGAGACAGACATGGCAGATAACAACAAAAAAGAAGGCCAGGCTCCAGCTGCGAGGGAGGGTGGTACCGAGAGGCTGACGGGCAGGGGGAAGCTCCTGTGGCTCTGGTGTCAAAAACAAGAAAGGGTGAGAGCAGCCCGGGCTGGGAGTGCAGGAGCAGCAAGGGAGGCCCGTGGGAGCAGAGACTCTGGGCCCGGGTGTAACAGCAGGAGCAGCATTTTCCCACTCCTTAGGACACTGCTAACCCAGCTTTCTAAAAGCCAGGTGAGCAACCCTGCGATAAATAATTGCTCATGAGATTATTGCTACCAACTACTCTGCCCATCACCTCAGACCAGGAGACAGCTGAGACCCACCGCCAGTGAACCCAGAGAAAGAAACCCCCACTGCATCGGTTTAGATCATTGAAGGCACTTTAGAGTCTTATAAATGGCTCCAATTACCCACTCAAGTGTGGAAGGTTTTCAGTCTTACATTCAAAATCAGCAGTGACTCGAGACTGTATTTAAGTCTGGCAAGAAAATGTGGCTCGTCTATGAGAAAAAGAGAGAGGTAAAAAGGGAAGTGACAAGCAGACTCATTCCCCGGTGCAGGATCCGGAGGTTTTTTACTTGATTTAAGTGGATTTAAAATAGAATCTCATCTTTAAAAAAGAACAGTGAGAAATTTAAATGGAACTGGAACTTATCTTTCTTGTATGCATGCCTAGTTTATCGCTTGGAAAGTTGCTTAAATGACAATTAACTGTGTGAAACAAAAAGCATTTGAAGGAGTGCCTCCTCCTCTTCCTCCTCCTCCCTCTTCTCCATCTGCTGCTCACGGAAACCTGGCTCACAACAGAAGGGAACAATTTGGAACAAAATCCTTTTCCCCCAAAATAATTCTCCTTTATTTTTTATTGCATAACATTTTTGTATTTCCAACTATAAATAAAAAAATGATTAGAAAGAAGTTACAAAATTGTGTAGAATGGACCAGAACAGCACAGAATTCCTCACACACGATAAATCATTTCCCATCTTCCTCTTCCTCCTCCTTAGCCGTGGCAGGGCCTCGCGCTTGGCACTGTAGCTGTGGGGGCCACGTGTCAGCTGCTGATGGTCTCATTTTCAGAATCTAAAAGAAAAAAATCCATATATGGATTTCACACCGAGGAAAACCCAAACCAAACCCAAAAGGGCCGTGTGAGCTGGCGGACCCCAAGTGCGTGGGAGGTCCCACAGGGAAACAGAGACAGAGTTGGGCTGCTGTGCTGAGAGCTCAGGTGTGTCAAACATTTCTTTTGGTGGCAGAACCTCAGCACCTCGCAGGGCCCTGAGACCAGAACTCTGATTCCCGTGGGGGAAGAGCCAGGCTCCCAGGAGGCAGAGATGGGAAGAGCCAGCAGAGACACCCAGCGTTGGGCTCGGACTTTTGGGACCCTGCCGCTGAGGGAGGAGGGGAGGTGGATGTGCGGAGGTGTCAGAGGATGGGGGCTGCCAGGGCAGGCCCCCACAGCTGCAGGCTTGGCTGCCCTGTCCGACGGAAAGGAGCCAAGCCTCGGGTCACAGAGCACAGGGTGGTTTGGGCTGGAAGAGAGCTCCCTGCAGCCGGGCCCCAGGGATGCCGTGCCCCAGCCGGGCAGGGATGGGATCCACCCGCCTGCCGCAGGAGCAGAGCAGGGGCTTGGACAGACGGGGAGGGCACAGCAAGGGCAGGACCAGGGTAAAGGCAAGGAGCAGCACATCGGGGGAGCAGCAGCGGCACAGGCTGTCACCCCGTGTGCCCCAGCCCGCGCCCACCACATGCACAGGCTGTGCTGGGGACATGCTGGCACGGACAGGCACCCCAGGCATTGCTGCACAGACAGACACACGCACACTGCTGGGGGTGGCAGCCACAGACGGGTCTGACGGAGCAGACGGCCTCGGGATGCCCGGGGCACATGCAGGGAGTCCCTGGAGCAGCAGGGAAGGCGGGGGATGCTGGAGACAGCGCACGGTGCTGAGGCTGCCTGGGTCCGGCACAGCTCCTGCTGGGTCTCTGTGGTTGGGGCTTTGCGTTTGTTAAACACAGCCCCAGCTTTCTCCCTCCTGTATTCCCTGCTCACTGCGGATAACCAGCATTTGGCATGGAGTTTCATCCAGCAAAAGAGGACAAAGTTAACTATCTCCAGGTAACATCTGGCAGCAGTGGGTCAGCCACAACGCCCAGAGTGGAGCCAGCTCCCCGGGCACTTGGCTCCTCAAACAAACCCCCACGGGTGCCCAGCCACGGGCAACCTCCTCACTTGGAGCTCCACGGTCAGCCCGAGCCTTCCAGGCCGAGCGGGCAGCAGCATTGCCGGGGTCGGGGAGTGCAGCTACCCCGGCTCTGCTCGGGGACAGCAGAACTGTGGGGAGAGGCAGTCACAGCACTGCAGCTGCTGCCTGATGGGGACAGAGACACTGCTTTCAGTCTGTCTAGTCTGATAAACAAACTAGAAATGATGAAGTTTTTGCCTTATTTGCAAAGTGATTTAGAAAACAACACAAGAATAAATGCTTTCTGGGGCTATTTTATGTCAGACCTGGAGAATCCCCATTGGAAAAGGACTGGCAGCTGGTTATTTCTTTCTAAATCTCCTAGGCGTCAGAACCCTGAATGCCTCACAAAAACTGCAACAGGCCCAAGGAAGTCCCCTGAAGAGTGGCTGGAGAGGCTCTCACCACGCCCAGCTCTTCGAAAGCCACCTTGCCATAGCTGGCGCTCAAGTGGCGCCTCAATAACGAAAAGCAAAGTCCTCCTTTCTGAGGGGAAAAAACAATCCTAACTTTTCCCTCTGCCTTGTGACTACAACAATGTGCTCAATATTCACCATGCATTCATCCTGTTACACAAATTCATCCAAGTGCTCCTTGCTCGCCAGATTTGGGAAAACCAAGAGCTTCTCACAGGAATTTTGCTGTTTTAACAGATACTTTATCAAATCATGGGGCATTGTCCATGGACAGCTTCTCCACAGTGACCAAGGGAGCCCCAAAGCTTCCCGAGGCTTTGTGTCAGACTGAAGGCTCGACCCATGCGGAACCTAAACTCCTCATGAGGAAATTATTTCAAGGGAGAAGTTTAATAAGCAAATATAGATACAAGCATATGCAGCAACAGCCTTGACAGCACACAACTACCCCTGAGAAGGGAGCAGAGGGGACCACATCATTCCCAACAGCAGCCACCTCCTGGTCCAAGCCTGACTCCAGCTGAATCAGGTGTGAGTGATCTCTGTGCTGACACAGCCAGCGTCAGCAGTGCAGCACATCCAAACCCCTCTGAGCAACAAATCCCTTCATAAAGCAAAATTTGTAACCTGACAGCTCCTAAAATCCATCTCATTACATTGGACTTCTGGAGCTCAGCTGCATTAATAAAAGCAGCAGCCCAGTCAGGGCTGGAGCTCCCCTGTCCTGCTGAACCTTCTGGGATCTGCCAAAAGGCACCGACATGTGAGTCACAGCACAATTCCCATCAGAGCAACAAACTGCTTCATTTCTGGGGTATACAGACAGGAAAATGACTGTCAGGGATACAATGGTAACAGAGACCAGCACATCAGACAACTCCACTGAAGCTGAGTCTGCCCAAGCACCAGCCAGGCACAGCCTGACACCACGAATCGCTGAGGTGCTCAAAGACTCAATCCATGATAAATAACCACAGCCAGAAATAACACACAATCACGTTTTGCTGTTCTATAAATTCAATCCCATACCAGACATTCATCTGTCCGTGACAACCAGAGTGTGTGAGCTCTGCAGAGACACTGTGCCCAGGCTTCCCCACAGGAATCACCAGAAATGGGGGGCAGAGAGGGGCAGACGAAGAACTGGAGAGGGCAAGGAAACCTTACTGTACATTACACACAGTCAGAAACTGTTTCATGGGTGACTGTCTGAGCCAACACTTTCAACAGCAGCCATGGAAAACCTAGGGAGAGCCAGCTGGCAGCAAGGCAGAAAACAAGGCAAGTTTTTGCCATAATAGCTAATATCTGATGAGTAACATCAATCTCACTCCAAAAGCCTTGAACCTTTTCCTTCATTGCAGCGGGGGTGGTGGGGAGAGTGGGGATGACAGGGAAAGCAACACCGAGGTCACATAAATTTCAGAAGGGAGACTTCTGATTACAACTCTCCAAAGCCAACCCCCAAGGCATGTGTGAGGACAGATGTTTTTCCTGCTCAAACATGCGCACACTGAACAAAATCAACATCGACCCACAAAGTGTCCACGGGTAAAAATTCTGAATGTTCCCAGACCTGACAGTAATGCACCGGGATCATGAAAAATGCTTGAAGGGAAAGAGCTACCATTGGCAAAGCCAAGTTAAACTAATGATTCAAAGTATTAGTGATTTCCTTCCACAAACTCCGAACAGCAAAACCTGCCCCCAGAGGAAGGAGCTCATTCCAGCAATCCTCTCTTAGCACCCTATTCCCCCGCATGGGTATCTCTGTGGCAGCACAGAGGCTGCCACGTCTCACCCATCCAGTCCCTCCTCGTGCCTTTGATCCCAGACAATGTCAAGTATTTCAGAGAAAAGTAGAAGGCAAGAACGGAGCAGTGTGGAGACAGGTATGGAGCAATGGTTCAGTAATCACAGGGTCCCAGGGTGGTTTGGGTTGAAAGGGATCTTAAAGCCCATCCCATCCCACCCCTGCCAAGGGCAGGGACACCTTCCACTGTCCCAGGTTGCTCCAAGCCCCATCCAACCTGGCCTTGGGCACTGCCAGGGATCCAGGGGCAGCCACAGCTGCTCTGGGCAATGTTTCCTCTTTAAATGAACTTTCTAAAGAATTTTTTTTTTCCTTTTTAAATGAACTTTCTAAAGAATTTTTTTTTTCTTTTTTAAAGGAATTTTTAAAATTTCCCTCTTTAAAGTTGTGGAATGGAGACCAGAGTTAAACAGGCAAACTGCAATGGACAGAGCTGCATCATTCCTGTGAGCGAAATCTGTGCCAGGGAGGTTGAATCCAGATTTGCAAAAGAGCCTTAAACCACTCCAGTGCTTCTCCCTGCCATCTCCAGCGCCCAGCTTTGCATCCTTGTGGCAGATGAGCAGTGCCAGTGGCAGCAGCTCCTCTCCATGTCCAGTCTTACTCCAAGCAAGCTGGGAATGCAGTGGGAAAGCAGGATGTGGTTGTGCATTAAGATACTCCATCATGACATAAGGCAATCAGAAAGCCAAATGAATGGCACACAGGCAAACCTCAACTATTTTCCCAACTTCCCAAACCGATAACTTCAAAACTTTCCCACTACTGGGTGAATGACTTTGGGGGTCAAAACATTCTTTCAAGATTTGTATTAAACTTCTGTAACTGAAAGACTGAAAATCAGGGTATGATCAGACCTGGGAGCTCCCTCACTGAAACCTGGAATTCAAAGCTGAGCACCTGTGCTGCCTTCCCGCATGTCCTTGCAGCACAGTGCTGGCTGGGAATGTCGGGTGATGGCAGAGATACAGGACATGCAGGACTGGAAACAGCAAGGCCAGGAATTCTACCAGCAGGTTTGACCCATTTGCTGTACATTGAAGCAATACTCAGAGTCAGGAACAAAATGAGTTCAGTTCTGGGATCTGTAGGGGATCTTTTTGGGTGCAGTTTTCCTGCTCTGATGGTGCAGCATGGGCCCCTCAGTTCCCCCTTACTCCTTGGCTCACCTTTTGCTCAAGAAGTTGCTCCATTTATTTAATCTCACGTCATTTGCTTAATTGCCACTGAGGTCAAAGCACCCTGTGACACAATCCTCACAACTGAGGCCAAAAAAGCCACGGTTTAAAGTGAACAGCCAGAAGAGCTGCAGCCAAGAGGGCCATCAGGAAATTAAAAATCACGAGTACAACAATGCCAGCAACACATTCTGAGCTACTGCTTGGCCCCAGGGCAACAGGCAGGTGCACACCCACCAAGGCCCTGGAAGCTGCATCCATGCCCTGCTCCCCAGCCACCCCTGCCTCTCCCGGGAGCACAGCCATGCAATGCAGCCACGGTGGGGCAGGCAGGCACCAGCGTGGACCAGAGACTCCCCAACAAACGTAGCACAGACAGCAAAGCCACAGGGACAGACAGAAGCAGGAGTGCCACACCTGCATGCCCTTCCCGCCTTCCTCCTGCAGCCTAACCCAGCCATGGTGACTGCCAGGAGGGTGCTGGCAGCAGGACCAAGCTCCCTCACATTTAAACGATGCCAAGATCCTTCAGAAGAGCTTCCCTAGTGCTTTGCAGCTCAGGAGAGACCAAGCTCACGGGCCTCCTTCCCGCCTGCCAAACCGAGCACCCTCACGTGCAGCGCCCGCAGCACGGAGGGAGCCCAAGGAACCCAGCTGAGGCTGCAGCCCCCTGCTCTGCAGCAGCCCAGCTCTGGGAGCAGCACGGGCAGGGCTCGGTGCCCGTGAGGTGCCAGCACACACCCCCGGGGCACCACTGAGGGGAGCACCCAACGAGTGGTGGAGGCACCACGTCTGCTCCTGCTACACAGTCAAGGACAAGAGTGAGTCTGGAAAACAAATGCAGAATAACCTGGAGGAGCTGGAAATTGACACTGTTCTACATTTTAGAAAAACACTGGGTTTTTCACACCATTTTCAAGCACAAAATGTTTATTTTTCTTTTTAATCTATACAATTTCTCGGGGCTTTTAGTGCCACTGACTTTGTCAGTATACAAGGGATGGACTATACAGGCAATAGCGACATAAACTGTAGGATTCAGTGCGAGCCGAAGGGAACCCGGTGTGAGAACATATTTTCCATGTTTGCTCATGAAGCATACAGACATGAATCTAAAAAACCCAAACAAATTAAAGATACATGGTACAGAGAACAGAAATCTCTTACTGCAGTAAGTATTTTGTCCAGGCAGAAGACTCTGCATAATTGTCTATAAAATTCAATTCTAACTGAATTGATGGAATAATATATATTCAAAGGGTACAAACAAAATAATTTAGACAGGTATAATGCTCGAAGTACAATAGAACTATACAATTCACAGCTTGGCAGCACAGGACATCTCTGCCCCTCAGCAGAGGGTTACAAAACGTCGTCGCGGCGCCTTTGGGGGTGGCTGCACCCGTGTCCTGTGCCTGAAACGCTGCCCGTGGCACTCTGGGAGGGAAGGAGACTTACCAGAGGCAAACCAGCTCTAGTGGTTACCTTGTGCCTTTACACTGAGGTGCAGGTGGAGGCTCTACGCACAGTAAAATGGGCAAAAAGCAACTTTCAAACAGGAGAGAGGTGTCCGTGCCACCTGGAGCGCAAACTTCGGTAAAAATAAAAATAAACAAATAAATAAATAAATAAATAAATTATTCCAAACAGAAGGCGGTGAGACTCCAAACCTGAAGTGTCAGATACGAGAAAGAACAGCTTCACATTTTTATTCTGTTTTAGCATGAACACTGCTGGCACACCAGGGGCCAGACATCACCCTCAGCCTCAGCGGCCAAGCAGAGCCAGGACACGTGCACGGGCTCTGCTCACACGGGTTTACAGCCACCTGGAGATTCGTTCTCCTATGATCAAGAGTTCCATTACTTGTCTTCACTTAGGGAACATGCATGAGCTTGTGACTTAACTAAATTATAAAAGCCCAGATAGCGAAAGGAAATGAAATCCAGTGTGCTGCTGATCCAGAGGAAAACAGCATTTGCTGCCTGTTACAGAATTAAGTCGCCATCTCCAATGACTTTACCTCAGGCTGGGAAGGGGAACAGACAGCTCTGCCTGAAGCTATTCCCTGTCCTTGTATACACCTTCCTTGGATCACTCTGTAAATGCTCCTACATTACAATGCGCACTTCACTACTCCTTGTACAAACACCAACAATTTTATGATCAGTGCATCAAATAAACATGTCAAACAAACCTCACCTCACAATTCCTATTTCTAAAAGCTTCAGAAATGAAAATTCAACCCGTGAATAAAAACAAAAGCATTTACAGCAGAATGAAGCTGATGAGGAACATCAACTGTAAACCTGCGATATCTTTGCAAATAAAAAGAACTCCAACTCACAAGCAGATTGTAAATAAAACACACCTTTCAAATAATTGTACATCTCTTTCCAGCTGGGACTGGAAAGCTGAGATTCAAGGCACTGAACTCCTGCAGGGTTAGTACAATTTGCTAATTATCAATTCAAGTACATTGATGTTAAGGATCACAAGTGTGAAACAGAACACAAGGAATAAAGTGTCTTCAGCAATGGAACAGAAGCAGATATTGCCGTAACGACAAACGATCTGTGGTGACGCCGCCTCACAGTGATTGCTGAGGCAGGGTATGGCTGTGCCCAGGGCCCCGCCTCGTCCTACGCGGATCATGGCATTTACAGAGCAAACACTCCAACGTGACGGCGTCAAAATCACCGGGACCCGTGGTGGGGTCACCCATGGCAAGGCCACCCATTGACAAGGTCAACCATTGACAAGGTCCCTGTGTCAAGGTCACCCCTGGCCGGGTCCCCATGGCCGGGTCCCCATGGCAGGGTCCCCATGGCCGGGACCCCAGGGCAAGGCACCCACGCTAGGTCATGCGCAGCCGCGGGCCGGGCGGCCGGGCCGGGCGCTGCAGAGGCACCGGGTACATCCTCAGGCAGGTCCTGCCCAGGGGCGAGAACCGCACGAGGCCGGGCCCTCGGACCAGCCCCGGCTGCGCCACCGGGCCCGGCCACGGCACTCCGTACACGGGCGACGGGAACACGGCTCCGTACGGACAGAGAGGCATCACATAGGGCGTCACCGCGCCCGCCAGGCCGGGCCCTGGCACGGGCACTGGCACGGACGGTGCAGCTCCAGGAGCTAATCCCGTGGGCATGGGGCAAGCCACCGGCACGGTGCACTTGCTCCCCAGTCCTGTCCTTACCGAATTTACCTACAAAAAGAGAAATACAAGAAGTGTCGCTATAGGGCACTGCTCTGCCCATGCCAGCAGCATCCCGGGCAGCTGGGGGCACAGGCAGTGCCATGGTGTCCTCAGGGCTTTCTTTTGTGTTTGTTTCTTTTTTCCTTTCATACTTTTGTTGGGGGTTGGGGTTTTTTTTGTTTTGTTTCATTTTTTTGAAGACAAAATATTTGGAAATTAATAGAAAAGGCTGATATGAGGCAGAGGAGAGAGTTACCTCAATATAACCTCATTCTTTAAGAAGGCAGGAAGCATCATTAAAGAAGTGAAAATGAACACCCTTGCATGTCCAAAGGAACTCAAGTATCTGTTAACTTGTGCATAAAAGTAAATTAACTTCACTAAATGCAGAATTAACCCAAATCCCATGCTCTTACAGCCAACCTCAAAAGAGGTTTAAAAATTCTAGCCCTTATTTCTGTACAAAATTGTTTTACCCGGCCCCAGGGCACTGGGGGTGGCAGGAGACCTCTCGTGGTGGCTGCGCCCAGGTGAGGCAAAGCCAGCAAGGACACAGCAGGGCTGCTCTGCCTCGTGGGCTGCCAGGGCCAATTCCAGCTGGTTTTCTAAAATTCTATTAACATACACTTCAATTAATTCAGCTTTTGCATGTGAGGGGCAGAGAAAGAGCTCTCCTCCCTCAATATGGGATGGCGGAGCTTCCCAAATTACACACTCCATCCTGCATAATGCCGTGGGAACTGCTGCTACCCCAACCTGTTGCAGCATTTCATTACATTTTTCATGTCACAGAATTTACAGCTCCCTGTCAGGGTTCCCACCAGGCCATCACCTATTTGTAGCATAAGGAAAAATGGGTGTTACTTAATTCTGGGAATCTCCCATCAATGTGATATTTCACATTCAATTGATAAAATTGGTCTGAAGGTGAAATTTCAGCAGAAAAAAATGAATGTATGTATAAGGCTGTGTGGGATGCTTACTCCATGTTTCCGATTTTAATATCTATTCTCAATTAACAAAAATAGCAATGTCCCACTATAGGATGTCCCACTTTGGGGCATTAACCTCTGTTCCATGAGCAATTTTAGAAAAATACAGAACTATTTGATACCCTCCTTCACTTCCCTGTCTCCCATTCTCACCTGAAACCTGAATCTGATGGTGAACATCGAACTGAAAGAGATGCTTCAGTATCATGAACTTAATGTATAAAACCCCATCAAAATTAACACAAACCAAAGAACAAGAAACACAGGGACCAAGGATATATTTTTAAGACCTGTGGACTTCTGTAAGCTGCTATTTGATACTTGTTTTAACATCCTCAAAATGATGGTTTCCACCAAACTAAGCACCTGTGAGGAAAGCCAACAGATGTTTGTGAAAATGTTGCATTTTGGGCCACGCTCCCAGGCGTGTGTGGGACTTCTGGTGTGCCCTGTGCAGGGCCAGGAGCTGGACTCCCTGATCCCCGTGGGTCCCTTTCAGCTCAGGACATTCTGTGGTTCTATGACATACCTCAAGTCTGTTCTTTGGACTTGTTTTAATTTTTCCTGTGCTTTACCAGGCAAACTTGCAAGTGCCACCCCAGTGATACTCACAGCTCCAGTACTGTCGGGTGACAGGATTAAGATGATTTTTCTTTTGCTGGCTACCCCACTAGTATCAGTGTTTTCCTCCTGTATGGACCAGCTACCACTGAAATGAAACTGAGTGGAAGGCAGAGTCAGAGCTGGCTGCCAACCTGAGCAGGCAAGGATGATAATCCATCTCTTTGATCACTTCTGCCCACTCTGCCAAAACCCCAAAGGTACTAGGCAGTCCTGAAGATTTGTGTGTGTGCTTTTCCAATTCCCTGGAAAACCGTTCTGCCATTCAGACCAGGGCAGTGTTGAATAGTTTCAAACACAGATTCTTTTTTTTTTATTTTCCCAACCCTACAGGGAGGGAAGGTGCTGTGGCCTGGTTTTGGCATCGTGGCCATGTCCAGCCTGGCTGCTCCCGGCAGCCCAAGCCCATGAGCCAGAAAGTGCCAGCAGAGGCTCAGATGCTGCTGAGGGTGTCTGAGCCCCCATGCATGTCACCCACTGCCACAGACCTGTGTGCTCTCAGAAACAACCTCGCTGTGCACTGGGAACACGCTTAAGCTTTTCTGGGGTAATGTTTTTTCCTCTAAAACCCATGGAGCTACACAACAGTAGGGAGAATAGAAAACATTTTTGGCAAGCCCTTCATTCTCAGGCATCTCCAAATAGTGTTTTTAAGTACACAATATTCATTGTTCTTTGCACAGAAGGCAGCTCACATTCCTAAGCTTATTCCTTGACTAATGCTAACCAAAATTACCTGTAAAAATGATTATTATTTCATCATACCTTCACAAAGATCACAAAGAGAGAAATCACTCAGGCAGCTTGACTTCAGTTCTTTCTAATATTTCCTACTGCATTTCAAACTACTGCTGATGAGAATCTGCATTTCCGTGCTTCATTAAGCCATTTGAAAAGGAACCTTTCAGTGCTCCTGTGACACAATTGGATCAAAGTTCCTCCCTCTTTGAAAGGTCCCCCCCAAATTTCTAATATGATCAACCAGGATTTGCAGCCAAATGGGACTGGTAACTTCCACAGAAACAAAGCAGAATATGAAGTTTTCTTTTGCATCCCAATTACATTAGTGCTGCCTACACTTCTGATGACAGAGGATGAAAAGAAAACCACTCACTCTTATTAAACACACTCCCAAGTTTCTCTTCTATTTCCAGCCTTAAAGAGTAGCCTTCACTTAGTTACAAAATAATACATTGTATTCAAAGCAAACGATTTGCTGCTGGTGGTAGAAGGAATCTTGAGTGAAAAAAGAGGCAACTCAGGAAAGTGAGTCCTCTGCTCCACAGGGAAAGAAAAGATTTCAAGTCAGCCACACAACTGCCCTGCATATTTATAACAGTGGGTGAACAGTAAGATAAAATTTTAAAGTAAAAAAAGCATTTTTCTATTTAAATGTATAGTTGATATTTTATATATTTTTTTATTGTTTAATGTATTTTTCATCGTAGGACAACTCCCTTCACTTCTACTCTTGCATGAAAACCCTTTAGGGAGGCATTTCTCTTTACAATAACCCCCAGAGACAATGCAGAAGTGAAGGTACAAATCCTGCCACCCCCAGCCCCTCATTTCTGACCATCACACAGGACCAATGACAGCTTTTCCCAAAACTGAGCCCACGTGAGACAACCCCCCCTAACAGCTCCGTACTAGTTTGTTCCAGTTAAAAAAAACCACAAAAGGCATAAGAATCACCTTGTTTCCTACTTATCCAGCCTTTATTTCCAACATAAAACCTTATTATCACCTTCTCTGATGGGCTGGAAATCTGCTTAATGCTCTATTCTTTTCTTGCAAAGCCATTCTTGATCAAAAGAGGCGACAAAAGACAGTGTTACCAGATGGACTGCAGAGGTACAGCCTGAGCTTCAGATTCTCCCTCTTGGAAAGCTATTTTTTCCATCCTTTATGCGATTTACCAAGTTCTTTTTGTCTTTCCAGTTGACTCAGCTGTGATTCAGCACAGGTGTAGCACCTCCCCATGGAGCTCATGCCTCCAACACTGACACAGGTCACTTGTCCAGCTGTCCACACTAGGAGTCCTCTCACGCTGTTCCCTTCCTCGTCTGGCCATTTCCCTCCCAACACCAAGCAGCCCTCTTCTCCCTCAACTTCAATTTCCCCTTTAGGGTGAATTGAAAAGGGTACAAACAGCAGAACAATGCTTAACTCCCAAACCAGCCCATGTCAAACTCTTCTCTATCATTCCTGCTGCCCTGTTTTCTGCCACCTGCAGCATCCTGCGCCATCTTCATGGCCAAAACACTCAACAAAAACTACACCAGCAATGTTTGCCATCTGCACTTGCATTTCTGCTGCAGCCACCACAGTCCTTACGAGGACTTCATGCCCCACACCACCCCAGGTCTCACCCACCCCAGGGGTCCAACTGATGCCACTCGTCCGAGCAAGAAGGAATGATGTGAAATGAAGAGCAGGGAATCCCAACCTCTCCATGCTTTTGGTAAATCACCTCCAAAAAACTTCAGTCAGCTCTGTTGATTGCCTGGAGCAACTGCCATGGTTGAGAAAGACACAAACCCTCTAAGAGCAGTGTACTGAGACAGGGACATTCCTGCTGCTCTCACAGTGATACTCTGCCTTCTCCACAGGCTTTGAGACAGAGACACCAAGACTGCAGGAGGGAAAATCAACCCTAAATTGATATTAACAGGTGACTTAAACAAGTAAAATAACCACTTGTTTCTCCAGAGGTACAGATGGGCAAAACACCTACATCAAATACTTCAAACTTCTGCAGGGGTGTCAGGGGAAGGACACCAAAATGCTGCAAAAGAGAGTAAGAAAACTTCTGTGCCCTCCCCACCACTTTATGGAAATCTTCAATTTGGGTTTACTAGCACCGACTTTAACTTATTTTATGAGAACTATTAGGGTCTTAAGTAGGTATTGCTTGCTCCAGAGCTGGTTAAACCATTACTGTGTAAAAGGATTATTTACTCACTCAGGAACCAGCAGGTACCAAAGCAGAGGCACTGGTGAGGTTCCTGCTTTGGGACATCTCACCTCACCACCAACTACAGAGCTACTACTGCTACAAGATTTTTTCCTTCTACATGCCAGAAAGGCAATGGTTTACTACCCAGATCCAGTTTTCTTGCTTTTAAGGTATTACAAAACAGCTCCTTGCTGTTGTTTTCCTCTATTTTGGCTCAATTTGCAGTCTTCCAAGAAAATGAACCAAGCAAAAATTACTAGTCAAAGAATCTCCAGCTGTGAAAAGGAAGAGGTCTGGAAACCCAGCCCAGGGTGGGGCAGAAGGGTGACCTGGGATTCTGGAAGTGCTCGTTCCTTTGTGTGCCTGCCTCTGCACCAGCCCTCAGCACCTTGCGAGGGCCTCGTCCTGCTGCTGAGAGCGTGGAGGGACGAATGGGGGCTTTCCAGTTCCCTACTTGTTGTAAGGTATTTTGACAGCATTTCTGAGGATGGTATTGCCCAGATGCCCAGCACAACAAGCAGGGGCCAGCACACCCCCAGCTTCCCCTCTCCCAGCACAGGACTCACTCCAATTCCACTCAAACAAGGCAAACACTGAGCCACAGCCCCTGCTCTAAGAAAGGTTAATACCAAAAAGAAAACTTTAGTAATAGTTGAAACTGAAGTTGAGCAACAGATGGTAATGATGTGAGTATTGCTGTGTATCGCTGTTAATAAGCAGTTTGGAATTTAAAAATATATATTTTTTTTATATATTGCTGCCCATATATCCCTTAAGATTATTCCAAAGGACAATTTAAAAAAAAAAAAAACTTGATTTAGTACTGAATGAAAAGAGCTGGACATTTATAGAAAGCATTTATCTGGAGTAATTTTAGTCTATGTCCTCCTCCACATCTGAGTTCTGCAAAGGCTGTCAGACACATAGCAAAAGGTATGTCCTTCAAGGAGGGCCACTTACTCCACATGTCTCATTCTGCGTTTGCATGGGGTTAGCCTTTGGCTCCATGTCTTGCCTTTTTTGGTTCTGCTTCAGTTGGTTTAAAGAAGGTTTTGTCTGTGCAGCTCCAACAGTTTTGCTCGTCCACTGGTCCACCAGCTTGTGCAGGTCATCTGTGAATGTCCCTTTCTTGTTGTTGCTGTTGTTGGCCTGAACCTGCAGCGTCGACTGCGGGAGGGGCTCAGGACATGTCACCAGGCTGTTGGTCGAGGATCCTGGAAAATCACACACAGAAAGTTGGGATGGTGTCTCTGCCTCACCTCTGCAGCTCAAACCCCTTCTCACCTACTGCCACTCCAGTGGTGGCTTTTCGGACTCCTAACCCTCCCCCTCCTGCCTGCAGAACACCTTTGCTTAAAGAAATGGTCCAAGTCCAATGGGTTTGCATTTTCTATCACATCTTGTTACCTTGGCCACTAACTTGTCCTGCATGAAATTAAGGACAGGGAGTGGAGCCAGGAATGCAGCCCTGTAATGCTGACATCCCAGGGCATACAACATCCCCTCAGAGACCACCATAAGGAAGTGGGAGGTGGGATGTATTGCTAACACTGCAAGCATTTATAAAATGGATTTACCATTTATTTTACTTGCATAAGTTTACTGTCCTCCTGGAAAATTGTCATTGCCATGGAGGTTACAGGCAGGGCTGGTTCCTGCACCTCAGAGGCTCTGGGAACCCACCACCTCTCTCGATGATGCCAGGACCATTCACGTGGCTGTTTGCGTATTTTTGGGGAAAAAACCCCATCAGGAGCATGAAAGTATAGAAGAGAGAGGAGAGAGCATGTAGTGGGTGGGGTGACTGTTTGAGACAAAGATAGAGAACTTTTGGTATAGGTAGAAGCAGTCAGGAAGAGTATTGATAGAGATTTAATTTATATGCTCACTTCTTTCTAGAACTAGTAAAACAAAATTTTCTGTCCTTTTTCTGCTTAGTGACTACAAGTCTGACACAGCAAGCTCAGCAGGGGACTGCAACTGAAGGAGTCTGAATCTGACCTAAGCAGAAAATGTAAAGTAACTTCCCAGCTAACATATTTGAGACAGCTAAAGATTGGAAATAAAGACCATCTCTCCAAGCAAAAAGTTCATAGAACTGTAGTAAAATTATTATATAAGCAAACATGAACATTTAATCTTTTCTCTGTTAATCAGTTACCAGCCAACGAAACAGAGTACACTAATTAGTCCTACAGTTATATAAAATACATTAATAACCTTTAAATGATCATGCATTCAACCTGCAACGTCACTTCTAAGTGAATACTGCTCAATTCCTTTTCCTTTACTTGGGGTAAAAGTGAGAAAAGTAAGGATTTTGAGAGGAAAGTTCTTCAATTGGTGTTTAATATTTCATGCAGCTCAAGGGGGCTGGGATGGTTTTAAGCTATCAATTCCTCCAGCAGAGAACTGCAGTCATATAAAGGTGTGTATTTCAGAGACAGACACTGGACCCAGTTTCCTGGCCGCATGCGTGCACGGTCTCACACACACAACACCACGACTCTCTTGCAGCATGCGAGGTTCCCAAGACATCACAGCACATGCATTAGTCTCAAAGTACCACAATTTATACAGTCTAGTTTCATAGAAGTGCATCAGCTCTAGTTATTAAACAACTAGCTTTTAGTAAAAAATAATAATAATAAAAAAGCAAAGAACATCCCATGCCATGAAGGAAATACTGAGAAACAAAAATGGGATAGTTACTACTACTGTGATCTTTGCCTAGACATAGTCGTTTCAAGGTGGACCCTACAAGGTAAAACAATACAAGACACACAGAATTAGGTAAGACTAAACACAACAAATCGGACGGACAAGCTTCTGTACTTTTAAGCAATCAGAAAGTAGTTATTATGCAAGAAAGGACAGACAAAGTCAGCAGTTCAGGTGAGTAAAGGAAGCCTAAATAACTGGACAGCTCAAACCTTTCTTAATGTGCAGCCATTCAAAAGCTTTGGAAAGTACCAGCATGCCAAAAGCAAGGGCTCGTGACTTAAAGATGCATTTGTTTGGGTTTTTTTGTTTGGTCAGTTCATTTTTAAAATTTTTTTTTTTGTTGATTTTCTTTCTTTTCCTTTTTTTCTTTTTTTCCAAATTGCCTTGGCTTCCTAATAGAAGGTTTTGATTTGTTTTCTATTAATGCAGGAAATGATGTCAATTTAGTTTGTGATTGGAGGCCAAAAATGCTTTCAGGAACAAGTCAAGCTAGTCTGGCTGCAAAGACAAACCATAAAACAACCCTAAAAATCCTGTTTTACGAGTCCAAAAAGATACATTGTTCTGCAGGTCTGAGGCCAATTGTTTCCAAATAGTTTATTTGTAGGATTTGTGTCTAAATGTGAGACTCTGAACTTCAATTGAACAGAACTGTGAATGAGTTTCCCTTATGCCTTATCCAAGTGCAGAAAAATAATCCATCAGGGTAGCCAAGTTTTAATTTAACTGAACTACATGTTTTTTTCATTATTGTCTCGTTCCATCCTTCATCATGATTTTACAGTCTGTTGATAGATAGCAGAGTGCCAGAAGTGTGCCGAGACCCCGACTCCACTGTCAGATCTTGCCAGACATCGGCACCGTTGCTATTTGGGTGCCAAATTTCCTGAAAGGTATTTTGGACTTGATAAGAAGAATATTGTTATGGTATGGGGGGAGATGAGTGTCTGACATGGGCTATGGCAAGTTCATTGGGAAGAAGCACTTGAAACCATGAGCAAAATCAGACTGGGGCAAAAAAGTAAGATAGAGGATGGATGTGCTTTTTCTCTAGAGTAAACAGTGGTGTAACATTTTATGTTACTGTGCCAGAAATGCAGCTTTAAACTCAGAGGTTGCAGGTCCAGGCTGACACAGGCCCTGAATGAGTCTTCAGAGGAGAAGGAAGCAATTTCAGTCAGAGACTGAGGAAGAGAAAGTAAAGAAACGAGGGAGGGAGGAAGTAAGGGAGAAGAGATGTTTGTGCTTAGATGTGGGTGGCATGAGGAACAGAGGACTGCTTTGAAAGAACTTATTATTTCATATAGTTCATATAGGTTTCTACCCTGGGAAAATCAGAAGGACATGACTACAGCAATGCAAGCATGACCAAGTTCAGTTCTCATCTCAAAGCCCAGGTAACAAACACAATCACATTCACAACTCGACCATCTGTCTAGTATTCTTATATCTTTTGCCCTCTTTTCCCTCAGATATACCTTACCTTGCCTATCCCAAAGTTAGGTACCAATTCCCATAATGGGAACAACTCCCCACGATGGCAGTGGCAGTCCTAGAAGGCTATTTCCTGCAGCAACAGGCAGTTCTTAGCACAATGTGAATGCAAATGGAAAGCACCTGCCTGCCAGCAATAAAAGCAGGCAGCTGACTGCAGTACGTGCTCAAATGCATGTAAAACCACTTTAATCACCGACCCCTCTGCTTCCTGCATGCCCAGTCACAGGTTTCCCAGCACCTCAGGTGCCAAATCCGACCCAGGGAAGTGACAGAAAGCGGCAGCACTCAGCAGACTCACGAAACACCCACGTGAGGGGCGTCAGCTTTGGGGGAAGTATTGCAGGAGAGTCAGTCACCAAAAAGAGAGCTGCTCCTTCCCAGCAGCACGGGCCGTGGGAGATGGGAAACATTCCCTAAGCGGTGAGACTGCCTGAAGCAGGGACTGACAGCCATCAGCCACGGCTGGTTATGAATTCAAATTCAATTAAAAATTCACTTTGTAGGTCTAATTCACCAGATTAATTGTATTACTGCTAAAATTAACGTGTTTAAGAACTGTAAAGTTAAGAGATGAATCGTAATTAAGATTTAATGTAAGACTGCTAAAGTTCAGCAGAGCATTTTACCTCCAGTTCCAGATCTCTTATCTGAGGAATTAACTAGCTATTGTATCATACAGAACAGAAAAATCCACTGTCCCATATTTGCAGTCAACAGCTGCCAAAAAGCTGGAAAGCTACAAAAAAATGGAAATGGCAATAAACTGCTAGACCATTTCCATAATTGCATATGCACATACAGTATATGAATAGCTAAAGACCTGGCAAAAATTGCATTACACAAGATTCCAAGCCTAAGCCAAATTGAGCTTTGCAAATTCCACTCACGATCAGTGGAAACTCTTCCCTAGGGCACCCTTGCAGTTTAACCCAGGAAAGGAACTCAAGATAAAATTATGCCAAAGCCCATCAAAAATATTTTATTTCATGAAACATACAAAGGTGAAGTCAATATTGGACATGGGGAACAGATCAAAAAGTCCTGGAGAACACTGTGAAAGCGTTCGAGTCTGATGGATCTTGTAACCAGAGCAAGATCCCTATGATACTGTCTCTAATCCATCTGAACATTTATTTTTAAAGTTGTTGCCAACTTTTTGCCAGTGCAGCAGGTTTCCTGCTGGCCTATCCCACCTTGCCAAAGGGCTGGTTCTCCTGAACCAAACATACAGATTCAGAGCATTTCTGAAAATGCAGCAAATTTGTTTCCCAACAGCTCTCAAATAAAAAAATACCAGGGAAACCTTGACTTACGGAACAGACCCCCGATTCTGAACTGTCTGGACGTGCCACCAAGCTGCTGGCCCTGGATAGCCACGTCCCAGCCCTGTAAACTGCAGAGGATGGAATCCTACCTGCAACGGTTTGGGCTTAAAGCCCATCCAGTGCCACCCCTGCCATGGCAGGGACACCTCCCACTGCCCCAGGCTGCTCCCAGCCCTGTCCAGCCTGGCCTTGGGCACTGCCAGGGATCCAGGGGCAGGGATGCAAACATGCTTAGCAACTAATCCAGGCTTTGCCTGCCTGCTGGGTCAACTGACCTCCCTTCCAGAGGGGAAAGAACATCAGCCAGCTGGTACTGCCATCATCATCACCTTCAAATAACAGAACCAAAGGGTGGTTTACGTTGGAAGAGACCTTAAAAGCCCATCTTGTTCCAACCCCCTGCCATGGGCAGGGACACCTTCCACTAGAGCAGGCTGCTCCAAGCCCCATCCAGCCTGGCCTTCCTCAAGCACTGTTTTTGCTGAGGCTGCAGTCAGGGCTGCTCGGGATGCCAGCTCCACAGAGCATCCTGCTGTCCATCCTGCCCACAGCAGTGCCAGCCCCAGCTGCCTCGAGGAGGACAGGGCTGCACAGCCCCAGCCCTTCACCCACCTGCTGGGCTCGCCAGGAAAACAAGCTGGAACAACCTCCTGCCCACCACACCTGCCTCTAACACAGCCGTGGGGAGCTGCCCGGCAGCCCAGGGAGAGGCAGCCCTGGAAGCCAAGCTGTGCTCTCAGGGCTGGAAGCCTCAGGGGGACAGGGCTGCAGGGCCACGTGAAGTGCCCGAGCTGCCGCCCATCTCCTGCTGTGACTCAGGGACGGGGGAGGCCAAACCTCCCCCAGCGCTCGCCCAGAAGAACCTGAGAGAGCACATGGGCTGAGAACAGAAAGCAATTAGTCATGCTGAGTTATTTCAGCATCAGGAAACTTCACGAGTCAAAGGATTTACATATTCCCTTGGTTTCATTCACAATCTCCACACACCCAAACACTTTCAATACACTGGTTTTTAATTGCCAGCTCCCAGACTTTTTGCATCCTACCGAATAGTAATTCCATGGAAGATTAATGAAACAACTTCTGGGAATTACATGTGCAGGGGAAGAAATTACTGTGGCCGCTCTAACACCAAACGGGAACATTTGGGAGCTGAGAATTCCCCTCAGGTTCTCATACCAAAAATTCCTAAATGCAAAATTGTCTCATGACTTCACCAGTGGTTAAAAGCTTACATGATAATAAATTATGTAAACATCAGTCACCTGAGTGTTTGGGCTTTCAGGGAGCTCAAACAAAAAAAAAAATCGAGATTACTTTTTAAAATACTGTTTATTCATAAAATTAGGAGGAGTGTATTGGAGTGGTCTTGTGCCTTTGACCTGAACCACTTGGATAGTAATGAGCAATGCAGAACTGCAAGGGGAGATCTGATACTACTGTAAACCCACAGTTATTTAACCAAACACTTTGTCAAGAACGTTTTCAGCCCCTCTAAGGTTATATGTAAGTGGCCTATAGTACCTGTTCAGCACAACATATCTTTATTGTACAAGCAAAATCCGTTTGCCTAAAAAGCAGCATCTACAATTAGGTAAAAAAGTCTTAATTTTTTCATTAAGTAGCTTGATATCGTTTGGTGGAATTGCCAATTACTTTAGAAGTCAGACAAATAGGGTACAAATAGAAGGTGCACAGTTATTTGAGACAAAACTCCTGGATCCTAGCAATCCATTTCCAAGTATCATCTGAAAATCTGATATTGCTTTTTACTTATTTATGCTTTGATGAACTGCTAATTGACTTCATCTCTGAGGTCACATAAGGTCATAAGAAAATAAACTGAGTCAAGTGCTTCAGCCAGATCAACTTACACAAAAAAAGTTGATGGGACTCTCCCTTAGAGTAACCAGATCTTCCTGCTGCTTATGAGTACATCAAAAATTGCTCACTTACACTAATTAAAGTGACTGCATGGGGAAAAGCCCACCTAGGACAGAGATTTGGAAAGAACTAGCTGGAGCACTGTTGTCTCAGCATTTCCACATGCAAAGAGCGGGGAAAAAATTAAAGAAAATAGAGTGGATATAAACAGTACTGTATATCGTGTTAATACAGCCCTTGTATGGAAGTTATACCCTCCAGTGACCTTCTAGAATTGTATCAGCTTGCTACATGCATGTCTTCAGAGTCCAAACATGTGTGAAAGAGACCATTCGTCTACAGAAGGATGGATTTCATTTTGTTGTCGCTGGAACCGGGACAGCAGACATGTATATTTGCCACATTGCAAATAAAATTACTTCAACAGAAATCACATAAAGTACAAAAGCTTTGATAAGTCCAGGGTAAAATTTACCATCAGGCTATATATAATAAATGATGAGATCTTCCACACATGCTTTTGGTGCCCAGGCACGAGCCAAAAGCAGTGCAAAAAAAGCTTTCATATGAAAAATTAATATAAATAAGGTGTGTTCATGATGATTACTTAAAAGAAAGAGAAAAAGAAAGAAAAGATGGTTCAGAAAAAGGGGCATCCTGCCAAACATATTAGAGATATAAACCATGGAATTGGAAAAAGGGGGTAAAAGAAAGATGGACTGTGATAAAATACAAAAGAACAAATACAAACAGATGGACAAAGACACAGGTCCACTGAGGAATCTGGTACGAGGTTTGCTACTAGATTTATAGGTCACTCTCTCAGACGTTTGGTGGAAAACCGTCCAGCCTGTAAATGAATATAAAGGGAAGAAAACAAAGACACTTATAAAGTACAAGTAGCTGTGATCAGATGTCCTAAACCATCAGTCAAATCAGCTTTGTTAGTTAAACCTCCACATCTCCCCCTTAACTTTGCCAAAGAGGAGCAAGTTCACTGACCATACACAAAGGATGCAATAACAGCAGAAGAGGACAGATAGATATTTTGTAGATTAGTTTGGCAGGATGTGCAATGAGAGGAAGGTATTTTAATCATCATTGGAACTTCCCATATGCATGGCAACAAGATCAGTCAAAGCCTACAACGTGGGCAATACACAGGTCTCAGAGCTGGGGTCTTGGGAGCGCAGCCAGTCCACAGTCCTGTGGCTGGGACTCCAAAATTATGCACAAAGTGAACCCCTTACAGAAAGGAAATATAACTTGGTCCCCTGGGTTTCATTTTCTTTAAATTTTATTTTTATTTTCTCTCATGCCCAAGATGGTTTGATAGTTTAAAATGAGGAACTTTGGGTCTACCAGAATCAAGGGGCTAAAAAAAATGAAACAAAGGAAACAATCTCCTAGCCTTCTGTATTTTTTTTGTTTTCCTTTCATTTTTTCTCAGGAATCTGTAAGGCAGACTCCAGAGAAGGTATTAGGATAAAGCCACTGCTGGCAAAACTGAAAGGTATTTCTTTCCTAAAAATTAGGGGTGTCTTGGGCATGCCTTCTCGAGTGTTGGTAACACTCGGTAAGATACTTAAATTTTGCTCTTCTGGCAGTACTGCAATGATCTTTTTAAAGATAAGCCAGTAGTTTGGATTGTCAAAGATTCATGTTCCTCTATCACTCCTAAAAAGCTCAAGCCTAAGGGAAGGGAACTAATTTTAGCATGTGCTGGAAGAGACGCGGAACAGCCGGCAGGAAAAATCACCTTGGCCAGAGCTTGCGTTGGCGTCGGCTCCGTCGGGGCCCAGGCCGGAGCAGATGTCAGAGGACAGAGAGGCTTTGACAGAGCAGGGCTGCTGGGTCTGCACAGCCTTCCCGAAGGCGGGGGCTGCGCCAGGAGGCACCGCAGAGGCTTCGGGGGAGCCCGGCTGGGATTTACTTGTTTCTTTGTGGGGCGAGTCTTTAGAGTCTGAAAGGTTACCTGAAAGAGCAAACAAACAGAACACGTGCAATGGCAAAAGCTAGGAAACCTCTGAATATAAAATCCCTGCCTAAAAATAATCCATATCCTGAGCCCAAGAGGAACAGCCGTTCACCATTCTGATGTACTGGGTGGAGCACAGACCCTGGGGACAGCCTGCACCAGAAAATAATCCACACCTCCTATCGCTGATCCTGTTTCTCCAAGAAGCTCCTGGAGCAGGCTTGATTTTTACAGTTTCTCCTCTGTTTTCAGGAGCCTCAGAAGGAGCACTGCTGGCATAAAGAGAGAGCTGCTGGGGTGCTGAGGAGGAGGATGAACGCACAGAATGACAGAGCAGGACACAGGTTCGCTCTCCAACACCAAAGGTGAAATTAAGCAAATGGAGAAGAATAAAAAGTTGCAGCAAAGACACAAGGAACTTTTTATTTATAGCTATTTGAGTATAATTGTCATTGACACTGTTAAGATACTTCTGCTGATAAATTCATGTAACAGATGATTGCAAAGGTATTTTGGTTTTTAAGCCTCTTTACCTGAGATATTTGTGCAGACAGAAATATAGATATAGACATTTACCTAGATATCTACAGATAAATATCAATATATAAATATCTAGATAGATGTAGAAGTACAGACAGTATCAAACACTGCTTCAGTCCCTGTGGACAAGAACACTCAGTCTCAAGATGGGCCACAGAACTTTTAGCCTCTGAATATATTTGTTTTTCCTAACCCAGCTGAAACCCTTAGCTAAAAGCAAAAACCTCCTCAACACCCTGTCCATAAAGATTGATACAAGGAAATTCAAAGGGGACCTATGATGCAGTAATTCTGAAAACAAGAGCCACCAGGTCTGAAATAAAGGGTGACTGCTGGAAATGCTGCTGCTCCCCTAAATCACAGCATGAACTAAGTTGAAGAAAAAATTATTCATATTCTATTCTACATTTTGCTGAAGAAATAGGTGCTGGGGTTTATCATTATTTCCCATGTAAATTATATTTTTGTACTTTTCCAGGAGATAACAGCTCAAGACTGTAGTGCTGTGTGAAAATCTCACACTACTTCAGTTGGTCAAAGCATCCATGACGGTTTTGTAACAGCTTTTACCTCCCATCCTTTGGGGGAGCAAATTCAATCCCATCGTTTTATATGACATCTTAGAAGAAAAAGTAAACAACAACAAGATACAGCACCCAATCAACAGAGCATAACAGCACCTAAGAAGTGAATACAAACATCAGTAAATTGCATTTGGAGGAAGGAGGAGATGTAACCAGGCTGTTTTCCAAATTAAAGTGGAACATGATTCCTCTGCCAAGCACTGTAGCCAGCGCAGAGCAGGCAGGTATGGCTCACCACTGGGAGCTGGGGTAAGCCTGTCCAAAAGCGTGCCAGTTCAAAACCAACAAAAATTTTGTCCTTTCCAGCAGTCCCACCCAGCCACCACACAGCAGAGCCACAACCAACACAAGCAACAGGAGAAGGGCAGCACCCAGTGTACCTACTTGTGCTTGATGTTCCACTCCTGAGCTGCTGGACCAGAGGGTTTAAGAGTTTTCCAGCTTTCAATTTGTTTTTGCTGGTTCTTCGGCGACGGCCGCTCGGTGGGGCGGAGTGAAGGAAGCCCAGGTTGGGAGGAAGGGGTTTCCCCAGCCGAATATACAGTGCCTCTATCTCATTCTTCTGCTGCGTCTGCAGCTCAGCAATCTCTTTCATATGCCTAAAAAAATAAAAACTCTGCTAGTAATGTATTTGATAAACCACCACATCCTGACACTGTAATTAATTGTAAAAGAAGAAACAAAACAGTTGTTGGTTACAAAACAATCCGCTGCTCATCCCCAAGCACGCAAGCCACAACAATCTATCTGTGGTGACTCCCCATCCCTGGAAGTGTCCAAGGCCAGGTTGGACAGGGCTGGGAGCACCCTGGGATAGTGGAAGGTGTCCCTGCCCATGGCAGGAGGTGGAACGAGATGGGCTTTAAGGTCCTTTCCAATCAAAACCATTCTGGGATTCTAGGAGTTATTCTTCTAAATGGAACTGGCAGATAGGGCAATGAACAGCAGGATGCACTGTGGGGGAAGGTCCTGGCAGTGCCTGATTTGCCTAGAACCAGTTTACTCCTTGCAGCTCTGCTCATCCTAAGCTGAGCTGCTGCCAAGGCATGGTAACACAAGCTTCCCTCGCATTGCTTGCAACCCAACATACTTTTCTCTCAGGTTCTGCAATTCTTTCTTCATATCAGCATCTTCAAACTCTGAGTCATTGTCACTGCTCATGTAGGACGACTGCGAGTGGAAGGACGTTATGTTGATGGTAGGAATCTTCGCACCCTGCCCGTTGGGCGACTCAGGGCCGAGCGAGCCGCCTTTGCCAGACCTCTGCAGAAAAGCAGCTGCTTTTTTAATCAAGTCCGTGGCCGTGCTGCTGCTGGGGGGGGAGAGCTGGGCAGCCGCAGCAGCAGCGGGGGGCCGAGGGAAGGGCTCGTCGGCCGAGTCGCTCGAAGCCTGGTCGCAGAGGACGTCGACGGACGAGGCCGTCTGAACCCTGCGCACGGCGGCCTTCATGTCCGGGCTGGAGGGGAGCTCGTCCAGGTACACGTCCGGGGGCGCCGAGAACCTCAGGCAGTGCGGTGCCGCCAAAGTTAACTCGTCCTGCGTGCTGATGACTGAAAACCTGCCAATCGTCTTGGCTGGTGTGCCGCTCTCCTGAGCCCCAGCCTGTTTTCCACAGGAGCCAGAGCCCGGAGAGCCGTCCCTGTGGAAGTTACTCATCGCCCCATCTGCTGCCGCTCGCCGCGTTACGCCCTCCGTGTGCGCGGGCGAAGCCGTCCTCTCTGCCTCCTCGCTCCTCTGGGAAGCCTCCATCTGTGGAGCTGTGCTGGATGATGTAGGTGCAACCTGGAGAAAATAAGAGAGCTTAACAAAAGGAACTGCAACAATCAGGCAGAAAACCACTCCTAGCTGTGGTTACCTGAGGGAGGCCTTTTGCTGGAGCAGCAGGAGCTGAAGCGATGCTTGCGGCTGGACCTGTTTTAAAGTTGGGAAAAAAATATTTATGTCTCGAATGCATTAACATAATAAAAGCCTATGTTTTTATTGTGATTAAATGAAGCGTACCACTGAGGAATAATCTTTGTAATACAGGATCTAAAATGCAGGAGGCAAGAGCAATGGCAATATAAAATATCTGCAGGTAGGCAGATCTAGTGATTTGGGGAATTCAGATAATAATAGGAGTGTGGAATTTCATTAGTCAGTTGAAAATTTTTAAGGAGAAAAACAGAAGAAGAATGAAACTTGCATGATACACTGGGCCTGAACTGTTCTGATGTTTTTGGTGCCTCAGAGATACACAGGGCTGCTGAGCACGGATGGGTGCTGCCTCACCCCTGCCACTGACACACACTGACACCAACACCTCAAGGGGCCTGAAATGAAGCTAAACGTATGCTGCTGAAAGTAGAAACCATAAGCCCAAAAACTGGTCATTCAGGCCACAGAATCACACCAGAAGCACAGTATTAGTGGCAGGAGTCAAGCCATGATCATTTCGCATCCTGGATGCTGGTTTTGAGTCAGACCAATAAACCCAAGCTTCTGAGAACGCTGCGTTCACATGGCACATTGCACAGAGCGAGGACACGGCCAGATCTGGAGCTCTGAAATGGTGACAAACATCAGTGGTCTCTAAGATACACTGATTTTAATACACAGTGCTACATTCCACTTGTAAACTCTCTTCTCTGCCTGTAGGGAGACAGAGAGACGTCAGCTACCCAAAGCCCTCTCACACTGCCCTCAAAGCAGGGGACAACCAACGTCCACCAGGAAGAGAATGGCAGCCAGATCTGCTACAACAATCTCAAAAAATAAATATATTAGCAGCCCTCCCCAGTCCCACCCATGAAAGCAGGAGCACTGTGGCACTCCTCAGCCTGTAAAACTTCCCATGCGTGTCAAGAAAGGTAAATGGAGGAGAATTAATAGGTAATGCAGGCAAATGAATAGGTGAATGGAGGTGAAGAAACAGGTAAACAGGTAAATAAATACCCTTCCTTCTGTGGTTTCTACTATGTTACCACAGGAAGGGTCATTTAGCTACCAGTACTCTTCACTAGCCCTCTGTGGAACTCCCCTTAGAATCTGCCAGGCTCCCCCCAGAGATGCAACCATTGATCCTATTACTTTTGTCAACATGTTTTTATGAAACCCAGGAGTTCGGAGGGACTTTTTAGGGGAAACTGGGAATGCAGCCTTCCATGTGAACACCCTACACCACAGACAGGAACTGCCCATATGGGCTAATATACATCTGCCTGAGAGGCAGTTCTGAGGAAGGTCAACCAAAAGGAGATGGGTTGTATCAGAAGCAAGATCAGAACAGCAGTGCTGGGCAATGCTTGCAGTCAGCAGCAGGGGAGCAGCGAGGGGACACCGAGCAGGATGGCCGCAGGAGCATTACCTGTTCTGCTTGCTGACCCACCTCTTGCCTCTGAGGGATGAGCACCCACACCAGTGACCTCCAACTTGTCAAACTTCCAGTAAAAGGAAAAAAGAAACACAATTTCAGTCTCACTCACAAAGCAGAATGTGTTCTCCTTCCCTCACTTGCCCTTGCTGCCCTGGCACTACCAGGGAATACTGAATTATTTCACAGTGCCTGTGGAGGTGGCCTTCAAGGCTGCCTACAACTCCCCCATTCTTTTTCTCCTTCCTTGGAAGAAATAAAGCAGTGGCAGCATCACAGCTGGAACTGCAGCCCAAGCTACTGAAAACCAGTGTATTGTATATACACACATGCTTGGGGTTTTGCTCTGGTTTGCTTTTCCAGCCAGACTGTACATTCCTCATCTGTATGTCTGTCTTCAGAAGTTCTATGTCTCCTTCCTTATTGGCACAGATTTTAATAGGACAAATTCCAATTACAGGAGAGCCATAACACCTTTCACAGAGAGCAAATTTTGTTTGCTGTAGGAAGTCATTTATCATTAGAAAACAACACGCTCTGAAGAGTCACTCGAGTGCAGCTGGTTTCCTGTACCATACAGCATCTCTCGAGCAGTCAATAGGGTCGCTCCAGCTGGTGCTACACAGAACAGGCTCAGCCTTGCTAGTGGGGATGGAGTTATCTCCAGAAATGCTACTTTTGAAGCAAGATATAGAATCATAGGATGGCTTGGGTTGAAAAGGACTTCAAAGCTCATCCCATTCCACCCCCTGCCATGGGCAGCGACACCTCCCACTAAACCCAGGTTGCTCCAAGCCCCGTAGAGCCTGGCCTTGGACACTTCCAGGAATGGGGCAGCCACAGCTTCTCTGGGCACCCTGTGCCAGGGCCTGGAATAGACACTGATCTAGCACAATGTGCTGCAAATCTGATGATTTCATAAACTCAGGATTTTATATGAAAAAACTTAACATGGCGGCTCAACTGAGTCACACAGTAACAGCTGCCCCAGCCCGCCTATCACCTCTTTCCTAAGAGGCTTCTGTGGCAGTCCTGCTCTACCAAGCTCAGGAGAAGACAAAAGAAACTATGACAGGAAACAGAAGAAACTCCTGCCAATGGAATGTCTGCCTTTGGCTGCAGCATGTGGACAAGGCAAAGGCACTTGAAGTGTTTGCTTTATCCAGGCTGACTTGGAAGGCAGTAATTACAACCACTGCCATTCATTTATATTTAAAATTGAAGCAAAATTGTCTTCATTAGAAATAGAATGACTACATCACTCTTAAACTACAAAGAAATGGACGCATTTCTGCCTGCTTTGGACACAGGGCCCAAGAGGAGATGAATTAAGGTATTACACCACTTCTAAATCCAAAGGGAAAGTCTGGCTTTCACTAACAAGCATTTTTGAAAAGTGAGTTGGGATGCATCTGGCAAGAAAAATTTAAGTGAGCTTTCACAGTGGAAAGCAGTCAGCGGGCAAAGGTAACATACCCTGGAGCAGAGATATGAAATGTTTAGGGAAGCAAGAGATCTACACGTCCTACCACAGGACAGGTCCTGAGCTCTGCCCTCGTGCCGGCCCTACAGGCTGGCTTTGAGGGGATGAAGGGCAGAGCCGTGGGGGCACTGACCAGTGGTGGGCAGGGCAAGACCTGCGAGGGCACGAGGGGCACCAGGGGCTCGGCGGCCGCTTTCACCTCCTGGCCAGTGTCCGGGATGCTGTAGCCTGGTTCTCTGCCATCCAGCGCCAGGGCAGGAGCTTGCTCTTCAGGAAAGGGGGGTAAGGTAAATTCACTGTCGCCCTGTTCGGGTGGCACAGAGGTGTCCGGCGTCCCTGCCGATGCCGAAGAAGTCGGAACATATTCCTGGTACAGCAAATTGCGCAGTTTCTCATCAAGGCTTTTAATCGTGTTGTCCACGAAGTCCACCCTGGGGGGTCCCTCGCCGTCGGACTCAGCGGTGCCGGGGGGGTTCTGCTGCTGGAGCAGGCTGACCCCCGCCCCGGGGCCGGCCATGCCCGCGCCGCCCTGTGCCACCGGCGGCTGCTGGGCCGCGGCCAGTGGCACCTGCGTGGGGCTCTGGAGCTGGGACCCCGCCAAGCCCAGGGCCTCGGGGAAGGGCTGGCTGCCGAAGGCACCCTCCGGCAGGTGCGGCACCTGCGGCACCGGCTGCCGCTCCAGCACCACGGCGTCCGGCAGCGCGGGCAGCGGCCCCGGAGCGGCCGGCACGGCCTTGTGCGGCCCCACGCTGCAGCAGGCGAGCTCCACGTCGGGCACACAGGCGGGCTCGTCCGCCTGCGGCTGCAGCAGCAGGGCCGGGGGAGCATCGGGGGCCTCCTCCAGCCCCGCGGCTCGGGGAGCCGGGGCGCCGGGCTGGGGGTACTCGGGCTGAGCCCCGCCGGCCACCGCGGGCTCCGCACTGCTCGGGGCTGATGCCAGCGGTGCAGGGGCTGGGAACTCTGTCTGGCTCGGTACGCTGGCAGGAGCTGCCGCAGCAGGAGCTGGTGCCAAGGACGGGGTGGCTCCGAGGGGGCTGTCACTGACCCCCGTGTGCAGGGGAAGCTGCTGGCCAGCCCCGACCGCGGGCGCCTCTGTCACCGCAGAGCTCACCGGCTGGTCATCTGACTGCTCCGGGTCTAGAGAGAACACAGTCGAAAGGTGAGCCTTTAAAGGAAAGGAAATCACTGCCAAGCCCCCCCAGTCAGCTGCAGGGACAACCCACTAGTGATTCCCACCAAAAAATAGCTGTTATGCACATCAAATGAGAATTTTCAGATTATGCAAAAAAGTATATCACTGAAAAGACACCACAGTGATGAGAATTTCAGCTACCCCGCAGCATAAGGTATAGCTAAAATACTGACACTTTACTGAAACTCAGATAAAGATTCCCAACTTGGTTCAACACCAGGAACACACTGTAAATGCACAGCTTAACAAAATCCATCATTTCATTCCTCTGACTAAATCAAGTGAAACCATCACAGCTGAGTGAGGTGAGGACAGAAGACAGACAACACAGCGGCTCTGGAGAAGACATTTTCTACAGAGTTTGGAGATACCTGGCCCTTCCGCCTGCTGGGCACTGGGAGGTACCGGGGGAGAAAACTCGGGGGCATCCGTAGTAGGGTTTTCCACCACTGGACATATAATAAACCACCTTTTTCCAGTATGCAAAACTAGGGATGAAAAGAAAATAACATGCAAACACATGAATTTCTATTGTCTCCAGATCATGACTTTGTCTTAATTTCACAGGATGGTTTGGGTTGGAAGAGACCTTAAAGGCCATCTAGTTCCAACTCCCTGCTATGAGCAGGGACACCTTCCACTAGAAATTCAAAGGCACACTTACCATTTTGCTGATACACAGGTGTCTTCATTTGAGACTGACGCTTCTCCTGTTAAAGACACAACAGAAGACATAGCTGGATCAGTGCAAGAGGAACACCATCCCACTCATATTGTAAGGCTTAACACAGCAAAAGCATTATTTTTCTAGTTAAGAAACCTTTTTTTTCTTTTTTAGCACAAGATGCAAAACTAATTTAAGCATCTGGCTGTTAAGAAAAAGGAATCAAACTAGCAATCTTTATTTAGCATTTACCTCGCTCATTTCCAGCCTATCAGCATCTTGCTGGGGACTTGTTCCCTGGTCAGAACTTCGCTCTCCTTCTGTATCCTCACTGAGCATATCCTCTGCTTTATCAATGATATCCTTCATTTGCTCAATAAAAGTCTCTTTTTCACTTTGCAAGATGAATTCATTCTCCACCTAGAAGGCCACATCAAAATAAAGGGGAAATCAGTCATTTTTTAATTAATGTCTCATTCCACAGCAGCCAGACAGCTCAGGCAACAAGCACACACCAGGAGCTGCCTGAAGCAACTGGGTGCACTGAGAGCCCGTGGGCAGCCACATCTCACCATGTAAGTAGCGATTTCCTCCGGCGCGTCACCATCCAAGTCAAACTTGAACGTCACCATCTTGTGGTTATGGGTTTCAAGCTGGCACTCCACCATCTTATCCCCTGTGTTGCACACCTGCATGCAGAGATTAACAGCCCTTATTCCTGGCAAAGCCAAAGGAACCCCAAAGTTGCCCTCCAACAGGTTGTACTTGCATTTAATATGGTCAGTTTGGGTCTGTTGGACTTCTCCTGGCGCGAACGAGCACGCGTGGATTTCTTATGCTTCTTCGAAGACTTTCCTTCTTGCTTTCCACTTCCTGTTGCTCCTTCAAAGCTGTCACTCATCTCTTTACCAGAAGCAACATCTGGACTCATGTAGCTTAGCAAGGGAAAGGAAGAACAACCCCAAAATAAAGCCAGAGCCACACGCGATGGAGTCACGCATCACATGTAAGCTCCTAACAGAGGCTGCGAAAAAGGGCACATTTACACTTTTTTTGGCCCAAACTGAGTCAACGGGAAGATACTCAGTGAGTGAAGGGCACTACTCCACATCAGGCACATACTCTGGCTACAACACCTACCAAGAAATGATCTATTAATGTTTCTGGCAGTAATACAGCAAAAGTCCCATCACTCTCAATGTATCCCTACATCCCCTAATCCTTTCACTTCAGGGCTCCTGACAGTCCCTCTCTGAACTGCACAAGTTCCTTCTTTTCTAAGGTGAAGTTTTCTCAGCTCCTGCCTTTCTGCCCTCCCAGCAGAGGGGCAAACAGGTTAGCTTTGCTGGAGAGGGAGAAAAAGAGAAGTTCCATACATACACCAAGGCTAGGATGCTGCACCCAAACTAAGGAATTAAAAGAGCTGGAGATGCCAGAATGGGCACACTGCACACAGAACACTGTCAGATTCTCCCTAGACATACTCCCATCCATCTCCTGGTCAGGTCAGAAAAAAACAACCTCCAAAAAGCAAGCATTTCTTATGCCAAAGAGGTGGTAACAATACCTTTCGCAACTCTGGGACAGAGCTTGGAGTTTGTCCTGTACTGCCTGCTCCTAAAATGCAAGAAAAGGTAATTTAAGCAAACACATTACATTGGCAGATGAAAAACCACCTTTAAGAAAGGTTTTGCTGTTGACACCAGTAACTCTAAAATCATTCTGCTTAACCATTTCTTGGAACCTAGAAATAAAATAAATCTCCTATTTTACCCTTCCAACATCGCTTCTGTCCAAGGCACCAACCACTTTTTCAGACAGAACCATTAACCTGCCAGTTCCCTTCTTCTGCATACAGCAGATGAGATGGTGAAAGGAATAAAACATTTCTCACCACCATGGCAAAACCTGACTGAGGGACAATTCCACATGAGCAGCTGCTGGCTTTTATTTTTTAATGTATCTGCTAATTTACTTTGCTTATTTTGCTTATTTGCTAATTTTCATTGCTTTATAAGGTTTCCTGAAATACGCTCAGTACTTTCATTGTGTTTGGCTTAGTGGGAAAATTTCTGAGGAACTTACAAACAAAAGATGAAAATTCATCATTTAAGAACACCACCCTCGCATCATGTCCTCTTGGCCTCTACACAAATTTCCCCTGAAAGCTTCCCTCTTCACTGGTTGCAGCTCTGGGACAGACATCATAGCATGATTTTTGCGTTGGGTAGACCCAAATTCATCACAGAATTTGTGACAGTGCTACAGACCCTGCTGTAACAAACTTACCATGAATGTACAGGGACACACACACACCCGTGCATGTATATACCTGTGGCTGCACACACACACCGGATACACCCATAAATATACATAACTTTATATATATTTATAAGCACATGTCTATAGAATCCTTCTATAGACGCATAGCTAGGAACAAGCCCCTCGACTGCCGTCGCTACACTTGGCACTCAAGCAGTGCTGGGCTGGGGTTAAAAGCTCAGTGGGGAACCAGTCAGCCCCACTGGTTCTGTGCTGCTAACCAGTCAGCCCCACTCCTTGGCTGTAACACTACACATAAGCCATGCCAAGCTTAAACACAGTTTCAATAAAACTGCAAAATCAATGAACAGTGAGAACACAGACATAATGTATCTACATTTTTGTAATGCACTTAACCAAGTGCCTTACAAAACCTCTTTTGCCTGACCGGTTCAGGTTGGTTTGGATGCAAGTGCTGCCACGTGCCTGAACACAACAGAAGAGATAAAGACATCATGGCAGAGTAGCAACAAAATGGGGTGTTTTGATTATACAGACAGGTATGAAACTCCTCTTACACCCAAGAAAACTTTAGCTGTGTACATCAGAAAACCAGCATGGAGAGCACACGGATAGGTGCTTGCTGCATTTCTAAAACTGAATGAGAGAAGGGGGTTAACTTACAGATGGACGTGAGAATGAAGTTAGCAAACCAGTGGTCAAATGTCTCGAGGGGTGTGGGATGTGAAGGAAAAACGTGTATTCCCCATAGCACACTGCACAACAAAATGAGGTTTGTTCATATTTCCAGAATCTCTAATGGAATGGACCCTGCACTGAAGGTGCCAGCACTGACCCTGCCATGAGCTGTGCCTTCAGAAAAAACACAGCTGGAGAAGGAGTATCTTGAGGGATGGATATGCCAAGCTTTTCTGGGGAGTCTGCAGGTGAAGCACTACAGACAGGCTCTACCATTCCTGCACCATCTAACCAACAGGATATAGACATTCACCAGGAAACATCCTGCATCACAGCAGGAACGCTGATTTGGTAAGAATTAAACTGCCACTGATGGACAGGAAAAATGGGGAGCTAGAACCCATGTTTAGTGTTAGCACAGCCCTTCCAGAGCACCTTCTGCAGGCAGCACCAGGCTGTGCCTCCAATGGAATTTTAAGCTGCACTGGCATCAAGGCATGTCACAAGCCATGGAAACATGGGCAAAACCAAGAGATTATTTTGAAAAGGTGAAATACATACTTTGGGAGGAAAGGTAACTCAGAACAGAGACTCAAGAGAAATTACTCTGAACACAGAATCACAGAGGCACATTTCCATCCAGGAGTGGAGAACAAATCAGACTTATTTCCTGAAATCAGGTAGAAATGCCAAAGCTTTTGTTTTGCTTTGTTAACGGGGAGCTGAAGAGAAGGAAATGTTCTGTGATGTTCTGTCAAGGCTGAAGATTAAACAATTATGGGAGTGGAAAGAAAAGTCAAAATAGCAGACAGGAGGAACTGACAGTTCTATAAGGAAAACAATAAAAAGTATCCGACTTCTACAACCACAGAGAATTGGGAATGCCTACGAGTACCTGAAGAAACAAAAATCCCAGGGCTACAGTAGATTCAGGCAATACACGAGGATGCAGTGCTAAATGAAATGGGAATAGGACTCAAGCTGAGGAGCATGAAGGGCTTTCACACTACAGAGACTCAGATTGTGGAGCAGCTTCTTAAGGCAAATGATGGTTGGTTGAACAAGTGCTTGAGACATTTAAAACAAGACTGGACAAAACATGGGTGAAACTCTAAGGAACATCTTCTAACTCACCCATAGTGAGAATTTTCTAATTTCTGTCTCTGTGCTTGTGCTCAGCTACGGACAAGGAGGTGCTTAGTCCTGCTGCCTCATGAAATCAGTGAGACATTTCCCGAGGTACAACACGAGGTTTCATTTGGAATAGCCAATTATTTGCTGACCCAGAGCTGCTGGCATCAAGGAGCAGCGGCTCGACACAGTGAGGGGATAACCTCCCTTGCGCAACAAGCCCACTGATTCACACAGGAGTAACTACAAAGACTAAGGCTGAGGCTGTTGAGTTACTTCAGAGGAAGGGCTCTACCTCTTGAGACGTCTCTGCGCCTGCCGAGACAGCCGAGCAGGGAGCTGGGAGCTGCTGGCCCAGTGGCTGGGAAAGATCAGGCTGGAGCTGCAGCAGAGCAGAGGGCTGGAGAGGCAGGCCAGGGTCTATGGGGACAGGTGGGGCAGCCGTGGCAAGGCTGCCATGGACCTGGGGAACGCCTTCGGCAGCGACGCAGGGCGGCACCAGCTCCGGCTGCAGCTGCAGCGGCGGTGACACGACCATCGAGGGTTGCACCGGCAGCACGGGCACCTGGGCTCCAGCTTCCAGAGCAAACTGAGTGTGTCCAGGCATGGGCTGCAACACAATGAGAGCTGTTAGCACACACCTCTGCTCCAACGGCTCGGGACGAATGTGACAAGGTAACAAAGGCACCGGCGCTCACGAAGAAAGGACTCAAACTCTGCAGTGTGACTGGGCCTGGGTGCTCTCAGTAACTACCACAGAGAATAAACTTCCCCTGAAATAACCAAATGAAAGCCAAGGATTCTTTCTGTTCGATTATGACAATGTGCATTGCTCAGGGACTAGCTTATTAGTAGGGACAAAGCCAGATTTTTTAAGAAATGAGAAATCACAGAAATCCAGGATGGTTTGTGTTGGAAGGAACCTCAAAACTTGTCTCATTCCAGCCCCTGCCATGGGCAGAGACATCTTCCACTATCCCAGGGTGCTCCAAGCCCTGTCCAACCTGGCCTTGGACACTTCCAGGGATGGGGCAGCCACAGCTTCTCTGAGAAACCTGTGCCGCACTACCCTCACAGCCAAGAATTTCTTCCCCATATCCCATCTAACCCTGCCCTCTGGCAGTGGGAAGCCATTTCCCCTTGTCCTGGCATTCCAGCCCTTGTCCCAAGTCCCTCCCCAGCAATCCTGGAGCCCCTTTAGGCCCTGGAAGAGGCTCTGAGGTGTCCCTGGAGCCTTCCCTTCTGCAGGGGAACACCCCCAGCTCCCCCAGCCTGGCTCCAGAGCAGGGGGGCTCCAGCCCTCGGAGCAGCTCTGTGGCCTCCTCTGGACTTGCTTCACGATCTTAGGTGATGAATTTGTTCTCCTGACTACTTTGCTCTGCTTTCAACAAGCCCACACTGTCCATGCAGAGAAGAACACACTCTTCCCATAACCTAACCTAGGATATTTTAAGAAATCTGCCATACATGTAGAACCAGGACCTGGTACAAATGACACAATTAACTCATTTTCACCAAACATGCACCAGTGTCCTACTTCAGTTTAGTGCAGTTTACACCCTGAAGTCGTAGTTTAACCCTTGATGTGCCAAGCCCCAAGGCCCCAGTCCTGCCAACACTTCCATGTGGACAGAGGGAGTTTCATTTATCTCAGTGGATTTCTGCAGGGCATTAAAATAACTCGAGTGCGTAAGCACTTGGTGGGAACCAGACCGAGGCGACAGGATGCCAGCTACCTTAGAGACTGGGTTGTTATTCTGCATAACAGTCCTTTTGAGCTGTACATTTAAAAACAGAACATTCTCCTTTTAGGTACATCATGTATTTTTCCAGGGGGACTGAGCTTGTGGGAAGAGGAAGAAGGAAAGAAAGGAGCATATGGAAGAAAAAAGACTTAGTACTAGGTAAAAGTGTGCCCAGTTTTTACTTTTTTTTGAAGTATCACCACAGAAAGACTTAAGGCTATTGGAAAATACATTAAAAAAAAAAAAGTAAGACTCAGATGAGAACTAGGCCACATGATTTCACTGCTGCATGCTCTCTGCAGGTTCTGGGTATGAGCTGAAACTATTATTCCAGGTTTTAATGTGGATAAAAATAAAGACAGGATGTGCTTCACAACACCTCAGAGTTACGTGGCTGCCCAAGGAGGGGTTGTTAGACTGACAGTGGTGGTGTAATGCCACAGAAGGGTGGTACTATTTTAAATCTTATTTAACTAGAATAATTCACTAAATATTTTGATATCAAATCACAGAATTTTCTGACTTGCAAAGGGCCCACAAGGATCATCAAGTCCAACTCCCCAGTGAATGGCCCCTACAAATGTACCCAGGCAAAACAAAACTCACACGTGCTAAACATCAACTGTGAAAACAGCATGGCATACACACAGAAATACCTCTCCATTAGAAGTCTTCAAATCAGAACAATATTTTAAAATATTCCTCGGCACATTGTAATAGCTATTTTCTATCCTAAATTCTTCCATATGCAACTCTTCCACACATATTTGATAGCTAATGACTGTGGCAGGATGGTTTGGGAATATCAGCTCTCCAGGTCTGGTATTTGCCATGCTCACTGCACCTAATGTGCTTGATTCCATTCCCTCTAAAGCCACAGGGAACACTGAGCAACATTCCCAGGCTCCATGCTCCTGACATTCTCTACAACAGTAATTCTGTACCAAAGATACAGCTAAAGAGAGACATTTAAAAACTATGTACTGCTCTGAAGGTGCCATGACATGGCAGGTTGGGATGGGATGTTAGGAATTTTAATCAGTGTGTTATGGTGAAGGGATGTGGCAGAATACAGACTTTCCAAATGCTGTTATTAACAGATTGAGTGCCCTCTCCTGCTTTGGTCAGACTGTGCTTCACGTTGACATATCACAGATGTGGTGAGAGAAGCATTTACAGACTGTCAATTTACAGTCCTGAGGCAGTTTCTGTGTAAATACTGCTAATATTTGAGCTCTGTTTATGCTCCATTTCTTTCAAGGGGGAAAGAGTCTGCAGCTAGAATCCATCCCTGCCCTGCAGGTTTGACAGGGCTCTTCCACGCAGCTTGCCAGAGTTGTTACCAGACAGCCACTTCCCTCTGCTGTTTTGAAGATGTTCTACATCAAAACAACTCCACTGCTCCCGCCAGCTCCCTGTGCTTTGCTGTGTGTGCCCAGCAGCCCCTGCATCCCACGTGGACCAGGGCACAGGCACTGGCAAGGCTTGGCACGCCCTCCTGACCCGGGAGAACCACAGCCCACACTTTCCCAGATTTGGGACGGGGAAGGAAGAGGGAGCTCAGAAAGCGCTCTGCTCACGCGCTGCCCAAAGCCTGTTGGGCTGTGCCCTGTACCCCTGATAACCCCAGGTGAAGACATCCCCTGCTACCCCACAGCTCCAGCCACCGCCTCCAGAACCGAGGCCGAGATGTCAACAAAGCATCTCAAAACCAAGGATTAAGGTTTGCGAGGAAGAGAGCCCCAGGGAGGGCCGTGCCACGGAGCGCCCCGCGGAACACGGCCCCGCGGATTTACCTGGTGAGGCGCCCCGGCAGCGGCCAGGGCCGGCTCGGGAGCGTGGATCACGCCGGGCTGCAGCGCGGGGGGAGGCGGCGGTGGCTGCGGCTGGGATACGGGCTGGGAGCTCTGTGCGTGGTGGGGCGAGGGCGCGTCGCCGGGCAGCATCTGCTGGAAGGCGCTCTGGAACACGGGCGGCTGCGGCAGCGGCGGCAGCGTGGGCACCCCCGGCGGGGCCACGGCCAGCAGCGGGATGGTGGCCGCCGGCATGTTTGGCACTATGGGCTGGCACGGCAGGACCAAGGAAGCCACGGTGGTGTGGGGCAGGTTGACGGCCTGCATGGGCAGCGCCGGGGAGTTGGGTGCCATGGGCAGCGCGGGGTTCATGGGCAGGCTGGGCAGGATCACGGCCGGAGCAAAGTACTGGGAGGGGGCAGGAATGGGGGGCACGTTTGCAGCAGGCATGTCAGACAGGTTTGGAGGGAGGCTGTCAAGCCCTGCCAGAGGAGTAATTGCAGGAATGACGGGAAACTGAGGAATCTGAAAAAGATACAATATCGCATAAATGGCCCGTGCTTTCACTGATGGTATAAAGCAGTTTCATATGCCACAAAAGTCCTTATAAAAACCACCTGTACCATGAGGATAATTATGTCTGTTTGTTAATCACTTTCATTCATTCCCTAAGGTTCACAAACAGTAATAGAAACTGATTCATGCTTAAATCATTAGTAAAAGCAAAAAAAAAAAAAAATCATTTGGGGGGGACGTTTTCATACCTTAGAAGCTTAAAACTACTTCTAACACCAGCTTGAAGCCTTCAAGCAATATCCTAATTAAAAGCTGCTTTCATTTTAACAGAAATTAAAAGGAATTGGGCCAGACCTAACGCAAAACTCTTCCATGCAAAATTAAGTGAGGCAATTTAAACCCTTGTTTTCAAACAAACTGCAACTCAGGCAGCACAGAAGAGCCCAGAAAAAGGGTTTTAACAATCAAAACCTCCCAGTGATGGAGCAGACATTGGCATCACGGCAGCAGCTTGCTCCTGGCCTTTGGCACAAGCTGCTTCACATTATGGTGCCTGTCACTACCAAACACAGCGACAGCACCATCCACCTCCCAGGCCAAGGGAAGAGTTTGTACCTGGTCCAGAGAGCAGAACCAGAGCAGAACAACACCAACAGGCATGGCAGGTGTCGGGGAAAGTGGTGAAGTCAGGAGGTCAGAAAATAGAAAAAAAATGGGCAACTGCTCATGCTCTCAAGCCTGGGATGGGGAAGAGATTGTGCCAAAGGGGACAGTACCAAAGACCAAAACAACCCCAAAAAAATTATTGCCATTTTGGAACTGCCATTAATTGCACAGCACAGGGCTAGGCACAAAGGAGATTTCCGGTTCACCAAATAAAGAAAATACACGGGAATTAGGAAAAAGCAATAATATTCTTATCGCCTAATTAAACTGGCATGCAGTCAAAATAGCCACACAAAACCTGCGAATCATGTTAATTATTAGCTGGAAAGTGCTCCTGGGATGGACGCGCTCTCAGGCCGGTACCTGGGAAGGGGCCACGGGCGGGAGCTGCGGCACGGTGGAGATCTGCAGGGGCTTCAGGGGGCTGCTGCTGGCCGGCACCTGCGAGCCCTGCGACGGAAACTGCGGCAGCAGGTGGGGCGCGGGCGGCATCGGGCACACGGGCTGGCTGCTGAGCACCTGCTGCGCCATGGGCGGCTGCTGCTGCCGGGGAGACAGGGGAAGGGAAAGAGGAGAAGAGGAGAAAAGGAGAAAAGGAGAAAAGGCTGTTGCTGGTGCACTGCGAAAGAAGCAGAGGGCTGGCCACGCTTCTCTCCAGCTCACCGTCAGGACAGGCCTGGTGCGGGCAGTACAGAATCACAGGCTCATTAAGGTTGGAAAACACTGACCACTAACCCAGCACTAAAACATGTCCCCATGTGCCACATCAAGACGTTTTCTGAACACTTCAAGGGATGGCGACTCCCCCACTCCCCTGGGTAGCCTATTCCAATGCTTAACCACTCCTTCAGTGAAGAAAATTTCTGCAAAACCCAGCCTAAACTTTCCCTGTTGCAACTTGAGGTCATTTTCTCTCCTCCTGTCCCTGTTCCCTGGGAGCAGAGCCCGACCCCCCCCAGCTGTCCCCTGTCAGGGACTTGTGCAGAGCCACAAGGTCCCCCCTGAGCCTCCTTTGCTCCAGGCTGAGCCCCTTTCCCAGCTCCCTCAGCTGTTCCTGGTTGCCCCAGCCCCTTCCCCAGCTCTATTCCCTGCCCTGGTCACTCTCCAGCCCCTCAGGACGTGCTCCAGCAGGGACAGCTCCCAGCAGAGACTGGCACTCCTAATTCAAACACTGCACAGGAGCCCATGCTTAAAACACATTTAAATGCAAGATATATTACCTAAAATGACAAGTGCTGACTGTCTTGGAGAGGTTATTTGTAACAACTCAGACTTTAAATCCCAGAGACTGTTCCACTGGGCCCTGTGAAATCCCCACCCACTAACTTCCACGATGCAGTTAATACCCAGCTCATCCTGGCAAGCAGAAGCCACTACATAATGGAGCAGGCTTGGGAAGTACAACACTTATTATCTGAGACATAATAATCCACAACAATTGCAGTAAAAGCTAGGTTCCAGTTATTTCTGATGTACTGTAGTGACAATGTAGTAGCCAAAAAAGTAGCTTTAGTTTTCCAGGGAAAATAGTGCTCCCCTGGCCTGCCAGGCTTTGGGCAGCAGAACAGAGAGAAAAAGTTCATTAAAGCTGGAAATCATCAGTAACAAACCTCCACATTTTATGTGCTATCAGTATTCTTCTTCAGTTCCTCTCATCAGTTCTGGGAGTACTTTAAAAACCCTTCTGGCTCAAAAGGATGACTCTGAGGCATAGGCGGGCTCAGGGTGACCTAGCTGGGACCACAGGGCTGGTGGCTTCACCAGGTCCTGCAGCACACAGAACCTCTACCACCTCATGCTTTGGGAAAGAGGTGGCATCTTCCCAGTTACAGTCCCAAACCCAAGGGAACAGCAGTGGCTCTGCTGATGGGACAGAGCAAACCGGCCGAGGTGGAGCACCTGAAGGCTGCCTGAGGGATGGAGGAGACCCCACTCACTCCAGGGAGGAATTCCTGCCAGACCAAGCCCGAGCTCAGGGTGGAACAGCCGCACGCCCACGGCGCTGGGCTGAGCTCATAAAGCTGCCAGCTCCCAGAGCCAGCTCCGCTCTCTGCCCCAGCTGGGTTAATCTGCAGCTCAGACAGCTCCCACAGCTCCCCAAGGAGACAGAGGGCACTGGCACGTGTGGCTCAGCCACCTCCCACTCGAGGAGACGCCGCATCAGAGCGGCAAAACTCAGGGAATGGAATGGCTTCCTAAAACCTCCCTCTCAAATCCAGCTTGTGTCTCAAAAAATGCTTGTGAATTGGATAAGGCACAGGGAGGGGGAAATACCCAGGTAGATTAGGTAACTCTGCCTCATTATAACCTTAGCAGTATGCACAGACATTCAAACTGGAAAAATAAATAAAAGTTAGGAGATACAACATTGATCCCACATGTGTGATCCACCAGTGTATATTGATACAAGATCAATGCAATCCATTCTGGAGGCAGATTAACTTCTCACCCTAATTTCCCCTTCTTCTGCTGTCCTGCCCTACCCTCCTTAGCATGGACGTTCACTGGACACTGCTGTCTCTGAGGCACACAGGTACTCTGGGAAGTTCTGCAGAGAAACTTGATCATTTTTACCTATTTTTGTAAAAATAACACTGTAAAAAGCCAGTCCCTTATTAGGCTTTCTGGAGAGATTAGAAAGCAAAGACAGACCGGTTATTAAATCCTTTTGCTGTCAGAGATAGAACTATTCCAAGAGACAGAAATACTGTGAGAAAAGGGCATGTGAAAGAAATTAAGTTGGGTAAATAGCCTATACACCAAACCAGAATTTATTCATGGTGGAAAATAAACAACAGATTTGGAACTGTCAGCATAAAGATCCAGAGGCCAACAGTGAGACCTGTGCAAATGATGAGGTCCTAAATCTGCCTGAGTGTAAAATTTTTGGCTGAGAGAGCTATGAGAATATCCCCACCCATTAGAAGAAAACCTGTTACATGACAAAACCTCACATAAGGGTATGTTTTTCAAGGAGACCAAATGACATTTCCCCATTATTGATGCTTTGAGAAGAATGGGGCAAGTTACAAAAAAAACCTAAAGGCAACCTGTGAGATAAATGTTGATAAAAGGCCTGGAGAGGTACGATTTGTGCCAGTCACAAAGTACAGACACTCCCCAGCCCCTGCAACAGTTTCTACTGAAAGAAGACTTACCAAGTTTTTGGTAAATTCACCAAAATGAGCCATGAATTGCCACATCATACCAAACTGTGGCTGCATCCCTCACGAGAGCATCCCCCTCCACTGCTGGGGAGAGCTGCTTTGGAAACACCTTTAAGGAATGCAGGGTTTGGGGTGGGATTTGATAATTCAAAATGCACAAGAGTTACTGTTTGGAGAGAACCTGCAGAGAGCCAGACTCTGCTGCTGGAGATGGAGCTCCTGGCTGGGTGCTTGCACTGAGCTGTGTTAACACTGTATCTGCACAGCTCACCCAGCAGCACTGCTGAGGATTCAGAGACGATGGTTACCAGGCCAAGAGCCTCTTTCTAAATGCTTAGAAAGGAGGTCACAAATAATAAAACAAAATTATTAATAAAATACTTGATTTTTACACCTCAAGATAGCACATTGATACCAATGCAAAGGTTCAGGCTGATGCTGGGAAGCCTCAATGGAAGACAAACTCTACCAAGACGTGCCAAGGTCTGTTTGTGACTGCTCTTAAGGCTGTTACTCATCCCTTAAGCCAAACGCTCATTTCCCCATCCCTAAGTCTCTCAAACTGCAATGAACAGTTTCAAACACCTCAAACCCACTACAGGTATCACAGAACCACAGGATGGCTGGGTTACAAGGGACCTTAAAAGCTTATCCCAATTCCACCCCTGCCATGGCAGGGACACCTCCCACTGTCCCAGGCTGCTCCGAGCCCCAATGTCCAGCCTGGCCTCGGGCACTGGCAGGGATCCAGGGCAGCCCCAGCTCCCAGGGACCCCTGTGTGAGCCGGAGCAGACACGGGACACGCTGCTCTCACCTGCTGGCCGGCCAGCACCGGCGGCGGCGGCTGCCCCAGCGGCAGCGAGGTGACGCTGGTGGGGACCACGGGGAACGGCATCGCCGGCTCCTGGAAGTGCTGGGGCACCACGGCGGGCGCCGCCGGCACCGCGGGCAGCACGGGCTGCGGAGAGACAGCGGCGTCAGGGAGGGCAGCCACGACAGCGAGCAAAATGGAACAGCTTTCAACTGTGGCCAGGAGATGGAACACAGAATCACGGAATTCCAGAATGGTTCGGGTTGGAAGGGACCTTAACGATCATCTCATTCCAGCCCCTGCCATGGGCAGGGACACCTTCCACTGTCCCAGAGTGCTCCGAGCCCCGTCCAGCCTGGCCTGGGACACTGCCAGGGATCCAGGGGCAGCCACAGCTGCTCTGGGAAACCTCTTCCAGGACCTCCCCACCCTCACAGGGAAGCATCTTTTCCCCATATCCCACCTATCCCTGCCTTCTGGCAGTGGGAAGCCATTCCCTGTGTCCTGTCCCTCCATCCCTTGTCCCCAGTCCTTCTCCAGCTCTCCTGGAGCTCCTTTAGGCCCTGCAAGGGGCTCTGAGCTCTCCCTGAAGCCTTCTCCTCTCCAAGTGAGCACCCCCAGCTCTCCCAGCCTGGCTCCAGAACAGAGGGACTCCAGCCCTTGGGGAAGCTCTGTGGCCTCCTCTGGACCCGCTCCAGCAGGTCTGTGTCCTTCTGTGCAAAGCCATTAAAGCAGCTCAGTGCCAACAGACTGATAAGGAACTGAGCAGGCCACCATCCACAGAGGCGAGTGAGGAATACACAAAGAGACCCCTGGAACCCACATCCTCTGGGAACAAGAGTATAAACGATAATATGAAACATGACCCAGGACTCAGAACTATGTGAACAAGCTTTGGACTTACTGCTGAGGGCTGCTGGTAGTGGCCGAGCTGCGGGAGGCTGTGGGGCACGGCCTGGGCCTCGCTCAGGGGCGGGCTGTAGACGCGCTGGATGGCCGGCGGCACCGCGTCCGGCAGCGACGAGTAGATGACGCTCTGCTGGCTGCTCTGAGAGTCCGAATAAACCGTGGAGCCCTGGCCGCTGTCAAACGTGCTGTCAGCTGCAAGAGCAGGCATTTTTATTAAAAGCTCAACAACTCCAAATGATCAAGTGATGACTTTAGAGCAAGGTCGCCATGGTTTATGTAATTAGCATTTTTACTACTCTCGCCCTTTCGTTATATAAATAAATTATACAACACCAATGTTATTCTCTACAAAAGGCACACGCTTCTTCTCTTAAGCCAAAACCCGTCCCCATGGATTTCTGTGCACACTGATATTTTAGGCACATTAATATTTCCTTTAAAGGGCATAAGGTTGACATTAAGAATTGCAGATGTTTATAGATTTTGTAGGATGAAAGGAGAGGAAACCCCAATTGTCATGTTCAGAGCAGATCACAGGGTCTTTTAGAGTTCAAGCTTCCAGGGATGCATTGACTTTAACACTGTTTTATTAGCAGCCCTGAAAACTACAAAATCCTTTATGCTGTATGATTTTAGTCCAGCAAGTCATGCCCTGCTCGAGTGTAGTGCACTGAAGGTCAGACACAAACCCATGTGCAGGTTCCAGTGAGTTTGGCACACTCAGAGCTCTGTGGGAGTTTCTCGTGGAGCATTTGCCCAGTTAACCTGTGGAACCACACAGCTACGGGCACTGGGCAAGCTCTGGGTCCTTTATCAACAGGAAATATTGGTATTACTGATTTAAAAATGTATTTTCACAACTTTTAAAGTGGCAAAGTACAAGTGCCCAGCTCTGTTTGAGCCTAAGTTACTGCTTTCTTCACTTGAGAAAGGAAGTGAGACAACCAGACTGCAACTGGACGTATCCCAAGGACAAATAGCTTCTAATAGGGATTTAAAATTCAAAAATGAAAGAAAACATCAACACAGTTTAGAAAACCTTCTTAAGTTACAGCTAATCTTAAACACTATTTCTTTTTCCAATACTTTCCATTGTCTCTTTTTTCCATATTCTAAATCAAGTTGTGCTTATTTGGCTTTCAAATAACAAATTATTTTTTAATAGCACCAGAGACGACATTTCTCTTCAGTACTTCCAAACTATTCTCCCAACTGGATTTTTTTTCCAAAATTAAACTCCCCTCTCTATTTATTCAGCTCATTTCTGAAGAGCCAACACAGCACTATTCTCATTATGGGATTTCTGCTGCATGCAAAATTCCATTTTATTACAAACAATTATTCAGGACCTCAAAGAAAAAAGAGAGTCTAATGGCAGAGTGCTAAAGTAAAAGCTGTGAGTCAGTCTCAGGCTTTTATAGAATGTACATTGCACACATTAAGTTATTAATTTCCACATTTACATTCCACCTCGAATTATTTTAACGGGTGCTACCCTTATTTATAGAGGTCCTATGCTAAGAAAATGTTCAAATAATCTGACGGCAAATTGTCAAATAATACCAAGTACTGGTTAAAAGTTGAGGAGGAGTAGGAAATAAATTGCAGGGCTTGTATTTAGTACAAAATTTTGCCAACTCATGTCCAGCAGAGCCATGGGAAGCACAAGTCACTTCACTGCAGCACTAGAAACAGAGTCATAATTGCAGTGTTCCTCAAAGGAATTAGCATGAAATATGATCCAAAAAAATGAAATTAGCTCATTTTCGCTTCAGATAAAAAGCTTTGTGAATATGGCAATATTGTGAGTGTTATGCAAATGTGGCTATTTCTCTCATAATGTAAAGGGATTTTTCCTGTACAGGCACACATGGTTATTTCAGCACTCAAAGCAGACCTCAGTGTAGCCCTTTATACAATACCTGAATCGAAGCAGCAGCTGTGTCTTGCTAAAGGCAATGCATCTTTAACTTAAATGTGCTTCCATACAAGCCCAGAACGGTAAAAGAGAAACTCTATGATAATTGTTCAATAGCAAAATATGCACATCAGATTTTATCAGAAAAGCTTTCTAGGAAAAAAACAAAAGAACTCTCACAAAATTTCAAGTCTTCCAAGCTCATCTCATTCCACCCCCTGCCATGGGCAGGGACACCTTCCACTGTCCCAGGTGGCTCCAACCTGGCCCTGAACATTTCCACAGATGTGGCTAAAGTGTCTGGCAATGATTCCTTCAAGATGTTTAAAAGTACATATTCAAATTTCAGTACCAGAGCTTGAGTCAGTAACAAAGGTGGATTTTAGGGGCCAGGACCAGGGCAGACAGAAGGGCTGGCAGATCAGTGACCCCCTACTCTGACCTGCCAGAGGGAAGATCAAACCACCCATTAACAGAAGCCCCTGGCTTCAGGGCAGGAGCCTGGGACACACGAGAGCCTGGGGGAACAAGGGTGAACCCCTGCCCCTACCCGAGGACCCCACAGAGATTACAGTGCCAGGACACAGGTCTGGCTGGTGTTCCTGAGATGCCTGACCAAAACACAGCTGGTATTTCCCACAAAGCAGGGAAACCTTAAATTGCATCATGTAACATTCAGGGATGGACTTTTTTTTTCTGCTGCAGACCTTTGCACAGCATCACAAAAAACTGCATGCGAGCCATCAGGTGTCACTCCAAAGCTGAAGTGCCTGCAGCGCCTTGGTTCAGTAAGGTCTGGTTTGCAAGGAACATTTCCACATGGCCAACATCATTTGAAAGAGCCACCAGTCCCTTTGACCACTTTGAATCACAGAATTGTAGAATATCCCGAGTTGGAAGGGACCCACAAGGATCATCAATCAGTTTGGCACCAATTCAATTTCTGCAGGCTCTGAAATCATGCTTTGCACAACCTTAAAAGTGTTGATCCCACCACCTGGCATAGAAAACATGCAGTTTTTGTGTCGAGCAGCAGATCTTGCTTTTCCATTTACAAATGTGTTATGGTTTTGGCATTTATTGCTACCGAGGCAGAGTTACATAGAGATATCTATATAACATTGTTTTCCTGAACCTTCATTGCTTTCAGAATTGTCACGCATCTGTCCTGGATGTTTGTGGGTTTTGAGCTACTGTGCAAAACCACAAACACATCAGTTCACCTGAGCTCCCGTCATTGTGGGTTTCCCCCTCGGACATTCAGAGCCAGCACGGGACTTACACGCGACGGAGGTGACACTGGTGGGCAGGTTCTGCTGGAAGGGGTGCTGGTCTGCCTCGGGCTCCTCGGGCTCCGACAGGATGTGGTGCCCCGTGTGGGACAGGTAGGTGACCTGGACCTGCTGCGCCTGCGGCGCCTTCAGCTTCTCCAGGCACTCCGAGTCCCGCCGCTCCTCCGACTGCATCCTGGGCCAGATCCGCTCCCTCCTCCAGAGGATCAGCGCGACTCTGTCACGTATGGACTTGGCCACAATCTTGAGATCGTTCTCGTGGAAAAACCCCGAGTCAATCTAGAGAGGAGGCACACACTTAGCAAGGTCCCGTGCACGTGGTTGGTACCACACGGGCACACACGCGATACTCAAACCTCTTCCTAACAACATGAATTTATATAGATTTGTTTCTCACAAGAACAGGAGCTCAAGAGCTTGATGGGGTGGGGATCTTTTTCTTCTTGTATGGAAACTTCTATTCCTAATGCATTAAAAAACCCCAGGATGTAATTTCTAAGACCTGAATATGCACTGGCTCTAACTGTCCAACACTAAACATCCATTGAGGAGAGCAAGTTTAATCACAGATGGGTTCCCCTCTTTTTCTTTCTTCTTTTTAACACTAAAAGAATAGACAAAACAGAAAAAAGAATCTCTGAACAATGCACCTGGAGGGAATCAAACTGTCCCTAAATATGAATTTATTGCCTTAACCTTTCCAGCACACAGGATTTTCTAAATTTCTCTGCTTGATAGCACAGCAAGTCATGAAGGACAAATGTTAACAGAATTATGTCTCAAATTAACTTCTCTTAAATAGTGGTCAGTCAGTATTGATTGACTTTTACAAAGAAAAAGCAGACTGTTCCCATTCGATGGAAAAGGGGACGAGGCTTCTCTGAACTCAACTGCTCAACAGATAAAATGGAAATTCATCTTCATGCTATTTGTTTGCATAATCTCCTGCAGTGCAGGGTATGAATTTTCATTTAATAATGACCTACCAGAGCTTTGTCTGCTCTCCCTACATTCTTAACATGCATATTCGACAGATTTGAAAGCACTTACATCCATGGGGGAAATATAGAGGCTTTCCTGCTTTGCTCTTGCCCAAACATAAGACAGTTTCACAGCTTAGATTTTCACTGCTAAAATTAATGGGTGCAAAGCAGCTTAAAACAGCTTCATTTTAATGAAGCCATGCCCCTTTGCAGTTCCCACTGGCTGGGAGAGCTAACTTCACTTTCCAAACCCACCAGAACGTTTTGAGTTCCATTTGCCCACATCCTTCAGGCAGGTGGGATTGCCTGACTACCAAAAACCCACCAGTAATGATAAATAATTCCCTGGACTCAGAAGGTTTCCTGCATTCTTCTCTTCCACAGCACATAAGGTAACAAATTGATGAAGGCACATGGCTTTGGTGTTTCACAATTCATGAGGACTAGAAAAAGACATTTAGGAATAAATGTTCCCCTTTTCTGACCCTGCAACAGCCTCAGGTTCGAAAGCATTTCATGGGCAGTCACTTAGGTAAGTATTAATGTAGAATACAGATTTTAAAATTATTTGGGAATTATCTGGGAAAGGGTACAGTGTCACTGTAGTTTGGGCATGATCCTTTTAAATATACTTTTCACAAGAATTATTTCCTCTTCAAAATAGAACATCACAACTATGGACCAAGCAACCTAGAGAACTCCAAAATTCCAAATATTGCCATCAATATTTAAATGCAAAATATAACAGCAAGTAATGGTACCAGAGCAATTTTTAAACTAAATGAGTTCTGTAATGATATATTGCTGGAAAAACACCACACCTACTGCAAACTAACGACAAGAAGACAAAGGAGCCTGAATTCCTCCCACTAAACTTGGAGTAGACGGTGATGAGTTCCAGCAGAGCAAGGCAGCATTACCAAATGAGTGCCTCCTGAGCAGAACAGGAGTGGTAATGACATCATTAAATGGGATCCCTCGGGATTTAGAGTCTAATAGGAACATTTCTGCAAGCACAGGAACGTTCAGACCCCTGGCTCAGTGCTCACTAACCCTGTGCTTCTGTGACATCCGAACACCAAAACAACTGCAGCAAAGACAGCATTAAAATATGAGCTCAAGGACAACGTGGTGAAACTGGAACACAGATTCTCTAACAAAAGGCCACAATTGTAAAGATACAGAAATTCAGCATGTGAAACTTATCCGTTAAAAAATCCAAAGCTTACTCCTAACTCCGTGAATCCAGTCTCCTGTCAAAGTTTGGGGGTAGAGGGGCTGACCACAGACCTTTCTCATCTACATTCCTTCTAAGGAACACCAACAGAAAAGATGGGAAAAAGCATTTGGGAGAATTCAGTGCAGAATATTTTATGTTTGAACTTCTGAACTCTTCTAATGTATTTCTAGCTGTTGTCTGGAACTAAACAGATTCCAAACAAATTCAAACACATTCAACAGCCTGTAGAAACCAGCAGAAGAGCTTGCAAAATATAAAAGTAGTCCAGACCTCTATGGTCTCTAAGCTATTTAAATTGTGATTTCAGGCATCTGTTTTCAAACAGCAAGTTTCAGTTAGTTCTTCCCTGTTTACCCCTTTATTGCAGTAGTAATTCCAAAGTCAATGCAAAGTGCCTAAACTGGACACCTGGAATGGTTCAAGCAGAAGTTACTTTACCCAACTCATTCCTGCTGTCCCTTGAGATTTATGCACTACTTTCTATATGTACACATTTTTGTCAGAAGTGTATTTTACCATTTCTTGTGCAACATCATCAGGAGTTTCCTTCTCCAGATCAAAAGTAAACTCAATGGCTCCATTATCTTTGGGTTTTCCTTTCAGTTTCTTAGGATCTTCTACCCAGAGTCTTAAGGCAATAGAGGATTTCCTACCATGGTCTTCTTCTGCAAGTTCCACTCTTACCCCAGTATCTTCAGCAAAAAAGGCATGGCTTAATAAATCTTTAATTTCATATCTGCAAAGGATATAAAGAAGATTAAAATACTGCAAGTCAACAATTTCAGAAAGGTTTGTAACAAGAAACTGCTGTTAAAGGTGGAAACATTTACAGTGTGTTTAGTGTTCACCCATAATGAATTTGTGTTCTTTTTGAAAAGACATGGGATTTCCCAAAAGGAAATTGAAAAAGTGACATTTCCCATTTCCCAAAGCTTTAGTAATATTCATGCATCACAAGCACTCAGAGAAATGCAGATTATAGCTTTGTTCAGCTTTCCTTAAGTATCTGAGCTTTAAGAGTACCAGAGAAGAGATTCTCTCTAGGTGGTCAGCTGCAGTCCCTAAAAACTGTATTTGTGAAAGTCAGGAAATACTGAGCACAAGATAAACTGGCAGAGACCAGTAAAACATTAGGTTTTAAAACCAAAGCTGGAAACAAGGCACGACGTGTGTCCATACCCAGAGGCCGATGAAATCTCCTACAACAGCTTGTGATGAATCTACCACACCGAGCTTTATCACCTTCACTGTCCCTGTAGAGCCCCACCAGTGAAACTTTTTGGACTGCTGAAGCAGAAATTGCAACAATACCCTAGCACGGGTCCACAGCGATGCTGAGAGGCTGAGACACAACAGCATTTCTTATCCTGACGCTGAAAGTCAGGAAAGCAGGAAACCATTTATAGTTTCACTTCCATGCTGCATTTTCTCCTGCACAGGGGGGACCCACAGACCAGAGCAGACATCCACAGACAGTTCTGGAATCCCTGCATACACATTGTTTAACACAAAACTTAATCCCTTGGAACAAACCTTTCTTCTTTGTTTTTGCAGATGCACTCCCCAATTATCTCCTTAATTTCAGGATCAGTAACTTTCTCAAAGCTTGCTGGCTTTATACCCTAAAAGCATAGAGAAAAACAATTAAATGTGAAAAATAATTACATTATACCTCTAAATTAAGCATATTTTCTCTGCATTTTAAAGGTAATTCAACCCAGGAAGTAACTAATACTTTTAAGTTGTTAGTCTTAATGCAAAACTGAGTTGAGGATTTAGGGCTACTGTATTTCTAAATACCACTGCACTTCAAAATTAGTACACTACCTTGCATGAGCTCAGCCATACACAGGGCAGGTATCCCTTTTTCTTTACCAGCCTTTGCAAATTTTACCTTTATATCCTCTGGACTCTGACGTGAACATTCAAGAAACAGCTAATTTTAAATTTCAAAAATAACCATTTTCTTAAATTATTCCTTTCATGTTTTTGCCTTAACCCACAAAGCACTAAATGAATTAAGACAAATAATCACAGTTTTCTTCAGATAGCTAGTACTGAAAATGAGTCAAAAATATTTTGGAATACTCCATGTTCCTGTTTCCCACAAACCTCTTGCTTTCCATGACCCAAACACTCTCCAACACCTTCCCCTCTACATTAAAAAATTAAATATCAACCCCAAAACCAAGCAGGGAAGCAGGAGAAGACACTCAACAGCTCTGCATTGCTCCTGAATTTCCCAGGATATTGTTAGAAACCCCTTGGGAATACGCGATAGAGCAGGTGCAACCTATAAATCTAGTTAAATTTCTGTCAAATGTTAGCATTTCTGCTGGGAACAGATTTGGAACAACAACCTATGAGCATGGCCTTTCAAGGAGAAAACCCAACTACCCATTGCAGAAGGAAACCCAGAGCAGCAGAATCAGTGTTCCCACATCGGGAGCTCGGCTCCATGCAGGCACAGCAGGGAGAGTTTGCTTTCCTTTAAGGTTAGGTGGGATTGTGTTAAGAAGATGGAGAGGATTTAAAAGGGACACAGACACATGCACACTCCTAGGTCAGCTCTCCCTGCTTTCTAGTATTTCAGGACCAAGATCTTAACTCAGCACGATCCCCCTCAGGGTACAGAGCCTGGATAAAATAACACTAAAGCTACAGATACCTTACCACCCGAGGGAGAGGCTGCAGGAGAAGAGGTATGCCAGCCTCAGGCTAAAGACGTCATCACTCTGTACAAACCATCCAAATACACCAAAAAAAAATTGATGGGGAACACCTGCACAGCTACAGATGTGGGGCTGAGTGCTTGCAAAGCCCAGGGTAATAGTTTTCTTTGATTCCAGGCTGTGGACAAGGAGGAAGGGATGTTCCAGCAGGAACAGGCGCCACTTCCAGCGAGGCCACCTCGGGGACCTCTTGTCAAAGGATGCTCATCCCCACCAGCCCCCAGCGCCTCCTTGCACCCAGATCTGCACGAGGTTTCCTGTGAATGCCTTCCGTGTGTGCATTCAGCTACAGGTGACAAGTGGCAACACAACAAGCTCATCTGTTTATTTGTGATGTCCAGCTTAAACCACAGAATTAATTGATTCCCTTTCAGAAACACGTTATTACCTCTACCTACTAAACCAAGATGTACACGGAGGAAAATTTGATAAAATTAATTTGAGAAGAGATGATGCAGTTAGACCCTATCACTTAAGGACCCAAGTACTTCCAATGAAGTCAATAAGCAGAACAAAAAGGAAACACAATTTCCTTTATCTAAAAAACCAGAATGTGATTAAGCACATAACTGAACGGAATTGAACATTTAGCTCCACTCAAATCCTTTTAAAGTTTCACCCTGGAATAAATAATGGCTCATGCAGTCACAGATAAGGAGCCCTGCAGAGTGGACTTTTGGCTCACCTGGTGGATTCAAAAAAGAAAACAAGTATTTTCAGGGAGTGTCTGCAAGTAATACACTGAATTAAATCTTGAATAAATTTTATGGATGAATTTCAGTGAGGGCTGGAGCCTCTCTGAGAATTTCTGAATATTCCAGCATCAGATTATATTTTTATCTTTTTATGCACATCCTGTTGCTCTACAAGCCTCAGATTCTACTTCAAACTTTATAAATTAATAATTTCAGGTCAACAACCCCCTATTTGTCTTAAAATTCTAGAGTGAAAAATGGAAATCATAAATTTTGAAAAAATACTAATAAAAAATATGGAATAGTCACAGGAATACTCAGCTCCCCAGTTTTGCTTCAGCAGAAAGCTGCAGAGAGCCAAAGAAACCCATTTTTGCAGGAACAAACCAAAATAATCCGTACACGTGGCTGGCTGGCTGTGACCCACTAAAAAGAATTATTTGCTTAAGCAAACCTAAATCTTACTGCTGAGATGAGGGTTCAAATTTTGTGTATCAGGAAAATGTGTCAAAAGGCACTGGAGTGCCCAGGCTGGCTCCAGTGTGCCAAGGTGAGCTCCTAGGAGAGCTCTGATACCTGAACCAGAAATGAAAGAAAACAAAGCAGCAGCAAAACATACTTTCAGCAGGACTCTTCTGCACCCCAATTCACCTTTAAGCTACAGGAGCCTAGTGTGCTCTCCAATGAGGAGGAGCTGGATGAAAACTTTGGCAATTCAAAGCAGAAAGAAGGACAAATGATACATTTCAGTACACTGTTGTTTGCTGTGAAAAAACTGACTTCTGTATCAGTGTGACACTCACCACAAAGAAAGGGTAATAAGACCTAATAAAGGCTTTAACCTGAAGAGAGGCAGGTTTAGGTTATACATAAGGAAGGAATTGTTCCCTGTGAGGGTGGGCAGGCCCTGGCACAGGGTGCCCAGAGCAGCTGTGGCTGCCCCTGGATCCCTGGCAGTGCCCAAGGCCAGGTTGGACATTGGGGCTTGGAGCAGCCTGGGACAGTGGGAGGTGTCCCTGCCATGGCAGGGGTGGAATGGGATGAGTTTTAGGGCCCCTTCCAACCCAAACCATTCCATGATTCTATGAAAGACCATCAGCTGCTATAGATTAATGTTTACTGAAATATACCCCACAAACATGTGTCAGTACCCATTTAACAGAGGGGAAAATGCACACACACAAAATCCAAAAAAGCAAAAAAACCAGTAGAGACAACTTAGGCCATACCATGCAGAGCCTCTAGCTACCTAGAGGAATATATTTCTCTCATCTCTATGCACTCAAGGGAACCTGCCAACTGCTTTTTACAATTTTTGTAAGCACTCCATGGGTACCTTAACACAAAACGAACATATGAAAGACACAAATAGCATGAGGCGTATCACAGTTTTTTCCAATTTAATTTTATTTTACGGAATTCACAAATGATCTTCAGTTACGTGGTTCAACCTTAACTCTGAGATGACTAGAATGGAGCAGGGAGGGACATGTTTGGCATCTAGAAATTAGGTTTGCCAGTAAACAGTCCATTTAGCAGAACCCCAATGACTGATTCCCAATATTGACCTCACAAATTGCTTCCACAAATAAAAAAAAAAACAACTCTTCCACCAACACTTCATTTTCACCATCTTTAGAAGGAACACTGACTCCTCTCCAAACATCCATTGTGTCAATCTGCTGAACAGCTAGGCTATGAATAGATGACTAAAACAAACAAGGACAGAACACAGAGAGTGAAGCACTGAACAGAGCTGCTTTGCCAAAGTGTTCTCTCCCTGTCCCTCTGCTATAGGGCGCTTTTGTTCCCTACTCTTCATTAAACTCTCCAAGGCCATCTCACTGGGATGCTGCAAACCCTCCCTGCAGCACCATGCCCCCGACCATGAAGGGGGCTTCTATTTGCCATCAAAGGACTCATCTCATTCACCTCAACAAAAGCCATCTGTCTTCCCTGAGCATTCCCAAGGAAACATGGCACCAAAATTCAAAGTGTATTAGCTAAGAAATTATCCCTGATGGCTCAAAAGCTGTACAGCCTGTCATAAATTAAAATAAACTCAACGCCACCACGTGTGAAAGGCAGGGCTCGCTGGGTGGCGTAAGGATAATACAAGGTCCTTAAATGTTAAAATACATATACACATATATAAACCATGAGCAAAATGAGAGAGCAAATAATTTCCCTTTTGAGAATTCCTCTGTCTCAAACAGGATGATTTATTCTGACTCCCTCACCAGCACTTATTCCCATCCCCTTCCTTCTGAAGCAATTAGATTTGTGATCCGTTGCCCCCCAGTACAAGGCAGCTGAGTCTACAGCCAGACACCTACAGACATTAAAGTTGTATCCTTCATGCTGAGGGGAAAAACGTGCTGCTTGTTTTGCAGGGTCTAAAAACAGCCACTTGCCAGTTTCCATCAGCAGAGCACACTTTGGAAGAGCAGCACGTGATGCTTTGAAGGGACACAGTGAATGCCACACAAGTCAACAGCACGTGTGACCCACGTCACTCAGTTCATTTTCCAGAGGCTTTCTTGGCCCCTAGAGGTGCCCTTCCACCCCAGGACAGCCTGCTCTGGGCTACCACCCACCTCGCACCTGAAGGTGAATCTCTAGGCTCATGTCATTCCTAAAAAAGGAAAAGACCTTCTAGCAAAAAAGCTGAAGCCATGTTTCCAACTGAAACTGCACCCTGGCACACACTCTCTGAAGTCACTGAAATGAAGGTAAAGCTCTCAGTTTTACCAGGATTTTGTTCCATGACATCACTGTGTGCAATTATAAACTCATCTCTGTTTCACTCCAGAATGGCGCTCCATCTTAATGCAAAGCTAAGAGGATTACCTGCAGATCTAAGAAGATCTCCAAAAGCCACAAGAAGTCCATGCAATGACATTCACAGCGTTATTTGCCTGCTGTCACTGTGCCACAGCCACAGCATTTATTTAGTATGTGCAATATGGCATACAGCCTGCAAATGCTGAGAAAACCTTCAATAGTGCATGAAAACAAACAATATGAAAGCTATAAATGAAAACCAGAACTCTGTAACAGGGTGGGTTGTTCTGAAGCACAGGTTTCTACCACTAAATCCAAGGAGATGGCCAGGGACTCCCTGGAAATGCAGCTGCTCTGCTGTGCATTCTGCAGTGCATCCCTAAGAAAACACTGGGCTGGAGCCGCCTGGGAAGGTCACGGATTCCGATGTTTCATCACTATTGTCTACATCAAAATCACTTGGCAGAATGATTAAACACAAAAAAAAAATCTGAGTAAGAAAAACCATCAAGTTATGCATGAAAAATGAGATTATGGCATCAGAACGAAGGGCACTGCAAATATGCTGACCAGGAAATCACTTCAAAGTGAACTGTGGTAAATGTGGCTTGGCCCCACTGCTTGGGAAAGATGTATTTTCTATTTACAGTACATCTCCATTTTTTTCTTGTTTACACTCCATCATTCAGGCTGAAAGGGCAGAGAGAGGTGACAAGCTGGAACAAGCACATCTTGTCTGGCAGAGAAATGAGCCCCTCTGCACATTTCCAAACATGACCACCACCATATCCTGGACAACTGCAAACACAGGCACACGTGTGGATAAACAGGAATGCAAAAGGAAAGCAGCAATTAAGCCATGAGAATATGGTCAGGCAGAATAAAAGGCCACTGAAATAAATTAAGTTTAATAATCTTACACTACAGACATGCAGAATGTGACATATGCTGAAACAATAATGTCTCAGAAAGGTAATATTGATGTTTTCTACACCAATAAGGACTATCAGCGTGTGTGACTTGGACAGCCAGGACTTGAGGTGTATCTTATGCCCCAGCAGCAGGCAAGGGCTTGGTAGAGTGTTAGGACACAGAGAAGAAACTACTGAAAAAGGTATTAGAGTGGCAAAACCCAAATCATGCCCTGCCTGTGCTGGGCAGCAGAGAGAATGACAGCTCAGTGAGAGCCAACAGAAGGTAGGTAGTCTAAAGATTTTGTTGGTTGCTGCTCCTTGATGCAGACTCTAGCCCGCAATTCCAGCCCCTGCGGATGCTATCAACACCTCCGGTGGTTGCCACTGCAATGCTGAGCCCAGGGCATGAAAATAAAGTTGTCTTACTTTATCCTTTTTAAATAAAGGCATCAGGCAGCTAGACACAGCAAACACATTTTTACAATGCACTGACCCCCAATTTAAAACACTAGAAATAGTATTTATATTTTTGGTGCAAAAAAGCTCCAGCTTCATAAAAAAGTACGCAAATGTCTCACTGAGAAGCTGCAGCACTCAGGGGCTCTGCATCCTCTCCATCCAAGAAGGTCGGAGCCACCTTCTGCTCTAGTGAGAGCCCCAAACCTAATCTAACACTGGAAGAAAACAGTCTAATTCAGCCTCTTGGGTTTAGTCTACACTCCATTTTTGACTGTATTTCAGTCTGTAAGCCCAAGGCTCGCACAAGCTGCCGCATCACCAACCCCAACTCTCCATCCAAGTGATTTCAGAGTTACTCTGTCTGTGTGCAGTCCCTGCCCAGCTTAGGGCAGACCCCACTGCGTGGTGCTGGCTCAGGACCCCACACCCCGAACTTCCACACCTCCTTCTCCTCGGCCGCTGCGTCCCTCAGACCCCGCAGGCGACTCACGCTGCTCGGAGCAGGTCCCTTCTGCCGGCAGCTCCCCTGCAGATGCAGCTCCTCTAGGGAAGCTGTTGAGCCCACTAGAAGGTTCCTCCTGGGACAGAGGATCTCCCCCAGGACATGAGGCTCCTCCTGCACCCTCACCCCAGAGGTCCACCCCCTGCTCCTCCTTCCTGCCTGACAGTTGTACAGCTCATGGCATTTGACAGGGCTTTCTCCACTCCACAGGGAGCTGGTTAACCCTTTCCTTGGAAAAAACGTAATGCCAATTTTGCCACCTAAGGAAGCCTGGTGCCTTTGCTCCCACTGCTACTACCCCAAATTCAGACAAAAAGCACACACCCTCCATGCTGGTACCTGATGTTTTTGTCTTCAGCTTTCCCCGCCAGAAAGTTCTGCTTCAAAAATACCCCTCACAACGACCTTTCAGCAGCTCCTCTGCCATTGCTTGTTCTATGTGATAAACATCATCTCCCACTCTCTGAAGCTGCCAGTATAAAGCCAGTTTCGCAAATACAAATTATAATAATTTACCATCTAATCCTGAGCCGTGTAAAGGTTACTGCCACAGAAAACAAGTTGGCTCAGGCTTCCATCAGTGTTTAAAAAAATGGCTACTTAAGTCTGCAAATTAAAATATAACATCTAATTGGAATCCTCTGATTAATCATTATTCTTTGCCATCTTGGATATTGCTTTGACAAATGAAGCTTAGGAGCCTTTCAAAGTCTTAACTACCAATATTCCAGATGGCTAAGAAGTGTACACAGAGCTTCTCTGGGTACGTGGAGCAATGAAGAGCTCGATGTTCTCCGTGGCTCCAGGTGCACACACACATTCCCAGTAACACCAGCCAACCACGCCAGACACTCCCAGTGATATCGGGTACCTCACCGGTCCCACATGCAGGAGATGAGGCCACAGAGCCTAAAATCAGAAGAGCCTCTTATAGCCACTCTGTGAAGTTGTGGAGTCCAAGGAGGGGTCCCCTAAGGTGCCCACACTGGCAGCATTCAGGCCACATTTGAAGGACCACATACCCAAACAGAGCCAACATCCCTTGTGCCAAAGGAAATAAACACTGTGATAAAGAACCACAGAGTAACAACACGGAACCACCACGTGGCTCTAGGATCACAGAACGGTTTGGGTTGGAAGGCACCTTAAAGATCATCTAATTGCACCCTCCCTGTAACGGGCAGGGACACCTTCCACCAGACCAGGCTGCTCCAAGCCCTGTCCAACCTAGCCTTGAATAACAAGGATAAGGGCAAGGAACTCCCCTGAGCCATCAAACCCATTCCATATCTCAGAGAAGCTGCAGCACGGTTTTCAGCCCGCCCATGGTGCAGAGCGTCAGCAGCAGCCAGCAGATCCATGGCTGGACACACTCACCTCCCTGCAAGGCCAAGGAAGCTGCTCCAGCCACAGGATGAAGATAACTGCGCTGCCGAGCAGTTTCTGAGGCCTTTGTGGGCTTTAAAATTGTTTCTCAGTGGCTCTGGGTTGAAAGCAACACTAAGCAAGCAGCAGCCCACCGGGCTGTATTTGTGGCCAATGGAGATAAAACCAGTGACAAAGATTACTGAAAATATTTGATGTAGCTGCATCCAGTCAAACACACTCCAAGCATAGAATTTTAAGCTTACACATAAGCCTGAAACAGGTTTGTGTAACCCAGAGCTCAGATACCTCAACTTCTACAATGCAGTATACACTCAGCAGTACTGACACCTCATCAAAATGCGCTTTTAAACCTCCAAACACCCCAATCCAATACCAATTAAGGACAGGTACTCACACAGGTTACTTTTCGGTAGATTTGAGCAGCATTCTGGCATTCTGAGTAAGGGTATTCTGAGGTAGCCATTTCCAGCATGCACATTCCAAACGCGTAGACATCCACAGACTCATCGTAGTGTTCCTCATACATTTCCGGGGCCATGAATTCTGGTGTACCTACACAGATGCACAGAGATAATGATGATTGTTTACAGGAGCCTAAATGGCTTTAACCACAAGCTTTTCCACCTGTAGGAAGTGTGCCCAGCACAACTGTGTACAGGCGCATGCGAGGTTATTTCACAAGAGCTCAAGCAGCCCCCAGGGAGGAAATCCAAGGTCAACGCACGCACTTCCATGCTCATGGCTTGCTGGTAATAATTCCAAGGGGGGAAGCAGGGTGGGGGGGAGGGGAAAGAAAAAGAATGAAAAATTTCAAAAATTAACAAGAAAATGAGCTGTAGCTCATTTCCAGCCCATAGTGGAAGTGGTGGAATGGTTTCTGGCTGGCTGGAGAGAAGGAGGTGTACAGGTCCGGGGAGGTGAAAACGGGAGAAGAAATAAGAACCTTCACTCTTGTTCTTATCCGTGCAAATTTGCATTTTTTTGTTTCCTCCAGAGATACAGAGCAAACACCAGCAGACAGCACTTTTAACGCCAGTAGTACCACAAATCACCTACAGAGTCATGCACAAAACATCAAACCTAATTCTGTCACTGGTTTAGTGGGACAAATCAATGAGGCTACTCACAGAACAAGGTCCTACTCAATGGGGATTAGGGCGTCAGGAATCTGATGCAACTGGGTAAATATGAAATGAGGCTCTGGGAGCTGCAGCCTGGGGACAAGCAGCAGCTTCCAACACCTGCAACATTTGCTCAGCAAACTACTCTGAAAAGGGGGGACATATAAAGCAAAACAGAAAACTAGTAACACTTGGGTAATTCATTCCAGGAACTGTATCTCATACTGTAATTCATGCTTAGGAGTAATGGCTCGTTTATTTCCTTTTTACATGTAGAAAGGATGAAGGAAGAGAGATCAATGCCGTGGTGTGTCAAGGGACAGGAGCAGCAAGCTGCTGGGATGCCAAAAAGAGAGTGGCAGGTCTTGGACCCTGAGAAAGACCCAGATAAACTCTGCCTGTCCAGCCTCAGCACCCAAACTGCCCCCAGCCCTGGCAGATCCCATCAATGCTTTGTTATGACATCTCTGATGAGCAGCAAAAGCACAACTGTAATTAAAGTAACATACAATCAGAAAAAATAGTTCTGGCCTGTAGAATCCCAGAATGTTTGGGTTGGACGGTACCTTAAAGATCATCTCACCCACCCCCTGCCATGGCAGGGACACCTTCCACTGTCCCAGGCTGCTCCCAGCCCCATCCAGCCTGGCCTTGGGCACTGCCAGGGATCCAGGGGCAGCCACAGCTGCTCTGGGCACCCTGTGCCAGGGCCTGCCCACCCTCACAGTAACATGTTTCTTTCTAATATCTAATCGAAATCTCCCCTCTTCCAGTTAAAAGCCATCACCCAAGTCCCTAAAGAAACGGAGGCTTGAAGCACCAGCCCTGGAAGTCCCAGACCAGGCTGGGCAGAGCTTGGAGCAAAGTGGTCCAGTGGAAGGTGTCCCAGCCAGGGCAGACAAGATGATCTTTAAGATCCCTTCTAATCCAAACCATTCTAGGATTCTCTGACTTGTCCTAAACTCTTTCTTAATGGCAACATAAAGGACAACCCTCAAAATTAGGGTCTGCTTTTGCACACATTTCTGAAGTAGACTCAGCCTGACCCATGAACAAGCATTCCTGTAAAATTAATTTTGCAAAATTCAGGATTGATCTTTTCCCTTGTCTTTGTTCCTTCCACCTCAAAGACACTCATTCCTCCAGCCTCAGCAAATCAGCCAGACCTGTGTCACGGAGGCTCAGCACAGTCCCTCTCTCCCAGCTGTCACCAAGGCAGAGGCTGCTCAGGAAGGGTTAACAGCTGCCACAGGGAATGATTTTGGAGCTGCTGCCTTGCTTTAGAAGGAACACGATTCAGCAGCAGGAGTGAATCTCATGAATTACAGAGCATTTAAAACAAATCTGAAAAAGTGATAGCAATAGTCTAAGAAGCAAATGGAATACTTGGCACCATTCCAAAACAGGACAAAAATTACATTTACCCCATTCCCTGAGGTGGAAAGGAATACCTACAAGCATCCTTCAATGTAACAGACCACCTACACGTGAAGCTGCTCAGCATCCACTCAGCTGCTCTTGGCAGGAGGGTTTGCCCTGGCTTAGCTCCCACAGAGACTCTGCAAGGTCAGGGCAGCGCTGGCTCGGACGCGGCGAGGCCGGACCTGGAGCTCGGCCACATTGACCTCACCCCTTCGAGCCAACGTGAAACTGCAGCTACTAATATGCCTTTAAAGCCACTGCCTCTGCAGAGGGGGCACAATTACTCATCACCAGTGCTTCCAAGCCCTCAGAATTCTCTCCTTGGAGCAGTACTACTCATGAAAATTATAAGCTCGGTTTTATTGCCAAAATGAATGCAGCCACTGTGCCAGCATCCTGCAGCCCTTCCGGTATCAAATTCCTTTCTGACATGAGTGTATTTTGATGGTGTTCTGTTCACAACTGATTCTACAAAAACCTGTATTAGTATTACTAATACTCTTACCAATATTGGTATTACTGATATTGCTCCTTGTATTGGTACTACTGACACTATTCCCAGTACTGGTATTGCTGATATTATTCCCAGTATTGGTACTTCTGGAATTATTCCCAATATTGGTATTATTTATATTATTCCCAGTATTGTTATTATTGATACTCTTCCATTATGTCCCATGAACAATTGTTACCCTGCAAAAAAATTATCTGAAGAAATACTGACCCTCAGGGAAAAAGACCACCAATAACAAGAAGCTAAAAATGAGATTAATATATAAAAGTATAAACAAACATGAGTTCACTAAAATCAATGAGGTTAAGCAGACCCAGAGCAGCCAAGCACATATCTGGAATTTCTGTCATTTTGACTTCACTGATACTGGGCTCCCTATCCAGTAAGGATGATACTTTTGTGCAAGTACACGCAAAGAATTAAACAAGAATTATCTGAAAATTTGAGATTTTAAATAATTATTTAAGCAAGTACTGCCCAAAAGATCAGGTACTGTTTTCATATCTAGTCAGGGACCAGTGGTTGCCACTATCAGTTTGCCCACTTTTATTGCCTAGAATCTAATTTCCATTTATACTGTAAGCTGAAATATGCCTGCATGCATGGTAACACCCTTCCAGACACATTCCTCAGGAATTTGCAGCAGCTTCCCAGAACCGTCACCTATAGATCTGAACAAAGGAAATTGGCTACAGGAGCTTGGGTGAAAAAGATAATTGTTTGAGAATTCAGGAAAACATTCCATTTGGACCCAAAACATTTAAGTGTAACTTTTACAAGAGAAAATGTCCTTCAACAGTCACTTGGAAAGTGTTCTCCCAGTTCAAGCAAACCCCAGTTCTTACACTTTTCACATGGGCACCACCTCAGGGCATCGGATATGGTGTATCTGAGAATCACAGAATCACGGCATAGTTTATTAAAGCTCATCCAGTGCCACCCCTGCCGTGTCAGGGACGCCTCCCACTGTCCCAGGCTGCTCCAAGCCCCAATGTCCAACCTAGCCTTGGACACTTCCAGGGATCCAGGGGCAGCCACAGCTTCTCTGGGCACCCTGAGCCAGGGCCTGCCCACCCTCACAGGAAACAATTTCTTCCTCGTATCTGCTCTAAACCTGCCCTCCTTCAGTTTAAGGCCATTCCCCCCTGTCCTATCCCTGCAGGACCCTGCAAAATGTCCCTCTTCTGCCTTCTTGTAGGCCATTTTAGGTGCTGAAAGTAAATAAAGTGAAAAATTCTTCACATTTTGTACCTACTGATATTTTTTTTAGTAACTTGCAGCCTTGGTTTCAGCAGACCCCACTAGGCCAGCGTGGCAGCAGGACCAGTGCTTCAGCCTGTCCTGCCAGTGCCCCAGCACGGGGATATGATGTTCCAGCTCCCTGCAATGTCCCTGGAGAGGAGACCAGCACCACAGTCTCGACCTTCAGCATCAGCAGCCGGCCCCATCCCAGCACCCCTGGAGGCAGGATGTACCCCAAGGCTCCCCCAGGTTTCTGCAGCACCCCCTTGCCAGGGACAGCACAGGGTATCCTTCCTCTTCCCTGTGCTTTTGATTCTCCCTCCAGTCAGGCACTGAGCCTGCTCTCAAAGGACACACAAGCTGCTGAACCCTTGCCACTCCCAGTGAAGGAGAGAGAGGGATTTGTGGATACCAAGTAATGTTCCATCTAAAGAGCCAAGAAAAAATTGTTTTAGCATTGTGATACAGGAGGAAGGAGAAGAGGAAGTTACAATACCATTACCTACTGATTCCCACTTTTACAGTGGTATAAAGGCAACAGTCCCAAACCCACTTTAACCTCCACTACCAATCTGCAATTTAAAAACCACTAATGCAAAATGGGAAAGGAAGATGTTAAACAGACAGCCACGATACTGACCGAGGGAAGCCAAGGAGAACAGGAGCATTACCTATGACACTTTTGGCAAATGAAGCTCTCTTGAGTGTTGCCAGACCCAAGTCTCCTATTTTCACAGATCCAGTTGGTCCAGTAATAAAAATATTATCACATTTCAAGTCTCTGTGAATTATTGGTGGAGTTCTTGTGTGCAAGAAAAGAAGACCCTTCAGGATTTGCCGACACCAACTCCGCAGGACTTTAGGTTTCATCACTTTAAATCTCTTCAGATACCTAGAGCACAACATACATGTAAGTGGGAAAAAAGGAAGTGAAAACATTTTATTAGAGATTTGAGGGGTTTAACAGCTGAAATTCCATTATGGATAAAAGCTCCTTATTAGATGCCACAAGAGCAGCACAGAAATATCCCAAAATTGAAAGAAATAGATCTTTTCAAAGCAGGAATTAGAGCATTCAGTTTTAGGGAGGATGATAATAAGCATTTTTGGTGCAAATAAAACCAAATATTTTGAAGTCTAATAGTTCAGCAATTCACTGCATACAGAGAACAGCTTTAGAATATGTTCATATATTCAAATCAGAAGAATACTGAAGTTTAATTTTAGCCACAAGACTTTGACTTTTTTACCATGCACCTGCATTTCTTTCAATTTACCTGAAGCACTGGTTGGGAGGGGACATTTGGGGAAGATGCAGGGCCTGCTAATGCACTGGCAGAGCAGCACACGGGCTGAGTACTGCTCCCATTGGGGCTGAAAATCTGTTCCGGAATTCATGCCAACTGCTCTATATCAACCTTAACGAGACTGTCAGTAGCAGAAGCTATTAATTAATATTGTTTAGGAGATAACTTAGAGCACCTTCGGCTTCTAAGACATTCTACCATTCAAGCGCTATTCCATTTGAAGTCCCTAACAAAACATGCAAATACAAGCACAAAAGCAAGCACAAAACACACCCTGACAAATCCGAACGTCACAGGCGGAAGATGAAACACGCCAGAGAACAGCTTCGAGTTGCATAACCGAAACAGGGAAGCAGGCAGAGAGAGATGGAGGCCAAAATCCTGCCTGTCAAATCACTGCGGTTCAAATGCGGGGACAAATGACAGACACCAGAGAACAGCTCCATTTTTTGCTTTTATCTGGAGATGGCTTTTTTCAGCATATGAAAGTAGGATTTTGCTATAAATTTCTGCAGCTATTCTTAGCCCCCTTGCCTGGAGCGCAGTACTTACGTCTTCAGCGTTCCAGAGGTCATCAGCTCGGTAACCAGCACGATGCATCTTTTGCCTTTCGCACAGGATTCCCAGAAGTCATAAAACCTCACGATGTTTGGATGCTGCAGACCTTTCAACATTTCTGCTTCCTCTTTAAATCTCTGCCTCTCTACTTTTGTGAGTTTTCTGTCCTATAAGCCAAAATGAGACATTATTATTAGTGACGGACAAAAATAAAGGCTCTGCATTGCCAAGGTATTCAGAATTTTAGATTTGTTTTATGCTTGTGTCAAGAGCAATTATAAAATCTTTTATGTAAGAGAGCAGCAGCGTGTATGAACTAGGGCACTCGGCCTAAATCCAGCATCGAGAAGACAAAGAGATGCTTGTGCTACGCCATGCTCATGACAGCGCTAATATTTCAGGCACCATGAACACACCCGTGGCATGATGGATCAACCCTCAGCTATTTCTTCATGTTTGGGTGTTGTGAGGCTCGTTATCCAAGGGATTAATACCCACAGAATGTCATTTCCAGGTACAAATGTTCTCACGGCCAGGATGGCTCTGACCGCTCAGAGCTGCTCCTGGGACGCTCTGGCACAGACCACCAGCTGAGCTCCCTGCTCACCACACTGGGCTCTACAGCCCATCCCTGTTTACCTCAGGATAATTAAAACCATATCACCTTCAAAAATACCCAAACACATCCATTTTCCTATGCGTTTGCTGCTCTGCTTCATTTCACAGACTTTCCCCTTCTTTTTGGCAAAGGAAGTGTTTCCAGCTGTCCTTCAGCTTCTTCCACAGGCTGCATACACATGGAAATTCTTTAGATTAGAAATGTGAAAATGTCATGTTCTACTACTCCGGTTTTCCTAGGGAAGTTTCAGGGCATTTCCCATAAGCTCCGGGCTGTGCTGTGACCCTGCCCAGTGCAGAGCCTCTCTGTCCCTCCCACGGCTCCGCAGAAGCTCCGGGGCTGCCTGGACCTCACCAGCACATGGAGACCTCCAACAGGCAGCTCAGACACTCACTCCGACCTCTTGGGATAATGAAACAGAGCAGCAGGGGAGTTCCACCCCAGATCCCACCATCGTGCCTGCCTGGTTTGCCCCCCTTGGCCAAAGCACTGCCCACCCCTGCCCTAGAAATGGAGCTTTTGGGATCTCTAGAAGGTGCTCTTACTCAGAGCCAAACCATCACCCATCACCAAGATTAATTAGTTCATATTTTAACCTCAGACATCTTCCTTTTCTTAAGTCACTTAGGCAGGTCTACAGGACCTGTGCTCCCATGTACCCTGAGTGAATTAAGTGGGAACACAGCTGACTTGTAGCCAAGATGCAAAAGGATCAACCACTGCCATTTCCACAGCCTGCCCTCACTCACAACCCCAGACAGCTCAAGATGGGAACGAGAATTCCCACAGCTACAAACAAGTCAGCCTCACACAGACTTCATCAGAAGAAACAGGTTTGGAACCGTGGTTTGGCTCTTGGTGGATGACAAAACCCTGCCACAGCGCTGTGTGTGCATGGGGGGAGTGCTTCCCCTGGTACTGGGGCTGTTGAGGAGGTTCTCCGTTCCCTTTGTGATCCGTGGAGCAGCATCACAGCAAACACTGCCCAAGCAGCAGCAGCAGCCCTCGGGCTGGGCAGTGCAGGGTGCCCTGTGCTGGCCAGAACGGGGTCCAGGAGCAGCCAGAAGCACCCCATGCCCCACAGGGACAGAGACACACACAGAACACCCACAGCCAAGCCAGGCAGCGCCTCTGCTGCACTGCACCAGCTGCCTTTTCCCTAAAGAAAAAAAAAGCAGGCTGTCTAACGAGTCAGGCAAGAAGAGCCACAGAATTGCTCTCAAATCCATCACTTCTTCCCTACTGCTGAGTTTCCTTCTAATTTAAAACCTGTAGAATAAATCAGACACACTGCTGCTAGGGAGAGGGAGCAAGTCCCTGAGCAAGGCAGGAAGAGCAGAGTGGGAGCTGGCAGAGAAAAGGAGAGGTGGCCACACAGATCCAGCAGATTTGCAAAAACTTTCCAAGTAAAAAAATAAAAAGATTACCATAGTCTTTGACTCTCATTTCCAGGTTTCTGAGCACTGTGAAAACTTTTCTACTGCTACCTTATTGGTAACTTTCAAAACTATCCTTCAGCAGGCAACCATATTCTGTATAGTCTACATATTACGAGCAAGGGCCATTTTGGCAACTGCAACAAAGTGATTCTGGAAGACAAATGTGTGTTTCATTTGTAATTACAGTAGAATAAAATCCAGATTTTTTTTTTAATCAGACTGATATCTGAGCATTGTTTTCCAGCTGGAGAGGCAAGGCAAGGGCCACGGCAGAGCAGCCACTCCTGTGGCTGCAGCCTCCACCACGGGAGGGGTGTCTGGTGCCATCAGGGCTCAATCAACCTCCTCTAAATTCCTCCAGGCTGAACCTGACACATGAGTCGCTGGCAAAAACATAAGCTGATTCTAAAAGGGCTTAAGGGTTGAAGTGTTTTCTGCTCTGAAGCAGCAGAAACACCTGTTTAACTGCATGACTCACTCAGGGCTTAATCCAAACCCAAGAAACCTTCACTGGGGTCACAGACATTTATTCCCCATCATATAATCCACACAAGACAAAATGTCCTCACCCTGAAGCTAAGGGTGTAAGCCTGAAACAACCTCCAGGCATTACATTTTAAGATAGAGAACAGGATTGTTTGGAAAGGTCAGGACAAAGAAAGGTAATCATAGATTCATTGAACAGTTTGGGTTGGAAGGGACCCTAAAGATCACCAGGTTCCAACTCCCTGCCACAGGCAGGGATACCTTCCACTAGACCAGGCTGCTTCAAGCCCCATACACCCTGGCTTCAATCCACTCAGCCAGATTTAAGGCATCCTTTGCATAACTCAAATTTATCAAAATCTGGAGGAATAAATCGAGTTTCCAGATTCATCCAAGGAGTCACAATCTCCCTGTTCTCTGATGCAGCAGATGTTTTCAGCTGCCAGACAGGAAGCTTGGGGATGCCAAGTTGCACACAACAGCCCTGCTCCTCCATGGTTTCCCACATCCAACAGTGGCATCACACGGGGTGACAAACCAGCTCACTGCTCTGTCTGCTACACTGCATTCAGGGCAGTACTGCTACCCCGGCCTTCCTCCAGGCATGAGCCCTGGAACTCAAAACATTCTTCTCAGTGTGATTCAGGTGATACCAGTATCAGTTTGCAGGTACTGACACACTGTCCATCATTTTAAGACATTCACACCTCTTGGCTTTTTCCCTCCTTGCTGGGACACAGAGTCCAGGCTCCAGAGGTGACATTGTAATTCCATTTCAATGAACTGAAAGCTGCTAAAGTCCAGTACTCAGCACCAGGGTAAAATAAAATGCAGCCACCGCTGGGCAGCCTGTGCCAGGGTCTCACCAACCTCTCAGTAACATTTATTCTGTGAGGGTGGGCAGGCCCTGGCACAGGGTGCCCAGAGCAGCTGTGGCTGCCCCTGGATCCCTAGAAGTGCCCAAGGCCAGGCTGGAGAGGGCTTGGAGCAACCTGGGACAGTGCAAGGTGACCCTGCCATAGCAAGGGGTGAACAAAGTGGGATTTAAGGTCTCTTCCAACCCAAACCATTCTGTGATTCCATGAATTTCCAATTAGCACTTTACAGCCTCGGTCTCAGTAAATCCCACAACCATTCAAACTGGATTAACATGATGTTTGCAGCATGAAGATACAAAGATGTGAATATCCTATCTATAATCAAAGTCCTGCTAATCCAACACATGTATGTTCTCTGCTTCCCCCTACTCATCACAGGCAGGGCGAAAAAATGCCTTTCTGTTAATATAAAATTAATCCCTTCATTAAGTTCTTTAGTGGGGAACAACAGCAAAGACAGGAATTAGTAAGTAAATGTGTTAACAAAAGGAAAGGGAAACTTAACAAATTAAATTTCTGGAATGGCACCCAAATTAACAGCAGGAACATGTTCAGTTAGTCATCCCCAAGCATCATTTCCTCCAGGTTGTAACATATGGGCTCTGACTAAGGATCTGAAAATTATACAAGCAGGAGACTGGCTTTCACCTGAGCCTTCGGAAGATTTCCAAGATTAACAAACAAGGTCAAGTTTCTTGCCTAATTCCTTGTGAGGGGTGAACAGATTTGGGAATCAACTCCATCCCCCCACCATGAAGAAAGGGGTTCTTTCAAGCAAGACTACACAAATTTTTCACATTCAATGCACAGAACCATGTAGGAGCAGTGTCTGGAGCACAGCTGTTGCCAACTAAAAGCTGCTTTGCAATTTCTCAGAATCCTTAAAATTTTCTCCTTTTAAAGTCTTGAATTTTCACTAATGTTAAAAAAATTTAAACTACTTTAAACATTTGGATATCTTACCTACTTCCTAGCCTAAGGACTTCTGTGTCTAGCTAGCCTATAAATACCGTTTTCTTGAGAGTTTGGTTTTGTTTTAAAATTCTTTAACAGACATAGCTGCATTTACTGATGGTTATTTAATTTTGTCTCATTTTGAACAGATGAAGGCAAGTAGGAGCATTAGGTCAGCAAACAAAAGGGCTCATCTCTGTCACGCAGAAGCTGTAACATCCCTGACCCACATCAGGGATGAAGAAAGAAAAACCAGAGGCACTTCTGACCCAGGGACAGAAATCAAACACCTACATCAGCAGAACGAACATCTGTTCTGATCATTACATTCTCACATCTACATTCCACGTACGCACTTTTGCTCATCTACCACAGCTACTCTTCTAATCAGAGATGGCCTCGAGTACAAAACCAGCCTCGGGACCCACTGCCAGCTGTCTGCTGTGGAACTGCCTGTCGGTTTCCATGGATTTATGGACAGGAGCACAGTTCTGCTCCCATGCACCAGCTCTGTCTTTAGTGTTATCCTGCCTATGCGATAAATGTTTAATAGCATCCAGGACCTCTCGTCCCCACACCCTGTACACTCTGTTACAAGCACTTCTCACTTGCAGCAATCCTAAAGGATAAAATCCCCTCTCTGTGAACAAACAGCAGATGCCATCAGACAACTTGCAAATCAAGAGAAAAAAAATTTTACAGCTTCATTCCCTATCAGAATCCAGCCAACATTCTTCTTCACTAAGTCACCCTCAGCAAAGTTACAGCCTGCTATTTGTCAGCGGCGCTAGAGAAGCGCAGGGAGGTTTCCCAGGGGGAAATCATTTTCCAAAGGCATAAAAGCAGTCCTTGTCCCCATGGATACTCACAATTCAGTGAACAGGAGCTATGGAACAGGCTGAGGAAGACTTACTTATTTGCCTGAGTCATTGCTACAAATCTGTGGAAAATTAGGAGTTGAATTCAGACCTTTATGGCTAAATTTGGCACGGTAGCAAAGGCTGAGCGTGCTTTTTTGCTGGATGCAATCATAGCTTGCTGCTTTCTAAATTGATTAAGGCACATGTCAAAGCCTTACAGCAGAGGAATGCTGGGATTCACATCTTCCACTGAACCTCAGAACTTCAGCAGCTCGTCCTGCAAGGGCAGGAGGAATGGGAGTCAATAGCCCAAACCTCCAATCCCAACTCAAGAGCCACAGAAACACCCAAGAAACCCAACGCCACAGACAGAGCATGCTTTTTACAGATTAAAACCTCCCAAGAACACGGGCAGAGTGTGTTTTACAGGTGAAAACCTCCCAACATAACCACACCAGGACAACCTATGCTTAAACAAAAAAAGTTCTTTGTCACGAGCAATTGAATTAATTTCAGGTAGCACCACCTTAACTTCCCTAATTACCGGTGCTTCACAGGCTTCACATAAGCTTGTGATTGCAGATGAAATACCAAAACAGTTCTGACTTGCCTCACAAAACACCTTTTTCAAAGGAAACTCTGAAATCAGCATGTGAAAAAAGCTGGACAAACTCTGTGACCAGATCCCCTCTGAAAGGAAAAAGCCCTAACCACAAAAAAACCACTTCAGGCATGTCATGAGAACCTGGTGTTTCAGTATTTTCTGGAATCCCTTCTGAGCCCACCATTCACTGAAGTTTAAGCAACAATTAACTGTGTTTTTAAAAAGCGTTTTGCTTCACCTACTTCCTGTAACCCACAAACACAGTAACTGGGCAGGTAAATTACCCTTATTCCAGTGCTGGACTTGTCAGCACAGGAGGGGTGCTCCAGCCATGCCTTGGAGGCTCAATCCTGGGCTGGCCCACAGCAGGAGTGGAGAGAGACATTTCAGTGCTGCTGCCTAAAAAATCACCTTCAGAGAGCCAGAGAGATTCCACTGTCCTTGAAGGGCTGTGCTCCCCAGCGTGCTGGGACCATCAAAACCTGTCCCAGCCCCAGCCTCAGCATGCTGAGAGGAGCCATCCCCTTTGTGCTTCTCCCATCTTACCTCCTTACTCTAGTGCACTTTTCAAATTAACTTATTTTATAGGTATGAAATCCCCTTAAATTTTCTGGTCTGGTGGAAGGTCATGGGGGTTGGAAGACCTTCTCTGAGGTCCCTTCCAACTCGAACCATTCCAGGATTCTGTGATTCTCTTCACTGTGTGTTTGCTACACAGACATGGTATTTTTCCTACAGAAGGGAATGCCACCCCTTGCCCACCAGAGACCCTGCCAGAGAAGCCCCCACCACCCTCTGCAGCCTGCCAGGAGGCACCCAAACCATTGCTATTTACCCAGTGTTACCAAACAGTGTTCAAACATTAATTCTCCCTTGGCCAATGAGCTTCACCAACCAAAATTAACACAGTACAAAGAATTAGCAGAACAAGCAAAGTTTGATTTAGCTCTGCTCTGGCAAATTTAATCTTGGGGTAGCATTCAATCCTGCCTTTCTAACAAGAAAACAGCATTTTCATCCCATTATTGCTACTATTTCCCATCTTGTTATAACCTAGCAATTGCATACTTCAGTCTGTGAAATACTCTTAAATATTCTAACCAGGGAATTAATCATAATTCTCCAGCAACCCTAAGCAGGGAACAGGATGCTCAGCTGGTCTGAGATCATGGTTTAGGAATGGTACTTGCCAGTTTGGTTCCCCCACACTTGGGGACTCTCCAAGCTGCTTTCTCTCACTCCCCTGGTTCTCCCTACCCTCTGCGGCAGGATGGAGAGTAGAATATCTATTTTCTGCCTCCCAAATAAAGCCCTTGGACTGTGTTGCATTTGCCAGTGAACTCCAGGTTAGGCAGCCTTACCATTGCTAGAAGACACCCATGGAACAGCCCTCCAGGGTTTGTAATGGCGTCCCCTTAAGGGTGGGTCGTTGCAGTCTTTATTAAGTCTAAGTACAGACTAAGTATATTTATTTTAGGAAACTACCTCAAAGAAGTTCAAACTAGTAAGAAAACCACCACAAACCCACAAAACACCCCAAGATTCCCCACCAAACCAGACAGATGGAGTAAACTGTAGGCGAGATTTTCAGAGTTCCTCAAATCCTCGTTCCCACACAGCAGTGAATGTACCTCTAATGCGATCATTCCTCTCACAAAAGCACCGCATGTCACGTAGAAGCAGCACTCAAAAGCCTTTTCTCACTTCCTTCTGTGCTGAGCCCAGGAGAGCACTGAGCACGAGATCCCCTTGGTCACAGAACCACTACCTTGGGAAGAACCCCCAAGGATCATTGCATCCAGCCCCTGGCCCTGCCCAGACACCCCAAATCCCACCCTGGGCATCCCTGGCAGCGCTGCCCAAACACTCCTGGAGCTCTGGCAGCCTCGGGGCCGTGCCCATTCCCTGGGGAGCCTGGGCAGTGCCCAGCACCCTCTGGGAGAAGAACCTTTCCCTGATCTCCAGCCTGACCCTTCCTGACCCTCCCTGACCCAGCTCCATGCTGCTCACTCAGGTCCTATCATTGGTCAGCAGAGGGAAGAGATCAGTGCCTGCCCCCTCTCCTGCCCCTCAGGAGGAAGCTGCAGACCACAGTGAGGTCTCCCATCATCACCATTATCATCACCATCATCAGCCTCACTGGGCAGAGCTGCAGCAGCCACCTCCAGCTCCCTGTGCAGGAGAACATCTCGTACCATCCACATCTTTTATCACCCCAGTGACTGCAGTGTTACTGAGCTGGATATATTTTATCTTGCTCCCAATGAAGAGCTGTCCTGGTGCCAGGCAAGCACAGAAAACTTGCCCACACAGCCTTCAGTTCAGCACCTCAGAACTTTTCACATCCTTGTTTCCACATGTAAGACTGACCAAGTTCATATGTGCCTTTATACAGACATACTGGACTCAATTATACTGAGGGATAGGAATGTAAAATAGCTAGAAAACAGAAAAGTTATGTGTCCTTGCACAGATCTTAAATTAAACTCTAACCGCGGCTTAATGGATCCTGGAGAGAAACTTTCTCAGCTCTTCCCTCACACTGCGGCCTGCTGAGCCTCCTACACCAAGTCATTTAATGTTTCTGTGCCCACAGTTTGCACTCCTAACACACACAGAAAAAGGATGAGGAGTTCCTCGGTGCACCCTGGAGATCTGTGGAAGAGCAGCATCCTAACCAGCAGCATTGAGACCTCTTCTCATCCCAACCTGCTTCTAGTTTTAGCTGGGGACCTTTGGGGGGGAAAACACTGGAAAAATATTCCTTTAACATAATTTGCTCCTCCTGTTTTGAGAAAAATATCCTTGCAGAGGGCCAGATAATTGCAAATACCTAACTTCCCAGGAAATTTCCAAGGCCAGGCAGGACAGGTCTTGGAGTGACCTGGTCTAATGGAAGGTGACCCTGCCTATGGCAAGGGGTGGAACAGGATGAGCTTTAAGGCCCCTTCTAACCCAAACCATCTTGTGACTCTATAAACTCCTGCACCCGCTAAGTCCTGAGCCTCAGAGGCCCTGAAGCTGCTCCAGGAACTCTCTGCTCTTGTTCCAGCCCTGCTCCACAGCACGCAGCACCCAAGAAAGGACCAACTGCTCACTGCTGCCACTGGAGGTAAAATTCAAAAGAAAAGATGTGTGGGAAGAAAATAGCATGGAGACGAAGGAAAAAGCCAGTAGCCCATTCTTTCTGCTATAACAACTCAAGAGACTGGACAAGCATTCCTTGCAGCAATGCTTGCAAAGCTCTGGGAAAGTGAGGAGAGGGACCTTTCACCGTCACAAAGCCACTCTTCAGACTGGGGTATCCCAGCTCCTAAATATTTAACAGAGCCATGTGTCTGGAGTTTGGAAATGTCTTCCTTGGGAACCTTTCTAAGTGCTGAAAGGAGCTGTCACTTCTGGCGCATTCCTAACACCACTTGACAACCTGTTAGAAAACACTCCAAGGCAAATGCTGCACTCCCGGACAGGATACATTCACCGCAGTCTCCCATAATGGGTACGAATTAAGCTGAAAGCATCACATTGTAACAAAATGGGTCCTTTTTCTTACTTTTCCCTCCTGCAAAGCTTGGCATTCTGTAGCCCTGCTCAAAAGAGTAAGGGGAGCTTGTCAACTAAAACACACTAATAATTAGAAATGGAACTCCCCATCCCTTGGACAGCAAGGCATGAAAGGGTAACATCAACATGGGTATGTGAGAACAGATCTGGGCCATTTTCCAAGGAGATTATATGTTTGGGTTGATAAAGATAATAACATTGACATAATAAACTCAGATTTCTGCAATGCATTTGCTTCACATTAAGAATTATAATGAAACAGAAAATATCTATTTACATTAATTAATTAAAAATTGGGTAAGCAATAAAAATACACATCCTTGAGGATTTTCATGAGGTTTTGTAGGGCTCAGGTTTAATGCTAACAAAGTGATTTGCATTTTTACAAAGAACTGTGAAACAAAGCCCATCATTAGTAACAAATGCTATACTTTAGAAAGAATTAGGAGAGTGTTGCAGCATAAAGGTGACAGGTCACAAACAGGGGCTGAGGTGCTTGTGTAAACTGCATGTGAGCAGCCCAGCAGTGCTGGGGCTCCACAGCCAGCCTGGCCAGGCACTGATCCCAGCAGGGCTGGGGATGCAGCACAGGGGCTGCACAGCCAGCCTGGCCAGGCACTGATCCCAGCAGGGCTGGGGATGCAGCACAGGGGCTGCACAGCCAGCCTGGCCAGGCACTGTCCCAGCAGGCTGGGGATGCAGCACAGGGGTGCACAGCCAGCCTGGCCAGGTGTGGGGCTGGGGATGCAGCACAGGGGCTGCACAGCCAGCCTGGCCATGGACTGGTCCCAGCAGAGCCTGAGGTCCCTCCTGCTGAGGAGAGCACCTCAGGTGCACCTCAGCACCTCCCCGTGCAGAGAGCACTGTGCCCCTTAGCACAGACCCAGCTTTGAGGATGGGCTGTGAGAACAGTGAAGCTTTGGGCCACGCTGTCCAAGCCTCAGGAGTTGAGGCTGCACAGTTTATCTGAGAGCGCCAGCAATTACCAGACTCATGGAAGAAACTCTTACAAAGCAAGGCACATGGAGGAGGCTCGATCAGACAGCCACAGTGGTACTTGGTGACTCGAAGTCTGTGAAACCATTCTGTTACAGCCCCAGTTATGTTACCAGACACATGACCTTGGCTACAGGCCCAAAACACTGATTCAAATGGCCGTTACCAAATGCAAACAAAGTTCAAACCTTGGCTAGACAGGACCTATGAAAACATAAAGTCAGCAGCCCCAAATCCAAACAAATGTGAGTGATGCTCAGTGATAGGAGTCCCCTCAGCCCATCATGACAAGAATTTGAAAACTGGATGAGCAAAAAAAACCCCAACCAAAACAAGCCTCGTCTTGTACTCGCAGATTCCCAACTGGTGGGCACAGACACATTCCTTATGAGTTGGTGTGTTCAAACTCCTTGATCACAGCTGTTTAGTAATTTAAAATCTGTGGCCTACAGCAGTATGGATTTTATAATGTGATGCAAGAATTATTACATGGGCTGTATTTAACAAACAACATCGGACAGAGACACTACAGAAAGCACCAATAATCAGGAAACACTACATATAATTTTCTGAAAGATTTCAAGAAGAGAATCACAGAACGGTTTGGGTTGGAAGGGACCTTAAAGATCATCTTGTTTCCCCACCATGGGCAGGGACACCTTCCACTGTCCCAGGCTGCTCCAAGCCCCAATGTCCAACCTGGCCTTGGGCACTGCCAGGGATCCAGGGGCAGCCACAGCTGCTCTGGGCACCCTGTGCCAGGGCCTGCCCACCCTCCCAGGGAACAATTCCTGCCCAAGATCCCATCCAGCCCTGCCCTCTGGCAGTGGAAGCCATTCCCTGTGTCCTGTCCCTCCATCCCTTGTCCCCAGTCCCTCTCCAGCTCTCCTGGAGCCCCTTTAGACCCTGCAAGGGGCTCTGAGCTCTTCCCGGAGCTTTCTCCTCTCCAGGTGAGCACCCCCAGCTCTCCCAGCCTGGATCCAGAGCAGAGGCTCCAGCCCTGGGAGCAGCTCCATGGATTCCTCTGGACTGGCTCCCAAAGCTCCACATCGGTCTCATGTGGAGGCCCCAGAACTCAGTGCAGAGCTCCAGGTCCCACCAGAGCAGACCAGAGGGGGAGAATCCTCTCCCTCAACCTGCTGGGGATACAGCCCAGGATCCAGATGGCTTAAGAACGCAAAAGACTTTCAAATGGGAAAACCAGGCTATGGAAAAGAACTGCCTGGTAGTTTAAACTTCATGTTCAGATTTCATGGAGTAATGCAAGAAGATAATATTTACAGAGACTATTTACCAAAAAAGGTTTGTTGTATGTTTAATCACATATTGTTTCCTACACTCATAAAACCCAATACCAATCAGAAAAACATACAGAAACCTTCCACTCTGTGTTCTCTCTCTCCCCCACAAAACAGTCAGATGAGAGGAAGAAAATGCAAAAGCTGACTTTACCAAGTCCCTTAAGAGGGAATCTATAAAGATGACATTGCTCTTGGCTACCTTGGCGTGTACCTATGCAAAGCAAACAAAACATCCTTTCCATCTGGCTGATGTTTGACTTCAGGCACACTTACAGGGTACTATGGAACTGAAGAACCCACCCCCAGATAAACAGCCCAACAGAAGGATTTGCCCTCCTCTATCAATTTCAGTAAATAAAAGGACTAAAATATCTTCAAATCACACAGCTGAAGAAAAAAACAGTAGTGCATATACATATCACATTAACTGGAGTGAACAGCACTTCATGTGATTGCTTGGATTTGGTTTTTTGGTTTTTTTAAGAAAATTGCATTGCCAGCAAAATGTAGCATTGAAGAACCATCGGGTTCAGGGCACCTTAAAATGGTTCCAAATTCAATCCATAAATAACATTACTGGTACACAATTTCACTAAGGAGTTTTAAAAATAACTATTTTTTCCTCTGATGATGGATCTCTTTGCTCAGTAAAACTTTTAAAAAACAAAATACATCATAAAAATAGCATAATGAAAAACATGACTAGAAGTTTGGAGAAATGACCTGGGAACTATGCCTAGTTTTCACGTGACTTTAAAACCCTTTGTAATTATTTTTTTAACTTTACAAAATTCAGGTACTTCATCTCTCCTTAGAGGCTTTTCTATTAATAAAGACCAATCAATATGCCCATTTAAGATCGCAAAGGCTGGTCTCTCTGAGGTCCCTGTGATTGCATAGAATAAAAGCTTTTTCCTACTGTGAAACAACAGCTTAATTACCAGTGAAAGAGAACCAGCAATTGGAGTCAGACCTTTATAATCACCAGCAGTAATGGACGCGCACTGCATGGAATGTAAATCCTGGGACGGTGCTTCCCACAGTCCCCAGGATAAGTGACAGGTGAGTACAGGAAAGGGCTTCACCAGTCAACAAGTTATTGTGCAGTCTTGGGGAAAACGGCACTGGTACAGAAAAACGAAGGCACCGCTGTCTGCAGCGAGGGCTGGAAAAAAGCAAGCAGGGTATTAACCACGTATCACTCCTAACTGCATTGCCCTGGGACAAAGAAACAGGACAGAACCTTGCAGGGAAATGTTCGAGACAGTTACCGAAATTAAGAGCAGAACTGATACAACCATTTGAGGGTATTTCCCTCACCCCCGACAGCCACTGTTCCTGTCCAGCACTGCTCTAAGCCGGACTCAGCTGTGCCTTCCCCCTGCCCAGCCCCGTGTCCAGCCCGTGGTGCCCACGCTGCCAGGGCTGGGCAGGTCCTCAGCAGCCACAGGGGCAAAACACGAGGCTTGGCTGAGGATTGCCACACCTCGTTTCCTTTTATAATGAGGTGACCCTCCTAGCTGGTCAGGGGAAGCCAGCAGATGAAATCTTTTTGGATTTCAGCAATGGTTTTGACGCTGTCTCTCACAGGATCCTTCTCACTGGGATAAACTCCCGCTGGTGAAGTGTGTGTTTTGCATTAAATGCTTTGGTTCAGAGTCTCTGGAGGGACACTGTCTAACATCACTGCATGAGCATTCACAGCCTTCATCTTCAATATTTTCAGCCCTTTAAATTAATTATTAAAAATCCCACTTTATCTTTGCATTAATTCTTTTAGAGTTTATTTCTTTACACATTTCCTATAGAAATTTCAGCAATACCTGTATTAATACAAGATACAGCAGAGAGAAAGGATGAATTAATTTAATTTTAGAGTCTAATTCAACTCATCATTAGAGTACTCAGAAGTGTCTCGTCATCAATTCCAGTTTGCCCAATGCCTTCCAAACTCTCCCAACATATCCTTTTCATATACTGCAGAGGAAATGCAGGTAAGACACCATGATAAATAGCACAAATGAGGCATGAAAATGCCTTAAAAGCTTACATAAGAGGGCAGGGCTGTCTTTAAAATTCACTGGCACATTAAAACCCAAGGCCACACCCTCGCTTGCCATGGACTGTACCCAAGTACGAAGCACACACACGTTTCAGTCCACCTTAAAGTCCAGCTGAAGTCACAAATAGCAGTTTGTGCTTTTCTTCACAGCTCATACTGATGTATAGTTGTGGGGGAGGTACTGAAAAAGTTCAGAAAGCACAGTTTAAACAAAAGGGGGATTTTTTTGTTAAAAAAAAAAAAAAAAAAAAGAAAGGAAAAAGAAGAAAAAATCCCTGTGCAATGTGGCAGCTGTTTATCCTCATGTGCACACACTCTCTCAATGGGCTTCACTCCCTGAAAGCTGCCAGGGATTTCTGGGCCTTGACACTCCTTTCCAAACAAAAGCTTTATTACAGATCCTGTGCACTGCCTTAGTGTTCACTCCACATCCACACCAGGACCACAAAGGAATTCACAGATGCTAATTTTGCTGGGTCACAGCTTTGCAGGAGAGAGATGCAGCAAGAAATGACCAGCAGGGTTCAGGCTGGTCCTGAACCCCCTGGGCTGTGCCTCTCCATACAGGTGCATCCCACACAGGCAGAGATGTCAGCCTGAGCCCACCCTGTGAGCGTCATCACCCAGAACAGGCTGGACTTACTGTGCATGTACAGTGAACTAACACACCCACACTCCAGAGCTGGGCTGAGCACAGCCTGCCCACTCGCCTCAGATCCCTGCCAATCACGCAGGGAGCCCTCAGCTTCCTGGACAAAATGTACAGACTCATCAGAAGGAGCTGCATGTGGAAATTTGGGCATTTGACAGCTCTACTAGCCTTGCAGGAAGTCTACAGGAGCCCTGTTTTCTTCCTCCTGGTGGTAACCATACCTCCAAGCTCTTCATTCCGCAAATCACTACCCTGTCAGTGAGCCAGGCAGCACCAGATTGGACACACGACACTTCTGTGACTAAACACCATCTGCTTCGTGTGCCAAAGAACGATTCCACTCACTGACAGCCAGCACTACTCTCCAGAAGAACACCAGTGGAAGTGATTCATGCCATTATTAAATAGTACTATCCATGTTCTGCTAACAGAAGCACAAGGACCCATTTTTGGTTAAGAAAACACTGTCAAGGTCCACTGGTTTAATTTTATCCTGAAATGGGAGCATATGGAAAATGGTGCCCTAGGGAATGATGGTATTCTCCTCAACAGATGTTCTTGCCAAAGGAAACATTTGGAAGGAAAGCAGGTGTGATTGATGAGATGGTTCACAACTGTAAACCCTGGCCACAACAGCAACACCATTTTCATTTCATTTCAGGCTATATCGAGAAGAAAAGCAATTATATTACTGTACCAGAAAGTCAGGACAGGAGGAGGGCAAACACACACTCATTCTGTGTCCTTACAGAAACCACACTGTGTGTTAAAATAATGCCTAGTAAAAACAGTAATAATTTAATAATCTTTCCAATAAAGTGTTATTATTTCACAAAAAAAACCCTTCAACATAATGATACTACAGTAACCAATTTAGAGCTGATTTACCACTACAACAAATCAGATTAGTTCCTCCTTTGTTATTACTACTGTCTCTCTTTACCAGCCTTAAGTTAATAACCAATGATTTCTTCTAGTCTATTTACTTGGTTGCTTCACTAAATACGCACTGAGCCAGGAACAGACCTACTCTCAAGAGATGACGTTTTGCAGATAAACAAGCATCAACCTCAGTGTTTCAGCCACAGCCAAAAATGACACATTAACGCTTCGCTGCTTTTGAGATTTAAGTGTTGCATTTTTCCTCTGCCATGACCAAACCCCACCATGTATGTTCTGACTGTATCCACACTAGCTCGACACTTTCAGATTATGCTGAGCAGAAAGTAGCAAGACACTCGATACAGCATCCTTGGGAAGATTGTGTTCTTACAAACAGTGACCTTGGCAGATGCTCCCAGACACAGCATTTCCAGAAGGTATCAAGATAAGGCTCCTCCATTCTGCAGGATTCTGTATGATGTGCAGTTACCCTTGCAAATTAAATCATAGAGACACTGGCTGAAAACCTTTTTCAACCCTGTCATTAAAACAAAAAGGAAAAAGAATCACCACTAGTAGGCTATTTAAAACATGACCATAAAGACAGCAGGAACCATCAACATCTCCTGGGAACACCCTAACATCACTTCCACAGCCACAACAACAAAGCTTGGTAAAGTAAGGATGACAAAATTAGTTCACAGATGACCCCTTCACTTTGGGCTGGAAGGCAAATCCCAGAGGGATGGCAAGACCCCAAGAGCCAGGGCCAGGCACTGATGCTGTCTCCTCCTTGCTCTGAGGCTTCAGAGTCTCGGCTGACGAGGCACCGTGACCATCTCTGCACACCGAGCAAGTCACACCCTCTACCTGGGCACAGCAACGTTTTGCTTAAAAACTGTCCAGACATTCAACGCTGGATAAACCACTGAGGTCACATCAGTTTATCCCTGCTCTCAGGTTCAAGGCTCCACTGGCATCAGACACTTGGGTGAGTTTTCTGATTCTGAGCTTCCAGCCGTCACCAACAACTCCAACAAAAATCAAACCTACACATAAGAGTGTAAATGTACAACCTGAGAGGCACCAAGGCTCATGAGCAGAAAAAAAGCCTTTTCTCCTGTTTCTTTTTAAATAGGAAGTGCTATCTAGAAAACAGAAATCTTTATTTTTACAGGTACATTCAAAACTCAAGGGTTCATGCAGTTACAAACTTGGCATGACTTCAGGATACTACAGATCTTTAAAAAAGGAAAAAAAAGGCAAAAACTCGCAATTCAGAGGCAATATGAGCACTTAAAAAATATATTTACAAATAAAAGTGAGGGGGTTAATCTTTCTCTTTCTGAAGTTTCCACCTTGCACTAGTACAAGGTGTTGGATGAAACCTAAAAATTTTGACAATATGCTCCTGACATTTGACAAAAGACAGAAGCAGTAGCTCAAGGTCTTAGAAAAAAGAGATTCTTCTTGTGGAAGCCTCCTACGTGAAAACAACCAAGGTCAAGTGCAGGAAATGCCAGATAATCAATCTTGTTCATAAACTTAGCAACCTTCATATTAAAACATTTAGAATTCTTGACATGTCACTCCTAAAGCAAAGCTGTGCTAAACCTTTATCCCTCCTCCTTGTTTAGTTTGCTGGAAGCCAGCTGAGATACAGTCCTTGGAGCCAGCTTCATCCTCTAGCCTTCACAGCTCTCTTCCTTACAGTGACTTTTCCCTCCCTTGGCCTTTCTACAGAGTTATCACAGACCTCCTGACCTGCCAGCCTACCTGAGCTGAGGTCCAACCTTGCTTTAGAAGCAAGGTTCTCCTTTCATTTACTCACTCTGGTGGCCCCTCATGATATGTTCTTCCTTTTTGTGACAACTAACTGTCAGGGCAGTCCCTGCACCCAGACAAGCCCCTGCTGCTCTCAGGTGCTTGATTCCTCTGTAGCAGAACAGGGATGGTTTTTGTTGACTGGCTGATACTTGCAGTCATGCAGCATAAGCCCTACACAGTCTCAAACCAGTTCAGCCCAGTGTTTATGAAATAAATGCAAACAGAACCTGCCAATATCTCAGTTTAAAGATGAGCTGACTATTCAGTTTAGGTTGGCTCCTTACCAAACTAAACCAAACTTATGTTATCCATGTGCTGGTTGAAATAACAGTGCTCACAGGACTGGCCATATCAATGTCAGGGCAAACCTTGTGACACTGAGGGTGTGACCAATGCCACAGGATCGAGTAAGAGAATTGCAGCAAGTGGATCTGCAAGTCACTGGGAAATATCACCAGTCTGCTCCCTCGCTCCAAGACAGGAGCAATGATTTTTAAACTATTCCTGACAGACCTGCACACAGCTCCAGCGACCCTGCCTAAGGAGTATTTGTCAGTGCCTAACTGCTCTTAGCTAGAAAGGTCTCCCTGCTCTCTAACCTACATGTCCTTAGTTGCATTTTGAGCCCATTAATTATTTGCCTCTACATGGTGGCCATTCACTCAACTCCTCCTTTGAGAAAGTGTTTGTGGTTTTTTTCAGATACTATTCTTCAAAAGGACAAGCCATCTCTCACTACCAGCCACGTACCTGAGATCTCTCTGTGCTGTCATAACCACATGCTGGATTCTGAAAGACCAGTACACATCTTTCTTGAAGTGAGATGCATGCAGTGGTTTGCAACGGACAGCACGTGCCCAGCTACCCAAGGGAAGTGCCCATCTTGTATAATAAGGTTGGGGAACGTAATTTGAGAGCAGAGTTCATGGTTCACAACTCCCTTACTGATACATACCCTGGCTTTTGGGAAGAGCAGAGCCCTAGCAGGTGTTCAACATATTCTAAATTAAAATTAATCCGAAAGGCAGACATTGCATTGCAACACTCAGCAGCAGCTGAGGTTAACATGAGTGCTCAGACTTTGAGACCCGGGTTTAGCTCACCTGTGGGACCAGGTACACAGTACAGCTCCAACTCATTTCCTGGTGCACTTGCTCTGCCTGAGGACCACAGGACAAGGCACTCCATTTAGAAGGAAAACCCAGGAAAGGCTGCAGGCACTGCAGCATTTGGGATATTAATCTTTCAACAGAAACAGCTTTTCAGAGAGGCCTGAGGAGGCTCATACATCCCAATTAAATACATCCCTCCTAAAGCAACACCTCAGAGGACGTTCTGCATCCTCCTCTCCCAGCAACTGTGTTCACATCCAAGCCACCTGGGCCAGCCCACTCATGTGCATCCCCCCCAGCCCCACTGTTCTACTCATGTTGTCCCTGCCCACCACAGCAAGGCAGGTGGCCAGGCAGGCACAAGAGGGGTTGCTCAGAGCAGCAGCTGACGGGCAGCACCGATCCTGCATCCCACCTGAAAGGGAGAGAAAGGGCAAGGACTTTCTCCACGATTCACTGCAAATGTAATGCAAAAGGCAAAAGAGTAATTCAGGCAAAATCCTACCCAGAGGGAAGAAATCCTCCAAGCCCCATCTCACACTGAAGACTCAAGCCAACTCCACTTAGGTGAAGGAACCAGGAGAGGATTCAGACATCCCAGGAGAGAGGGGGGTGAGAAGGCATCCCTGCTCTGACTGCATGTTGCTGGCAGCTCCTGAGCTGTGAGCTTGTCCCTTTCCACAACCATCCATCCCAATACACCCAGCTCCTCCTTCCTCTCCTCCCTCAGTCATCCTGAGTCCCTGAGTCACCCTTCTTGCAAGCATCCATTCATTTACCTTAACTTCCCTGGAAAAACACTTGAAGTGCCATCTCAATTTTTCGCTGCACTGATGTTATTCCTTACCTCCCAGAAAAAAAATCCCAAAACCAAACAGCCAATCAGTGCAACACGAGTTCCAGCAGTAGCCAAATTCAACCTGACACCAGCAGGGTGTTTGTCAGGTCCCAGGCTACTGCAGAGCCCTAAGGACAACCCGCCCATGGCAAACCAGCCGGGCAGAAAGCCCTGGCATGCCTGACAAGGCAGAGGCAGTGCACGGCTCACTCATCTTTAGACCCTGATTAACTCTTTCCTGAACTGCATTTTCCCTCTGCTGCGTCCCAAGAGTACTGAATATTATGCAAACACTTGGGATCAAGCAAACCAGTCGGTGTCTGGGACAACCCCATTCCCTTTGCTCTGTGTGTTGGTGTGGAATGCCAAGCTTGCTGTTCTCAACCACTCACAGTTTCGCTGTCCTACAATTCGCTGCAGACAACAGCTCTTGTTGTTCTTCATGCCCACATTATGTAACTGTGCCTTTGCATGTGGACAGAGCTCTCCACGACCAGCTTTAACTGCACTTCGCCATGCACGTTCACAGCAGTTTTGAGAGGAATGAACATTAGGAACCCTCTCCTATAAATCATCCTCTTCCTCAATAGCACAGGCAACCGAGAAACAGCCTGTGCAGGAACAACTTGTGCATGGGGAGAAAAGGCCCTAATGGCAGCCTGACCTGCAGCTGTGCTTTAAAAGAGGCTCTGTTACAATTCCCTGTTTCCAAACAGGTCGAGTTATTCATGCAACAAGTTATGCAGGTAACAAGCCAGGCAACAAGTGAGACAGGACAAGAGGAAACAGCCTAAGGTTGCATTAAGGGAGGTTTAGGTTGGATATTAGAAAAAATTCTTCACAAAAATAGTTGTTCAACCCCGGCACAGGCTGCCCAGGGCAGTAGTGGAGTCACCATCCCTAGAAGTGCCCAAAAAATGTGTGGATTTGGCACCTGGGGATGCAGTCTAGTGGTGAGCAGAGTGGTGGTGCTGGGGATGGTTGGACTTGATGATCTTAAGAGATCTTTTCCAATGTTAATATGTCTATGGCTCTGTTTGCCTGTGCCAGCTGAACAGAGAAGGAGGGCAGTGCCCACAGGGCCACCTGGAGCCTCATGGCCATCACCATGTACCCGGCCCCAGCAGCACCCACTGATCCCATCAGGTTTATCTCCCATCCCCAAAATACCTACACACGTGCTGCTGAGCCAACAGATTGCACAGCAGGTAACCCAACTGATCCTTGCTTTCCTGCTCTGCTCCCTGCCCCGAGCTGTGCCAGACCCCTCTCCCTGAGCCTGCTCCCACGGAGGTGTCCCCAGGCTCCTGGCCCAGCCCACCCTGCACACAGAGACATCTGCAGCCACCCCTGCCAATGCTTCATTTCTGATGGTTATAAAAGATATCTGAATACACTCCTCTGAAGACGGTTTCAATTTCCCTGCAACAGCTGAGAACTGCTGTCTGTCATAGAAGAACCTGCTTGATTTTTTTTCATATTTTTAACTTCAGACAGAAGATATTTTTCATAAACTGGAGATAATTATATGGCACAGCCACATCTTATGATGCATCTTGCATTCATTAAAATAAAAGTTTGATTTGAGATGTAACAGTTTATTTAAATTGTTATGTAAAGTGAGGAAAAGATTTCCTCACTCAATTTAATTTGCAGACTCTTGAAAAAGAAATTCAGGAATACTTCAACCAAAAAATTATGCAAAACAGATGGAAAGAATATAAACGAACTCTTACAAAAAATAGGTGTGCACTTAAATCCAGAATAAAAAACACCTCTTAATTCAACTCAGCAGAGTTTAACAAACTTAAAATAGGACTTTGAGGAAATTAGAGGAATAGGTCTGTTCAGAATAACTAAATATTTTCTGTGGGATTAGTAATTGGAATCCCTTACAATAAGGATACCCATTGTGAAGAATAATGATCTGGAAATAAACAGAGGAAGCACAATGAGCTATCCTATAAAGCCCAGACAGGTTTTGTTTTCCTTAGTTACTAAAAACTTAGAGAAAAAAACCCAAACCATATTTAAAGGAAGCCACCACGGGCCCATACAGGTTAGTTTAGAGGACGTCCCATTAAACTGAGAAGAGGATATAACTAATAATTTTCTTATTGTGGCTTTTATATGTTGGCTGCTGTTCCAAGGATGGATTAAATACCACGGCTGCTTGGTTGGATATCAAATTAAAAGCTCTGTAATGACCCCTCATTCCCAATGGGGCATTTTAGTTGGTTTTTCTTTTTTTAAAAAAATCTATTAACTACACATTAGGTCCTCCAGAACATTACCCTGAATAAAAATGGTTTCAAATGAAACAGAAAAAAAAATAGGATAGGAAACAAATACATCAACAGAGGTTTGGGCTATGATTCAACTGACAAATCTCCCAGATGTGCACCCTGTGGGCAACCAAGGGGAGTCCTTGGCCTTGCTGTGATAGACCTGGAGCCCTACAGGAACCAAACACCAAGACCATGCACCGCAATATTAAGACACTTCACATGAGAATAAGATTTTGCAACTTAATAAATACACACGACCAGTTTCTCCTAAAAATCTCGTGAGCTCAGCCTGGAACAGGATTCAGTATTTCCAACTTCCAGCTATGCAGGTGATACAGGTAAAAGACCAGTCCCGATCTGCAGCTTCTAAAAGGAACCAGGAAATATGGGGTGAAAAATCAATGTCCTCACCTACTGAACTTTAAAAGAAAAAAACTGATCAACACTAGAGTAGCTTTTTTTTCCATGTTTAATTCCCATCACCTTACCTAGAGTGGGAGAAATTCAAGTGAGAGTCTGGCAGTTTTCTCCCTGAAAACTGAGACAAGGCTGGCTGAAGAGATTTTTCTTATCACACCCCTTTCTCCCAAGACATTTCTATGGGACAAAAACACATTAATTCCCACTGCAATAATATACTTGTAAAAAATATGTTATTAAAAGGGCATTCCAGGTGCTGGCCCTGAGCATGCACGCCCAGCTGTTGCCTACCAAGACACAGCACGGGCTACATCAGTCCTTCCCACTCTCCCTCAACTATAAATCCAGAAAATTTCTCCTTACCCTTTCCATTCTTTCAATTAACCTGATTATAGAAATAATCTGTGGCATTTCTCTGCTGCAGTGCAAAGAACTAGAGCAGTGGGCAGCCTCCCTGGGGATTCAGTATCAGCAGCACACCATGCTGAGCCTTTCATCTGGACAAAAGCTTGGTTTTCATCAAGCTCTAGATCAGAAAGTTCTCAGAGAACACTCAGTTTATATTACCACTCTTGAAACAAACAGAATATGATTTACTGCAAATAGCATTCTTTTTCTAAAACATGGATTTTTAGTCCGCAAGACTAAAATTCAGGTAGAGTATTTTAAAACATTGTGACGTCAGTAAACTGGGATCCCTTTACAATAGGGGTTTGTGTTTGGTATCCCTATTTTAGTCTACAAGATTAAAAATACACTAAATACTCCAACTCTTGTAGATATTTTAGTCTACAAGATTAAAAACGTACAGGTTAGAGCTCTAAGAGGTTCCAAGTAGCTGTGGTTAAATTCTACATCTCTCAGAAAAGGATGATCAGAGGGATTCAGCAAAGGACTTCTCGCAGCAGGAGGCTGGATTAGTCTCCCCAGCAGATTCAGCTGATTTCCATGAAAGTCAATGGCTTGAATATCACAAAAGTAATAATAATAAAACATCAAGATCTAGGCATGGATTACCATCCCATACAAAACCCCAGACATTTTCAAGATGGGGAAAAAAACTTATGAAGTGATTCACTTAAAATACTTTAAAGCTTTGTTTTCAGGAGCTTTCAAAATTAGAACTGTCATGAAAAATTTATTGACTGCAATGAAACAAAAGTTTTAGCACAGCCTTCACTGAAGCTACAATTCCATTTTGAAACCCGAATTTCTTAACTTTCTAGCACCTTAGAGGATGACAGTGAATGATCAGCACCGTCACACACAGAGCTCACGGGAGAGCTGACGGATCAGCTGCAGAGTAAACTTCCACATGTTTGTAAAAGCCTTAGGCAGAACTACCTAACCAGCTCACAGTCCACCTAAATGACTCCAGGTACTTTTTAAAGAAAGCACTTGAGAACTCACAAGCTAAAGAAGATTTAATACTTTTTTTTAATCATTCAGCCTACCAGAAGCACATTAACTATTCCACCATTAATGCCACATACTGCAATTAATTTTCAAACCCCATGTACTTCAAAACAACTTTTAACAAAGAATAATACTCATTGCCATAAGCTCATTTACTAGTTCTTATATTTAGGAGGACACTGACAAATTTAGATTCTTGTATTTGTGTCACCTGTCCAAACACTTTGTCTTCATTACGGTGACTACTGCACACGTGTGTGCTCTTCCAAAGGAATGCTCACATCCATCTCGAGCACAAGCCTTAAGCAAAGCCCACGAAAACAAAGAGCAAACACTTGCCATGAATATGGAAGAAAGCAGTAACCCAACAGTGAGACCAAAGCAACCTAAATCCAGTCAAATCACTCCACAGCCACTTCTTTAGGGACTCCCCCTCCACTCAGTGCTGTTCCCAGCTTTATCCCACATCAGCTACTGAACAAGGTGTAACACTGAAAAATGAAGCCAGAGAGCAGCTACAATGTTCCTTAAACCAGATTAATAAAAAAAGGTAGAATTACCAGAATATGCTCTGAAAAGCAAAGGAAGCACTTGAGCCTGTATTTGCACCTCCATATCTAAGGTTGAGGAGAACTCAACCCCCTGAACCACCAACTCTCTAGCTATGTTATAAAAATACATCTATTTGAAATACGCTGAGGTTTCCTCGAGGGGATTACAGCCCCAGCCCAGGCTCACACACCACTGCATTCTCTGTACACCCACAGTGCAGCTTTCAACATCTCCCATCAGCTAAAGAAAATTCTGTGTTCGCTGATGTTGCCAGGTTCTCAAGACCTGCCATCATCCCAGCACAATCAGTGCATCCAATTATTTTTTAAGCGGATAAATGTGCATGGGAATTTTGGGCAACCTAAGAATAAAAGCTTCTGCTCTGGGAATGCTACTACAACTCAAAATATGTCACATCCTTAACGAACCAGCTAGACAGAACACTTACTGAAACATGTATAAACCCTGCCTCAGCGGGGTAAAACTTTGGTACACAAGCACCTTAGAAGCAGTATGTTTCTTTTTTAACTTTTTTTTTTTTTAAACTGAACACGTTGAAAACAGGTGAACAGGTTTTCATAACTAATTATTCATCTGGCTGTCTTAGACCTCTCTAATTAACATTCCAGCATGTGCACCATCTTACAGTTTAAACCAGTCCCTCCATTTTTTCAGTCACACACTTAAACACTCTGCTGTGTCACAGATTATTGAACTATGTATCCTCCAAGAAAAATACACACAAAACCACTGGGAGTTTGGTATCTGGCACCAACTTAACAAACTTAGGAAGAGCAAGAATTCCTTTATGGGACAAATTGTTCCCTGTAGGGTGGGCAGGCCCTGGCACAGGGTGCCCAGAGCAGCTGTGGCTGCCCCTGGATCCCTGGCAATGTCCAAGGCCAGGCTGGACACTGGGGCTTGGAGCAGCCTGGGACAGTGGGAGGTGTCCCTGCCATGGCAGGGGTGGCACTGGGTGGGTCTCAAGATCCCTTCTAACACCAACCCCTGGGTGATTGTAAGAGTAAGGAAACTCACCCTTTCTAGTGGTTGTCAAAAACACATTCAAAGGTTGATTTTCAGCCTATGTTTCTTGAGGAAAATATGTTCCACGATACATTTAGTGAGTAAATCAGGGTAGCAACACATGGAAACAAAGCATTTTTCACTTTTCAGTAAACTTGATAGAAAAGGGAAGGAGAAATTCTCCAGTTGGACCCACTGAATACAAAACTGCAGCAAAAGCCCAACCCTGGTAGCTGCAAAACCCATAAAGGGCACTTTCAGAAATAACCACACTGTTGAAGCAGCCACATGGGGAGTTCACATCCTATTAGGCACCAAGGACTCCCACTGCCAGGGGATTTCATTAGTTACCCTGCTGACAGAAAGCCATTTGGAAATTTGCCCTATACATCTTCCAAGGCACAAAGGTCACAGTTCACAAAACATTATGTTGTCCTCTCTTTTTGCACACAAAAATTAGCTTTGTGGAAATGTTTTAATGACTTTTTTCCTCCTCTAACAGAAATCATAAATTACAATTTCGACTGTAAAAATCAGATATAGCAAACAGGATAAAGCATACCAAAAATGCACAATATATAAGCATTATCAAAGTATATAAGTTGTTAAGAAAAGCCATTTCCAGAATCAGAAACAACTACTGCACAAGAGGTTATAAACTGCCTTTGCATCTTGTCTCACCAGGTGCCACCCCATTTTCCTTTGTTTCTCTGTAAATTCTGCTTTCCATCTCAGGTTCATCAGGATGTTCAGAGGCACCAGATGCTGCCCCAGCTGTCACTGACTGATGGCCCCAAGGCTGCACAAAGCAGAGCCCAAGGAAACACCCTGCACAACTGGGAGGCTGTCAGGTGAAACGGCATCTCATAGGATTAATCACAGGAGATAATTTCATGCAATTGTGAAGATGACCCTCTAAAGAAAAATAAGGGATGTGAAGAAACAATAAGTGTATAATATCCTATGGCAGTGCAGAAGGTGTTAAGAGCAGAACCACATCCTTGTAACTTTTAGAGGGGTGGCAGAAGACAGGACAGAGAAGGAGTGAGAAGGAAAAAAAGTAATTTAAACCACTTTTTAAAAGCCTACTGGAAAGTTTCTGTGAAGTACAATCCATTTTATTAATAAAGCTTTCCCAAAAACGCAGTGAGGGTGATGAGGCACTGACACAGGTTGCTGAGAGAAGCTGTGGGTGCCCCACCCTTGGACATGTTCAAGGCCAGGTTGGATGGAGCTTGGGGCAACATGGTGCAATGGAAATTGTCTGATCCCATGGCAGGGGATTGAAACGAGATGGCCTTTAAGTTCCCTTATAAGCCAACCCCTTCTGTGATTCTAAAAATGTCAAAGGAAGGCAGGAAGGGGCTGATGAAGCAGCCTGTAACCCTTCCCCAACCTGCAACAAAGCCAGACCAGCATCAGCCACACCCATCACACACAGAATAAATGTGGAGCTCAACAGCAACGCTGGATTCAATTTCCAAGTCCCAAGTTAGTAAAGTGTGTATTTTTTGTGGTGTCCTGCTTGGACAAAGCCAACTGCCCCAGGCACAGACCCTTCCCATTTCAGTGGCTCTCCATCAACAGCTCCATGCTGGGAGATCCCCTCCCACCATGGGCTACAACCCCTGGCAGTGTTTATTATAAATGGGGTTGTTACCTAGCAACATCACAAATAAAAGGAAGAAAAAGTCCAGATAGTATTTGTGTGGCTAAAATCAAATACCCGGTCCCCTCTTTGTGGCAGTTGCTTTTGAATACCCAGGCTTCATCATACCAAGTGTCTCATTTCACACAGAAAAGCCTCAAAACAAAGCTATGGAGCAAAACTTTCTTTGAAGCCCACAGGTGAATAAGCCTGAGTTTGTTATCTCCTACCCACAAACTACCTGGGAGATAACTAAAAAAAGTATATCCACACTTCAGTAAAGGAAGCTGTACTTAACACTTCTGCGTTACTTAGAGGAAGAACTGCTGTTTCCAATAGCTTTTTAGCTTTAGTGGTTAAAAACTTGTCATATTGGATTCCTCTAAGTGAACAGATACACACACATCTTAATCACACACATTTTAAGCATTAACTGTTTCTCGTGGTAAGGGATGCCAGCCTCTCATCAAAGCCCTCCGTGCCAGCATCCCTGTGGGGATGTCGTGTACTTATTGCATGGCAGGAGAACAGACTCTGGCAGAGTGGTCACCAGTGGGGACAGAAATTCCAGCAGCCAAGTCCTAAAAACCACCAATTATGCCATTGAGTTAAAAAGACGTTTCACTTCCCTCTCCCAACCACAGTTATTTGCTACAAGTTTCCTCTTTCTATACTTTGAAAAGAAGGCTTAATCCTCTTCCACAGAGAGGGGTTCAGAGAGCTTCTACAGCCTAGAGGAAGCCGCAGCCTGCCTCCACAGCATCTCATATCACGTGGCAATCCATCCAGCTGGCTTAATTTAACAGGAGACTGTAAAAATAAGGCATAAAATTGATCTGGGTCCAAATGCACTCTCCTGAAGGCACTTGGGGCTCTGACAGCCCATCCTGCAGCTGCCAGCACACGCCCCAGGTCTCAGCCTCGGTACCTGCCCCCCATGTGTGAGCACAGCTGGGACCCAGAAATTAACTCTTCAGCCATTCCTCAAATTGCACACCTATCCCACAGAGGAAGCTGAGTGATGGCACCTACTCTCCTCTTACACAACACCTGGAAGAGGCACTGCCCCTCTCCCTTGCCACAGCAGCCAAACTTAGGCTACAGAACTTACACCAAGAGGGGAGATTCATTCCCAGCTCCTCTCACATGTGCAAGGGTCACTGAAGCCTTTACCAAACGCCCTAAACTACTGCCCTGGCAGCTAAGGAAAGAGTGAGGAGCACACCTCCTGCAGCTTCATGCTTTCAAGACAGGAGATCCTTCCGTCCTTAGGAAAGGGTATCCCAGGAGGAAAGGCTGGAGCTGTTGGACAGGCAGCAGTGTTTCACCACAGGTCTGACCTCTCCCGCAGGCAGTTCACGTGTCCAAAGATGGGGCAAGCAGCTGTTGGATGGAGCCTCTCCCCCAGCATCTGCTCCCTTGGGCCCCTGCTCAGGGCAAATACAGCAGCCAAATTCTGGCTTACCCCGCCGAACAGCAGGGCACAGGCAGCACTGCCCACCTTCAGAGGAACCTGCCCTAGATGCCCACATTTATCTCCCACTGCCTGATATGGGTCCAAGTCTTAAATGGAGACTCCAAAGTAAGTTTTCTATTTAAAGACCAAGTGATCACTGCTACTTGACACCCATGGGGCTCCGAGATCCCAGCAGACTAAAAGAATTTATAGTTCAAACTTGCTTTCCATGACTTTTGTCCAGTTCAGGAGTCTGCCATACATCCAGGGATGAGCAGATTGTCAGCAGAAGCTCTCCTCTCATTGTTTTTAAAGGAAAGTTACACAAAAATCCTCATTTGTTTCCTGGAATGGTACTACGTGAGCTTCAACAGGGCCCTTAAAACACAACAACTCCCAAATATTGCTTTATGTTCCCTCTCTCACTCACCCCCCTCTGCCTGTGTTGGATGTTCCTGGAGATCACAGTCTTCAGTTAGGCTGAACTGCCACAAGGACTTTTAACACTCATTAAGGTCAGTGAAAGATGTTACACAAGCTATCACAACTCATGCAAGGGAAAAAAAAAAGTTAGAAGCCTGGAGGGCAGTGGGACTGGTGCTGCATCCCCAGAAGAACACAACCCAAAAAGCAGCATCACAGATGGGATGTGAACAGTCATTCTAGGTCACTCCTCCCAATTTGTTTTGCCCAGTATCCTGTGGCTTAAAACATGCGGTTTTGTATTTTTTCTATTAATTTTCTATACGCACAAAGAGCATCCAGTACATGCAGACCCACCCATGTCAGTCACGACTGTGCTGTTTGCCACAGGACAAGAGACGGGGCTTGGAGCACCCTGGGCTCGTGGAAGGTGTCACAACCATGGCAGGAGACTGAACAAGATGAGCTTTAAGGTCCCTTCCAACTCAAACCATGCTGGGATTCTATATCCTCATCCTGCACTAGCAATCAAAGGCAATATAAATGTTATCATAATTGAGACAAAAGCAAGTCCATTTCATTAGTGTAACACTTGCTTTATTATCTACAACAGCTCTCCAAACACACACTGATATGAAAGAGAAACAAAACAAGTTCAGATGCACACAACCATGCCTGTTTTCCTTAATTAATCAGCAAAGCCTGGAACAAAACAAACCTATTTTGATAATATCTGGCTCTTGTAAAACTGATTCCAGTGTTTCAGCAGAGTGCTTGCTGCACAGGCCTGCAGCAATGAGCTACATCCACTGGAAATTTTGTGATTCCCGGCCACTCTCCCCAGGGTTCTATTAGAACAGCAGGATTGATTCTGCTCAGCCAAGCACCACAGCTGTACCAGCTCCAGCCAGCACAATGGGGCACCTGAAATGCTCCTCTAACTGAAACAACCCAGCATCAGGACAGGCAACATGAAAAAGCTGCTTATTGTATAAAAATCTGGAATAAACACCATAATTTTAATCCTTCGAGCACGTGCTAGTGAGAAAAAGGAACATCCATTTCAGAAGCAGACAGAGGCAATGCCTGGTTTATGCTGCTTCTGTAAAATCAATACTCAGTTCTCAATACATGAGGTGACCAACCGTCATCTGTTCTTTTTCATAAAGCCTCTTTTTACAGAATATAGACAAAATTTTATTATTCAGCTTAAGAAAAAAAACCCTTCCTCCATCTGTTTAGTCTGACTGGGTTTTAGGCAGTTTTAAGCATTTGAGATACACTGACACTACCTTTGAACAAGCCCTGTTAATTCAGGAATACAGAACATCACATTACCACGCTCAGTTCAGAACCACGGTTTATCAAGGCTCACACTTTGCTAAAAAGTTAATAGAAAATACCTGACAGTTCCCCAAATCCACATAAATACATGAATTAACAACAAAAAAAATCCCCAAACAAACAATAAGGCAGCCATCATCCATACAGATTTACATTTAAAATCTCTGAATTATGATGAAACAAAAGGCCTTTAAAATAGAGAGAGATGCACTATATCAGGACTTTCAGAATCTGAAAAAGATTAATTAATAGCTTTAGTAACCAGCTACTGCACAGCCTCTTCCCCTGAAAAAGCATTACAAAACAGGACTGGTGTGTAACGAAAACATGCTCATTTCTTTTTAGGTTTTCATTTTTTTAGAAAAAATATTAATCAAAGCCATTAAGTTTACTTATCTAACCAAAAGTTACATTAAAACTCACATTAACTTCGGTAAGGTGGTGCTGAGATTCATCACAGGACACCATTCCAAGAGTGTTTAATAAAGGTCAAGATTGAAGATCAGATTGAATTCACATAAAATGGCCAAGTTAGAACCCCCCAGGGTTACTTGACCCTGCCTTCTCCTGTTTTCCTCAGAGTTCATGAATAAGAGGTTTGTAGCCCTCTGTAGCAAACAACTGAGGAACAGATGGTATTAAGTCCTCAGTTACTCCTTCCTGGACAGTTTAAACAAGACATTCCCAGAATGTGGCCTTTCCTTTCGCCCATTACCCCCACTGCATATTTAACCACTGTATCACACAGCCATATCACTACATTAACACTGTACAGCCAAATTATTTTCTAGAGGGTGTAATTTTTTTTTTTAAAGCATTTTGGAGATGATGATGATGAACTGAAAGCACAGGTAAGACAACTCAAGACCAAGATGGAGCATCTCCCAAAAAACAAAATTCGAGATGAGTACAGGTATGAGTTTACTTATATTGCTTCAAGGAATTGAGTAGAAGAGGCATCACCACCCCCCACTACCTGCACATCACATAAGAGTCACTCCACTCCCAGTGTCTCTTACAGGGTATGGGCATTTACATGTCAAAAGAACCACTCAGAAGCTATGCAGCCAATTCTGAATGGACAAAATCCCCAACAAGCACAGTTTGGGGTAAACATAATGCCAGAAGGAGATATGGACCCGATTCCTTTGGAGGACAATCAGATTTTGATCAGGGATAGGGAAGTTGCCTATGGTTTGAAGATTAGTCCATTCCAGAGCAAGGGACCAGTCTAACACATAGAAGGTGCTCTATTTCATGGTTTATGTAGAAACTGGATTTAGAAGGATCTCCAAGCACTCTTGTACTGGAGCAGACTCCAGGCAGTGCTGCGGAGAACCAGCTGAGAGCCCCTCTTGCAGGGAGGCTGACCTCTGCTTCCGAGGAGGGAGTAGGGAGCAGGGAGCTGGTTCCCTCCTTCAGAGCTACACAGGAATAGCAAGGTCCTGGATTGAAGGCTGTTTCCACTCGACTTCTCAACCCCAGAAGGAAAATCCTAGGCTGTCCTTCTTGGCCAACGTCGGCCTCAGGCACACCAAAATCAACACTGGGATAGCACCCATGCTGTCCAGCAGTGTCACTTCAGGGAAAAGATACATTTCCAAACATACTTCAATATCATTATATATAAACTTAAACATGAAGTAAACCAGTTCTGCTTCCACGTGACCCTTTTGGATATTCTCCAGCTGCTGTTTGCAAGCCCCTCCTGTTGCAGTGCAATGAAGACGTGTCTTCAGCAGGAGTGCCAAGTGTCACACATCTTGCATGACACACCTTTGGCTGCCCTTTCCTCATGCCTACGGCCTGCCCAAGCATCACACATCAGCACTTAGTTTATATTTATGTCTTCTGGCCAGCAGACCTAGCCCAGGGCTTAATGCACACACAGGTAAGTGTCCTGCTGCTGGCCATCAACAGCCATGTCATGGCAGACCTAAAAGCCAAACTTCTCAGCACTCAAACCCACAGGAATCACTGCAGTAGGCTCCCGAGGCAGGAGAGATTTATCCCTGCCTCCCCTCCTCAACCATGCCTTCACACCCAACCCTTACAACAGGGCTTCTACCTTCCACCTACCCATCCAGAAGACACTTTTTCAAACCTCTGCAGCATCTCTGATCATTCAGACTATCAAAACGCATCCAGTAGCCAGCATCTTTTAGCACATCATCATTGCCTCTGAACTTTTAAACCTCTGTTAAACCCTAACCACAAAACAATACCACCAGAGCAAAAGTTACTCATGTCAGGCTGCATATCAATTGCAAGGGTCACCACGGTGACAGCTTGCAACATCAACTTTTTCCACCCCCCATCAGCTGTGGATATGAGATGACCAAAGGGACCAGAAATATCCTTTACACCGAGTTTTGATTTGAAGTAATTTCTGCTTATGGCAACTGGACCCACACATTTAGCATGAAGTTTCACCAGAATTAAAAGAGCACACAACCAACCTTTAGGCACAATGTGCTCAAAAGCAAAAGGAGTCTTGTGTGATTCACAAGCAGAATGTGAAGCCTGACCCAGCTCTATTTCATTTACTGAATTTGAGAAGCCATCTATTAATAGCTCACTACCATATCCCTGCCCTGCTTCTCCGTGCCAGGCAAGAGCTCTGCTAACAAACACCAGTGATACGGGCACACACTTGCATACTGACCCTGTAAAGCACAGCTAAATCAATTGTTTCAATTTAAACAGAAGACACCTTCGCAGCAATTAACTGGAAGCAGACAAAGTTGGTCTTGGAGTTCACTTACTGTGAGCAGACAGCAATATGAGATTCAAGATTTCAGGTACAGTCTCTCCTTTCTTCTCCCAGATTTTCTAAATTATTCTGTTCATTTACACTACAAGGTTTGCCTGGCCAATAAATTACCAGCACAGATAGTAACCTGCTACTATTTCGACATCAGATGAAAGCTGCCAGCCAGCAAGGACACAAACAAAAGCCAAACTACCACACCTGTGGAAATCCTGGAGTTACTACCCTTTCCAGGAAGAACCCCCCTGAAATTTCGATACAGGGGCACAAGACATCCTCCCTCTTCCATTAATTCTGCCAGCAGTGACTTGCCAGATAAAGCAAACCAAACTTGCTTTAACATTGTCCATTATATTGGCTCCCACTTGTAAGCATGCAAACATAACTGCTTACATCAAAACATCTGAGCTATAGTCCTCGATGTCTCTTTAACTACTGCACATCTTCTAAATGAACATACGAATGAAAACACTGCTTAAAACGTTAAGAAAAAGGTTATATATGGATCATAGCAGGCTCTCATAGAACACTCAGAAATAAATAGCTTTTCCTCCCTTCCCCGCTCACACTTTAAGTCTTGCTTCAAGGAAAGGTTATTGGCCTTAGAAACAAACATAGGCGAGTTCACTTAGGTCCAGGATTAATGATTTTATATGTCCCTTTTATTCACCTTGCATCAAAACCAAGTCTAATTTCTTCTTGTACTTTTAGACCATTCATGCCATACCAAAATCAGGCAGCCAATCTGGGTGAGCTTCTCATGTAGAGGGATAAAAACTGAGATCAAAAAAATTCATTTGATTCATATGTAGCATTAATATGGGAAGAGATAATTTAAGACATGTCCAGAAACACAACCACATTTGAACTTCACTGAAAATTAAGATCCATGCCCTCCAAAAACCTGAAGCTCGCAAATAAATGAGTCACTTCAAATGCACAGTGTAATTCCACGTTTTTTCCTTTGGTTCAAGCAGTTTGAAGAGACTGGCAATGACATTAAAGCAGAAAAGTGCTTTGAAACCATGAATTAAAACACTTAACTTTTAAAGATAATTAAGTTTTTCCCTACATAATTATAGCAGAACTACCAGGAGCCCACAGCAACTCTGTGGGTGTGGGGAGCAGAACATGCTAGAGCAGCATGGCTGTTTTACCACCACAGACCCACAGTTCGGTGGCTATTGGAAAACACTGTCAGAACTATTCTAATACCCCGGATTTCTCACTTCAGCTATCTGGGTGTGGAAGGAGAACTGACCTCTGCTCATCCTTTGCTCTTACACAGCTGCCCAAATACCTCCAACATCTGGATGTGTCCTGGGACTGAGCTCAGTTCAGGACTCCCACACATTCTCAGAGCACCTGGGCACCAAGTGTCCTGCATCCATCTAAGCACCAGAATGCACTGGAAAAAGCCTGGCTTCCCTGGGGTGATCCCCAGCCATTTCCCACCTTCCTTGAACAGCAGGATAAGACAGCCCAACCTCTCCCCGTTTCTCAACAACAACAACAAAAAATTAAAATTAAATACAGCGTCAGTATTCACAGTCAAAGTAAGAACCATCAAGTACAACGAGGCCCCTGCAATTCATAGTACGAGGTCTGACTCTTTGCAGAGTCCCTACAGGGAAACATGATGGGCATTCTGAAACCATTCATCTAACTAAAAGGAATATTTGGCTTGCAAGCAGGGGAGTGGCAAAGCCTGTATTCCTTATTCATGACCCAACATTTTACTTAGGAGTGCAACACTGCAATACTGTTTTGCCAAAGCCTCACCACACAGCGACTGTACACCATCAATTAATATTAATTATAGTTGCTGAAAACCTTGGAATGCAAACCCTTCCAAAACTACAAGGGCACACTAATCCTACTCTGGCACTTCAGCTTCAGGAAGGAACAATAGCCTTATTTTCTAGCTAGAATTCAACTACAGCTTTCACCTCTTAAGACAGGTCTAAAGCCCAGATCATTTGGTTAGCGCTTGGATCCTGCCCTAATCAGAGCCATGATTTCAGTTCTGAACCCTAAAGCCGCCTTTTCAATGAAATAAAGCCACTGAACAAGAATGGCTCGCGAGGCCTTTGTACAGATGGACAAAGACAGACACACAGGCAACAGCACAACCGGGCTGAAAAAGCGCTGAGCCAGGGCACAGGATTAATGCTTGCATGGAACCTCAACGCTGCTCGCTTTAACTTCCCCGCTCCAACTCTAACAAGCACGAGTGCATCTCCAGAAGAAAAAAACTACAGGTTGCAGCAATTTTTCCACAAAAAGGCTCTGGGCAGGGTTCTGATGGTGCGAGGCTGCAGAGGAAGGCATTTTGTCTCCAACAGCACAGTGATATGATGGCTTCCACTCAGTCTTCTGCTACCTATAGGGAACTTCAAATTTGCGCAGGGAAAGACAAATCGGGGCAGATCTAACTGGCACAGCTCACCAAAAAATAAAAATGCTATGAATAAAGTAATTTACTTGAAAGCACCCTCTGATTGTTTTCCCTAAAATTCCCCAGCTGAACCGAGAGAGTATTCTACAAGTCAAAAAGCTGGAGACAACACAGCCATTCACACCTTCTCCCATCGCCTCCTCCATGCAAATCCAGCCCAGAGGCACAGGCTTTAATCCTGTAGTCGTTAGAGGCTTTTGTCATTCAATGAGGCTTTCCCAATCCAGACCAAAGTACTGTTTTCCAGAGTCACATACCATCTCACATTACCTCTGGCATCACTCAAACCTGCAGGCAACGGAGTTTAAGGAGACCCAGCAACCCGTGCCTCCTGGGGATTCACACCAATTTCTCTAAAGCAGCCAAACAATAGAGCTTTCCTTCCACAATTAGAGGCCTAAAGCAAATTCTGTATTAAATTGAAAATATCTAGCAGTAAGATCTGATTTGGGCTGATGCACATACAGTGAAAACTAATGGGAATTTGAGCATTGTACAAATTTCTTCACATGTAGTCAGTTTAAGAATTCCTAAGCAAGTGTAACTAAGAATAAGGCGGCCATTCACCAGGTAAGAAAGCTTTCACACCGCAGTTCTGCCTTCTCAGTCTCTTCCTTAGGTGTACATGACCCAGACTCTAGCACTTCTTGCCGTGTCTCCAACACATTTGGCAGGCTTTGGTCGTTAAAGACGTTCTATTACAGAAAATATGTGGAAAATACATCTGTGTCAATCCCCCTGCTAGAGCACTCTGAGAAAACCTGGCATCGTGCTGAATTCTGGGTCTGTGCGACGGCTCTGCAGTGATGGAGCTGGCCTGGGCTGCATGGACTGATAGGAGCAGCCTCAGCCTTTGCCTTCGGACAACCTGCCCTCCAACAGCATCCCAGCCATCATCCCGCATGGATTCCAGGCTGCTGAAGTAGAAGCCTTACATATTCAGGATTCAGTTCCCAGCAAAGCCAGACAAAGCCCAGGCCTGCCCCCAGGCTTCCCTCCAGCAGCTCTCTTTTAAATCCCCCTGGCAATCCCCCCCGGCTCCCCCGTTCCCCACAAACCCTCCAGGACCCCCCGGGCTGGAGGAGAGAGGGGTTCAGCCCCTCACCACCAGCCCACCATATCTTGCCTGGCTGCTGGGTCTCCCGTTCTGCATCCCTGTCTAATAAAAGCCGGGGAATGCACGACTATGAAGACTGAGAAGTGTTCCCCATAATTCTTATTAAGGGAGCAGTGCTGCAGTGAATTATGATTATGTTGTGTAATGAAATCATCAGCGAATAAAGATGTGGCTGCACATCCATCCCCAGCTATCCCAGGCAGCCAGGAGTAATTTACAAACAGATTGGGCCAACATTAAAATATAAACAAAAAACCAGGAGCTCAGACTTACAGTAACACGTTATTTCCATGCCAGTTTCAAATACTCTTGTAGGCCATAAAGCTCAGCCACCCAGTGGGAGTTTAAAGACCCCAAATTATAATGAATGGTTTCACTTAAGTTACAGAGTAACTTATGCTGAAAATAAAAAAAATATTAAGTCCCTACTAGGTTTTTCTCTTAGATAGGTCTCATTCCAAAGGATGCCAACAGAAGTGAGGTAACAGGCACTATAAGCAATGAAATAAATGAAAAAAAATGAGCATGTACTACTATAATTTTTACCAAAGGCTACAAAACCCACCAAGAACAGGGTAACAGAGAAAGATAGCATCTAAACCTTCATTCTCTTTACGTATTACTGGATGGCTTCAACTATTACTGGATGACATTATTTCATTCTCAACATCTAAAACTTTAATGCAAAAATCGGCCTTTTTAAAAGGTATTTGAACAGCTAGGTCTTTGACCTAACCAAAGCATTGCACACATGATGCCTAAAACAAGGCAAGCACTGGGGCATATTGGGAGGTTTGCTTCACCAGGACAGTGACAATTCCACGGCAGGGGAGAGGGAAGGTCGGGGGGGAGCAGCTCCTCAGCCTTTATGAAGCCATAACACAAAAGGAAATTTTTCTCCGGCAAACGCGCTCCAAATCACGGGCGGTCGGTGTCACTTTAACCCAGAGCCGCTGCCCCGAGGAGGGGCTGGGGCCGGGACGAGCAGCCCCGCTCCGCCGCGCCGCGCCCTTTGCCACGGCCGCGGGAGCCACGCGTGACCTTGGCTGCGCCAGGCGGGTCCTGCGCGCACCCGCGGCTGGAGCGGCGCCGGGCCGAGCGGGTTAAGCGTGGGAGGAGTGTACATAAGGTGGTGGATCCGGAGCCAATGGGGATATTGCGCTATAGTTAGACACTGGATCCTAAGCGATGGTGACCATAAAGGCTGCTCAGGGCTGAGCTGCTCTGGATGACACCAAAGGCACGGTGCCTTTAGTTCCCGGCTTATAACGCGGAAAGAAAAAAAAAAAAAGGCACAGGAGGATGAGCTGGCCTTACCTGCAGTTCACACCACGCCACTTCCACCCACGTCTCCGTGTCCAGACCCTTGTAGACCGTTTTGAAGGATCCCCGCCCGAGTTCAATATCAAACTTTAGGAATCTGCCATCCGGCGAGGTGGCAACCGCTTTCATGTCAGCCTCCTCCTCGGGCTCCTCTTTCTTAGCCTTGCCCTGGTCCTTGGCAGCATCCTGCGCCTCTCTCCGCTCCGCATCCTTGCCTGGCTCCTTCTGCTCCTCGGCGCCCGCGGCGCTGCCCGAGGCCGGCGCTGCCCGCGGCTCTCCGGAGCACTCGGCCTCCCGGCCGGCCGCCTCCGCCGCCCCCTGCCCCGCCTTCGCCCGCTCCGCGATTATCCTCCTGGTTTTGGGGAGCAGGATGATTCTCCGCTGGTGCTCCGCCTCGGGCAGGTCGAAGGCGGGCTCCTCCTGGTCCGAGTCCACCACGCTCCTCCGCAGGAACCGCTGATGGACCAGCTTGGGGTCCCTGGAGCCGGGGCCGCGGGGCGGCGGGGCGGGGGCCCCGGGGGCTCCCGGCGCTGCAGCAGCGTCCGTGTCCGCGGCCGCCGCGCTCCCCCCGCCGCCGGGCCCATCCATGTTCACGCCGCTCTCCGCAGCCGGGGGAGCGCCGGGCTCGGCGGTGGCCGCAACCCCGGCGCGGCCGCCGCCTCCGCCGCCCCGCCGAGGTGCCGCTCTGGCATCGCCCCCAGTTTCCATCCGGTCCGAGGTCTCAGCGCCCGCCGCCGCCCCGGCCCGGGGGAGTCACCGCGAGCCGCGCCCGCGCCGCCACCTGCGCGGGGCAGAGCGCAGCCCTGAAGCGCCGCCACGGCCCGGCCCGGCCCCCGGGCACCTCCCCCGGCCCCGGGGCTCCGACGAGCCGGGCCCCCGGGCCGGGCCGCGGCCGCTCCGACCGGGCTCCCCCCTGTCCCCGGTCCCCGGCAGGGGTGCGGCCGAGAGCGCCGGGCGAGCGGTGCAGCCGCCTCACCTGCGGCGGGCCCGCGCACAAAGGCGCGGCGGGGCCGTTACGGACGCGCGGGGCCGGGGGCGGCCGCGCTCAGCGCCATGCGCGGGGAAGGAGGGGCGGCTCCGCCGAGCGTGCGCCTGCCCGGGTGCGCGGCGGGGCCGGGGGAGCCGCTGCCGGTGCGGGGCTCCGCGGCTCGGCTCGGCTCGGCTCGGCCCGCCCCTGCGCCGCAGCCCGCCCCCGCCGCAGCGCCGGCCCGGCCGCGCCTCCCGCTCCGCGCCCCTGCCCGGGGCACCCTGCGGCAGCCCCGCCGCGCCCCTCGCCCGCAGCCCCCGCCCCGCCGCCGCCGCGTTTGGTCAATGGGAGCGCTCCCGGGCAGCGCCCATGGAAGGCACCGGCGCTCGGCGGCCGCCAGTGAGGCTGCGGAGGGTGGGCGGCCGCCCCTCGGCCTCGACCCCCCGTTCCCCCGCCCCGCCCGGCGCCGCCGCAGACAATGGGAGGGTCCCGCGCCCCGCCGCCGCCTCGCTCCGCGCCCGACAGCGCCCGCTCCCCCGGCAGGTGCCCGCACGGGCCCGATAGCATCCCCAGAGAGCGTCCTCCGAGGACATCCTCCCGGCAAGCATCCCCCGAGTGCATCCCCTCCAGAGCATCCCGCCGAGAGCACCGCCCGAGGGCATCCCCCGGGAGCCTTCCCTCCACAGCATCCCTGCACAGCATCCCCCGAGTGCATCACCCGCGACATCTCCCCCAGAGCATCTCCCGTGCCGGTGTGGGGTGGGTGCGGGGCCTCAGCTCCATCCGATCTCTGGATCCAGGAGGTGGCTGTGCCAAGCTGCCGATTATCACGGCTGCGAGCAAAGGGAAGGTGACTTGAGGGGAACTGGATACTGTTTCCACACAGCATCTTTCAGCATTCCTCAAATGCAGAACATGACCAGGGACGACTCACATGTGGCCACTGCAAACACCTCACAGCCCACCCATGCTGCAGCAGGTCAGAACACATGGCAAGCCTCACGACCTGGGGTTATCTTTTTTTTGGTATTCTTTTTTTTTTTTCCCCAAGCAGTTCATTAATCACTCTATGAATATTGACCCCATCATTCACTGTGACCAACACTTGGTATTAGCCTAGATAGAGGGAAATTCAGATCTCGACACCCATCTGTGCTTCGAAGAACCCACCTAGAGCACTGCCTCCAGTTCTGGCGGCCTCAGCACAAGAAGAATATCGACCCGTTGGAGCTGGTCCACAGGAGGCCACAAAAATAATTGGAGGGCTGGAGCACCTCTGCTCTGGAGACAGCCCGAGGGAGCTGGGGGTATTCACCTGGAGAAGGGAAGGCTCCAGGGAGACCTCAGAGCCCCTTCCAGTGCTTAAAAGGATTCCAAGAGAGCTGGAGGGGGACTTTGGGTGGTGGTCTAGAGTGCCAGTACAAGGGGGAATGGCTTCCCACTGCCAGAGGGCAGGTTTAGGTTAGATATTAGAAAGGAATTCTTGGCTGAGAGGGTGGGGAGGCCCTGGCACAGGGTGCCCAGAGAAGCTGTGGCTACCCTATCCCTGTAAGTGTTCCAGGCCAGGTTGGACAGGGCTTGGAGCATTCTGGGATGGTGGAAGGTGTCCCTGCCCATGGCAGGGGGTAGGAATGAGATGAGCTTTAAGATTCCTTCCAACCCAAACTGTTCTGCAACTCACCCTTAGGTGAGGTCAGAGATGTGGGACACTGGCTTTGCCAAAGGCTGTGCCCTGTGACAGCTGTGACATTTCTGCTCTGTAAATTCACAAAAGGACTCTGGTTGCCACGACTGCCAAGCTGCTTTCTCAAGTATTAGATTAATAAAAAAATACCATATGTTTTTGTAATTAAAATTTAAGTAAATAAAGAAAAATAAAAAGAGAAGCTTTACCAAGTAATTATTCCCTGAGATTTCTGAGGGAAAGGCAGCTGACTGTCAGGCAACCATAATTAGTTCTTCTTTTAATTAATTAATTTTTAGTTAAGAATGATTTTAAAAAACCCCTTTAAAAATAAGAAACCAGGTAGTTATTGTCAATAGAATCACTGGTGTTTTATTTTTACAAATCACACTTCACTAATAATTCAGCCTCATGGATGCATTTGATCTTTCAGTGGTTTCCTTTTTGAAGTGTTCAAATATCAGTGATATTTCTAGGACTTACAATTGTGGCATGAAACACAGATTTGTGTGATGTATAGAAACCCAAATTCCCGAACATTAGTCCTGTATGCTGGGCTCTGCACCTCTCTGCAGATGGAGATTTGGTACACGGAGAGCAGTCTGCAGTTACCAGGAGAAAAGCAGGGAAGGTGAAGAGCTCTGACACCTTCTCCTACTTATTACATAAATTGACCTAGAACTCTCTTCCCAGCAACGGAAATTCCCACCCCCATGTAGAAAAAGGATAAGATTCAGGCTAATGAGAGGGCTAAAGGTGGTTGGCAGCATTTCACTCTGCAGGTGGACAGGAGAAAATGGGGAATATTCTAGAGCTGACCAAATACCAACCCCAAAACCCACAATCAAGAAAAATATGGGGGAAAACAAAAAAGAGAGTGGATTTCCCTGTCTGCCAGGCCTTCTCAGAGGAAGTGGGAATCTGCACACTCTCAGGTATAGGGAGCATCCCACCCCAGCCTCAGGAGGACACATGAGCACTGCCAGGCTGCACCGGTGTCCCCTGACCCCTTCCGAGGGCTCCACAGATGAAACAAGACCTGTTCTCACAGCTGAGTTTTCGCTCTGCCCGCTGTCAGATGGTGCCCAGGGCTCCTCCTGTGCCCATTTCTCTACTGAAAACCTAGCAATAATTTGCATATCACAAACTTAATTGTGATCCACTATCAAGCGCTCTGAGCCTGTTGCATGGATGATCTCTAATATTACTAAAACGGAAGGAAAAAGCTTCTTCCCACTTGTGCTGTTTGACCTTTTCCAGGCTGCCCTCTGCTCGCCCCGCGTGCCCGGCTGAGTGACCTGGGCATGGCACAGCGCCGTGGGGTCGGGGGCCACACCTGCAGGGCATGGGCAGCTCCAGGACTGGCCCACAGTCCGGTCCAGCATTCCATGGCAGGTCACAGTGGCCCATCCCAGCAGAGGGATGCTCCCCAGCAGACAGAGAACTGTTCCTTAGCCATCAGGAGCTGTCATTCCAGGCCCTCCCAAGGATCAATGACTTCAGTGGACACACAGCTGGGGAGGGATCCAGGGCCCAGTTCTGCCATGTCCTGTGCTCAACAAGTCCCAGGCCAGCCCCCTGTCCCAAGCACACACCTGCTTGGTGAGGGATGCTCAGCAAGCACATGGGGTGGACAGGAATGAAACCCAAAGGAGAGGCTGACTCACTCCTTGTTTCTGCCATCTCCCCAAAGCCCTCAGCCAACAGGAGCAGTCGTCTACAAGCTCCATTTCCGTGAGCAAGAACATCTTTGCTGTGCAGGTGACCTCACACTGGAACAGGCTGCACAAAGAGGCTCTGGAGTCTCCCTCACTGGAGATATTCCAGAATTGTCTGTGGACACAACCCTGTGCCAGGTACTCTAGAATGACTCTGCCTGAGCAGGAGTGATTGCACCAGGTCACCCACTGTGGTCCCCTCCAACCTTACCCATCCTGTGATAGGCTGTTTTATTGGGATACCTCTACTTTCCTCAGTTTACCCAGAACAGAAGAATATTAATGATTCTCCTGCTGTCCTGTTTCAGCCCATGCAAGCCAGCAGACACACAGACACAAGGATGTTGTATCACCAGCACAGCATACTACATCAGAGTGCTTTATTACCAAAGGGCATGGAAAAAGATGAACAGTTGCAGTTTTCCTGATTGTTAGATCATCAACCACCACCAGAGCAAGCTGGAAGCAGCTTCACCCTCGAGAGCTGACTGGTATGCAGATGGCTTTGAAAATCATAGCACATTTCAACTAACAGGCAGTGAAGGTGCTACCTCAGACAGTGGTGACTTAAGTGACCTTAATCAAGGCTTTGACTTGGAGAACTGCTCTTTGCAGGAATGAAAGCCAAGATGCTCATCCCCTGGGTGAAGTTCTCTCTCCATGCACGGTGCTGAGTGAGACAACACATCGCCCCAGAGCACAGATGGGCATTTCCACTTGACAAGCAGATTAACACAGCTCTGTCTTTGACTCCTCTCACTGCTGGCTGGAACAGTCACCGACACAGAGCAGGACAGATTGTCCCAGTTAATAGCTAGTGTTAGTTTTAAAAGGGAGAAAAATAACCATTTTCTCGTAATAACAGCCATTATTCTCTTTCTGTATTTGCTAGTTTTAAGTGAGGAAATTCAGTCCAGTTCGACCAGCTTGACTTTCAGGTTCTCAGATACTGAGAATTTTTTCATTTGTTTAAAATAAATGCCTGCAGGGGACTGTGGAAACCTCTATACTGGCCTCCAGTTTTCTATTAATTTGTTTTTTTTATATAATTTATAACCTGATTTAAATCAGGTCAGATACCTATTGAGAGCCACTTTCAGTTGCACCCAGGGTATGCTTTTACACCTGCACACGTGCTATGGGCCCTAAGGTAGTGCTATGTAGTGACTGTGTTTTCTTTGAAAGAACAATAATGATCATTTAAAAACCCAGTTTCACAATATATTCTCCATTAGGTCATCTGTGTTCTGTTCTAACTATTTGTTTATAGAGACAATATAGATACAGTAGTTCAAGTAGCATAGAATCCTAGAAAGATTCAAGGTCATTTCATTCCACTCCCTGCCATGGGCAGGGACACCTTCCACTATCCCAGGCTGCTCCCAGCCCCATCCAACCTGTCCTTGGACACTTCCAGGGATCCAGGGGCAGCCACAGCTTCACCGGGCACCCTGTGCCAGGGCCTCACCACCTTCATAGTAAAGAACTTTTTCCTAAGTATCAATTGATCTCAAGTTAATGGTTGGACTTGATGTTAAAGGTCTTTTCCAACCTTAATGACTCTGATTCTATGATTCTAGGTCATTGAGTTAATAAAAACTGATCACAAAGGTGTAAAAAGCATCTCTGCATGTCAAAATGATGGATGCTGTTGGCAAACTCACCTTGCAGGTCAGGGAGCCAGGCAGTGATGGGTGGGAAGGTGTGTCACCCTCCTCAGGAGGGGCTGAGCTCCATCTATCTTTGTTTGCCCTGCAGTGTGACGCTGGTGCAACACATCATTCCAACATGCATGACAAGCTTAGACTGAAAAAATGTTCCATGTTTTTAATTCCTACAGATTCTAATAGGCATAACAATATGCCACCACATTACCTCTCAGGTTCCTTAAATAAACAAGCTTAATGGTGCTGCTCAGAAGTTAATGGGCAGTATCTTCATTGCTGTATGGATTTATGAGGTGTGATTGCTGCTCCCCAGCCCAGGAGCCAGCTGTGCCCAGGGAACTGTGTTCAGGCCTCCCTGAGGGGTGGCTTAGTCAGCAAAAATACAGTTATTTTACAATTCTATGATTTACATCAAGCATCATCTCTCCATGCCACTTCATGAAGGTGAATTTATTTTTCAGACAGGCAGCCTGTTACTTTTCCCACTCCAAATCTGACCAATGATGAATAGTTGTTTTAAAATTACTGCATAATTCCAAAATTTGTATTTAATTATTTATCTGCTTTTCTTTGCCAGAAACCAATGGCTTTCAGGCTGCCATAAACCCAAATGAACGACCCAATTAATTTCCCAATGCTCCTGTGTGGCCACAGGGATTGCAAGAGTTCAAAGAGCAGACTGGGTTTTTTGAAAGCCTCTTCCACTTCTTGTGCTGTTTCCTGCTATGATCCCTCAGGTACCTTTATAATGAAAACAAAACAGATGGAAAGAGCAATGTAAGAATTAGATCAAAACAAGGAACAGAGAAAAATAGACCAAATCAAGGAGTTGAATGTGACACTTAATAGCACGGTCAGGACTTTCCAAAATGTTAATGTTTAAGTTGAGCAAGTGAATAGCCTTTACTTTTTATTTTTAGCATGAAGCTGTATTGTATCAAAGAGCCCATCTAACACATTGTGTTGCAAAATAGGCAGATTTAAGACATAATGACAGTGCCATTATTCTTCCTAACATAAAAGATGGGGTATAAGTTCTTCTAACTTTAATAAGAACATCTGCTGATCTCGTCTCCATGCAACACTGCTCGTTATATTGAGCTCTTTGATCCTGGCTTTTCCATGGACTGAAGAAGTGGTGAGAGCACAAAACCTCAGCACAAAACCCTCCCTGCGTGCAATGTGCCTTTGGTGAAGGGCTCTTGTCACAGACGAGTCAGAACCAGCGCTGTGCTGTGAGGATCACGCCCGTTTGCCCGACTGGTTCCAGTGACTCTGAACACACCCCTGTGAGGAACAGTCAGAAGTCACAAGTGCCTCTACCATGGATTAACCTGAAGTTAAAGCAATATTTACAAAGGTTAACCACTTAAGTAATACAGAAACTGTGTCACACACAGATGGCAATGAAAGACCTGAGGAGTCAACGCCTGTGCTCCAAACAGCCTTCATCCTCCACCCTCCTCATGAGAGCCTCTGTTTAGTACACTGACACTTCATTTTTAAGTACTTTTAAGTAAGCAGCAAACACCACTGGCTTCCTGAGGGGAGTCACCACATGGACACAGAGCTCCAAACCTGTTTAGGGGTCACAACAAGGACAAGGAACTTTTTGCTGTCCCAGGGTGACTGAGATACACAACACTTGAGATACACAACACTTGAGATACATGAGCAGGCCTTTCAGTCCTGACTGCTCTGCTGGCACGCTGGGGCCTCACGGGAAAGCAGGCAGTACAGTCGGGATAAAGAGGTCCATCCACAGGCCCAGTGCTCAGACATGGAGTGTGGGCTACCCAGGAGGGGTGACTTTGTGTCATCTCCAGCAGTCGTATGCAGCTGCTCAGTATAATCTTGCTCTTCTTTCTGCTGGATCCCCTGCAAACATCTGAAAAGTCACACAATCAGTAAGGCTGGGAAAGCCCTCTAAGGTCATCAAGTCCAACCATGAACCCAGCACTGCCTTGTTCCCCAGTAACCCAAGTGCCACATCTACCCATCTGTTAAATCCCTTCAGGGATGGCGACTCTACCATTGTCCTGGGCAGCCTATACCAGAGCTGGACAACTCTTTCAGTGAAGAAATTTTCCCTATTACTCAATCTAAACCTCTCCCGGGGAAACTTGAGGCTGTTTCTCACTTGTTACCTGGGAGAAAAGAAACCCCCACCTGGCTACACCCTCCTGTCAGGGGGTTGCTGAGAGTGCCAAGGCCCCCCACATGAGCCTCATTTTCTCCAGGCTAACTCAATTTAAGCTGCATCATCCTTTTGGGCAGAATTACATGCGTGGCTTTTTTTCTCGTAATAAGAATTAGTGGAGAGACACTGGACACCAGCCACTGGTACACACGTGTTGGAGAGTCACATCCAGCACTGAATTGCTTTAAGAGCTCCTAATAGAATTTTGCTCTTACTCTTATACCTTGTAGAATAATGCTTCAGAAGGATGTTGATGTATTACCAGTTTTCAGTATTTGATGAATATGTATGGCACATTGCTATGTCAAAATTTTCCTTCTCATCTGTCAGTCCAACACAACAAAAGAGAAATTGAGAAATACCACGGTGTAAAGAAGCTGCAATTATCATTTCCAGTTCCCAAGAGGGAGCCAGAAAATCAATTGAAGACACCTCAGACCACAGACAATAGATTCCAGGACTGAGTCCTTTGTTCTTTTTCCTTCTTTTCCCTGACAACAGCAAAAGGCTGCACATGAATCCTTGATCTCTCGACTCTGCCGAGACAGTCGGCATCCTGCAGGAGGAAGGGTTTAGGAAGAGCCTTTGAGACCTCCTAGTTACAACATACCTCCAAAAATAAAAGCAACATATCTCACTTCGGGTACCAAACACCAAGGTCTGGAGTTCAGGTTCAGATGTTAGAATTTGGTATTTTGAAAACAGCAGATATCATTCTTTGGACAGTAGTGTTTGTCTGGTAATTTAGAATAAGTAAAAATGTTGGACAAACAAACAAAACTAAAACTCCGTAAGATTTGAAGAGCAACTAATTTATACTTAACAGATAGTTTAGATGACAACTGAGTGAAATTGGTGTAATGTCCTGAATTTCCAGGTAGGCTCTAAGCACAAGTGCTATGTCTGAGCCAAGGTCCCAGTTCCGGTTTAATTGCTCTGACTGGCTGTTGATTTAAATGAAGGCAGGATCAGCATGTGATATAATAATTTCCCTGTTTAATTGTGGATCTGCTCACTGTCCCTGTGCTTGTTGAGTAAAAACATGCATTCAAACAAATGTGAGGTCTCCCAGACAGATACATCCCAAAAATCTGCAAGGGAAATTAAAATATGATTTTAGATCTGGAAAAGAAACCAAATGTGACATAATTGTACCCATCTCTCATCCTATATATCATGAATTCAAAGGTCCTAAGCCCATATTTTAGTGTTTTTCTTTGAAATTAACACACTATATTTTATTGCTTTTAAGAGGAGAAGAGATGATTACCAAAGTCATTAGCAGCTAGGCACCAGCATCTTGCTCATTAGAATTTATGGTACACTTTTGGGTTTACTTTCTGGGCAGGAATTTGGCCCATTTTCAAGACACAGGGGACAACTGGTTGTGTAATTGAAGAGTAAGTTTACAAAACGATGTATGTGAGAGCCAAAATCACTAAGCTCCACCAAGTGGCGTGAGAGAGAAGGTGTTGCCATAGCGTCCGAGCATTGGAATGGTTTCAAGAAGAACTCATCTCCCTTCATTTTCTGAGTTGGGATAACTAAACCTTTTTGCAGACACATTTAAATTCTTATTCCATATAACATCTTATCAAACAAACCATGGTTGTCATGGCATGAAGCTGGGCCAGGGCAGGGTCAGGCTGGAGATCAGAGAAAGGTTCTTCCCCCAGAGGGTGCTGGGCACTGCCCAGGCTCCCCAGGGAATGGTCCCGGCCCCGAGGCTGCCAGAGCTCCAGGAGCGTTTGGGCAGCGCTGCCAGGATACCCAGGCTGGGATTGTTGGGGGATCTGTGCAGGGCTGGGGGTTGGATTCAATGATCCTCGTGGGTCCCTTCCAGCTCAGGAGACTCTATGGCTGTGTGATTCTATGTTCCATCAGTGTCTTGCTAGTCAGACCAGAATGACTAAACCTCAGTTAAGCCCTGCAAGCTATCTAAAAATAATCTTAGATTTTAATCTTTGCCCAAGATAATTCAAGGTATTTTTCTCCCTCTCACATATTGCTTGTCTCAGTAACGTCAGGACTGACATTAAAAGAGCTTCCCTAGCACAGAGGAGAAGCTATTACTATGTTCCCAGGCTTTAAAGATGAATGCCTTTTAATATAAAAGTTTCCTAGCAACATGTGTTCTCAGCCCAGGATGTATTCCAGAGGCAGTGGTGCTTTCAGTGCTGTCTCTGTCGCTCTGTCTGAAGCAGCTGTTGTGCTCTGCTGCCGTTCCTGCCTCCACAACCCACAGCATTACAGAACAGCAGCCTCCTTTTCCCAGGTTCAGCTTCTCACTGTCTCCCACTTTGGTCTTACACATGAAAATATCTACCCACCCTTGTCTAGTGATGTGTATCTGTTGCTTTTCTTCAGCGCTCAGAGGAAGCATCTCCTTTTTCCTCACTGAATATCAGTCTCCTGAGTATTTCTGGCTCTCACATTACTTAGACTGCACATGCTCCAAACTAGGCAGCTCTTTTATCTGTTTGGAGAGCTGTGGACAGCTGAAGGATGGTCCTGGACCAGCACCAGCACCTACCCACCCGCAGCACCACATTTTCCAGCATTGGGCATGACCACAGAGCAAGGCAGCAGCAGCACCTTCCACATCAGGAACTGCATCCCACAAGAGAAATAAACACGGAAAAACACTTATCAAACCTGATTTTTTATATGATTGGGGAAGAAGGAAAGGAGGAAGGGGAAGGGGAAGGGGAAGGGGAAGGGGAAGGGGAAGGGGAAGGGGAAGGGGAAGGGGAAGGGGATGGGAAGGGGAAGGGGAAGGGGAAGGGGAAGGGGAAGGGGAAGGGGAAGGGAGGAAAGGGAAGGGAAGGGGAAGGGGAAGGGAAGGGAAGGGGGAAGGGGAAGGGGAAGGGGAAGGGAAGGGAGGGGAGAAGGGTTATCCTGTAGCTCCTTTGAAAGGGAATCATCATCCAAAACGTTATGCCAGGCCACTGAGTCTTGAGGAAAATCCTTTGGAGCGTGGGTGTGGAGACTCAGGTCTGTGGCAAAAGGTTCTTCTTCCCAGGAGCAGATCCTGACCAGACCACCACCCTCTCTGTCCCAGGACTCCCCTCTCATGACCAGGGCTCTCCCAGTGCTGAGAAAAACGACAGGGGAGGGCACAGCTAGGGAGATGGGATGCTGGGGAATTAGTGAAGGTCAAGAGGAAAAAAAAAATCCCACCCCTGACTATTTCTTGGAGGAATTGGGCCCAATTGCCAGGATTGTAAAGTGCAAACAGACAGCTGTCTCCCTGGCAACCTGAAAAAATACTAGCAATAAGAGTAGTGTGTACTGCTGCTCCCCTGGGAGCAGGGAATGCCAGCAGAAAGGCATGTTTAGGGATCAAACAGAGAAATCACACAGCCTCAGAGGGAACAGTGCCTTCCTCACACCAAGGTGCAGCTGGTCCTCAGCACCGGAAGGGTGGATGTCACAGAATCATGGAATCACAGACAAGCTTGGCTGGGAAGGGACCCTAAAGTTCATCCAGTGCCACCCCTGCCATGGGCAGGGACACCTCCCTCTGTCCCAGGCTGCTCCAAGCCCCAATGTCCAGCCTGGCCTTGGGCACTGCCAGGGATCCAGGGGCAGCCACAGCTGCTCTGGGCACCCTGTGCCAGGGCCTCTCTACCGAGCTGTCTGTAGCTGGGGCTGGAAGTGCAGCCCTCACTGGCTTTCACAGCTCCCAGCAACATGTGAGGATGTGCAGCATTAAGAATCAGACAATGTGCAAAGGCCAAATAATCCAGATCCCAAAGGAATATCAGCTTTGCTCTGAGCACTTGTTGGTCTCAGAGGAGTAGGAGGGCAGTGGGATTTTGGACAGTTCCTTGCTAAGTCAGCCTGTTCCAGCCCTAACTCCAAGGAGGCAGGCTGCAAATGAGCACTACACAGCAGCATCTGGAAGCAACATCTGAGCTCTTTTGTGATCCCTTTCTCAGTTATTTACTGCAAAAACATACTAATGAAGTTTTGCAAACACAAGGATATGCAGAAGCAGCTGAGATACCACAGTCAGAGGTTTTGTGATGCAGCATTTGCTTTAATGCAGCCCTCAACAGCGGGTTACAAGACTGGGTTAGAGATGCTTCAAAGAACATTACTTTCAATTTACTCAGTTCCTACATGGAGAACTTCATCTGTAATGTCACAGAATACATCTCCATTCCTTCATTTCACAGCAGTTTGACAGTGGCCCACCCCATTAAATGAGGGTGCCTCACACCAGCTGTGCCAGCTCTGGACCCTGCAAGGTGCCCCAGGGAACACAAAGCCAGGAGTCAATCCCTGCCACGCAGAGCTCTCTGCCAGGGGCTGGGCAGGCTTTGCAGTTGCCTTAGGACAAGTGGGAAACCTTCTTTGGGTTTGTCTATTACACGGCTGGCCCTGATGCTGTAGGGAATACACTCTATACATCAGCCTGCTCTCACTGGCAGCCACTTAATGTTTGTGTATTAGGGGATCTCTAGGCTGAGGAGCCAAAGCTGCCCAGAAAAATTCTAATACACAGTTCCTTGCAAGGGGAGCCACAACCCCATTCCAACTGCTTCGAGAATTCAGGCACCTGCATCAGAGATTTCTTCCATAGGCCAATAAGGACATGAGTCCCTTTGCTTTGATTGGGGCTGATGTGAAGCAGAAACAGCTTTAGAGGAAAAGTCCTCTTTGTGCATTGGGGGCCAGTGGAGGAGAGAAAGGCTCTTCATTTCCCTTTGACCCCAGAAATCAGCCCCCAGACACCTCCATTTGGGAGCCAGTGCCTTGCTGAGCACAAATTCCTTGGTGCTGAATGTTACTAATCCAGCAGCATTCTCACAAGAGACAGATTTGGACTTGGCAAAGAGGAAGCATAACTGGGATTCCTCTGCTGAATGTCAGGGGTATCTCACCCTCTCCCTTCCTCAGGGACCAGGCTGCAAACAGTCTCCTGGAGAGTCTGTATTTTTCTTGTTTCTGCTAATTCTGGGATAAAAGGGATAAGTTTGGTTCTTGCTATGGGAGGAAAATCTTCAGATAACCTTTACAGTGTTAATTGCAGCACACACAACCCAAGCTTAAGCCATATGTTTTCATTTGGCTCACAGAGCACACTTTGCACGCTCTCCTCTCTCCTTATGAGGTTCTACATCTGATGCACTTTATTTATAGACATCTGCCTTTCTCAGGCAGTAGCTCTGGCCCTCCTCGCTCTCCACAGCTCCCTGACAGGAGGCTGAAGCCAGAGGGTCTCTCAACCTCCTCTCCCATGTAAAAAGTGATAGGACAAGAAAAAACACCCTCAGGTTCCACCAGGGGAGGTTCAGGCTGAATATCAGGGAAAAAAAATTCACTGAAAGAGTGGCAAAGCATTGGAACAGCCCTGGGACATGGTGGAGTCCAGGGCTGTTCAAAGTAAGAGCAGACATGCCACTTTGCAATGTGGTTCAGTGTCCATGGTGGGATTTGGCTGAAGACTTGATAACCTTGGAGGTCTTTTCCAACCTTAAGGATTCTATGATTCTTCAAAACTCTGAGTGTTCCAGCTTCTATCCTGTACCAAATGCTAAACAAGCAAGGGAAAAACGCTCTGCAGCCCAGGAGTGCAGCCCTTCACATCTTACCACAGTCACAGCAGTACAGACTATTAATTCTCTGCTGTAAATCCATCTGGATTTCAGCCATGTACCCAACACTACCAATAACGTATCTTCAAAATTTTGCTAACATTTAGTTCTTTTAAAATGAGCACTTGAAAGAAGGAGAGATGTCCTAGCTCCCAAGGCAGCCTTCCAGGGCAGAGCAAGGTGTCTCCTGGCACTTCCAAGCTTTCAGTACTACGGAGCTGTGGGACCTGCTCAGAGGGGACCAGTCTTGGTTGGGCAGCAACCATGGGCCCAGCCCTGAGGGCCAGAGAGACCAAAAGGTGTCTGCCAGTTTTCCTTCCTGCTTGGTACCACTCTTATCTCATAAAAAAAATTGTGCCTAAAGTCCAATTTCCGATCTCAGTTTTGCTGTCCAGGCATATAAACTTAATTTCCTGATCCTGATTTTTTTGCAGATTCTTGTTCTTTCTTAGATTCATATTTTTAAGGCTTCATTTCTTTTTGCTTGTAAACTTTGTTGTTCTAAAAATAACCCTGTGATGAACTAGAGGAGGAAAAAACCCAGTAACACCTGTATTCATAATACCCATTTTCTTTACAGTTTTACACAGTCTTGTAAATTTTTTTGGAACACCTCTTTAGTGCTGTTCCTGCTCTCTGCAAATAAATGAGATGATGGCAAAACACTCCAAAACATCAATAGGAATAGAGGGGACTACCACTGTGATGAGACTGCTGAAATCCTGAACTTCATGAGCACACTGGGCTGTAGCCGTTTGAGGAACCATTTTGCTCATTCCAGCAGACCATATTGTCATTATTAGTCAGTGCAGTTATTCCTTCCCATGGGGCTGGAAAACTGTAAATAGCAAAAAGAATAAGAATAGGCAGCAGTCAAGCAACAGAATATTAAAAAGGTCATATGAAGTGCACAGCACCAAAATAATGGAATGGCTGTATTAGAGAGTGGAATTCTGATAATAGCCTCCCAATTCTAGATAATATTAGCAAGGAAAACTAGTACAGAATGTGAATTTGGAAACAATAACTGTTTAAAAGACAGGGTTTTCTTCAATACTCAAATTCCTTTTCTGAATGTCAGCTAAATTCTGTGAGCTTTGTCATCCTTTCACCGGAGGTTTTAATGATGCTCCATTATATGAGAATGCAGCAGAACGAAGAAAAGCCTCAGTTGTTCTCTGTGACCCTCCACTTCCACTTCCCATGACGTGTGTTTCCCTCAGTGGCCGGCACCCAGGCCCTGTGGAGCTCAGTAAATCCAGTGCATCCCCCACAAACACGAGAACACGCCCAGCTCCCCCCAGCACAGCATCAATCCATACCAATCATGGGTGCAACCCCGGGGAGAGAGTGGACGAGGGAGATACATAATTGCATATTGGATGGGAGATCAATGGCTCGTGAGCCCATCACCCTGGGAGATGGGACCAGCTGCAGAGTCATTGATTATTGCAGATGATGGGCCCAGGGTCTGCTGCTCCTGAACACCAGAGCGGCTTCAGGCACGGAACACAAACTCAGGGATTTCTTGCATCACCCTCCTGGAAAGGAGGCCAGTTTTCAAAGACTGCAAAATCTCTGAACTGCAATAATTGGTCTGCTTCTGGATTTCCATCTAAAAACTATATATAACCTTTCAGGGCTTCTGTCAGAACACCAGAGATGGGGAGAAATCAGTGTTGCTACTGGAGACCAAAGCGAGGAAGGAATAATGGTTTCTGACAGCACACAGTGAGCACAGTTCTCAGCTGGAACAGTGGGCATCACCTGAGTGTCACCTTTTAGCTGGGCAAAGAGTATTGGTATCAGACAGGGAAGCTGGAATTAGACAGGGAAAAGAAGTGAGTGGCTTTCACAATTGAATGCCTGAGCAACAGGTTCAGGGAGCTGTGAGAACGTCACTGGGAATGAATGAGGGGCTGGCATGCATCAGTGCACACTGGAAACTTAAATCTGCAATTTCCACTACCTTGGTAATGTAATTAAAGGGTGTGAGGGTGGGCAGGCCCTGGCAGAGGGTGCCCAGAGCAGCTGTGGCTGCCCCTGGATCCCTGGCAGTGCCCCAGGCCAGGCTGGACATTGGGGTGTGGAGCAGCCTGGGACAGTGAGAGGTGTCCCTGCCATGGCAGGGGTGGAACAAAATTATCTTTAAGGTCCCTCCAACCCAAACCATTCTGGGATTCTATGATACATTATAAACTGCAAATAGGGTGACAGTCTCTAGCGGGTGAATGTGCTGCTCTGTGACAGACCAGGAGCTGAGGGTGGCTTCACCTGGGCACAGCATCACCTAAATCTGGCTTCCAACATGCTGATCCTACTCTTTCCTGCCAGGGAAGTCACTTCTTGGCCATGCATCAGGTTATGCATCAGAGAGGCACTCTAATTATTTTTTGGCAGCTTTTGACAACAGGGCACAGAGCATTCTTTACTGGATTTCATTACAAGTTTGGACAAATTTGAATAACAGAATCTTTGGTACAAATTTATATCTGTTTTACAGATGGACTTACAAAGCTTTTTCAGAGCTTTGCAGAAAATATTTCCTAAAAATAAATAAAACTGGTTAATAAAATATTTTCATTATTATTTTTAAGCAAAATTCCCAGTTCTCCCCTTTGTGCAATATCCTGTTACAGCTAGATCTTTTCCTATTTCATTTTGTGGGGCAGAATTGCACTCCATAAGGCAGTAAGGCAATACCTCAGTAGGGAATTCTTCAAGCTCATTCCTTTAAGCATTTATATTTTCTAAAGTGTTATTCTATTTTTGCCAATACACTCCAACTTCGACAAGTAATTGAAACTCTGTCTGTGTTCACTAGATCGAACATCCCTGATCTGAACCACAGGGGACCAGAAATAAACCTTTATCCTCTGCACTGAAATCCTTATGCCTGAATTCGACTCCTTCCAGTGATCTTGCAGATTTTGTAGCAGAAGTAACTACTCAGTGCCAAATTCTGCTATTGGGTTCAAATCCATTTAGTCTAATTACTAAATAACAGAAACATTGGAACAAAGATCAGTTTCAAGTGTGTCCTATTTAAATACATCTGCTTATCCCTAAGATTGTTTGTATCAAGGATAAAATAGAATTATTGCAGTAGACATCAGGGGCTGTATCACAGCAAGGAAACCACCACTGCTTGGGAATGCATTTTCCCAGTGTGATACATATATATAAACACATCCTTCCCAAACACGGCAGCTGTGGGGACTTCCAGAGCTGGAAGAGCAACAAAGGGAACAGAGGTTCTGGGAGTGCCATGGAGACAGACAGCGACAGCACCAGTAAAACCATAGATTCATAGACTCTCCTGAGTTGGAAGGGCCCTGGCCCTGCACAGACATCCCAAATCCCACCCTGGGCATCCCTGGCAGCGCTGCTCAAACACTCCTGGAGTTCTGGCAGCCTCGGGGCCGGGACCATTCCCTGGGGAGCCTGGCAGTGCCCAGCACCCTCTGGGGGAAGAATCTTTTCTTGATCTCCACCCTAACCCTCCCCTGGCCCAGCTCCAGCCGTTCCCTGGTGTCCTGTCCCTGTCCCAGGAGCAGAGATCGGAGCTGCCCCTGTGCTGCCCCTCGGGAGGAGCTGCAGCCCCCGGTGAGCTCTGACCTCAGCCTTCCCTTCTCCAGCTGAGCAAACCAGGTGCCCTGAGCTGCTCCTTGTACATTCCCTCCAGACCCCTCACCATCTTCACAGCCCTCCTTTAGACACTTTCTAATGGCTTTATTAAAAATCATCACATGATGTCTCTCTGACACAGGCTGAGATATCGCAGCAACAGAAATCTCCTCATGCAAGGCAGATGTTCTAAAGGCACTCAGCCTGCTTTTATCAACATTCTCTGAAATGCTTTGCCAGCATTTCTGTAGGTAGTTGTGCACTATCAGCCTTTGTTTCATCAAAGGGTGACACAAGCTCTGCAAAGCTGCCTGCCCAGGGCAAGGCTGGGCTGCGATGGCTCTCCCAGCCCAGGACGAGAGACAGCAGCCAAGGCAAAAGCTTCTGCGAGTACATGGCTGCATTTAATGCCTCTTAAAATAGCTCTATTTGCTTTTCTTTTGTCATGACACTTTCTTCACTCGCAGGCTGGAGCAAGAGTATTTTCTCACTTGATTAATGTCCCCCTAGCAAAATGACTCATAAATAGATATAGAGCGAGTGTTGCTGAAGTATCGAGGGCTTGCGCCTGTCTACCACTTTGGGTTTCATAACCATGAACATGCTGCTTTCCAAGACTTAGCCCTCCTCTTTGCCATTCTTCTGACTCAAAAATAGGCCTGTGTTAGGTTTTTTCATAACCACCATATGGTGCCTAGAAAACCTTTGGTACATTTGCAGTTCCCTGGGCCTGCTCTAGATTTAAGAAGTAGCTTTCTGAGGATGGCAATCATTTATGGCAGATGAAGCAATTTTTAGGTGGGGTTATTTACATCTTTTCTTGCGCTTAATGTTTGTCCAGCAAAGAGCCAGCATCTGAAGACAAGTGGCTCCTCAGCATCTTGCCTTTTCAATACACCAGATTTGATGCCTCTTGATTTAAAATGCTCCTGCAACAAAAGTCCACAGAAGTGTAAGATTTCTCTTCAGGTCTCTAAGCACATCCCCTCTTACCCATACACTCCTTGCCTGCCATTTGTCTGGCTTATCTCCTACCTGCTTTTCTCAGTACTTCTTATTTAAACAATCCTTTTGCAAACAGAATTGAAAGTTGTGCTGCAGGTGAGGCTGCAATGTGGATCTAAAATAGGATATGGTTACATTTGCTGTGGCATTTATTTAGATTATTATCCATCTTCTCACATTTTATAACATGGCCACGGCCACACTCTGATCAGCTTCCTTTAATTTCATCCCTGCAATGTCTAGAGATGCTTCAAGTTTCTTTTCCACTGTGGGTTACTTTTTATCAACCCTAAATTTTATCTGTGTTGTGGCTTTGTTGGTTAGGTTCATCTGAAGTATTTAGGTTTTATCTTTTAAACTAAATTTCTCCTTGAAAACTGTGGTATGAGTCATTCACATTTACTGCCTTGCCCTCTTTGCTTTAACGCCTTCTGCAGTTTCTTCTGTTCCAGAGATGAGAATAATTAGTACCCACTCTTAATTTTATAGTTTTGGAGTGTACTATTTTTGCTAGAATGAATATTCCCCTTCTTCTGAATGCGTTTTAAGACAGCTGGAGGTAGGTGACTTGATCTGAATAAATTAACAACTGAACTTCCATACAGAACAGACCAAGATGTCTGATGAGCTAATTCATTATTTCCCATTTTTTTCTGGAAGCCAGTTTTGACCCCCGCAATGGAAAAAGAAATATTTAAAAATAATCATACAGGTTACCTTCTTTAAACCACTTAAGTCTCAAGGACATGCTCCAGATTGTGCTGGCAGTTTGTTTTGGGGAGATTTCTGCCCAATTTATCACCCAGGACTTTGATCAGCATTTTTCCAAGTAGCTAATATGTAGCTGTCATTAATTACAAAGTAAATAAAAATAAATGAGATCCCACTTTCGTTATGAAACTTGGTTAGAACAAATACAGCAGCCTGAAATTAATCCACAGTGGATGTGCTATAACCCCCAAAAGCCAAATGAGGGCTGTGATGGGAGCACCCTCGTTAGCATGGATTTACTGGAATAAATCATTGGAAGTAGGTGCTTTTAGACTAGACCCATTAGACTCCAGCATTTTCATTAAACACATTTCAGATGTTAGCTAGGAGAACGGTTCAGCAGATCATCTCCTCCGGGTCAGCTAATTACTATGACTTTGAGATCAAAGTCAGTTTCAGACACAGGGATTGACCAACTCCTGCTGAGTGCAGCCCCCTGGCAAAGCACGGGAACGGGTTTGTGGTGCAGAGCTCCTGCCACCAGCTTGGTCCAGAGCTCCCAGCAAGAATGGGAGAGACAGGTGACACAAACGGAGTGTCTGAGAATGTTGTCAGAATGAATTAGAGACGTGGGTTAGTGGCGAACAGGGCAGTGCTGGATTAACAGCTGGACTCGATCTTAGGTGGCTTTTCCAGCTTTAATGATTCTGTGCTTCTGTCCCTCCATGCGTGGCACAGCCTGGGCAGCAGCACGGGCTGCTCTCTGCAGCAGCAGGCACAGCTACCACCTTACCCTCACACGGGGACAAAGACCTCCCCACCAGACACACATTCCCTCGGCCCAGGGCCCACCATCCACACAACCAGCTGGAACTCAGCAAAGGCACCTTCCCCTTTTGTTAGAGGGTTTTTCTTTACATTTTCCACTTGGGTGGTTCAAACACCTTATCTGGTGGAAACATGCTGCACAGAGGAAGCTCCCAGCACAACAGCAGAGGCACTTTCCTTGTTAAAGCAGATAGTATTTTGAGAAACCTAAGACCTTAAAAGCTATAATAAAAACAAGCAGGATAACCCATACTGCCATACCTGTGCACTTGTGAAATAATTTGCAGTTTCTAACCACGAAACAACAGAAAGGAAATGCTACAGAGATTCCTGCCAATGCTGCAATGCCTCACTGATCCATACCCACCACAGCCTGCAGGAGCTGCCTGCTTGAAGCAGGCTCCCACCCCGGGCCACTCACTGGTTCCTCACTATCACGAACCAGCAGCCAAGGGAAGATGCATCAGGGTCTTGCAATCTTTCTTCCAGGTTTCAACAGTTGATAGGGAAACCTGGGCTGATTCCAGCTGCTCCTTCTGGAGCTGAAGTTAATGAACATAACAGCAGATAGAAACAGCTTTAGATACAGAAAAATAAGGAAAGCCAGCAGGGAAACACTCGTGTGGAGTTAAAAAACCTTTGGTCAAGCTTTTTACTTGGTCATTATTTCTGCTGTCAGAGGGGACATACCTTACCAAAGAGAGACAGTTCGAGTGTGACTGCAGACAGTTGTTTTCTGCTAGAGCTGGGTAAAGATTCACACCATCCAAAAACACTTTCTGATGCCAATAACACAAATAAAGGATATAATGCACCACACTTTCAGCAGCCCCCTGCTTCCAGCAGTCTTCCAGCTTGTTGTGTGTTTTCATTAGGGCTTCACTGCCATGCAACTCTATTCATAATTCATGTTAACTTTGTTCAGACCTTCCTTCTGCAATAAATAGGAGTTTCTTAGAAGAAAGACAACAACTCAATGGCAAGAGGTAATGGACCAGGCAACGTCTGTTACATGTCATGGCTAAGCTGTGAGGGAAGCCTGGTTTGAGGCTCATTTCAGTGAGCTGTGCTTCCTCTGCCTGCATGTTCCCTTCAACATGTTCTGAACACGAGATTATGGAACAGCTGGGTAAGACGTGCACATCAGGTGAGGGTGCTGTGTGTGGAGTGGCAGCAGTGGTTAATACCCTATCTCCCTTACCTCTTCTGGGAGTTGAGATACACAGAATCAGAGATAGACCTGGAAAACCTTATTTAAAAACATGTTAGCAAAAAATACCTAAATGCAAATCAAAGTAAAAAATCAAAGTTTGATGGTGGTGGCTGCCCAGTTTTGTGACTCTTGGGCTAAAGAAGATATGGGTTGGAACTAATTGATCTTTAAGGCCCTTGCCAACATAAACCATTCTGTCATTTTATGATTCTATGTCTTTTGTCACAGCTGTAAATCAAGGAAAACCAAGCAAAGTATCGTGGCACTAACCAGCTGATGATAAAGTCAATTTTAAGAATATTCTCTTCTTCATTATTAAAAGAAGACTGTATTAGTATGCACAAGATAGTAAAGCAAAGCTGTCTTTATTAAAAACCAAGCAAGGGCTTCTTGCTATATTTAGACTAGACCAAGAGAGAGAGAGGATTTCTGCCTATTTTCATTGCATTATTTTACACTGGATGAGTTTCTAACAATAATAGGACACCCTAGGAAGGAAGCAAAGACCTGTCCGTGGTTTTCACTGAATGCTGAGACATTTCCAAAGTATTCTGAATGGTTCAAATAATGAAGAAATGTAATTAACTTCTGGATAAAACCCCTGTTGGATAGTCACTAGCTGAATATTGCTTAAATGCCTTTTGGGTGTTAAATTGCCTCAGAAGGGAAGAAGAGGGGAGTGATTTTGCTACATTCCCACCCTGCCCAGCCAAGGACTGGATGAGATCCATTTGCTTGCAGAAAAACAAAAGAAAAAATTAAAAAGGAAAACAAAAAGCTGTTGGATCATAAATTCTGATACATCATAACTTAACAGTGTTCATTCATGTCAGTCAGAATGTATTAAAACAAGCCACTGCCATTAACAGCACAACCTCCACCACTTCAGGATGGTTGCATTTCCCAAGGAAATTAAGGCCCCATCCAGCTTTACCTGGAGACATCATTCTAAGAATCCAAAAGGCCTTCCATTGAGTTGGGGCAAATTTAAATACATGTTTCTTCTTATCATTTCTTAAAAGCAAATACATTCCACCTTTTGTGCAAACTCAAAAGGTTACAAAGGCATGGGATGGTTTTAAAGAATTGCTGCAGGTTTTCCTAGAGGCATGAATTGTCCAGATCTGGATCAACACTTTTTAAATGACAGATTTAAAAGGAATTTAGGCAGATTTTTTTAGGCAGGGTGGGAATGTAGCAAAATCACTCCCCTCTTCTTCCCTTCTGAGGCAATTTAACACCCAAAAGGCATTTAAGCAATATTCAGCTAGTGACTATCCAACAGGGGTTTTATTCCCTCCTGGAACCCATCTGTGTATCTTTGTCTTCTCTCTGTGTGTCCTGCATTCTAAGACCCCTTGACAGACTTGTTCATCTGCTCTGCAAGTTCTGAGTGTGGGGTGTGGGGTGTGGGGACCTCTGGGTGCAGTGCATGGGCTTTCCCTCTCCATGCTCCCACCAGAGCTGCATACTCCTCTCCATCTCTGCAGCCTTCCCCTGGGGTCTGAGCCAACCTCCACTTCTCTATTTTCTCACAGACAAAGATAGAAAAAATGACTTTTGGGGGCAAATCTTCAGAACTAGACACAGATGTTGCTTAGCTACACACAGGCATTTACATTTGTATCACCTGTCAAGAGGAAAAACAACAACTCTGTTGGAGTAGCAGGGATAAAACAGTGCTGTGGAGAGGTCACCCAGCCCAGCCCGATGCTCTGAGGCAGGCTCCTCTAGGATGCACCACTCCTGCCAAGTTACATGTTGTTCCAGCCTGTTCTTAGCAGACCTCCAGTGGTGGATAACCCACATCTCACAATGCAGGCGGGCAGCCAGGGCCCCAGTGGAGGATCCTTCCCTCACACCAATAATGGTCCTTTTTATTCTGCTTTGGCAAACACAGAAAGGGATTTCTTCTATCCAATAGATCAAGCTAATTCCCTTGCTTGGTTTGTTTCTGTCAGCTGAGCTTTGAAGATGCCCAATAATTCTAATCCTAGGAGAGTGTTACGAGCTGTTCTCTGATGAGCACATCATCAAGGACAACACTCTAATGGTTTTTAAATTGTTTCTCTTAGTCATAGGCTTAAAATAAAAATTAAAAAGATGCAGAAGAAACAGTACAAGCTTTAGACAAATGTAAAAAGAATGCTTAGACACTGTGAAAACCACGGAGAACATAATTACAGACCATGTTTCACCGAGAGCATGACTCATTAGAGAAGACTTAAAAAATGCTTTAAACATGTATATCTTAGCTGTTTGGCTGATAATAAAAGTGATAATTAAAAACAAGAACTCCAGACACTCGGGGACTCCTCAAATCCCTCAGATTCTTACACCCAGAAATACAAATCAGAGCACATCCTCAGGTGTTGCATGGAGTGTGCCGGCTCCCCCCAGCTGCCAGATGGCTGCAGCAGCTGCAGAGCGTCTGGACCTTGGACAAAACACACGTGCAGACCCAAATCACAAAGCCACAGGCAAAAAAACCCCACAAGCCTGAGAACACCTCGTCTAACAAGGAGCAAGGAGCTGTCCTTGTGAAAGATACTGCTCCTGACAAAAAGCAGTGCAGACTCCTGCACACTTGCCTCCAGCAGTGGCTTTGGACACTGCACGGTGCAAAGCCAGCAAAACTTTGGGGTGTTCACCTGCACCCAGGGCATTCCAGCCCATCCACGTCACATAAACCCAATGCCATCAGTCACCAAGTGTTTCCTTCAGCTGTTCAGTAGTTCAAAAAGAGACACAAAAAAAACCCCCTTAATTCAAGATAAAGAGCTTTGGATGGCACAAATATTTATATGTGTATTTTACACTGATATAAATATGTGCATAAATGCATAGACGTGCATTTGTGTGTAAATACATGCAATGTAAATGCAGCCAGGAGCAGCCTGAATTATGAGTTACCTATGGCCCCTTGCTGACAAGAGAAAACCCCTTCCCAGCTCCATTCCCAGCTCCATTCCTGGCAGCTTTGCTCTGCCTAATGATCAACTGGTGAATGTGGAAATGGATGTGGAGGGAAACCAGTGGCAGAGGCTACACTGGAGAAAGAGCCTCCCCCCTTCCACAGCCTGAGGCTTCAACCAAGTTTTTAATCCTCAGGGAAGGCTGTAAAGCAGGAAAAAGCAGCAGCAACCCCAACAGACCCATTCCTCAGACAAAACCTGCTGACAAGGCATGGACTCCCTCCTAAGTCCTTTCGTCATGAACTGCCCTGGTTTGCCTGGCAGCTGAGATCAGTTTTCAGCTTGCTCTACACAAAGATGACTATATTTTATTTTAATTTTTTAAAAATAAATAAGCAATAAGATTAACATTACTTCAAATAACCTAATTTTTATGGCAGGATAATCTATTCTCTCTTTAGCTGCCTGCCAGAGCTGACTGAGACATCCTTGGTAATGTAAATGCTGAAGCCATCTCTGTAGAATTGCCCGGAGATAGCTGAATTCGTATGACTCACGCTATTACGTGCCATTAATTTTTCCTTCAATTATTTAATTTTTTGAAATGTAAACAAGTTTGTACATTGATTTTGTAGTTATTGCTGTTAATTTTCTGCCCAATTGAAATGTTTTTCTTTCTGCCCATCTACATGGGACATCCAGGTGTACTTCAGCAAGTAACAAACCAGGTGTTATCTAGGAAATAAGGCACTTGGTGTCTGTAGAACATTTAGCATGTGCTGAATGTTCTGCATCATCAGCTGCATTCAGATCTCCTACAAAGAGAAAAAAAAAATTGCCATAAAGGGTGCAAAATTTTACCCATCTCCAGCAAAGCCAACAGATAAGGCCAGCTTTAAGATTCTATCATGCCTCTCCTTTGCTGAGAAAAGTGAAATAAAAAGAAATCTGTTGATATCTGATCACTGAAGAGGTGTACTCCAACAGGATTTACATGGGCCCCCACATAGAGGTGTCATCTGATGTGTGTAAATACAGGATAGACACATAGATATGTGCATTGCTTAAACTCCTGCAGCAGTTTAAACCAGCTATTAAAAACTCCAAAAAGGCTGTCAAATTGCTTAAAAGTTTAAGGAAAAGCTACTTTTCAGGTTTGATTATCATTACGCATTCAGTCTGAGAGCATTGCAGAAGTCTCAAGGCATGCCTAGAGAGACATAGTAATGCTGGTAAAATAACCTCAAGATGCTTTTGTAGAAACCTGTACTATGCTGTGTCCCTGAAGTCCCATCAGCCCACGAAGATAATGTTTCCATAATGTAATTGCAGCTGCATGATGTTACCACTATTGCATTTTAATAACACATGTTTAACTGTATCAGAGAATGAACAAGCGCACTGCAAAAAGCCATGGCACAGTAATCATACTCAAGGCAATTTTCTTCATAAAATTTGAAAGAACCCTGGAAACCTGATTTTACATAAGTTAATTGCGGAGGGGAAAAAATTTAATGGGAGCCGTTAGAATTGTTCCACAGTTAAAACACAACAGTCAGCAAGGCAAATTAGAGACTGCTTTTAAAATTAATATCAAACACCAGCACGGAAAACTAAATATGTAAATGTCTCAGCAGAAATTCAGCTCTTTTCCTAAAATCAAATGTACAGAGTCCTCTTTGGAGCATATAACATATCCTTTGTGCCTCTGCCTAGCAACAAGCTGCCTGGGGCTGGATGCTTTGGGGAGGGACATTCCTGTTACCCAGACCTACCATCTCTTTACCTCTTCTGCTGGGTTTTTGGGGAAAGTCAGTCCTATTTCAGGTTTTCTCCACACCTGTTCTGTCTGAAGCGATGGGTAAGGTGGGTAGGCTGTGGAGCTCTGACATTAAACAGAAAGTGGTGAGCTGCATCCTGCCACTGCACAGCTGTATTCACAACTGCAGCCTCACACACAGTGTTGATTGGGTTTACTGGCAAAAGCTATCTTGTGAATGATGACCAATGCACCTAATGGCTTTAACTTATTTATAGGACTGCACAAAGGCTTCAGACCCAACCTTTGCTCTCATATTGCCAAAGGCAATAATTAAATTTTAATTGACAACCTGAATCCACCCAAGAGTTATTTCCTCATCTCTCCCAAGGACTTGCAGGGCACTGTTCCCTGGACCTGGCTTGCACTTACTCAGAGCTGAAAAGTGCTCACAGGAGCATTAGGGTTTTCACCAAGTTTAATTCAAGCCCCAGATCTCGAATGATGAGTAACACACCTAACCTTTGTCTGAATCAAAGGCTTTTCAATTTTATGTGATGGATTAGAATTCCTGAGGATGGGAGCCATTCCCCATGGGAGGGCTCCCAGCAATCCAACACGTACCTGCACAAACGCCTCCTACAGCTCTGGCCTGAACAGAGAAACCCCTTGACCAGTGGTCTCTGACCCTGTCTGTCAATGATGAGGTTTGATAAACTCTGTAAAGAGGATATCTTTGCTCCTCCAGCCTACACCTCAGCAGAAATTGTTCCCTCCACACATGTAGAAGAGCAGTTGGATATGCTCTAGAGGATTAAAGAGAAGTTAAAACACTGAGAAGAGGGAAGATACCACAGGAAGATGGAACAGGCAAAGTAGTAAATAGCAAGGAGGGAGATGGAGAGAGCAAGATACATGCTTTACCAAAATACCATCACATTACCAAAACCCCAAACCAACCAAAAATCCCAACCAAAATCACTGCAACAAAACCCCACAGCAATTCAGACTTTAAATAAGTTTTTTTTTTTCCCACACAGGCTGTGAAGGTCAATGGGACATTTGATACAGGCAGTATATTTTCATTCTGGAAGCAGCCTGGTTCTCCCTCCTGGCAGTGTATATTTTTCCTACAAAAGACTACCAACTAAGAAGAGGAACCCGCACCTACAGACTCTGTACAAACCGAAACAGAGAAAACTATTGTAGGCAAGGGAGATCAAACATGCAAACTACACAGCAGGTATCAAATGTCCTTTATTTTTGTATTTAACACAAACATTTTTATATGTTTTACTGTAGTCTTGGTTCACGTTCAACACACTCAGCAAAAGCTCACTGCAGGATTTCCTTCAACTTCAACAAGATCTGGATCAACTCACGAACATACAGGCTCTCTTTCCATACAGAACCACACCACCATGGAATGGATGAGGTCAGAAGAGACCACAGTGGGCTCACCCAGTCCAAACTCCCTGCTCGAGCAGGGTCCCCGGGAGCACATTCCCACAGAAGATGCACAGCACACACAGGCATTACGAGCAAGGGGCTCACCCACCCCTCTGCAACTCGGAAATCACATTGGCAGCAGCTCCCTGCCCATGAGCTACTTCATTTTAGCAATCAAAAGTGTCTTTAAAGATGCATCAGGACGATTGCTCTGCACTAGCAGATTCAGGAATGTTGTCTGGCAGCCAGCACACACAGCTGTGCTCTGTACCACAGTACTACCCAGTTAGGACATAAATGTTGGAGTGGGGTAGGCAGTTAATCTCTCTCCAGTACATGTTTCAGTATAGATATTAGGGAGATAATGCCTGATTGTGCTGGGTTGTTTCTCAAATCACTAGCCCCATGAAAAAGTGTTATCAATTATGTTTGCATATGTCTGCAGATCTTTTCCTTAATTGGGCTGTTGGCGTTCCCAGTAACATAAAGTTGCTTTTCACAGCAAGTCTGTAGTGAATTGGGTTTGAAGAGAATGGCTCTAGATACCCTTGAGCTTCGAAATCAAGCTGTATCTCTAAACCTGAGCAGATACACAGAGAAGACCTGTGAAGAAGAAATACTTTTTTAATCTTACACTCCTTTTGCTAACTCTGTTGCATTACAGAAAAACCTGTGCAAAAGTCTACAATTGTATTCTAGAATCATACTTCGAAAGACCAACCCTCTAACCTTCAAAAGACTATCCTAAAATGTACTGTCTACAGACCTGGTTTACCTTTACTAAGAAGCCTTTTGTTTCCTTTGAGTAATTTCTGAAGGCAAGTTTCACCACATTCTTGGTTTTTGGCTTCTAACTTGAGCTGGAAACTGAGAGCAGCTTTCTTGTTTCAGTGCATACCCAGGCTCCTTGGCACAGCAGAAATACCAGGGCATCTGATGGCCTCAGCACAAAAGCTGCTTTTTGTACTGCCTACCTGCAGCCCCCCCGAGGCAGGTCCTGCTGCAGGGAAAGCCTTGCACACCATGGCACAGCTCCACACCAGATCTGCTGCCAGGCCCAGGGATGTGGAAAACTCTCCCCTGGCACAGAGGCAGCAGCTTCCCCCGCTTCCCAAAAGGGCAGAAATCCTGGACCTCAGCTCTCACTCAGTATTGCCTACAGACACAGTCTTATGACTTTCTTTGTTTGCAGCTGCTTAACCAGGGTTTAGCTCATGATTTAATAGGGCCCCTTACTTTGATTACTTGAGAATTTTAAGAGTTTTGTTAAAACCTTCGTGAAAAATGTAAGTTAAACACACCAGCCATTTTCAAATCCTCTCTAAGAATCAAAGCAGGTTAAAGAACTGCAACGTGCAGTTGGTTAATTTGTGCTGGTTTGGCTCCATGGGCTGTGTTTTTTTCAAGCCTTGTGTAACTGTCCTTAATTATACTTTCAGTTAATTTCCTGATTGGACAGTAATGCTGTCCACAGCGAGGCACATCACTTAAAAGCAAAGCAAATAAGTCTTGGGATCATTGCTGCAACATGGTAACATAAACATGTATTTTGTGCCCAGAGCAGCATCAGAACAAACGGACTCAGACCACTGACCAAGGATGGCCTTTCCTACTGCTTCTGACAGATTTATTAAAAAAGAAAAAAAAAAAAAAAGAAAGGAAAGGAAAAAAAGAGGAGAAAATATATTGTGGGATAGATAGTCAGATAAACTGACAGGCAAGCTTTGTATACTTTCTATATACTTACTGGATTAAATTTCCTTTAATAAAACTGGAGCTGTTTCAATAATAATAGTAGAATCCTAGGTGCTGGTTTCCAATAATTCATCCCATATAATTGTGCAATTACATTTTGCATTGTTTTCTCTATGACTTGGATGAACACCATCTGGCAGCAGGGTGTTGGGAGGATTTACATTGTGAACTCACCTTCAGACTTTGCCCTAAGGTTACCAAAAAAATTTTAAATTCCTGGAAAGCCACACCGATCCCACATCTCAGTGGAAATGGAATAAATATCTAATTTCTTTTCCTAACAGAAAGAACAGAACACGAGGGATCTCTTTACATGCTAGCATATACACATACCTCCTATTTTATCCGATTATATAGATGGTTTTAAGACTCCACCAAAAGTAATAAAGATGCACTTGACTATGTCTAGTCTGAAAAACAGTTAAGAACACTTAAAAAAAAAAGTATTTTTTGAAACCAGGATGTTAAAGTCCATCTTGGTGTATAAACTGTGTGGTCTTTGAAACGACCAATGGATCTGACATAAAGGTCTCAAAGCTGAGGCTTTCTGGAGTCTTAATTCTGATTTTTTTAATACATTAAGACAAAAATTATTTGGAACGTATATATAATCAGAAACTGGCATCCCTCAAATCAGGACAATTGGAAACCTTAGTTTTCCTGCAATATTTTCAGTCAGGTGGTTTGGAAAACAGCCCCAGTTTTAAGCTTTTCACCCTCATGCCAGATGTGGGAGAAATGTGTTTTTAGGAGGTAAGTGACCAACCAGTAGCAATTAAGCACATCAGAGCAGTTTTATTTCTCACATTTTGCATCTCTCCTGACAGCACTTCTTTAAGGAGGTCTATGCTCAAGGTATTCATGTCTCACTTCCCATACAGCCAGCACCATTGCAGAAGCATCTGCCAAGGAAATCCTCAATGTTACTTACCAAGAAGGAGATTAACCATCATTGGTGACAATAATTTCCTTCAATATTTACACCATACCATAAACCAAGGCTTTAGAACACAGTGACTGGGGCATGGTGCAGCAAGGCTAAGGAGTCCACATACAGATTTCTTTTTCATCTTCCTCATTCATCTTTATATGCCACCGATGTAAAAAAAACACAGTATTTCTAAGCTAGGCTGAGATTTTGTGTTTTCCTTTCTTAAAAATGTGAAGGTGGTAATTTCTCTCTTAGTCATTTTCTTTTTTAACATTTTCAAAATTGCTGTTCTGTATTTTGAGTCTGCAGTTGCAATTCTTTAACAAAGGTCCTGAGACTGCCCAGTGTTGTAGTGTAAGTATCAATTACTCTTAAACACTACCATTAGAGTTTCGCTTCCGAAATAAAAAACAAGTGCCTAGAGATGCAGCACACAGCATCCAAACCACAGCTGCCCTGGCCTCAGCATTAGGACATTTCCTGTCTCTGTCATTGATTACCTCTGGTTTGTATATTAATCCTGCAGAAAAGCCATGGCAGGGAGAAAGATAAATTCATATCTCAGTCCTCCTGCCTACTTAGGAAGTCAGAAAAATGGTTTGGTGGTGCTCAAGAAGGAAATCCTCAAAAGGGACTAATGACTTCCCCTTGAATTATAACCCTTTTACAATCCATCACACTGATTTAGGGCCTCACAGCTCACCCTCCTGGCAGCCATTGCACTGCAGTGATTCACTACAGTCCAAGAGCAGCTACAGATCCAGCCCAAAAGGTTAAATTCTGCCTGCATCCGTGCCTTGAGCCCAGCCCTCCCTGGGCCTGTGGAGGCTGTGCAGATGTGGACACCTGGAGCCTGCTCCGAGCACAGGACCTGTGTTTACTCACTGCAGGCTCCCTTAGGAGCTGGATCCTAAGGATCTGGAACAGAACTTGCATTTAGCAGGGCTTCATCCTGAAGCAGCTGATCCCAAAGCAAGTCAAGGGATTCTGTGCTTGCACCTAGTTGTTCTATCACAATGGGATTGGGCACAGCCAGCAGTGCTACATTTCCCTGTGGGGCTCACTCTCATCAGCATGCCTGGCTTGCCAATGTTTTGAGGCAGCAATTTTTCCTCCTTGTATCCTCAGATATTTAAGTCACTCAGCTTTCAGTGAAGATCCACAGCCTAGAATGACCTTCCCCCTCCAGCAGAGATGGGTGAAATTCTTTTCTGAGATGAAGGAGGAGCTGTGTTTTGCCTAAGAGCACTCAGCTAACTCCTTCCCCAGCAGGGTGGTTCAGACCCGTGCCCCAGATGCCATAACCGTGGTTTGTCACTGCCAGCACGGGGTGCTCAGCCTCTCGCACTGGACTCACGTCGCTACCCCTGAAAATATTTGCTGGGTCAGCAAAAGAGTGATTTTGGATTGGCTTTCCCTGTGCTCCCCAAAACACCCACTGAGCACCCCCTTGCTGGGCTCAGACCTTAAATTTCTTGCACTTCTGGGCATAACCCCAAATTTTTATCTCTAAATACCAATTTACCTCCTCTAAGGCCTATGTTTTAAAGTAAAGTTGCATCTTCACCCTGTAGACTAGAGGGACCTCAGCCTCATCAAAACAATCTGGACATTCCTGGAGTAGGGGGGAACAGCTCCATCCTCAGACCCTCGGGGAGGTGAATTAACCAGGGTTCAGCTTTCAGGCAGATTCATCAGTAGGATGCTCAAAGAAAGCATTTCTTTAGGTAGAAGCACAACTATTGATTTTAATCTCCAGCTAGACAGGGATTGGTTTTAAAAATCACATTTGCAGATCTAAACCCCATTCATCTATGGGTAATTTCCTCCACACCTCAGTATTTCAGTAACACTGGGCTGATGTTCAGCTCCTTCTCATGAGTAATGGGAGCATTAAACAGAGGCGTTGGCAGCACAGTTTGGCAATGGCAGAAACTGTCACAGCAAAGTTAAAAATGTAAAATTTGCATTTTAATGGGGCAGTTATCCTAAACTTACATTTCATGTAACTTTCTACAAAGCTTCTATGAAAACAGATAGGAATTACTTACAGCAAATACCCTGTAAACACAAAGATGTTTTTATGTCCATGGGCTATACAAATGACATTATGATATCCTTGATACTTTTAGTATCTATTTTATGTCCTATTAATTCCATGATCACTATACTCTAAGCCAAAGAAAATTATTCACAACTAGTGCAACCATCAAGATTTAACAAAAACACAAGAGTCACTCAGCAAATAAAAGTAGAAAATCCAACAACGTGAAATAATTGCAAGTATAAGCATCTAGTGAAGTGAAAACATGGCAACAGTGCTAATAAACGGGTTATGTTGGAATAATTTTTACACACTGCATCAAATATTTAGTGAAAAAAAGGAAGACAAAGCCAGATGGCGCTGCTTTCGTTAGGCAACAGGTCTTGCAAGAAAAGCCCTTATGTATATACATGTTTTTGGAGATAGGAACCAGATAAGAGAAACATTTGCAATGTGTTTCTGATAGTCTGCCAGTAAAACACCAGAAAATTTGTATTTTTACAAACAGCCCTCAGCATAACTGCAGAGGGGAATGCAGACCACAGGCAGAATTAATGTCTACAGGTTCTACTGAGGCCACTCAGCACTACAGGTGAAACAGATTTTTAAATTTCCTTATGTATCATATTAATGGGTTTAGTCCAGTCTAGTCTATAGACAGTGTTCACCACATCCCAAAGCTGTCAAGTTCTTTTAATGTCAGCTTTAAAAGCAATGCCAAGGACTCCAACAAAGCCAACTGTCCTTCTCTGGTTCAACCACAAGCTGCTGGGCAAACTGCAAGTGGCGCTGCAGGAAATTCAAGCAAAATGATCACAGTAGTGATTTCTGGCCTTGAAATTCCATCTGGGATTGAATTTGCTCTTGTTATTTTAAACTGTGTGTCAGTAATAGCATCTGTGTTTGGTACCTACCTGGTCTATCACAATGGGATTTGAAATAGATATAATTTTAAATGATCCAGACCAAAAGATTTCATGTGGTTTCCTCAAAAAATCAAACAAACAAATGAAAAGTTATACTGTCAAACTTCTGGCTTTTCAAAAAGCTCCTGTCTATGAATCTTGCAAAAGAAAGCATGAAAGGGATGTAAATTTATATTTGTAAATTCATATATTGGAACATTATCATGACAAAGAAACTACCAAAAAATGTTTAAAGGCCAATGCGCACGAGCCAGCCATGAGTCTGACCTCATAGCTGATCCTACTTGAGCAAAATGTTGGGCTAGCTGACCTCCTGATGTTTCTTTCAACCTGGATTACCCAGAGAATCTAGGAACAACTTCAGAAATTCTGGAAAAAACAACCTTAACTAGGAATTTTTTTTAGAGAACAAAACCAGCCCCCCTGCTTGCACACTCAAGACATGTGGACTCCCAGGTTGCACACATCACAGCCACACTCATAAGCCTATTTTGCAGTACTTATGGGCACATGCAATGCATATGAACTTATCCCATTGCCCCAGTGGAACCTGAACTCAGCCTTGAGAGAGCACAAAAAGCCCAGAAGGGATCAGGCCCTACAGCCCTGCACACAGACACAATCCTACTGCTACACAGCAGCTCTAAAGCCTTGACCGATGCTGAAAACTGGGCTAGCTGGCAAAGATCACCTATTTTTTTTTTTTTTTGCATTCTTTTTTAAGGATAGTAATATTAATAAAAGACACGAGGAATGGGGAGGGGCTGCACTCGGCAATGAAGGCTGCTTTCTTCGTGCCTTCCCTCTGGCCCACTGCAGGGCAGGTGCCTGGGGAGTCTCGGGATCCTCAGCACTGCTGTTACCTGTGGAGCTGGTGCTCTACCTTGTGGGGAAATTGTCTCTTTTTCTTCCTCCCTCACTCCCTCCTCTCCCCGTACACTTTGGAAGCTGGGAGCTACTCCTAAAAGCATGAATCTGATACAAAAGAACCCTTTGAACAGCTCATTTATTTCCTTTTTTCCTTTCCTCTTTTTTTTTTTTTTAATGCATTTCAATAGCATGCATTGTTCTATGAATTACATTTGGGAGTAATTCCATATACAGAGGCCTTTTCATTTAACTGGATTAGTCCTTTCATTGAATTGGCCTTTGCCAACAGTAGCTCTAGGGCCCAATTCTTCTCTTATTTACCTGGTTGCTGACAAGCTATGTAGGGACACACAATTCAGATTCACACCTGGCACGAGACCTGGCATTTTAAGCAGGTGCATTCACCTCTGAAGTGAATTACCAGTACATCCTCTAAAAACACAACACCACCTCCTAAACTCCTGTGCTATTTGTGTATTTTGTACACACAGCTAAGTTATGCAGCTAAGTTATGCAGTTATGCACATGAAAATGTGATTTTTCTTAGCAAGACACTATACCAGCTAAGAGAAATCATTAACACTCATCACAGTTTTATAAAAGACAATGCTCAAGCTCAGCAGAACTTTTAGACCAGCCTCACCATGCCAAATTTGCAACTTTATATGCCATTTCATTTCAGCTCTACAATTTCCAGAACAAATTTTGCATAAAAATCACATCCTCTAATTGTACAAGTGTGTAAATATATACAGACACACATATATATATGCTGTGGTTAAAAAAGGTGCAGTGATTCTATTAGGACTTCCAAAAGGAGAAATTAATATACAGAAATAGACTAAGATAAGCAATTTCAGCCAGAAAGTGTAAAAGTTATGAAGTCTTTAAGACAGAGGATAAAGATAGGAGCTTTATTTCCGCCTATTGAGTCTCTTCTATCCAAACTCTTGACATTTCTTTCCTATTTGAGGCACAAGGCTGTACCTAGTTTCTCAGACAGCATTGTGTGGTAACACTCCCTGAAGCATGACTCCTGTTCCCTTGCAGGAAAGGTGCAGCAGTGTAAGCACACCCCAAAGCAGGCATTCCAGGAGGGAGTTAATAGAAAGCCTAAGCCAAGAGTGCCAGATCTCCTCAGGAAGTGTGCTCCAGATTCAGAGAACAGTGGAACCACCTGACAACCTGGCAGGCTGTCATCATCATCTAAAATAATATGTAAAAACCGGATCATCAGACTCTCCAGGGAGGAACACCAATAATTTGTGTAAAGGGCCAGGCTCGGGACCACACAGCTGCCTCTGAACACGTGGCTTGTAGTCAGACAATGCGCTGCCATGCCCTGCCAGGCCCAGGCAGAACTCTCTGGCTTCCAGATGACTTGTGGCCATGCTGCAAATCTGTACTTCACATTCAGCTGGGATACCCATGAGCACTCCCAGCCACGTCCCTCCCAGAGGAGCCCAAGGCCATCGGGTCCTTCTTCTCCCCAAAATGAGCCCTGCCAGGCACAGCCTTGCTGACATCTGCACCAGGGGCACATCAGCTGCTCACCAAGCAGCACCGAGCACTCCAGACTCAGAACAGCTGTTTGTAGCAGGCAGAACAGAGCAGCTGAGAGGCTGATCCGAGTGCACGACCAACGTGCTGTGAACACTGCACACTGTACACAATGTGTGAGTGCGTGGAGGGCAGCAAGCCCAGGGGAAGTGAGGGCTACAGCACAGAGAAGTCCTTTATGTAATGGGTAGTGCTTGTTCTTTACAGAGAAAATTAACTGCCTTACACTTCTAAATGCATCAAAAATTAATCCAAAAGAGTACTGCTAAATTATATTTCCCAGGTCAGATCATTTTCACCAACTCCAGACGTCCCCATTTTAATGCTAAACACTTGCATAGATGTTTCTGCTTATTTCTAGGTAGGAGCTTACTCATTTCCTTCTGGCACAAGTCCAGCACTGCTTGAAACCTTCTCTTTCTCAAAAAGTCTGTTCCAAACGTGTGTGCCAAGCAAGGCAGCACATCTTAAGCAAAAAAATATATTTTATCACTGGCTTCAAGATTTTAAATCCAAAATGGACAAATGTGATTGCTGAAACTGATCTTCCCAATACCAGAGGCCAGAAATTTCCATATGTGCTTCATGCATTAAGCCCACAACCAGTTGCTTGTGAGCAGGCAAGATCAGAGCCACAGAATAATGGAATGTTTTGGGTTGTAAGGAGCCACAAAGATCATCTTGTCGCGACCCTCCTGCCATGGACAGGGAACCTTCCACTAATATCTTTCCAGAATGTCTGGAAAATGTTCCAAAATGTCTTTCCAGATCCTACTGAATAGGAGGGAATGGCACTATCCCTTGCCTTGATCAGTGGCCTTTCATTAAACTCATAGTAAATAAAAACATTCAGGTCACTTTCAGAACTCTGATATTGACATGACCATTGATTCCTGGGGCTGTCAGGCACCCCTACATTTCAAGTGATTCTGGAGCAACTCCAGCAATGCAGGTAGGTTATTATACAGGAGATTCAAAAACCCTCCTGACCCTGTGTTATGCAGTGTAATCACTCACAAAATGAGTTCTGAAGTAGCAGAGAATTAGATACCTGCCTTCAGTACAGAAAACTGCTTGCCATATTGATATTTTATACCCACAAATGTAACCCTCTGTTCCCCAGACACTTGTTACAGCACCTAAAAATATCCCAATGACCTGCTTCTATGATTGTGGGCCCACAGCAGACCACTGAACCACAGAAGAAGCTGAAAAAGACCTTTAAGATCATCAAGTCCAATCATCAATCCAGCACCACCACTATTTTCACCCATAAACCATGTGTGCCATATCTACACTTTCTTTAAACACTTCCAGGGATGGTGACTCCCCCACTACCCTGGGCAGCCTGCTCCAATGCTTGACCACCCTTTCTGTGAAGAATTTTTCCCCTAATATCCAATCTGAGACTCCCCTGGCACAACTTGAGGCCATTTCCTCTTGTCCTGTGACTTATTACCCGGGAGAAGAGACTGACACCCACCTCACTGTAATCTCCTTTCAGGTGGTTGTAGAGAGCCATCAGGTTTCCCCAAAGCTTCCTTTTTTCCAGGTTAACCAGAGGTACTGCTACAATTAGTTCTCAACCCAAAACTCTACTTTGACAAAGTTCAGCTTATCTAAAAGTCCTGCAATGTTCATGCCCAACCAACTCCTCCTTCCACAACCCTCTCCAATATTAGTGATGGCTGTAGTCATAACCCAAAACAGTTTTGAATCTTCCTTCCCCTTTCTCTCCAACACAGAGCAGTGTCCCGATAGCCTATTGACACTTTTTTTGCGGTGGGTATGTGCTTGATTGCCACAATCAGACCAGACCTTCCAGCCTTACCTTCCTTTATCACTCCAAACAAAGTTGCAGTTTGTGGCAAGTGAGTAATTTTGTAAGATTAATATTATGGCACTATGGAATTAATAGTGTCACAGATTTACTAAAGATCCAGGGTATGCAACAGATCTAAATTATGCATCATGACCCCTGGACACAAAATGAACTGCAGGAGATAAGCTTGCAGTATTGGTTACACCGCTGGGTATGCCCAACCAAGGGAAGTAATTCCATACTGGCACCATTCATTACAGAAAAAAGTACCATTTTCATGCCCATTATGAAGCTATTTGAAACAGCTGGGAAGAGCAGACAGAAGCACATGAAGCAAAGACTGATTTTAGAGGGATGAATGGAAGATGCAGGGAGTTCTGCAGTTCCACTGCCAGGCTTGGTGTTTGTCAGGCCCTTCTCCTTTGTTTTTTCTCCAAATTGATGCTTTGATTTTTTTTTTTTTACCCACCCAAGTTTTGTTTAAAAAGGGAAAGTGAGATAGGTCTCCTGTCCTTAGGTGAACATCTCTGCTGCATCCCTCCATTCACAGAGAGCATCATGGAATTGCCTTTTTGTCTATCTTCTCCCAACTCCCAAGCAGTTCACATAAGCACAAGGAGCAAGCATCAAACAGGAAATTATGACAAGACAGAACAAAACAAAACAAAAAAAAAAAACCTAAGCAAATAATTCAGGTGAAATATAAAGAAAGAAGTCAGTTTCCTTCCTAGAGACCTACAAGTAGTCATGAACTAAAGAGATATCAGACAGCAACAGCTAGCTACTTTTATTAATGTTATTTTCATTAAAATCAGTCAGGCATTTGGAAAAAGAGCTGCCTAAATTAAGCATTTATATTAACATTATTTTTAAAACACCATGAATTTCTGCAGGATATAGTGCAAAGCTTGCAGGAATAACAGGAAAAGGAAGAGCACCAAATAAAAAAGGAAGAGCACCAAATAATGTGCTTTCACTTCAAGTAGTTTAAAAAATATGATGCACTTTCACCTCTTCCCAGAACAAAGAAACAATCAAACTGCACATATCTTGCAGTAAGATAAAAAGGGACTTTGGTTTGCTGGTTTGTTTTTTTTTTTTTTTTTAGCATAGCTCCCAGGGCAAGAAACAAAAATTTCATAAATGCAAATTTAGATGCCAGAAAAAAAAAAAAAAAGGCAGGATGTGATGAGGAAGGTAGGAGGAGATTATAAAATGTGTTGCAGTAGTATCTGATGCAAAGTACCAGTCTGGAAATTTTAACCTCTATATCCATATTAAACACCTCAAGCAGCCTCATTTTTCATCATCAGCACCCTCCTTCTTAGTTCCCTTACTTCTACATTTTTGAATGACCGATCCATTTCCCCACAGGAAGATTGTACCAATCTCTTTACTTAAACTTGTGCTCCAGTTCAGAAGTAGCAGTTTGGATCACAGCATGCTTTTATGGTGACCACAAATGCCAGGGAGTACCATATACTTTTTATTTTGGGTTTCTTCAGATTGGCTCTTTGGCCACATATATAGTATTCAGGCAGAGAAAATGAATCCCTAGCAAAAAAAAAATGCAAATCCCTCTCCAAAACCAAGTCAAAGCAAAAAACTCTTGACAGTTTTGTGAAATGTGAAGTGCTGTCCTTTCTAGTTGAGTTTCAGCAGTGTTCTAGGATCATTCTGTGACTGTCATATCATCATCACAGTGATTTTGAGGGAAAAAAAACCCCACAAAATGGTTAATAATTATTAACAGTTTGAGAGTCTAATAGAGACTGGAAATTCCTTTCATAGATAAAATGCAAAGATGCAGAGCAGTGGGGTTTTTTTTGTTCTCAATACTCCCATCCCGATTTCAATGGCTGTTCTGACAGTGGTCCCAAGGATTGTCTTTGCACCCTCCAACATTTGGTCTGCAAAACACTCAGAGAACCCCTGACTCAGACTCCTGTGACAACACTTGCAGACTCTCTTTTTGTAATTGACACGCAAACAAGATCTACCTACCACAGAGTGTTGCTTCATTCCATGGCTGCAGACTGATCACATCACCAGTCTGCCTCTCTCTCACCACAGTTTAAGTCTGAGCCTATTTCCCTGTAGGGAGCATAGGGTCTTTTTCATAAGCAGCAAAAGGTTGGGGTTTTTTCAGATTCAAGCCACAGAATTAACTCAAAGGCTGGATAACAGGAAATTTTATTGTTAAAAAAATTATACTGGACTGACAAATGCAAAGTTTCAACAGAGAACTGACTGTTTCAGACCGTATGTATCACAAACACAAATTCAGCTGTTTCCAAGTTCCACTGAAATTACACCCATTTCCCATAGGATGAACAACAGGTCCTACTCTCAGGTCTCCTTGGCATGTGATTGTGCAGCACAAAGCGAGCCACCACACAGCAGGAATCACTCAGCACCATCACTGTCATGTACAAAGAGCAGACCTCTCATTTCTAGGACTAAGGGCAGAATAATTTCACTAGACCACATCAAACCTTTACAACTGTCAAACAAGGCTCTCAAAATGCATTTGCAAGGAGGTACAGAAGATGAAAAAGGGGTCATTAGAAATATAGCAGTATCTCTGAAAATGTCACTGGATGCTTGCAACCAGAGAGGGTTCTGACCAGGTTGTCTTGGGATCCAAATGCAGCAACAATTACGGCCCATGCATATTTAATAACTTTTGAATGAACAGGTAATATATCTGATAAAGGCTGGCCTAGCTGAGCGTAGTACTGAAGTTTAGCTACCACAAACTCAAAAACTAAGGAAAGCAATGTGCTTTTTTAAGCCTTGGACTTGTTAAGAACTGACAACAGTGTGGTTTATACACAAACACAAATACCTTTGCTGTCGGAATACATAGTTTCTTCCATTTTCTACAGGCTATAACAACAAACTTTATTTTTCTCTCTAAATTAGTGTTTCCTAGCCCACTGCACTAAACAGGCAGCCAAGGAATCAAGATGGATGAGGATTTCCTGTAAAGTCTAAATAAATGTTCACTGTGTCGTTTGTGAAGGCAGTAACTTGCGAGTGTACATTGTGTCAAAGGTGTTTTGTTTGATGAACATTAACGAGCAGTTCAGCACAGTGTGGAGAACAGTGAAATGAAATCTTCAATAACCTTTAGCATGAAAAATAGAAGCCCAACATGTGCTTAATTTGTACTTTGCCACATCTGGTTGTCCATTTGCTTTTGTGTGGACTCCAAAAATGGATTCAGTCACCAATTAAGTCTGCTTTAATAAAAAAATCACTGTAAACTCCCAAACAGAACTCAGCAGTTTAAAGTCAGAGAAGTCAGTACAGTTTAAAGTTGAGGTGAATATGAATTTTCATCACACCCCACTGGAGAAATTCCACAGCACTCAACAGTCAGAGACACATGAAATTTTAAGGTGGTTGCCAAAATTCCCCTCTCCTACCTGCTCAGAAGTTATTGCATGTCAGAGAGGTGAGCTCAAGTGCTGCATGGGTAAAGCTGAAGGGATATGGCCAATGTACAGGGGAGATTTTTACTTGATGTGTCACAGTCCTTAAACCTCAGCCTGCATTTTCAATTTTTTAGTATCTTTTTTAAAAAATCGAATTATATTTATATATATTTACATTCTGTATGCTTGCTTATATTCTATATTTTTGCTTGCATTCTGCAAATAGAATATCCTTTAATTCTCTTTAGAGGATGAGAAAAACAATTCCTAACATAGTGGATTTTGACGTTCACTTGGGGAATACACATTTGGACTCTTCACGTAGAAAGCAGCTCATTTGACAACTACTCAGGAACATTTTGAGTGCAGATGAGCAGTTCAGGCTTTAAAAGAGATCACATGTGGTCATATAAAACCCAATTACTTGCATTTATTTTTTACTTTTCTGCTCTTGCTGGCAGTTGTTTCTACGCATCTGGGCGTTCCTCTGATGTCCCATTACCATCAAACCTGTATGTTGATTGGTTTTGTACGTGCTCTTTGTCACAGCACAGGTGGGAAAGTAAGCACAGGGAGACAAAAATATATAGGATAACGAGGGAAAAAAAGAAAAACGATACTGAAACCCTAGAAGGATCAAAGAGCGCTTAAAAATCAAACTCCAGCCTTCCACTTAGTCAAGACAGATTTCTGAAACGAGCCATTTGCATCCATTACCAATTCCCTACATACAGAGTAACACGCAGTGTGATCCCTGGCCAGCACTGCAAACTGGGGCTCAGCCCGGGCTGCTCGGGCCTCGCCCCGGTGCGGGCTCCGCTCCGCGGGCCGGGCCCTGCGCCGAACCCTCCGCCCGCGGGCAGGGAGGGAGGAGGACGAGGGGAGAGGAGGGGAAGGAGGCGGGGAAGAGCGGGGGAAGGCGGCCCCGGCGGCGGGAGCGCTCCCGGGGCGCTGCGCGGGGAGGCCGGGCCTGCCCCGGGAGCCGCTGCCTGGCGGGGAACCTTCCCCTCCGCGCCCCGGCCCGCCCGGGACAGGCGGCAGCCGCGGAGCCGCCATGGACTCGGGCAGCGAGACCCACGAGCTCAACGGGCAGGCGGAGGGCGCGGAGGCGGCGGCCGAGGAGCGGGTGAGGGCCGGGGCCGGGCCCGGCGGGAGCGGGCGGGGCGGGGGCCGGCGGGACGGGGCTCCGCGAGGTGCGGGCGGTCTGCGGCCCGATCGGTTACTGCTGGGTCGGTCGGTGCTGCCGGTTCTCGCTGGGTTTCTGCCTGTCTTGCGTGGATTCCGCGCCGTTGCCGTAGGGAGGCCGCTGCACGGTCCGTGCGCCAGGGCAGGGCTGAGCAGAGCATCCCCGGCTGCCCCGGCTCCCTCTCCTGCCACCCAGCTCCCTCCGTGCCAGGGCAGGGCTGAGCAGAGCATCCCCGGCAGCCCCGGCTCCCTCTCCTGTCACCCAGCTCCCTCCCGCCCGGGCAGGGCTGAGCAGAGCATCCCCGGCTGCCCCGGCTCCCTCTCCTGCCACCCAGCTCCCTCCCGCCCGGGAGCCGCCCCGAGCTCGCCGCGCTCAGGCTCTGCCCGCCCCGCCGGCCTGGGAGAGGATGTCCGCGCAGGATAAGCAATTACAAAAGTACCAGGAATTACTGAAGGGGTTGCGCCTCTATGGTTAATTTCCGTGCATTAATCAAAATAAAAACAAGAATACGTAACTTTTTCCTACTCCGTGTAGTCAAAACATGACCAGAGATCCTCACTGGAAAGTATTCATCCCGTATCCTGTTTAAGTATAAAGCATGTTTGCTGAGCACGCTACTTATCTGAAAAAAACAGACTGGTAAAAAGAGTGTCTTTTATCTTGTTTTGGAAAGGACTTAACTCTAAAGGCAGCTCTTATTCCAACCTAAGTCTCTGCCACATAGAAACCATTGTACTAAATCCTCTTCTGTGTCACTGGTAAAACTTTCTGGTTACAGACAGATGGGGCTGATTGTGTAGCACATCTGTCTTTCCTCCATTCCTCCCGCCCTGACAAACCCTTGGAGTCATGAATATCAAACCAAGAAAAATAAAAATCTGTTTTTAATAAATCCTGGAAATCCCACCTAAAGTGAATTACGGCTGGGATATGCAGGTCAGACGGGTGGTCTGGAGTGGTTTCCTCTGACTTCTCAGCAGTTCTTTAATTTTCTTGACACAGCTTTGTGATTGCATCACAGGTACTCTTGATGGGGTTTTTTTTCCCAATATGGTCTGCTCCAAGAATTTTTCAGCAACTTTCCTGTTTTACTTCATCTTCAGTTGCAAGTAACGCTCATTTTGTTACATCTTTCCCATCAAAACTCAAGTTCTTTGTGAGTGCCATATAAAGAATAAGCATATAAAGAAGAAGCACTGTATACATTGTTTTAAATGTATACAGTGGCACTTCAGGGAACGTCATAAACACTTTTTAAATTTTCTCACGCACACACATGAAGGATATGCAAGGTAAAACAGATGGGGACAGATTTTTCAGAAACCTGTCTCTGAATAGAAGATGCCTTAAAAAATCTGCCAGTGTTCACAATTCACATCAACAAAAGAACACCCCAGCTCAGCAGCCACCTAAACCTGGAGAGACCATCTGCAGGTGCCTAAATCTTCCATACTGGAGTCAAAAGTGTGTCTGCTTTGAGGAGTGCTCGCAGGCATCGGAACATGGGCCACCCTGGTTTCCTTCCTGCCCATCCCAGCACCTGTCCATCCTCTCCTCAAAACAGACTCTCTTGCACATCTTCACCACAGACCACTACCTTCTCCTACAGAAGAGCTGGCATGAAATGCAGGTATAGATGTTGCCTTCAAAGCAATCAGACCATACAAATTTAAAAAAGACCAGTTAAGCTCTCAGTAGTTCTGGACAAGTGGTCGCACAGTGGTTTGATGTGGTTTATTTTTACTCCACCATTCATTTGAATACATCTTTTTAGCAGCTGTCAGGCTTTTAGAAGCAAGAAATTCCTTGTTTCTAGGATTGGGCTGGTGTGGCACACCTCACTGACTAATGTGTGTAATTACACCTGGCAGAAGTATCTGGTCTCTTCTTCAAAGGATGTGTTCATATAAATACAGACTGTATCTGTTTTTTCATCCATCTAGTTGCATTCCTTGTTCATGGTCCGTATTGAAACGCTCTCCATCCACCATGTTGTAAAATCTAGTTTAGTGTTTCCAAGATAACAGGACATGCTAGATGAAGGAGTTAAAGAAGAGATATGAAAAAGGTGAACAAGAATTGGATAGTAGAAATAAACAGCTTTAGTTGTGTTATTCCTAAAAATGTATTGAAGTCTGTATATTAATTGAGAAGTAATTGGGAGAATAAAAGTAATTTGAAACATGGCAGTTTCTTGGCATCATACTGCAAGGAACCAGCCTGTAGGAACTTGAAGTTATTTTGCTGCATATAGCCTGAAATGGTATGTTCTAGAGCATTACTCATATCAAATTGAATTTGGAGTATTCAATTTACTCCAAATATTGAAGTATCAATGGTGATAAGTTCTTCTTTGCATGTTTTTTAAGTAGCTAGAGTAAACAGTGTGTTAACCACAAAAAATAGACAGTCCACAGCCCAGTTGTGAGAAACAGTATTCTAAGACTAAATGACTGGAATGAGTAGTAATGATGCAAGGCAGAAAAAAATTATACAGGAGCAAACTTATATTTAAATAGCTGCGTGAACAAGTTTAAGTTACTCCTTCATTTCACAAAGTTAGTTATGAGGTGTGCTGATTATTTTAAAGTAATTTAATGAGTATAAATATTCTAACTGGATCCTGGAATCAGTACAGCTTTAGGAAAACAGTGCTCAGCCCGCAGCAGACTGTACTTTTCCCTTTTTTAATATTAACTTTTCTAGCTCTCAGTAGTCAACGTGATTGCTGCTTTTTTTCTTAATGTAGTCATACTTGCATTTTATGTTTGTTTAAAAGTGATTCTTCTTAAGCACAGGGTTTTGAAGCCCCTAGAAAATAATGGTGTCTATGAAATAAGAACACATGCTGAGTTTTTCCCTTTTTTGTTTTTTCTTTTTTTTTTGTATTTGCCTGCCACCACAGCATCTCAAGATGTGATTGCAAAGTTCTCACGAGCTACTTAGTGTTACCCTGGGATGGTACTTGGGTGGACATGTCCCCTCTCTCCTCAAAATGAAATTTCCATAGGAAATGAAACTGATGATTCATGCCAGATCAGGGATAGGGGTTTTTCTGTCTTGAGTCAGTGCTAAGCTGAGCAAGTGATGTAATATTTTTTTGAAGGAAAAACCGCGAGGTATCTTCTGAGGAGGCGTACAAAGGATCTATTAGAGATAAGGAGGCCACGAGATGGTGAAGGGCCTGAAGGGGAAGCCTTGGTCTGTTCAGCTGGAGAAGAGGAGACTGGGGGGAGACTCACTGGAGCCAACAACTTCCCCGTGAGGGGCAGAAGAGCAGCACTGATGTCTTTTTGTGGTGACCAGTGATAGCACCTGAGGGAATGGCCTGAAGTTGTGTCAGGGGAGGGTTAGGGTGGATATCAAGACAAGATTCTTCCCCAGAGGGTGCTGGGCACTGCCCAGGCTCCCCAGGGAATGGTCCCGGCCCCGAGGCTGCCAGAGCTCCAGGAGCGTTTGGGCAGCGCTGCCAGGGATGCCCAGGGTGGGGTTGTTGGGGTGTCTGTGCAGGGCCAGGGGCTGGACAGGGTGATCCTTTGGGGTCCCTTCCAACTGAGCCTATTCTGTGATTCTGTAATCATCCATTACATGACCAATATGGCTTAAAATACTTTTGTTGGAAGGGTATTTTTTTTTCTTTGTAGAATTTTTTACCTATTTGGTTTTAGATCAGCAAGATCTCTGAGATGGAGAGTAAGTTTGACTTCAGAGTGGTCATATATGGCCCTTTGCAATTTCTCTGAGTAGGTGATGGAGATGTGGACAGAAATTCTGCAACTATAGGGATTATTAAATACTAGTATGAAGTTGATAGTGCAATCCTGTAACTGTAGGTTTGATATAAGAAAAAAATAAAAGTTCTGAAATTGTGTTCTCTTTTAGCCCTGTATTATTCCTTTTATGTCTGAGCCGTTTCTTTTTTGATTTAACTGGAATTTTTTCCAAACACAAAATTTCTTCTCAAAGATCTGGAAAAATTAAGCATGTGCTATTTTTCTGAAAGACTAATCCTTCAAAACCTTAGCAAATTGGTTCTTAAACAAAATTGCTTTTTAGCATCTTTTTAACAGTTCTGTTTGGGAAAAAATATTGCAGAACACAGTAAAGAACAGCCCCACTGTAAATTCAGCAAGGCTCAGCTTTCGTTCTGCACAACTTCATTATTATGTAGCAAGTTTCCATTGTTTTATAGTTCAGACTTAGTTGGGCACCTAAGTATAACCTAGTTACCCTAAGCTATATCTAATCCATGGAGAAATAGGCACCCCTGGGAGACAAGCAGTCAAATTTCAAGTCAGGTCACATGAATCATCATCGGGAAACACTCATATATTCATCTTGTTGGGTTAACTAGCTCTAGGTTTGCCCTGCAGTTGGTTTTTATTTTCTGTTTGTTTGTTTGCCCTGCAGTTGGTTTTTATTTTCTGTTTGTTTGCAGAGCAGTTAAACAAACAAACAAAAAAAACCAACCTGAAACCAAAACCAGCTGATGTGAAAATGGGAAAAAAAGATTCCCTTGTAACTGGGCAATTCTTGGCAACAACGGATCGTATGATAGTTAAGTGGAAAAACATCTGTGTATGGGTGTGTGGATGGCCCTGGAGAGTGGCATGGCAGAGGAAGGAGTAGCAAGGAAAGGAGGGGAAGCAAAGCTCACACAGTGGCCAACTTCAGTCCTTAAAATAAGACTCATGAGTAATGAAGGAACTTTTTGGATGTGTGATGAGAGAAAGTGAATTTAATAAATATCTGTGTTTTTGAGTATGCGTTCAGGGGTAAATTAGTCACAACAACCTGTTGTTTGCTGGATTGTGTTACAGTGGTTTTTCCCTCCCAAGTTTTTCTCAGTGCAAACTTTTCATCTTTTCCAGTCTCTTCTTTTCCCAGGGTAGAAACATGCTGACTGTTTAGACTGATCCTGTAGGCAAGCAGGAAAAAGTGCCAAAGGGCAGTACAGGCAGGCACTGTTTTCTGCTCTCCTGTCTGGAGGGGTAACAGTGGGAAAGCCGCACAGAAAATCTCACTACTGCTGTGGCTCTGCCCATATGATTACAGAAATCGTTTGATGGGCCAAGTGATCTCTCACTCACCACCAATTAAAAGAGATGTGAATAACCATTTTCCTCTCCGCTGCCTTCAGCGCAGAACGTCGCAGTGGTTCCAGAGGAACAGACCCATCAACATCAACCACTACGCCAACAAGAAGAGTGCCGCCGAGAGCATGCTGGACATCGCCCTGCTGATGGCCAACGCGTCCCAGCTCAAGGCTGTGATGGAGCAAGGGCCTTCTTTTTCCTTCTACGTCCCACTGATCATTCTTATCAGTCTGTCACTCACCCTGCAAGTTATGGTGGGAGTGCTCCTGATATTCCTTGGTAGGTAGCAACAGCAAGAACCACTGACTTGTATTTTTCATACAGGACACAGCCTATAAGATGGTATGCAGACACACCATTTGCTTTTAAAAAGCCTTTACCTCGGAACTGATTCACGTTAGAATCCTAGAATCATTTAGGTTGGAAAAGACCCCTAAAATCATCCATTCCAAAAGTTAACCCAGCACTGCCATGTTCACCACTAAACCATGTACATAAACATCACAACTACACGTCTTTTGATTCTCTGCAGGGATGGTGACTCAACCACTTCCCTGGGCAGCCTGTTCCAATGCTTGACAACCCTTCCAGTGAAGAAATTTTTCCCCATATCCAAAAATACAGATTTTCTCTTGAAACCATAGAAATACTGCAACAAAGGGAGGAAGGGCAGCTTTATGTGAAATCTTCAATTTTTATCAACTTCCTCCTACTCATTTGCCCATACTATGAATATTTTTCTTTCCAGAAAGCCTGAAGAAGAAGGAAAATTATGAAATATTGTAAAGGAAACATCAGTAGGCCAGATGGGATAATGCAGTCTATCCAGTTTCATAATACTGTTTTTGGCAAGACCTGTTACTTAATCTTATGACTGAAATGTATTTCTTCCATATCAGTCATGTAAGAAAATATTGTGAATGCGGAACTCCAAAAGGGAAGTCCAAATGTCCATTGTCCTGTTGGTGTGGCATGTTGTCTTCAGCTTGGCTGTGTTGCAATCAAACTGTATCTACCCTTCCCCACCTGGAATAAATGACACCTCCACTGGTAGGAAACAGCTGTGGATCATTTCTGCTAGTGCTGTGTGATCATTTATTCTCATAAAATGTTCTTCAAATCTTGCCCTTTACCTTAGTGAGAACTAGGTAACTGAGTTTGGGTCTGATGTAAATGAAAAGGCAGAGTTCACACATGGCATTTAATGAGTTATGGGTGCCACCTTTGGCATCCCTGTCCATCTTTCAGTGTTCTGTTTTCTTAACACAGCTCAAAAAACAACGTTCTGTTCAAGGAGAAAGTTCCTAGGCATCCAGGACACACATGGCTTGTAATATTAATACGCAGTCGATGTAGCTTTTTTCTTTCTTAAAAAAGAGATGGAATACAGCTGTCTCTGCATTTGGTAGAGTTGGTGCAAAAGCAAAATCCAGGTGTTGGCTCAGAGGAGATTCCAGAAATGGACTGGTAAAAAAACAACCTGTTGATGCTGGGAGGTGTGGGAAGAGAGTAATGGAAAAATCAGCAAAATAACTTCTATGTTCCTCAGTTGAAGGCATCTCCCAGGTTGGTTCAGCAGGCTTTGAGGCTGTAAACAAGCTCCCCGTCTTTCTGTTAGGCAATTATTTCACAGTATATGCTGTGATACTGCTTTTTAATGCTTGTTTCTGCAAGACATTGCTAAAATGCTTTAAATTGCTGTCAGTTTTTGTCACATTGAGGGTGACAGAGCCTTTGGCTTATGGTGACGCACTGTTGGAGCAATGCTGTCCTGCTGAGGTCAAAGATAGGAAGAAGACGGGAAGTAGGACAGGAAGGTACAAAGATAAAGGCAGCAGAGCAAGAACTTGCTTTTTACAATGTATGTTTGATAGTTCTGGCTTGCAGGAGTAGTTTGTTTCTGTCCAGCCATGAAATTCTGTTTCTATAAGCTCTCACAAGGCCAAGCAAAAGTCTGTACCACCATCCAGTTTCTTTCCTTGAGTCAGGGTTTTATGCTGGGAGCTACCAGTTCTCACAGTTTCTACTAGGTATTAAAAGCTTTTCTTCCTTCAAAAGAGCCTTTCACGAAAACAATGTGAGAAATGTTCAGCAGATTTGTCCTTGGAAGTGATTTGGTGACCTTAACTTTTTGGAAGAAAAGCAAAGAATGTCTTGAAATAGTTTCAGTGACATGAAATTATAGTAATCCACTATAATAAAGTACTTAAAGGATAACTGTTCTTAAGGACATTTTCACAAACACTCTCATCTAAAGTACTGTAATTACAAAGATAGGATTACTGCAATTCTTCTTCAAAATTTAGAGTTCTTCCTGAACTGACAAGTATTACTTGTCTTCTCTGACCCTCCTTTGGACAAAGGGACAGTTCTGAGAGCGTCAGTTTGCCTTTCAGCGTGATTGCTTTTAACTCGCATAACAGGTTAGGCCATTATTGCCTTTCCGTTTTAAACCAACCATCTCAAATGCTCTTATTCCATGTTTCGGAATGAATTAATTATTCCATTTAATTTATTCTTCTTCATTCATGTGGCAGTACTAGAGTCCTTCCAGGTCCTGTCAGGATGCAAGCATCCACATGCCTTCAGATGCTTTACAGATGTGTAAACTCATTTTAAGGTTGAAGTACTACTGAACTTCAATTATTTCATGCCTACACAGGTGTTCAGTAGCTTCCCAGGCAGTTCCCCCACACTGTTCTTCAGTGCTCTGCCTGGCCTGTGATGTTTGACTACACTGCTTCAGCAAACAGGACTTGAACAGGCGCCCAGAATTCCTTGAGACCAAAACAGCATTAGACTTCCTAATTAGGGACCCCAGGTGAACCTGGCTGTTAGCACTTCAGCATCACGAGTGTGTTTGTGACCACTGCTTGTTAACTCCTTCAGCAACAAGGGGTATTGGTTCTGTGGTTCACTTCTGCAGTATGGAGCAGGGTGATGATGTTACAAGCGAATAACAAGATTTATTTTGTGTAGTAGAGTCATAAGCTGTATATCTATGTATGTGCCTGTCAGAAGGAGCTCTAAGTTTTATGTTTCTGTAAAAACTTGTCCGCTACAAACTTTCTCTCGCATGTTGTGCACATGCAGACACAAGCTCCAGTGATCTGTGCTCTTAAGAACTAGGAGTCTTAATAGACAAAACCCATTCTCAAAACATGCTCCAGAATTCATCAGCAGTCACTCTACCAGCATCAAAGGAATGTAGCCAAAGGTCTGAGCTGCAGAGCCCTTACTGCCAGAGAGCAGAGACAGCAAACTCTTGGGTTTTCACGTGGTGTTTCAGTGGGCATGACAGTATTTGGTCAAAGGTTAGACCTGATGATCCTGGAGGTCTTTTCCAGCCTTAATGATTCTATGATACCAGGCAAGCGCCCCAGACTTCCCACTGTCTTAAACCAAACTTATTATCAGCCCAGTGTAACTAATTTGTATGCTATCACGAGGCCTGGAATCAAAGCTTACACTAAATTAATGCTATCTCCCTTGTGTGAGCCTCCCTCATTCCCTTTAGCAGTTCAACCAAAAAACAACTGCAAGAAACAAAGGAAAATGTTTACACAGCGGATGCTCTCTGTAGAAAGGACTGCAGCTACACTGCTCTCACATCTCCCTCTGTTTAACAGATAGAGTGCCCTTGCATTCTAAAAACAGAATCAGGGCAAAAGCAAGGGAGTACAAGGGAGTACAAGCTGGGGAAGGAAAGGAAAAAAATCCAGCGCTGGTAAAGAGATTTGTAGCATTTTAAGTAGAAAATTTGACTTCATCTTGTCAGGGCTTCAAGCTTCATGTATTCAGGACTGAAATAATTTTTAAATGCTCAAAGTCAGCAACAAATCTGGGCTTCAAAACATCAAGAACTCGAAAGATTTCTAGTGATGTTAGTGCATCCTTCACTTCCATGTGTCTCCACAGAGATTAGATGCTAATTACTAGAAGTTAATAGGCTCCTTGTGGTTACAGACCTTCCCCTTAGCACTTTTACTGACACTGCAGAATCTGACTTCCCTTTTAAATATGACTGATCCAAATAGCTTAGCATAAGATAAATTCTTATGCTATAAGAATTTATCAGGATGAAACCTTTTATTCTCAATTTTGAAATATACATATCATTAAACATTTTTTTCTCCTTTCTCTTTGAAGTAAAATATGACCTTAACAACCCTGCAAAACATGGAAAGCTGAATTTCCTCAACAACCTTGCAACTGGACTAGTATTCATTATAGTAGTTGTGAATATTTTTATCACTGCCTTTGGAGTGCAGAAACCAGTGGCTGAGTCAGCATCAAGGCAGTAAGGACCAGGTGAGTGTGGTCTCCCTGCAGGATGAGGTAGCAGGGCATGGCAGGGCACCCTGGGGCAGTGTAGAAACAGCCACAGGCTTATCTGTGCAGTTCAGGTTCTTGCAAATACCTGAGTTCACTCCACATTAGTGCAAAAGCAGAAGCTGCTGGGAACTGGTAAGTTATTACAGTGTGTTTGTAAATGTGGAGGTCAAAAGTTGATGGCAGCACATGTGTCACCCACAGGAAGTGGAAGGATTGTCCTGGCCTAGCCACTCCTTTTCCTTACTGCTGACTAAGACAATAAGGGAGATAATGTTGTTCTGCTTTCTCCAAATGCCTCTCCTTTTCATAAGGAAGGTTTGCATCCAGTCTGTTACTTAACACTGAAGACAATCTGTTTCCAAGTAGCTAGGGCTGTTGGGTCTGACATGTAACCCTGCACATGCTGGAGCCTCTCCGTTCCTGTGCAGACCGTGTGGCTCTTCTGTCCTCCACAGCACAGAGCTTTGCTCTGTGGGAGACTCGGCCTACAGAGAGGAGCACTGTCACTTCACATGTGGCCACTTACAGCAAGGTTGTTGCTCTACCTGCATTTTCAACTTCGTTCTTTACTTACACAGAAGGATAAATACAGGATTTGTGGGGATCAAACTGGGTATCTTCCTAGCATCACAGCTATGATGAGCAATTTGGGAGGAGGTAAACCTAAATTGTAACCTAACCCTAACTCAAGAAGCACCATGGTCAGCATCTGCCTTTAAAATAGCACTGCTGAGTCTGTTTGTGCCAGCATTGCTCTGGCTCTTGGTCTTCCACATGTCAAGCCAGGGTCAGAGATCTGCTGAAGAAGGAATTACTGGGCTGACAGGCCGTGGTACACTCTGTGCTACGCAGACAGCCCCTGCATGTGACTACTGTTATGCACCCTTTTCCACAGAAAGCTTAATTCCCCCTTTAAAGCAAATGTGTCATTTACTAGAATTCCTGTATCACTAAAATACCAATATCTTTGTGTTTCAGAGACCTGGAGCATTCATTTTAGATGCCAGTTGTTACACTGGACACAGTGGGGAAGGAAGAATAATCTGAAGAAGCTGGACACACCAAGCAGCTTTCTCAAGTTTCCAACACATTTATATACCTAAAATTTTCCCATGTGTTAATATTTAAACTGTTCGGCATCTAAGAAAAGGTTGATGTGTCCCCAAGGACACCGTTTCTGGAATATTGGCATTTCAATTTCTGGAGAAACTTCATTTTTTTTTCAGAGAAGTGACATAAGCTCATGAAACAAGGAAATATCATCTGGTAGCACTTCACAGGACTTCTCTTTTTACATGCCTTTGGTTTTTGTGTCAATTTGTCATTTCCACCATGCTAAGAAATGTCAGGCCTTTGATTCTGGCATGGCCACATTGTCCTTTATTTCACAGCTTGGCACCAAGCCCATGTACTCTGTAGCCCAGCAGGGCTCTTCCTTTGCAGCCTGTAAAGGTAGCCGTGCCTTGTCTTTCTTTTTTTTCCACTCTAGCTAAAGCAAAGATGAGACAAACAAAAACAAACAGCATTCTTTTGTCCAGATTCCTGTGCTTTGTGCACAGACACAAATAACCTAATTGTTAATAGTTTCTTACCATGAACTGCTGTTCTGTGTATTCTTATATGTATTTATTTGAATCCTAGAGTAGTTCAAGGGACCTTTAAAGGTCATCTCATTCCACCCCCTGCCATGGGCAGGGACACCTTCCACTGTCCCAGGCTGCTCCAAGCCCCAATGTCCAGCCTGGCCTTGGGCACTGCCAGGGATCCAGGGGCAGCCACAGCTTCTCTGGGCACCCTGTGCCAGGGCTTGCCCACCCTTACTGTAAAAGGTCCTTTGTTATATCAAGTTTCTGGAAACCCAACTATTTTCTAGGCTCAGCTGGTAAACTGAAGGATCCAGGGTGAACTTTACCTGCTAAACTGGTACCAAGTGCCTGTCAGCAGCTATTCAAATGGCAAAATGAATCGAGTTTTTCTCTCTCGTTTCCTCTCTCTCTTATCACTGATTGCTGCAGTTTTGTTACTTTTACGAGTTTATGGCTAAAAGCAGAACAAATTTTTAAGTTTTTATTTTTAAGTATATATAGAGATATAAATATCTTCTAGGCTTTTACCTGCTGGCTCAGGAACTTACACTTTTTCTAAATACACTGTTGCTAATAATGGTGTAGGTTACAAGAATTTCTTCAACAAAAACATTTTAGTAATTTTATTTCTGAAGTATCACTCCTGCAAGCAGAAAAATCTGAGTGTTCTAGGTTGCACTTACATGTAGATGCAGATTTGTATTAATCAATTTTCTTAACATCAATTTTCGAATGCTCCCTTGTACATAAGAATAGAAGTTTGACTTCCATGTGTCTCATCTCATTTAGTTTTTATTACTGACCTTTCTCTTTGGTTATGTCTCAAAACCCATTGATGTACCAGATTTTCATGTATATGCTATGTAAGCATTACTAACAGAAAACAAATCAGAAACTTGTGTGATTAATAATGGAATAGACAGTCTTTTTTATTTTCTAATTTGTCTTTTGTTGCTTCATTTCCATTGTAATGTGCATTTAACCAGTATTTAGCAGGCAATGGTTTAATTTGTGCTGTACTAATTTAAACGTAGCTCAGAACAAGTTCTGAATGAGGCACGCAGGACAACTTCCTGTATTTATTTTTTTACAAACCACCAACTGTTGTGGGACTGTTCATGCCCACTCGTGGCTGTCACACTTCTGATGCTGTAGAGGAGCGAATTGCCTGGCCACACTGTCCCAGGCTGCTCCAAGCCCCAATGCCCAGCCTGGCCTTGGACACTTCCAGGGATCCAGGGGCAGCCACAGCTGCTCTGGGCACCCTGTGCCAGGGCCTGCCCACCCTCCCAGGGAACAATTCCTTCCCAATATCCCATCCATCCCTGCCCTCTGGCAGTGGGAAGCCATTCCCTGTGTCCTGTCCCTCCAGCCCTTGTCCCCAGTCCCTCTCCAGCTCTCCTGGAGCCCCTTTAGGCCTTGCAAGGGGCTCTGAGCTCTCCCTGGAGCCTTCCCTTCCCCAGGTGAGCACCCCCAGCTCTCCCAGCCTGGCTCCAGAGCAGAGGGGCTCCTCTGGACTCATTCCAACAGTTTCCCATCTTCCTTGTGCTGAAGCCCCCAGACCTGGATGCAGTGTTTCAGGTGGGGTCTCACCAGGGCAGAGTGGAGGGAGAGAATCACCTCTTATGAGCATGGTCATGTTTGTCTGGCACTGAGACACTTGAAAGCAGTCTGAGGCTACAGGACAAACATACCAGTTTTTTCCCATTTTATTCTTCTCTATATTTGACCATAATTTTTCAGGTCACTCAGACAAGCAAGCTGTTAAGAGTGGGCTTGTCCTGAGAAGTGTAACAGCATCCGTAGTGCTGGGCTGTTGTCCAGCAGAAACTACCACGGCTTGTGTATCCCATCTCCTGGGAGCCTGTGGAGCTGACAGGATCCAGAGCAGTAGGGCAGGGAACACCCACCAGGCAGTTCTCAACTGCACCTTCTCTACTGCAGATTCCAATGGATTTGGCAAGGCACAGCTTTTGGGATACACAGAACGGAAAGAAAAAATTACTTCAAGATTGAACACATTGTGGGATGCCAAGAGCTGTATTTGGACCATCTGCAGTGAGGGGTGGGTGCTTGTTCACGTGGAGTCTGCCAGAGCTGGGCTCAGAACCACAACAAAAACTGCCATGAATCCTTATGCCTCCTGACCTCCTGGAGCATCATACCAGAGAGCCTGGTGTCTCCTTTTGGTACTAAACATATGAAAACCTGATCTGAGAGTCATCCATCTACCTCTGAGGCTGTATGGGCATCAGCAGCATTCAACTTGCTACTGGGTGTCTTTTTTAAATAAAAAGGCTTCTGGTTTATTCCCATGTTTTTTACTGTGATTAAGTAAGATTTGCAAAACATCCTCAGACATGAAATCAGTATTTTAAGTCTCTAAAGCCTTCAGAGTTCATGTATTTTTTAGCAGACAAAAGCATCTGCAAGTTGGTTTCAAGTATAAATAATTTAATCACAGGGTTATTATTATTTTAAGTCAGGTGCTGCTTTAAAATCCTGGCAAGTATCTTTGAGGGGCAGCAAACAAATACATAGGTTTGACTCGTTCTTGGACTCGTTCTTTGGTTTGCTGTGCTTTTTCAGAGTTCTTGGTTGGAGGCAAGTATTTCCCTTAAAAAGAGGTCATCAATAATGAAGCAAGATGAATTTTCCAGGCTGTGTGGGAAGCGGTTCGTGCCAGGTCAGCCGTTTGCTCCTGTTTCATAAGCTCTGGGCAGGGTGAGCATTGCTCATGGCCCTTCTCATTAGTCCCTTCAGCATCCAGAGCAGCCTGGGCTGGGATTTTCAGCGTAGCTGTACTTACTGAAGCAGGTGACAACAACCATATTTACTGGAACGGACTCTAAGTATTTGTGTTCTAAACCAGGTCACTGCTGGAGCTTATTCTGATGCTGAGTCTTACATAAAATAGGCTGAGGCAGAAACATCATCCTGGTTTCTCTATCCCCCTCAGCTGCCAGGTGTTTTAATTAATAACTTCTTTATCCTCAGTGAGTTTGCAGATGACACTAAGGTTGCTGGGAGTATTGATCTGCTGTAGGGCAGCGAGGCTTCATGGCTCTATCTGGAGAGGCTGAATCTGAGGCCAGTGGTCTGAAGTTCAGCAAGGCCAAGTGCCAGGTCCTGTCCTTGGGTCACAACAGCCCCTGCAGCTCCAGGCCTGTAAATGCTCCTACTCATCCTCACTCCTGATGTTCTTAGTCCATGGCCATGTCGATGGGAGGGCCACTGATGTGTCATTGCAGGATAGGTTGTGAAAGACAGAATACAATCTTTTAAAAATAATATCAAACCAATAATTATCCAACTTCCTAACAGGGTGGTGACAAAAAAATTACCTGCCTTCCTATTGGATGCTATGGGTTATTTTGAATTCACTTCCCTCTTCCTTCACAATCTGTTGAAGATCTGTTCTCATGGTTCATTTTATCCCCTTGGATTCTCATAACAAGAATTATTTGCTAACCTGGCTGCCTTCCCAAGGATAGTGCCACAGCTCCCAGCCAGGAACTGAGACTTATCAATGGCTCCTCATCAGGCAAGTCAGGCTTTGTCAGAAACGGAGATGGCAAAAACTCAGGTTCCTTTTTCATTCACCCTCCTTCCTGATGTTTTCCACTCCTCTTTTTTCCTGTCTTCCAGCCTAGAAGTTGCCCCACCCCATTTTTAATGGTACAAGTTTTAACTAGTTGGGAGGTGGGGGGTAAATATGGTGCCATGTTAGGAAGAACCACACCAGGACTACTGAAACATTGCTAAACATTTTCACTGATGCCAAAAATATTTGAGAATAAATTGGTTTCATCACCACCCAACATTACCCCAGATTTCTGGCAATGAAAATAATTTAAACTGTTGGGAAGGCCTTATGTTTCAGATTTGTTTTGGACTTGTGGAAGATATGGAGGGAGACAGCTATGTGTCTTTACCCTGAAATAGGAGTGATTTTTTTCTGTCAGAAAACATGATTCACCAGGCATGCCAGGGAGAGCATTGCTCAGGAAAGAAATGACTGTATCCCTCCAGGCCTTTCCATCCCTTGACGAGTTTCAAATTCTGGGAATGTGACTTGGGAACATGACTGAACTTCACAAACTGTGTGAAGTGCACTAACTGGGGAGTGTTGGGAGCAAGCCACGACGGGCCTGTGTGGGTCAGTGTTCTTCATACTCCATAAAAATTCTTCTCCATGCCGATAAAAAAACAGGTTTGAAAGCCTCACATCCCACAGCTGCACTGGGGGACTCCTCACAGTGTATTGAAGGGACCCTGGTTATCACACAGAGGTGCTGGAATCTTCAAACCTGATGTCACTGTCAATATTTTGCTTAATTTGCACATCCTCTTCACTTGCAGACACAGGGTGTGATGGAGTGATGAGTCTTGTTCATCTGTCCAGAGTCAGGACCAGCCTAGACTCATCCAGGGCTGAATTTCATCCAGCTCTGAATGAGGAATTTACTTCCTACTTGTTTTCTTATTGACTCTGAGCTCATCAAGATGAGTTTCACTTGTACCCCACAGGGCTCCTGGCCTGGGAACACCCTGAAAGATACCATTGCAACTCTTTCATAGAAAACTGCTACGTAATTATTATTATTATTATTATTATTATTATTATTATTATTATTTTAATTATTATTATTATTATTATTATTTTCTGCTATAATTTTACCTGTTATACCTGTGCTTTGAATTTGGTTCCTACCTGATGTAAATTATCTCCCTACCTCCTGGCAGAACAGAGTTCTTCCAGAGCAGAGCAAAGTAGCCATGATAAATTGACTATGAGCCAGCCCCAAAGGCCCAGGTGGAACCTCAGTGGAAGATGAGCTCCCTCACCTCTGGAACCTCTGACTGCACCTTGCAGCTTAACCATAAACCAGCATAAAACTAAAGCAAAGCAGACCTGCTTCGGGTAGTGTGTGATTCCAGGGTAGAAGGAAAAGTTCCTGTACTTGCCTGACAAACCCTCCAGGTGGAAGGTTCAGATGTAGGTTGAGCCCCAGGCTCACAGCAAGGGGACAAGCTCGTCCCCTCTGCAGGACACTGCATCCACCAGAACATGGCAGCATGAGGCAGGGAACAACAGCTCCCAAGAGCATGCAGAAGTATTTTTAGCATCTGTAACACGTCCAGAAGGATCCAGAAGAGCCTCTGACTGGTCAGGGCTCATCTGTGCATAATGGGATCAGTTTTGCATTTGAAAGAAGTGATGAATTCTGGATTTTCCTCTTTTGGTGTGCAGGAGAAAGCATGATAGTCGGAGTTATCACAGAATCATAGAATCAGAGTGGTTTGAGTTGGAAGGGACCTTAAAGTTCAGCTCCTCCCACCCCTGCCATGGGCAGGGACACCTTCCACTATCCCAAGTTGCTCCAAGCCCTGTCCAGCCTGGCCTTGGACACTTACAGGGCTGGGGAGTCCACAAACCCTCTGGACAACCTCTGCCAGGGCCTTCCCACCCTTATAGTGAAAAATTTCTTCCTGATGTCTAATCCAAACATGCCCTTCAATCCCTCCTGGTTACTGCAGCACGGCACTATGTCCCTAGTGCCACCCCACACCCCTGTGCCAGCATCCCCAGCACCAGCCCGGAGAGTGGGACCAGGGAGCTGTGCCCTCCTGCTGCCTCGGCTGCCTGGAGAAAGGGGCAGGAAGCACCAGCAGCCACCCAGGAGCAACCCTTCGGTTTTGACGTCTTGGAGTTTTTAAATGTGTTCCTTCCAAGCAAAGATAAGCTCCCAGTTAGAAGTGGAATGAAGATGGCAGATTTTTTTGCCTCTTCTCCCTCCCTAAAAATACACAGGTATCTGTTCTGTGCTTGGAAATATTCTTAACAAATCTTTATTAAAAGTGAAACACCCAGGCAAGTGGAAAGGTGACTGAGGACACAGGAAGGGCTGGAGAGGGACAGAGGGCTGAGCTCCGAAAGGAAGCTGTGAGGCAAGGGAACACACCTCTTCCAAAGATTTCCAGTGTGCTTCTCAGCCCCGTGGGGATTTGGAAATCTCAGTCTCAGAGGGTGGGATTTTTCCTTCACGGAGAGATAAGAAGCAAAATCCAGTTGTATGCAACCATTATGGGTCAGGAATATTTAAGAGTCACAGACGTCTTCTTTCCAACCTCCACTAGGAGCTTTTAAAATTATTTAGCTCAGAAAAATAACATCAGATCTCTCCCTTTCTGCTACTGCAGAGCGTTCAGCAGGGAGCAGCCACTCCCGGCTGTCGCTGGAGCTGGTGGGGCCAGGGGGAGTGAGGCACTGCTGATGGCACAGAGCAGCCTTTGGACAGGGGCTGCAAGGCTGGAGCACTGTGAGACCCCCAGGGTAGCTAAAACCAGGGCTTAAAAGGGAAAAAAGTGCCACCTGAGTGTTTTGCTATGGTAAAGAGAGGATTTGATGTAAATCATGCCGTGAGAACACATCTCGCCAGTGATTTATCCAGGCTTGAAGTGCAGTGGCACTCTGGCTGCTGGCACCACTGCTTCACCTGTTACCAGCCCATGAAGCACAGACTGAGTCTGAAAGGTTTTTGCTTTACTAGACACAATGTTATTAAAGATTTATCAACAGCACCATGGCAGAAAGCTTTTCCTTGTGACCACAGTGTATAGTGTCCTGTGCTCCAAAATAGAAAGGGCAGCTCAGGATTCACCCAAAATGCTCTTTTATGCCAAAGCAGTGGCACTGAATTAACTGGAGCAATGTTGCCGCATGACACATTCCTGTCTCATCTCCCACCTCTGATTTCTTTCCATTTGGCACAATAACATCCCTATGAAGTGGGTGAGATGGACAGAAAATTACCCCCTCCCCTGAATCCTATAGTTTTGTAGTTTCATCAAGCTGTTGTTTCAGTTTCATCCAAACCTCGGTGATGCCTGTGATGCTCTGCACTGGTCCCTTCCCCTGGCAGCCGGCTCGAGGCCGCTCCTGCAGGGGCAGAGGGTTGGGGCAGCACTGCCCAGCACAGGCACGAGCACAAGCACAAGCACAGCCTCCTGGTAACACAGCTGCTCCTTGCCCCAAAGGCCACAAACCCGTGGGAAAGGAGGGGAGCCTAGATCCCACTCCTCAGGGAGTCAGGCCACAGAAAGGCACAGGATGAAGAGCATCTCTCCTCCCGATCAAGTTATCTCAGAGATCTTCCTCCACAACCACCCAGGCCCTGTTCAACAGTATCCAATGCCAAACCCTGGGGCTCCTCTTGCCCCCAAAGAGAGTCTTGCAGCACTGGATGCAATCCTGGCTGTGTGTTAGTGACTCTGCCTAAGGTTTCAAGTTGTGTCAGGGGAGATTTAGATCAAGATATTAGGGAATATTTCTTCATGGAAAGGGTTGTCCAGCCCTGGCAGAGGCTGCCCAGGGCAGTGGTGAAGTCACCATTCCTGGAAGTGTTTTAAAAACATGGAGATGTGGCATTCAGGACATGGTTTAGTGGTGAACACGGTGGTGGTGCCAGATCAGCCTTAATGATCTTAAGAGGCCTTTTCCAACCTTAACAAATCTATGATCCTATGATTCTCCTGCCACAGCAACAAGTTCCTTTGGTGGGATTCTCAACACTGCTCATAGAGGCACATGGGCCAGCAGTTCCCCCTTTATCCAAAGGAATAGGCCAGTAACAAATCTGTCTGCATGTTTTTCCTGACATGAAGTCCCTTTTTGGGTGGTCAAAGTAGCACTTAAAATCAGCTGTGTGTCAATGTCCCTTTACAGCAAGCACCAGTGCATCTCCAAGGCTTCGTGCGCAGTGACCCTTGGAACTCCCAAAATGACACAAAATCAAGGATTAACCCAAAGACACCCAGTCTTTGGATGGATGAGTCCTGTTTAACTCCAGATCCCTAAACAAGCTAAGCAGAAAAACTGCCATTTTGAAAGCAGGTGAAAATGTTAAAAATCCTGGTGCAAATACCCAGAAAAATTTAACCATGAGAGGTCAGAGCCCAGGAGGGGTTGATCGACAGCCACAGGAGGGCAACAACCAAAGAGTGCTTCTGGAAGGAAGAGCAATGCATTAACTACAAGAAAAACAGCAGCATTCTTCTCTCAGATTTTATTTCAATTTAATTGCCAGCTTCATCCCATTAAAAAAAGAAATCCATTAATTTCTACAGGATTCAAGGAGACATATATTCAGAGAAGTTACTACAGAGAAATTACTGCAGGACACAGGACATGTGAAGTGCAGCAAACTGATTCTTGGCAGCACAGCCAAGGCATGGCATAACATGGAGTAGCATCTGTGCACACAGAACGGCAGGGAAAAGCATCCACGACAGCACATTTTGACCAAATGTGTTTTCAATTTATTACAGTACAAGAAAAATAAAGACAAATGAAAGAAACAAAAGGAGTAACTTTGCCTTGGCAAAGGCACTTTTAACTGCAAACTCCATCCAGCAGCTGTAAAACAGCCCAGTGCATCCCAGAATGAATCATCACTTCATTCCCACTCCAGCTCATCAGGCACATCATCCTTCACCAAGTCCTTTAAATAGCAGTCTGGCTTTAAACGGAATTGTGCAAATTCATTCTAGGATCTGTCACTGCTTCCCAGCTCTCTGCACACAGACAGTCCTGTCCCTCGGCCTTAACCATCTCCATGGCTCAGGCCAGTACCTGCACATCAGCCTAAGGGGATCCCACTGGACAGCTCTTGTCCTGGGATTGAGATAGCCCTGACACTACCACCAGGACAATCAGAGGCACTTCAGCTTTACTTTAAATCAAAATGCTCATTCATTAAAAAAAAACCAGGGAAGGAGGATGATTTTTTGCTAGATATCAGGAGGCCTGGGGGCTGAAGAACTTGGAGCTCATCCCCCATTCCCTTCCCCTCAGGATTCATGCACAAATCACCCAGCAGCACAGGGGTACAGTCCCTGCTGGAAAGCAGCAGAAGCTGAGTGAGCAGGAGCCAATGGCTCGATGACCTGCTCATCCCACCCTCATCTCCTTCCCAAGGGGCACATCCAGCTCTCCAGGAGAGCATCCCTGCCTAGGCAGCTTCTCCTTAGCTCCTGTACAGTTCCTGCCTGCAGCATGAGAACCACGATGTTCACAAGGACAGCCTCCACCCTCTGCATGGAACCACCTACAACCCAGCCAGGACAACCTCCCTGCACAAAGAGAGAAGCACATTTCTAAATAAATACCAGCACCATTTCAGCAGCCAAGGCCAAGTTATTCTTTACTTGCCAGGGAAACCAGAATTCTGCAGCTAAGCAGCTTCATCCAAGACCCCGTTTGATTTTTTCCCAAGTCCATAACACTGTTTGCCCAGAAGGACCTGACTCCCATGCAGGTGCACACATGCTTCCCCCAGGAGCTGAAAATGGAATTATCACTATCCATATGTGCTGCATAGATGTGCTTGCAGAGAAGCAAGCTCCTGAAAGAAAAATATTCCAAGAAAGTCTCCCAACCTATGCACATGCCAATTTTATAGGCAGCCTGACTTTCACTGTTCAAATTAATAACTGGCACTAATGAAGGAACAGGTTATTTTCTATTTTTTGCTGTTAGGTCCTTTCACACTAGGATGAACAAAGACTCATTTCTTCTTTCTCCTTCCAGCTCTAACCCGTATCTCATTCTGGATCATCTTTTTTCCTGAGAGACATCCTCATCCCTAGCAGCCTCAGGAAGGGAGGAAATATAGCCCTAGCCATAGTAAACTTTCCTGTACCATACTGGGAAGGAATTGTTCCCTGTGAGGGTAAGGAGATCCCGGCTCAGGTTGCCCAGAGAAGCTGTTGCTGCCCTAGCCCTGGAAGTGTCCTTTGGAAGCTAATAGTTAAATGTCTTTCTTTTATTTTGGTGCTCAGAATTGCCCCCAGCACTGGAGGTGAGGCCGCCCCAGTGCAGAGCAGAGCAGAGCAGAGCAGAGCAGAGCAGGGGGGACAATCCCCTCCCTGGCCCAACTGGCCATGCTGGGCCTGCTGCCCCCAGGACAGGGATGTCCCCCCTGGCTGCCAGGGCACTCACATTCAACTTTCCACTGATCAGGACCCCCAGGTCCCTTTCCATGGTGCTGCTCTCCAGCAGCTCATTCCCCAGCCTGTCTGTACATCCAGGCTTGTCCCATCCCAGGTGCAGAATCCAGCACTTTCCCTTGCTGAACTTCACTGGGTTGGTGACTGCCCAGCCCTCCAATTTTTCCACGTCTCTCTGCAGAGCCTCCCTTCACTTCACTGGGAAAGGGAAAGCTAAATAAATCTGGATCATTTTCTTGGTAGTCTGAAGTGCTTCACGTCAGGCATTCCAGTCCCTGGAACACCCCAGGGGCTGGAAACCAGCCTGCACCAGCTCCAGGGCATTCAAATGAGGGCCAGCAGCCGAGGGCGACCAGGAACAAGGCAGGCTGGGATGAGGCACCCACAGGGAATCAGAGGTCACAGTGAATACAAGGCAGACATGAAGGGAACTGGCCCCCATAAACTTTTCACAGGTGCCAGTGCCCACCTGAGCTCAGGCAGTGACTACAAAGGATCTAGACAAAACAGACAGTTCTGAGACAGAGATCCATTTCTTAGTAAGGCTTTGAGTGCATGTGTTCAAGGCTTTGAGTGCATGTGTTCAAGTGCTTTTCTTAAATTAACACTCACAATAGACAGGCCAGAGTTCTTCAAACAGTTGTGATCCTTCATTCCAGTACAGAAAACAGATATGCAAACATGGCTTCAGACCCACGCTCACTTAGGAGATCATTTTAAAGCTTGTCATAAAAATATTTTTTTATACAAACGATAAATACTTTAAAATAAGCATTTACAAAAATAAACAGTCCGTTCCCATAAAGAAGGACATTTATAGCTGAAATTCTGAATACATCTGGAGGCAAGGCAATTATTGATGAAGCTAGTTAATGAAATCTTTGGTATGAGTATAGGACATTAATATTTATGCACCGTTGGCTTCCTTTGGCTGGTGTACTGTACAGACAAGTGAAGAGACAGCTTTTCCTTAATTTCTTGATATGTCTTCCAAATACAACATACAAATATTTCTAACATGTCTTCCTATGATAATAGGAGAAAAACCCAAGATTCTCCTGGCTCTTCCTATGACTTGCGTTTCTAAAACAAAATGATGAGAGGAAAAAGAGAAAGTGAACACAGTTAAATTTCATTTTAGCTAGGAAGCAGCACCTGCAAAAAATAAAAATCAGTTGAAAATAAGTCTAGAGGAAAGCCCATTTCCTTCAATTTGTAGAAATCAACTGCCAAGAGAGGCGAACAATGAACTGTTCAGATTCATTGCTGCAAGTTCAGACAGAAAGAGGAGATTGGTCAGTTAGGGAAGGGGGCAGCTTCACACTGAATGAGCACAGCACTGCGTGGTGTGGAGCAGGTGACTGTCAGGGGGCAGGCAGAGCCAACACCCAAAGCCAGCAGCACGGGGACAGCTGTAGCTGCTAGGACTCAGCAAATCCAGCCAGCATCCTCCAGCCCTGGCACTGGCCAGGCTTCCACGAGCTCCCAAGAGGTGCGGGAGCCAGAAGGTTTTGGGTCTGTCTCATGACTGCTGGGAATCATGACCCATTGCTATAGCAACAGCAGCTCACATGACTACTGTCTTTAAAAAGAGCCCCTATTTGTGGCATCTTTTGTAGGCAAAATATCCATTATTTATATCTCAGCATGTCTGCTGTGCAATTTGTATCCTGAGCTCATTAATGAATGATGACACCCTGACCCACCCTGCTCAGCAGCCCTGTCAGATGAGGAGCCCAGCTCATTCCACCCCTGCTGAGGGAAGGCAGCCAAGAGAAGCCCCTGAGTAGCTCACCTGAGTTACAGCAATACCAGAACAGGGCCAGTCCTGCAGCCACGCTGAAACAGGCCAGGAAAAACACGGGGCCTAGAGAAAACAGGAAGGAAACACATTAAGACAGAACAGGGCAGCACAAGTTTAGCTCAGTTCATAAATCACCAATTGCTATCAATATGCATAATTAAGCATATTCAAAGAAGCTAACACATTTACAATTCTGTATGTTCTGTAGCTAATGTACTATGAAGCACATTTACTAGACTGCAATTAATTTTTATTTCAGTTGCTTTACCATCATTCCCTGTTCCCCTCTGCTCATCTAGCTACAGCCTATGGAATTTAAGGAAAAGTTTCCTTAGATCTTTCCTCACTCTAAAACTTTGTGCAACCCACCCTTTAAACACTGAACAAACATGCCCCAGGCTGCTGGGCCTCCCCCACAGCCACTCCATACACGGCCCCAGGCCCTGCTCAGGGGAAGAGGCTGCAGCCCTCAGAGCATTTTTAGGGGTCTTTTAAATTCCCCACAGATTTCCCACAAACTCCACTTCCTGGCAAGACCAAATATTCTTGTTCATGTTTACAATTCTCCTGGGGGCTGAGGTGAAGAGCCACATGTGCACCTAAACCAAATCTCCTGGAAACTGCCTGCCTGGAATTACACACAGCTTAATGGTGATGGTCAGTACTGATGATCAATAAAACCTTTCTAATTCATACTTATCCACTGACAAAACAGCACAATGAGTTACATCTGCTTATTTATTACCTAATACTCTATTTGTATTAACTATCTCACTAGAAACAGAGAACAATTAAACTACACCTGTCAATTTAAGGACAAGTGCAGTGCCTCAACAAATTCCCGGAGCTGACTGTGTGGACAAGGACACTGCAGAAACAGCAAAGGGGCAAGGATTTGGTTGCTCCTTGGCATGTAATCTCCCAAGGAGGGTGGCTAGTGGCCAAACAATCTCTAGTCTGAGGCCAGCTCAGAAAAAAAAAAAAGTAATAAGTAAAATAAAATATTACTTAATTTTCTTATTTCCAAGCACTTTCTCTGTTCATCCTGTACTGTTATGCTGCCAACAGCAACAGCAATGTGGAAAGTCTGAACAGCAATTTGGTTCAATATTCAGAGAAACACCACCACCACAGATAAAAATATACATCGAGTTAAACAGTGTTTCTGCTCCTTATTTCAGTTTTCTCTCAGGAAACTGGAAAAAAAAGGCATAGAAGGTGTTTTGAATCTCTCATTATTGTATCTAAATCTCTAAATAAAATATTAAACTTAAATGATACAATAGTTCATTATAAATTGTGAGAAGTCTTCATCTTTCTTTCAGATCTTCCTTTTCAAAATATCCTACTGTGAATAAAATACTTGTTTTTGTAATCTGGCATTGAACAGAGGAAGGTGAAAACAATTAATATGTTTTCCTAAGGAAAATATATTTACACTTTTCCTTCCTTTCTGTCGTTGCTTTCAAATAATTTGTAGTTAAATTGAGAGCTTAAAAAAATTGAAAAAAAACTGAAAGTCATATCAAAAAGTTATTGATGGCCTTATGCAAAGTGACAGCAGCAGCTGAATAGACCTTACTCTTCAAGCACTGAAGAAATCACAGGAAATTTAGAGTTTAGCTCTAATAATGTAAGTAATACCATTGTAAATATTGATTAAACTCTACAGTCTCTTCAATTTCCTGGCACTGGTTTCCTCAACAGTAGCTCAGTACATTTTCCTCCATTAATTCTACTTAACTTGTGACAGTAAAGACATCATAAGCCAAAGTAGCTGTTACATGAAGTGCAAATTACATGATATAATAAATTGCATCATAATCTGCAAAGCCATTCCATCCGGTGACACTGTATGATTTATTTACCCCTGTCATTTAGCATATATTGCTCCTTGTCAGTGTCTATCTCTGTGGGATCTGGGGTTTCTAGAAATAAAAGCAACACATGAAAAGTTAGTACTCAGCTCAAGCAAACAAACAAACATAATCAGCACATGCAAAATGGTGCAAAACAACACATTTCAGAAAAATATCCAATATTGACATAAAGTATGAACCCCCCCAATGGTAAACCATTGCTAGAGTTAAAGCTAGACTGATCAAAAGACATGTGTTGATCAAAAGATACAGGCACAGAGTCATCTGAATGCAACTACAAACAACTGCAGCCCCACCTCTGATCTGCTTAAGCACTGACCACATAAATAACATTACACTTGTTTCCCAAGTTAGGAAAGCAGGAGATAATCCTTTCACAATGCCAGCAATTTTCATTGTAATAAATACAAACTATTTGTTGACAGATGCACTAATGTGAAAATACCTCTATAATTTAATGCATCACCATTCTTTGTTTTTGAGCAAATCTCTGGGCATTGATGTATTTAGCAGGTAAACCACATAGAAAAATCTTCTTGGTGCTGATTATTTACTACATGCAGGTCTCAGCTGAAGACATGCCCAGCTTCTTTAAAACTCTGTAGGTTCTCTATGCTAACATTTGGCACAAGTAATTTCAACCTCTATCTTTCTGCAAATTCTAGCAGAAAAGGAGGCCGGCCTTAAGACAAGGTGTTCAGTAGTTTCCACGCTGGGCAGAAAGACCCTTTCAGAGCTGCCTTTGCCACACCGATGTGCAGATCACGCTGTCTGCAGAAGGGGCACACAGCTGTCACCAGACATGGCATAGGAGTGACTTTCCATAACACATCACCAATCTGCAAAACAACTATTTTAGCCAAACCTTTTTGCAGTCACAGAATCACAGAATCATAAAGGTTGGAAAGACCTCTCAGATCACCAAGTACAACCATCAAAGGGTTAAGAGGGTTAAAAGAGGAAAGGGAAAAAAGTAAGAGCTCTGAATCTGGCTGTCAATAGGGAAGAATTTTAAGACTGATCGGTTTCAAGTATTCTCCTTCTTCCACAAGACACCTGGATCTAGGAGAGGTGCCTCAAAAACTGCCCTGTCCACCCAGGCAGCAACAGTGGAACATCCATCTCCCCTACTAAGGACGTCCCTCTGCGTGGAGGGACAGGCCATGGCACCAGAGCAGGAACACATCACCAATCTGCAAAACAACTATTTTAGCCAAACCTTTTTGCAGTCACAGAATCACAGAATCATAAAGGTTGGAAAGACCTCTCAGATCACCAAGTACAACCATCAAAGGGTTAAGAGGGTTAAAAGAGGAAAGGGAAAAAAGTAAGAGCTCTGAATCTGGCTGTCAATAGGGAAGAATTTTAAGACTGATCGGTTTCAAGTATTCTCCTTCTTCCACAAGACACCTGGATCTAGGAGAGGTGCCTCAAAAACTGCCCTGTCCACCCAGGCAGCAACAGTGGAACATCCATCTCCCCTGCTAAGGACGTCCCTCTGCGTGGAGGGACAGGCCATGGCACCAGAGCAGGACAGAAGCATCTGGAGCATTTTGCTGTGAAGCCTGAGAGTCACGGAAGCAGCAAGGATTGCTGCAAAGCCTCTGTGAGCACTGTGTGCCCCCAGCAGCCTCACCCAGCCTGCCGCTGTGAGGGGCTGGTGTCCTCCCTAGGAACTCCAGCTAGGGAATCCTCACACTGCACAGGAGAGCACAGACAAATCTCTGCCACTCCTGTCGCTGCGTGGGGCTGACAGGAGCCTTTATCCTTTCGGCCTATGTCAGCACGGAGAGAAATAAAAACATTTTGTGTCCCTTGGAAACTCCGGTGTGCTTCAACAGCTCCGAGGCTGCCCACACCGTGTGCCTTACCCCCCCCTAGTGGGAATGTTCAGACATTACCAGACACTTCACTGGCAATTTACACTTCAGGCAAAGAAATTTTGTTCTAGCACAAATTTTAAAGCTGTCTTAAAAAATGAAAAAGAAATATTTGAAAGAATTTCCTCTGTAGAAAAAGTTTGTCCTATGTATAGCTGCATGCAATCTATTACAGAACTCAATCCTGGCCATGGTTCATCCATGTCCTCACCAATAATTATTCCAACTGTTTGTAATGCTGCTTGTTTCAGCTCAGTCTGCATCTAGAAGAAAATCCCCACGTTAGGGATTCTCCTTTTTCTTCACTTTTACAAATTCTGGTGGCAATTCTGTAAATGCTTTGTGCTAAATTTAACAACTGCTGCTAATAGTATTATAGAATGATAGCACGGTTTGAGTTGGAAGGGACCCTAAAGACCATCCAGTTCCAACCTCCTGCCATGGGCAGGGACACCTTCCACTGACTAGGGTGCTCAGGACCCCACAGACCCCGGCCTTGAGTAACAAGGAGTAACATTCGAGTAACGAAATGTGCACGTTGGAGGTCTGAAGGATAATGCCTTTAATACTGAAAATGTCCAAGTTCACCTAAATGAAAAGTTACTCCTCATATTGATAAATGAGCTTTTCCTGAAGAAATAAAAGCGTTTGCAGTTTTAGCTTAAAAAGCTGCACAGCTGTTTCTTGGCCATTCAATCCAGAATGCAGACATTTGTTTTAATTACAGAACTTGAAGAAGCAGCAAGCATATTAACACAGCCATTTCAATATTTATTTCTCAGCTCAACAGAAAGAAACTGCCAAACCTCGGCACACAGTAATGTTTTAACTCAGTTCTTTAAATTATCCTCATCCTTCTGAGGATGGTAACACAAAAGAGTGTACCAAGATAACAAAGAATTTAATAACAGTTGATGGTTACTGAAGTACCTTTGCAGCAGCAGCAAAACAATTTTTTGGTGCCACAAGGAGATGTATGTTTAACGTGAAGCAATTCTAGCACAGGTATCTGCTATGCATAGTCTGAACACAAAAAACCCTAACCCTGCCTCCTCGTGGCTACCTGAGGAAAGCTCAGAGTCACCATGTAAATCATGTGCAAGGATGAGCATGCTTCTGCTCTAGCTAGAAGTGAAAACATCCCACAGACCCTATCCAAGTCTCCTTGTAAAGATACGTATTCAAAAATGGCTTGTAGAATGTGCTACTGAACATTAAAAAAGCTTCAACTCTCAAACATCAAAACAGTCTTGAAATTTTATTCTTAGTGACTACACTAAGACTTCTCAAGCTGCTCTTCATTCATAAAGGCTGTCTGCTAACTTCTAGTCAGCCTGGCAGAAAAACGTGTTTCTTGAGCTCTACCCAAGCAAAAATCATAGATCTAAGACAATTTGATTGAAGAGCCTGTAAGTGCACGACTTCCGCAAGGTGAACATCAGATCAAAGCACTGCCTTCAAGCTGCTGCGAGGCTCAATCAATTGGGATTGGGGCTTATTTGAGATTCTGAGGCAGGATGGGCCCAGACTTCCCCAGTTCGAAAGGGTTCAGGTATGGATGTGGGGTAACTCTGCAGCCTCCCAGTGCAGGCAGGAAAATGGTCTTCCATCAGTTTGTGCTGGGTAGATACAAATTACTTCTATCAAAATGGAAGACAAAATGAAGGTAATTACAATTTTACATTACATTTTCACTGTATAAATAACAGAGGTCAACCTACAGACTTTTGGAGTAACGGTTTGAATGTCACTGGAGTTTGCCTCACGTCTGTAATTTCCCCTGGCACCTAATGGAGTTTCTTACAACTAGAAATCAACTGACTAGTTGATTACTGCTGGTAGATACTTTATAAGGATTTCTTAAACTGCTGCTTCCTTAAGTAAATGAGGGAGCTTTCCCTCAAGCTCCTCATTTCAGTATGGGATGCCTGAATGTCTTTCCCACACACTTGGAACAGTGTTCTCTGTGTTTCTTAGGTAGGGAAAAAAAAAAGATCAGTATATAGCAGCACACATTATCTCACATTGGCAAGTCAGGCTTGAAACCTTTCCTTAAAGAAATAAGCTCCTTTGCAATACAGAATCAAATCTGTTTGAGCCTCAGTCCTTCTGAAGTGCATACAAGTGCATAATGGGTTTTTACGCTGGTGAGGAAATCCACAATTCAATCAACTTACAAGTCAACTTACTCAAGATTTTCCTGCTTGGCAGGTCATTAAACAGCTGTTCAGCATTGATCTGCAGAGCCCTGTAAAACTCCTGACAGTGTCTGTCTCCCTTCTTTTGGAGGTGTTTTAACAGATCTGAGAGTCTGGTATGGAGTGATGCCTTTGGATTCCTGAACTGTAAGAGAAAAGTACTCATCAGAAGAGAAATTAAAACAAAAGAGAGATTGAGAGATCAATTTTACATCACTACTCCAGGGAGCAGAGTTATGGATCTTCTTTGATATTTACTAAAAGAACGGGCCAAAAAACCAAGGGAAACCTAAAAAGGACATATGTGCACTGCACAGCACTGAACTCCATCTGGTCAGCATTGTATGTTGTCTCTGCCTCCCCTCCTGCTTTTTTCTGTCTTGATCAAGTGAAAGCCACTCAGCATTTGATGTCTTCCCTGCATCCAAACTAACATGGTACTTGCTATTCTACAGTTGAGTTCTGACAGCTGTAGATAGAAAATTTCAGCAAATCTTATAATTTGATATAAAGTTAGATGCTTTCAAGTTTGCCCTTAGCTGCCTAGTAATGATCCCCAGAAAGGCACTTTAAACTGCTCATCCTAGTCCCAATACTGGAGTGTTCATCATCCCAAGATTATATATGTCATTGTTTTTTCATTGTTTCCAGCACAATTAACTGCTGTGTACCCACTTCAACGGGCACAAATTCCCATTAATCAGGTTGGCAAGCAGCTGCAGATGAAAATACATTTTTTCTGTAGTGCTAAATGTGATGAGTATTAGGAAACCTTACAAAGAGAAGGAAAATGCATCCCTAGCCTTACACATCAAACTGATTTCAGTTTATTTGGAAAAAATCCAAAGCCATTTTCAGCAAAGCATCATATTTCATAGCAGCACAGTGGATAACCTTTGGAGCATACTGAATTAGGAACAATTCCTGCTTGAGGGGAACAGGAATGCCACAGATCTTACACAACACTCCTTATTCTGACAAAATTCCCACAGGGTCTACCAGATACAGCTGAGATTATAAGCTTCCTAAACACTCAATAGAGTTGACACAAACTTGCCTGGACCTATAAAAAAGCAGTTCATTTCTGCCTAAGTGCAGAAGTAACAAATCATGTTTCACAAATTCTTTATGGATTTATTTTGAAGCTCCTGAGGGAAGTGGCAAGACTGGCCCAGCTAATGATCTAACTCTGCTCTACACCACAAAACACTAATTGTCCCCATGGAGTTTGATTATGGCAGAATTGGACTATTTTTCCTGATGTTAAAATACTGATACAGCAAAACCCTGTGCAGACATGAAGCCAGCAGAGGGCAAGTACAAACTATGATAAACAGGATTGGGGAAGCTCTTAGCTGACTTTAATTTTGTCTCCACACAAGCTAAGAAGCTCTTTCTCCCTAAAAACAGCTACCCATTTTTGAAAGCTTCATGTCAGGAAGGGTGGCCTTCCTCCATACATAGTGGCACCACTGCAAGATATTACTAACTCCATCCACTTCCCAGAGCTCCACACTTACTAGTGGGACTAACATCCCCCACTTCTTTACCAATACTTAAAATTATTAATTGGTTACCAAAACTGATTGAGCTAATATAGATGATTTTGTGGACAGAGATGGATGCAGCACAGATGAGCTGGTGTGCCACTCCCCACCACCTCATGTGAGGAGACAGGCACGCCAGGCATGCGGTCACAGGATGGGTGCCCTCCTGCCCACGGACTGGCTGTACAATTGCGTGCTCCTGGCCATGGCAGGGTCCGTGGCATTAAGCTGCTGCTGAAGAGAGTTCTCTCCCGTGACCACTTGGCACAGGGAACGTGCCAGCCCTGTGACTGCTCCTCTTACATGGGATGCCAGACACAACTGGTCAGCAGGCAGGAGGTGAGGCAGACTGGCCGCACGTGGCACCAAGAGTTGTGTCGGGAAGAGGGCAGCTGGGTTAGTGACCCACAAAAGCAACACAACAGTCAGAGATACAGAAAAACTCGTCAAATTACCTTTTCTGCTTCTTCATTGGTAAGAATTTGGGGATAGACTCTGTTAAGCTGAAGAACAATTTTATCAACCACTTGCTCATTCAGTCGGCTAGTGTTTGTAAGGAAATACATGTCATGCTGCAGCCGATGACAATACGACTGATCTAGAGATAAAATAACACACAGAACAAACACAGCAGTTAATTAACAAGCCATTTTAAAATTCCATAAATTTCATTTTCCTACCAGTGATTAAATAGCTAAAATAAAATCATCACCACCACCTAATATTAGAGAGCCGAACTATCTGTTAGGGAAACACAACACTGCCATGTACTTTCCAAGACCCATCCACTCGAAATTACACAAATTCAAACTCCTGGCTGGTCACTCCTACTGTCTCTCTCTTTCCAAAGGGAGAAGGTTCTAAATAATTTAGAAGTCAAGCTCTGATGGATATTTAATCAAATACAGCCCTAAAGTTAATAAATCACTGAAGATAAATTTTCTATCACTTACGAAATCAGATTATGACATTTAAGGCACCTGGCAAGATGCTTCTCCCATCCAATGGGATGCTGTGATTCTGCTCTTGGAAATAACAAGGCTCATAAAAAAACTTATACAACCATAAGGTGCCAGACTGTCTGCTCACCTGCAGAAAAAAACATAAGGGTAATGGGGACACCCTTCCTAAAGTTCTTCCTGATTTAATAGCAGAGTGTTCACAAGGAGTTTGTCAGAGACAATTCCTAACTTAGGCAGGGACATGCCAGACCCTGGCAGCAGCCAGGATGTTGGACAAACCTTTGCACTCCTGCTCCATATGTCTATGGTGAAGTGTGTGGTCCCTGAAAGCTGTCACTAGCCACTGGCACAACACAAAACAGAAGTTTCAGGTTATACTGGTTGCCAAAAGCCCCTTTGTAATTTTGGTTCTGCTTAACTATTCTTAGCATAAAAAACCTCATGTTGCTTTCTGTACAAGGAACATCAAACAGGATTTTGTCTGTCGCAATTCCCTACATACACTTCTCCATGATCCACTTTCGCTGCCCTTCTAGATAAAGCCACAGGGCCCTAAGGAGCTGCACTGCCACTTCGTATTTATCATAATAAATGAACAAATACAGCTGCATTTCAAATTTGTAGGCTGAGATCAGCCCTTCCTTGCCACACTGCAACATGTAAGCGCTCCCATCCACGCCTGCGCCCTGGGAGCATAAGTGCTCCAACCACCTCAAAGTCAGGCAGGTACACATTCCCAATTAGCAACTCCACTAATATTTACATAAGGACTCTTGACACTGTCTCTGACACCACTGTATCTTTATTATGGTTTCATCTTTGGTTTGTTTTCCCCTTAAAAACCTCCTTTAGTTTATCAAGCAAACAGACAGGATGATTAAGGAGATAAATTTAAATACAACAGACAGAAAACCCAATACAGATCTCTGACACTCTCTGTAACACACAAACTTGCAAACATCCATTCCAGAAACCTCAGTGGTGTCTGCTGTGCAGTGCAAACACGAGCTGCTACTTCCTGTAAAACTCCTGAATCATTTTCATAAACATTATACAGGAAAGCTGGCAACCAAAACCTTGACGGTTTGGATAAGATGATCAAACCATTTGTACGTGTCCACGACAGCTCCTTTCAGAAGCATCTCAGGAAAGAGAGGTAAAAGTCTCTCTCAACAAGTGTTAGATTAATTTAGTTTTGGCTTTTCCCTTTCGAGAGCCCAAGAAAGGGATGCTAAGGATTTAAGAAGGAGTCTGGCTTCAGAGAAGTTGTCTGAGATGATCAGATGGCACTGGTTACCAAATGCACCCACAATGAAGAGCAACTGGTCTGCTCCTCTGGGCTGGAAGGATGATAGAGAGGTGAAAAACAAGATGCCACTCTCCCCTGCTATTCTCACCCACTGCCATGTGCTACTGGCAAGTAACCAGAAGTCAAGAGTCTCTGATAGCATGCCAAGAGAATCACAGAATCAGTTAAGTTGGAAAAGAACCTTAAGACTATTGAGTCCAACCATCAATCCAGCATCACCATGTTCAGCACTAAACCATGTCCTGGAGTGCCATAGCCACACATTTTTTGAGCATTTCCAGGGATGATGATTCCACCACTGCCCTGGGCAGCCTGTACCAGGCCTGAGCAACCCTTTCAACAAAGAAACTTTCCTTAATATCCAACCTAAACCTCCTCTGGTGCAACCTCAGGCCATTACCTCTCATCTTGTCGCTTGGTGCTTGGGAGGAGACTAACACCCACCTGGCTTCACCCTCCTGTCAGGGAATTGTAGACTTCAGTAAATAATTTTTACTTGAAACATCTTTTAAAAACAGAAGAGGAAAACACAGCAAAATTGCAGTGAGCAAAATATTAAAAAACATTTGATACTCGAGTGTGACATTAGGTTACACACAGTCCCAGCCCTCCAAGCTCCATACGATGGCTAAAACAGTGCCTTCGAGTCACCAGGACAGCCTGTGTGCTCCCCAGCTGGAAAGACACAACCCCAGAGAGCTGGATGGAGGCTGGGGCTGAACAGCACATTTCGCTACCATGAAACACGCAGCCAGTGTGTGAAACGTGGCACTGCTCCGCTACACCTGGAGACACCAGGCTGGGGCTCCGCACGCAGCTGCTGCCCCGAGCCCCGCGCCCAGCCCGGCCCTGCCCGCGCTGTCACAGCGGCCCGGCCGTGCGGGGCCCCGCGGCGCTGCCCAGGGCCGGGCCGCGCCGCTCCGGGGCCGAACCCGCGGGCGGGCACCCCGACCCACGGCCGAACCCGCGGGGCCACGGCGCTGGCGGGGCCGGTGCGGGGCGCGGAGGCACCGCGACACCGGCGCTGCGGCCCCGGGGGCTCCGGCCCGGGCCCGGGAGCGCCGCACGAAGCCGCGGAGCGTCCCCGGACCCTGCCCATCCGCACTCACCGGCCATGGCAGCCCCGGCCCCGCCCGGCCCGCGGGCTGCGGCCTTCGGACCGCGGCCTTCGGCCTTCCTGCCAGGGCCGGGGCGGGCCCGGCCGGGGCGGGCGGCGCTGGGCACCGCCTCCCGGGCCCGGATGCGGGCGGCGGAAGAGCGGGGCCGGGGAAGGGAGCGCCGGGGGGAGCCGGGGCGGAGCGGGGCCCGCAGCCCTGAGCCCCCTGGAGCCCACACCGGGGTTTCCCATCGCCTTGACAGCTTCCAGGAAAAACAGTTCTTAAAATGTCTGTGCTCACCGGGCCGTCCAGTGCAGAAGCATGAATTTAGGCTTGCACAGCGATGAGTTTTTAAACAATTAATAAACAATAAGTAAAGCCGCAATTTCCTTTTCCCGAAGTAATTTCACTGTCCAAAATACCACGTCTACATCTTCACAATATGCATGTAGAGTCTGTATTTTCCTTGTGCTGCAGCAAAGCATGCATTTAAGTGCAGCTGGACACGTAAGGTACATTGGGCAGGTAGTGACAAGCCCAATGAGCAGGGACATCTTCTCTCATGGAAAAGGTTGCAGAGAAGCATCTGATTAATTGGATATTTAACTTCATGAGGGAAAAGGTACAAGCAAATCTGTGGATGTTTGTGAGAGCCACCACTTTGAGGTATCACGGGGGGGAGTAGTGTCACACCCAGCCCAGCCCAGCCCTGGAGATGGAGCTTGGGGCACACCTGGGCATACCCGGACTGGTCCTGGGTTTTGACTGGCAGAGTTACCCCCACGGTCCTGATGCTTTCTTCTGGATCATTTCTCTCTCTGATACTGTCACCTTTGCTTTCAGAGTCTGGCTTTCCCTGCCAGGGTGCAGTTCTAGTGCGGCACAGCTCTCCCAAGAACGTGATGTCCCTCCCTGTGCCCCAATACGATGCAAGGAGCTCATCGTGGACACCTCCCCGGTGACCACAGCCACTACTGTTGCATCTCACACAATTTAATGCACCTCAATTAACAAACGAGATACCTGCAGCCCCATGCTTACTCTTTAACGTGTTGATCTATACCTCTGTACACAACAAAGCAGCTTCATCTCTGGAAAGTGCAAGAACACGGGGAAAACACTTCACTGAAATATTTTTTGTGTTGTCAAATGCTGTAACATTCATGGTGCATATCCTTGAGAAGACCAGCAGAGTATAAACGTCCTGGATTTATTCTATTTACCCTCTGGAATCCAGATCTTCCTTACAGCATGAAAATAATTTTTTTAATTATTATTGTTGCATACGGAGACCTTGATCACGCCTGTATTGGTGTGATTTTGGCAATGTATTTTAGTAAAGAAACAGGAACCTTGTGGAAAGGAACTTGGAATTTTGTAACTCCTTTTGTCATATATTTTTAAGACTATTTTGGATGGGGCTGAGCTACCTGGCACACTGCAAAGTGCCCCTGCCCATGGCAGGGGCTTGGAACAAGATGATCTTTAAGGTCCCTTCCAAATCAAACCATTCTTTTATTCTATGACTCAATTTCATATATTAAAACTTTAATATATTAAAACATTCCAGCAAGAGGGGTTGCCTAATATTAAGAAGCAATGGGGGAATGCTGTACTGAGGATTTGTTTTTATGACCCTTTTATACCTCTGTCAATTCACTGCATTTTGTGCCCTGCTGAAAAGTTTCCCTGGGAACTTTTAGAAATTTTAGAAATTCTAAATTTAAAAACTTTAAGGACTTTTTAAACTGCTGGAATCTAAACCACTAAACAGAAAACCTCGTCATCTTAGTGTGACAAGGGCTGAAATCTCTAATATAAATCTAAATGTGTTTCAGCACACAGTGATTCCAAGCACGGTGAGTGAAGTGGAAGTGAAAATCAATCCCTCAGGAATGCTGCGATGCACAGTGCCACACTGCCTGGAGATATTTTTGTCCTCCAGACTCAGATAAATACATAAGCAGCAGAGGTTAAAGATATCTCCTCCTCATGCCGGTGGCACGCAAGACTCCTGCAGCAGGATGGATGTTAGGTCTGCCTCGGACAGGGATCCGTGCGGAGCCCTGGGAGCCGGGGACGCGGCTGGGGCCGGGCGCTGCTGCGCTGCCACGGGGCGATCCGTGGCATTCGCCGGGCACCGCCGGGCGTGGAAGCCGCATCCCGGCCGCGCTCACAGCGAGGTACGCGAGCTGCGGGGCGAGAAACGCGGACTTGAAGCCGCTCCCGGGGCGAGCGGCACACTGCGAAGCCCCCGCTTCCTGACAGAGCCCAAGGCCTTTCCAAAACTCTGATTCATTTCAGAGTTCTGCCTCCGAATTTAGTGGCCAAGCGAAGTGACCGGCACAACAACGTTTTATTTCCCAGCAGACTGATTTCCTGGTTAGCTAATCTCAAAAGCCAGTACTGTTTCCCCCCTCTAAACCGACCGATTTGTTTATTTGAGTGAATTATTTGACTTACTAAATATCACCCTTGTCCTGGCAACATCATCATGTAGTGGTTTGTTTTATCTATTAACTGCTGAATCACAATACGCTTTGTTATTTTCCCACCGCCAGAAGAATGAATCTCTTTAGCAACAAATTTAATCCAGACAGCGCAGGCAGTTCCTCTAACAAAGTCTTTCTTTGTGTTTAAGAAAACACAATAAAATATTTCTTAAAAGCTCAGATTGCGCACTAAACTCCCTTCAGCTAGTTTTAGTCAATAATTTACAAAAACAAGCTCTAAGAAGGGGAAAAAAATGTGAAGGCAGTGACGGGCTGGCCACTCCCGTCAGAGCCACTGCCCCTCTGGCTCTGAACTTCTGTTCCCACAGATTTGCACCTTTCAGACAGTTGTTTTGCCCAAATTCCTCGTTACAAATGTGCACTTACAACTTCTGTAGAGCATCATCCATCGGTTTCAGGGGTGGGTGTGTGCCGTGCCCGGCACACGTCCCACGCGGGGCGGCCGCAGCGCAATCCTCCTTGCCGGGATAAGCAGAGGTCACGGGCGACTTGGAGAAGCGAAAGTAAACAGGGAGGGAGCGAGTCTGGCTGTGACAGCCGGCACAGCTCCGCCGGGAGCGATGGGCGGCTGCTCCTCTGCGCCTGGGAGTCAGCAGCAATTAGCTGGTGATTTTAGGGACATGTAATTAGCTCTGAAAACCAAGATGTTTGTTTACTCAAAGTTATGAAGGCTTTTTCTGTGTGTGCTAATAATTTCTAGAGTGTCTTTGCATGTAAAATGGATTATTTTCCAGTCTTATTTATAGAGTCAGAGTAGTATTATTGGTATGATTACTTTGTTGGTTAGAAGGAGATGAAGAAAAAAGTTCTCTGACTCCAAACACAAAGGCAGAAGCTGTGCTGCAAATTCCCAGCTC